>CM060370.1:48015891-49215891 GCA_030545235.1 Helianthus tuberosus | reverse complement strand
AGTCTTCGGGCTTCCAGAATCTCTATCTGACTCTTGCCTCACTCCAATTCCTTTCTTCAAAATCTTTTTCTCTAACAGACTCCCCCTCAACTTGTGCTGGGATCATAGTCTGGCTCATACTCTGCTCACATATTCACAGGTTCAAAAATCGCAACCTGGTTCTCTCAAATGATTACAGGTTCAGGATCGATTCCTGTCTCACCTGCATATTTTCTACCCATAACATAAGTTTCATAAAATATAAGATATAACAAATTTAGAAACCCTGTTAACCACTTGTAAACATAAACTGAACATATCATTTTCAAATAACAAACAGAAAGATTTATCATGTTAATCTCTGATGAACCACTTGTATATATATATATATATATATATATATATATATATATATATATATATATTACTTTCTTTCCAAACACTCCCAAACCTGTTCGTCATGTTTAGCACTTGGAATTTTGAAAATCAGCTTTCTAACATCAGTTGTCTAAAATCTTTTTGATTTTTTTTTGAAATTTATGCTAAAACACACCGAAAATCTTTTTGGATTTATGATATAAACGAAATGCAGAAAAGAAATATTTACAGACACTATTTTTGTGAGCTTGTGTAAGAGGATCATATCAGTTTATGAGACAAATCACCAACACGGTTAAGCGTTAAACATTTTAAGTTCTAAACAATTCACTTAGATTGTCAGTATACTGATCCACTTAAATTTTCACACAAAGTTCAACTGATTCAACATACGAGATTAATGTTTTAGAGACTTAAACTTATTCGCGTGTCCCACCTCAGAATGTACGCCCGTATCCAGATCCCAATATTCAGTCTTACAGGTGAGTATACCTAGATGATATCTGTAAGGGGTTAAATTGCGAGGGCCGTGAGAGCTCAGGGCAGAACTTCCGTTCAGCAGAGAGATGACGGCTTCGACTTTTGGTGGGTCCCCTTTAGAGGATCTTTTGTTTCAACAGCACATGATTTGCATTTTTCAATGTTTCATCATTTTTTATGCTGAGGGTAGGCTATATTTCAAGCAAGCGTAAAGTATTCTCCGGGGACTAGGCCATTGCTTCCGCAAAATCAGAAGTCCCGGGATAATACCCCAGATATCACTAAGCATAAAGACCTAGTATCTCAGAAAAAGGGACCTTTCAAACAAGATTTCGGGGGCTACCCATATATCCGAGAGATGTTACCCACGAATTAAGCAAGTTTGAATTTAGGTTTATATCTCGTCACAATCTACTAGATGTGCAAAAACCTACTGGTACATCATCAGTGAGACCGTTTATCACATTTTGACTTTCCAATTCTTTAGCATGCTGTGATTGTCCACTGATGTACTATCATTTCCTCTTTTTACAACAAAACTCATTTTTGATTTTATCATGTTTTTGACATTTTCAAATTTTCAAATGTTTTTGGATTTTCTGAAATTTCTTACTCCCCCTAAAATGCAAAATCATTTAAAGAAATTTGAAAACAAACTGTACAAGTAAAACGACAACTGATATCAAATCACTTCAATTCGCCATCCACTTGGCATAAACAATCAGAACTCCCCCTCACAACAAAATATTTTCCCATTGTGATTTCAAAACACTTAAGTTTGTTTTAATCTAATGATTTTTCCGGAAAATAAGTTTTATTGATTTTATAAAACCACTTGTAGGTTAGGGGTTCATCACATTGTTTCTCAAATATTTGTAGTAAACACAAGTACAATTTAATGTCCTTGATTTACCACTTGTAAGTGAAAACCTTTCTCAACCACTTGTAGGATCACTTCACCAATCATACCATTTGTAAAACAAAATATAACAATTTAAAGATATCACCTGTATATTTACCAACCAAACAATTCAAGAAAGATGCCGATTCCTGCTCCACTCTTACCAACCTGGAAGCTCCGGCAAGTCAGGATTTCAGTTAGGAAATACTTTCCCCCAAGCCTGACCAGCCTTGGGAGATTCTGGTACACATCTATCCCACCAACATTTTGATTTGTAAAATTCTTTTGCACCCTTAACCTTTCCATCAACCATCTTCCCGAAAATATGTTTAACTTTTCCATTAAACACCTTTTCAGCATCAAATTCTTTCTTATCAGCAAAGAATTGACCTGAAATCTCATACCTACCTTTTGATTTCAAATTATCTTTTGACAATGGTGGAAAGTTTTCCTCGTTCAACTCTGGAACGGAATTTTCATTCTTTTTCTCATCCAATGACTCCTCTGATTTTATGGAATCAGATTCATTGTCAGAACTACTCTCAGATTTTACAACCCATTTTGGTTTGTTTAAATCAACTCTTCTTTTGTAAAAACGTTTTGAACTTTCACCTTCTTCAGAAGTTGAATTTTCAAAAACTTTCGATTTCTCAGTTGATTGTTTCTTCTCAATGACAAGTTTTTCTTTCAATTTTGAGTTAGAAGTAACTCCCTGTTTTGTGTTGTTGAACTGTTGGCAATTCCAAGCAATATGTCAAACTCTTTGGCATTTGAAACAAGTTCTTCTGTCAACTCTTTGAGCAAATTTCCTCACATTCTTCTTTACTTCAGCAAGAAACTCTTGATTGGACTGTTTCCAGAATGGTTTCTTTTGCTCATCTTCAGAACTTCCTCCTGAAACAAATTTTGTTTTTGGTTTATAATTTTTCTCATTTTTATAATTTTCTGAAAAATTAAAACCCAAACCTTTCTTTTTGAAATTATTGTTATGGTTTGGTTTCTTTTGAACACCATAACCAGAATCATAACCCTTTTTTCTTGTTCAATCTCTGTTGAACTCTTGAAGTGTACTTTTTAGGTTTTTCATCAAGATTTAAATCTTTTATTTCAGAAATGTTAATTTCTGTTAGTTTGAAAACCCGTTTGATCATTTCCGTTTTGACACTTCTTATTGGAAATTCCACATCAGAATATAATTTGTCTGAATCATTCAAAGTATATGCTACTTTGATCGGTCTGTCATTCAAATTAGATTTTGATAACAGGAATTCTTTATTGTAAACCCTTTTAACCGGTGAACTCGGACTCTTTTCTGACGAACTCGAACTTTCAGATTTAGACTCCAGTTTTGACTCTTCATCCATATCCAACACCTGATCGACCACTTTCTTTAATAATTCGGACTCATGATCAGTGTCAGACGCTGTGAATGTGACATCAATATTGTCTGGTAATTCATCAGTGATTTCAGACTTTAACTTGATGTTGACTGCCTTTTTTAGATGCTCCTCGTTAGGATTCCTGGGAGAATAACTTTCATGGATCGGGGGTGGACATCTGTTATACTTGACACTTTGTTTCTTACCAGTATCAGTATCTTCAGTCTTTTTCTCCATGAATGCTTCAAGACCTGCAACAGTAGGATAAACACGATCAATCAAATAATCACATGTTGTATAGCTCAACAACAATCGTTTAATCCTTTCACTCTCAATCTTCTCAAGTTCCAACTCCTGTTTCAGCTTAGCACAGTCTTCGATATACTCATTAATGACGCTCTGCTTTGTCATTAATGTCGAGCTCATTTTTGTCATTGCATTTTCAATCTCTGAATTCGTCTTTTTCAGACTATCAACTGTTCTATTCAGAACATCATATGACTCCTTCACATCGGACAATAAATCTTCCTTAATCTTCTCCAAATCATCAATCTTCTTATCTTTCTCCTCACAAACTTTGCAAGATTCTAAACATTTCAAACATGGTTTTTCAACTTCAACCATTTTTTCAACTATCTTTTCAACCTCGACAGTCTTTTCAACTTCAATGAGTTTCTCAACTTCAACAATTTTTTCTATTTCGACAATTTTCTCTACTTCGACAAGTTTCTCAACTTCGACCAATTTTTCGACTTCAACAATTTTCTCTACTACTTTCTCAGTCACTTGATCACTACTAGCTTCTCCAGCTTCTGTCTTTGCCTTTTCATCAGCTAGTCTTCTTGCTGCTTCCAGCTCTTTCTTCAATCTGGCAATCTTCTTCTGATTCAGCATCTCCATTTTATCTGCAAAAAAGAAATTAAAGCTGTCAGGATCTATGCCTTTTCTAGCTTTATTAAGATATTCTTCTTCATCATCAGTATCAATATCACTTCCAAGATCTGAAAAAATTGGGATTCTTTTCTGACTAGCATCATCTTCACCCAGAATTCTAGCAACAAAACCTGAACCTGGTGGAATGTATTTATCCCAGCTAAATCCTTCAGCAACAAATTCATCATCTTGATCAATGATACCAAAATAAGCTTTCTTATTTGCATCTTCGATTATTTTACCATGAGCAGTTTTTTGATCCTTTTGTTGAGGTTGTTGATCAATCTGATGAAAAATTGATTTCTGATAATAATTGTTCTTTTCTTGATTCCCGGTTGCTTCTTTATTTGTACATTCTCTCTTAAAATGACCCTTTCCTTTACACCGAAAACATGTAACTTTTGATTTGTCAAAACCCAATGGAGAAGTTGCCATTCCTCGAAACTCATCTCTACCAGTAATTTGTTGAAACTTTTCTGCCCTCCTCCAACCACTAGCCAAACACCACTTTACATCCATCAACTCAAGTTCCTCTGCATCAATTTGGTCATAATCTTCTTTTGTAAGCATCGGATTTCCAATCTTGCCATCAATCAAACTTTCATAAGATTCCAACATAGCAACGAGTGATGCCATGTGTTGCTTGGCTATTTCTGGAGACAAATTCTGACCATTTTGAATGTTCAAAGTGACGTTGCATTGCAAATTTGTTGAGTTCTATCTTTGAGAACTTGATGTTGTATGATTTGGATCAAAGCTTGAATATGAAGAGGAAGATCCACCACTCTGTGTCACATTACTACCCTTTGTTCCAGACGAACTATCAGCACTAAAACCAGTTTGGATCTTTGGACTAGAGCTGGGGGTAGTCTCAAACTTGTTCCCTCTGTAATATAAACTGACATCTTGTTGAGCATTCGGATTCTTCATGATTGCTGTTTTCTGAATATCCAACTCGTGCTCTTCAATCTTTTGAATAAACTGTGCCAGATTCATATTCTTAGACTTCCTCATGTGTTTCACAATCATCAAATAAGTTCCCCATTTCTGCTGTGGTAATGCATCAGCAAGTTTATCAACCCATTCCTCATCATCTTTCTTAATGTCCAATCTTCCCATTTCCAATACCAGATGACAATATCTATCAATTGTCTGCTTTGTTGTTTCATGGTCGAAGGCTGTAAACATATCAAATGATTTCTTAAGTAAAGCTTTCTTGTTCTTGATCATATCTGTACTTCCTTTGAACTTCTGAATCAATGCCGTCCAAATTGACCTAGCAGTACCCTCATGTTGGAGCAAAACAAAGATATCTTCTTTAATTGCTTGTTGAAGAATACTGATCATCATTTTCTCACTAGTATACTTCAATTTATCAATCTCTAAAAAGTCACTGAATCCCTTTTCAAGCCCACGTTCATTTTTTGGTTTTTCGTAATCTTTCTCCAATGAACACCATGCGTCAAATTTGTAAGCTTGCACCCAGTTCTCGAATCGATTTTTCCATCCTTGAAAATCTTTAATGTACATAAGCTTTGACGGTTTTTGGTGAGTTCCCGTCTCATTCTCACTGTACAAAGTTTCTGCAGCTGTAACAGGAGCAATCGGTGTCGCAAACGTATTGTAGAATTCCACTTCCATGTTTTGAAAAATTGTTTCTCAAAAGTTCAAGTTTCACACGAAATACAGAAAATTTGCTAATTTCCCTTGAAAGTGGCAGTGGTTATTTCAAGCGGAATCACTTTTCAAGCGGAATACCAGTTTCAAGCGGAATCAGATGATTTTTCAAGCAGAATAGCGATTTCAAGCGGAATCAGATGATTTTTCAAGCGGAATCAACCTGCTAATTTCGCTTGAAATGTTGCTGACATCATCAATTCGATCTGTTTTTGGCAAAAATGATCAAGTTCTAGGCCGATTTTAGGTCTGATTCTTTCAAGGGTTTGTTAAAACAGTGTTTTACACACAATATCAAAAATTCAGTCCATTTTAACCGTGAAAACTTGATTAATTTTGAAAAGAAGGTGTAGAAGTCAGAAAATATGGCTGTTTTGGCAAGAACTCTTCTTCCTGAGCTCTGATACCACTTGTAGGATCGTTTTGTGACCCAAACGAGTCGTTCAGAAGAATTCTTATCTATACGAAAGGCGGAAACAGACGTATAGACTTGGAAACAGCTTGATTCACACTTTAAACGTCTTGTATATTGATTTAACACTGTTTACAATCATTAGATAGACCGGCAGCACCTCGGTATATCAATCTAATTCTATTACAAATGACTAGACATGAAGCCTATATATAGTGGAGGTGATTCCGCTTGAAAGTGGCAGTGACCATTTCAAGCGGAATTACACTTTCAAGCGGAATTAGCTCAAACACACCTAAAACCTATTTCTTGAACAACGTGCCCTGATCTAACAATTCTAGTACAAGACTCGATACAAGACGAAGTCGACAGACGTATGTACCAACAAAGCTTTTGTCAACAATATGGATTTGAACCATTTAAAACTCCTTCTAAACCTAAAAGGAAAATTCCTAAACAATTTATCAAAAAGAACTATAAAAGAAAACCATATATTAAAAATAAACAAAAATATTATAAAGATAAGATTGATTTTCAAAAGAAAAAGCAAGGTAAACAAGATATTGTTATTTGCTATAAATGTGGAATACAAGGACATTATTCAAAGGATTGTTATACTAAGAAAAAGATAAATGAGCTAAACATATCCGATGAATTAAAAGAACAGATAAATAAAATATTTATTTATGACAACTCAAGTGAAAACAGTATTTCAGACTATAGTGATAATGATTTAAACAATATTGAAGATTCTAATTCCGAAAGTAGTTCAGAAGATAATATATGTGAATGTATTGGTCCTTGTATTTGTGAAATCGATGGTATAATCAATTCTCTAACAGAAAATATAAAAAGACCTATTCGAATTATTAGAAAAAATTAGTGATAAAGAGGTAAAACAAGTATATTTAAAACAATTAAAAGAAAAGTATAAACTACCAATAGAAAAGGAAGAAAAAGTATATAATTTCAATAAAATATGTCAAATGTTTCAAACAAGACAAATAAAAGAAAATCCTGTTACAATAACTGAATTAAAAATAGAATTAAAAAATATTAAAGAATAAATTCGAGAAATAAAAGCACAAATTAAAGAATTAGAAAAAGAAAAAAATAAAGAAAAAGAAGAAAATAATAATGATACTAAAAATAATAACGATACTGAAAATATAGAAAAAATAAATAATTAAAAGGATTAAATTCTCAAAAATGGTATACTAAACTAAATATAATAATCAATAATGAATTTCGATTAACCTTAGTTGCCATGATTGATAGTGGGGCTGAGATGAACTGTATTCAAGAAGGTTTAATACCCGCAAAATACTATGAAAAGACTACATATAGATTATCTGGAGCTAATGGAAACCCATTTAATATTAGATATAAATTATCAAATGTTCATATTTGCAAAGAAAACTATTGTTATAGAACTCAATTAGTTCTTGTAAGAGATTTAACATCTCAAATTATATTAGGACTCTCATTCATAACTCAATTATATCCTTTTACAGTTGAAAAAAAAGGAATAAGTATTAAAGTATTAAATAAAAAGATTTGTTTTGAATTTGCTCATCCAATTACTTCTAAACAAATAAATATTTTAAGCTTAAAAGAAAAACAAAAGGAGTTTTTAATTGAAGAAATCGATCATGCTAGAATAAAAAATCAATTGCAAGATAAAATGATTATAAAAAGAATACAAGAAACTGAGAATAAATTTAAAAATAATATCTGTGCAAATATTCCAAATGCTTTTTGGGAAAGAAAACAACACATAGTAAGATTACCTTATATTAAAGATTTTAATGAGAAAAATATTCCAACAAAGTCTAAAGCTATACATATGTCTCAAGAGTTAGAAGGCTATTGTAAAAAAGAAATACAAGAATTATTAGATAAAAAATTAATCAAACCATCTAAATCTCCTTGGTCATGCTCTGCCTTCTATGTTCAAAATAATGCAGAAATAGAAAGAAGAGCTCCTAGGTTAGTTATAAATTATAAACCATTAAATAAAGTTTTAGAATGGATTAGATATCCTATACCAAATAAAAGAGATTTATTAAAAAAGATTTATGATTCAAAAATATTTTCTAAATTTGATATGAAATCTAGATTTTGGCAAGTTCAAATTGCTGAAGAAGATAAATATAAAACTGGATTCAATACATCATTTGGACACTATGAATGGAATGTAATGCATTTTGGATTAAAAAATGCTCCTTCAGAATTTCAAAACATAATGAATGATATCATTTTACCATTAGGAAATTATGCAATTGTTTACATTGATGATGTATTGATATTTTCAAATTCTTTGGATCAACATTTTAAACATTTAAATGCTTTCTATAATATTATTCATAAAAATGGATTAGTAGTATCACCCTCTAAAATGAGTCTTTTCCAAACAGAAATAAGATTTTTAGGACATAATATTATTCAAGGAACAATAAAACCTATTAACAGAAGTTTAGAATTTTCAAATAAATTTCCAAATGAAATAAAAGATAAAAAGCAATTGCAAAGATTTTTAGGATGTTTAAATTATATTCATGAATTTTTCAAAGATCTAGGAATCATATGTAAACAGTTATATGACAGGTTAAAAAAGAATCCAAAACCATGGACTCAAGAACACACGGATATAGTAAAATATATCAAAGATAACATAAAATGCTTACCTTGTTTACATATTCACCATCCTAATGCAAAATTAATTGTAGAAACTGATGCAAGTAATTTAGGATTTGGAGGAATACTAAAACAGGATTTAAATAATAAGAAAAGTTTAGTTAGATATTACTGAGGTGCATGGAATGATACTCATAAGAATTATTCTACAATCAAAAAGGAAATTTTAAGTATAGTTTTATGTATAAAAAAGTTTGAAGATGATTTATATATGAAACCATTTTTATTAAGGATTGATTGTTTATCTGCAAAATATATTTTAGAAAAGGATATTAAAAATTTGATTTCAAAACAAGTTTTTGCAAGATGGCAAGCATTATTAAGCAATTTTGATTTTCAAATAGAATTTATAAAAGGAGAAAATAATTCTTTACCATATTTTTTATCAAGATAATTTTTACAGGGAATATGAGCAACTCCGATTCTACAAAAAAGATTGTACTCTCAAAACAACAATTCTCAAAATCTCAATTATCAAGTTCTCCAAGTTCTCCATCAAGACCAACCCATTTGCAACAATTTCTCCTATTACCTAATATTCAAAATCGATTTGCCCCTTTAACCCCAAGACCTAGATCTAGACCTCCTTTTTCATCCATTATTCAAAATCTAGAATCAAAACCCAATATCCAATCTCCTTCTTTCACAAAACTCTCTAAACAGGCCTCTTCTTCAACCTCTTTACCAGCCACTATTCCTTATACTATCAACCCAAATAAAAAGATTATCAAGATTTTAGAACCTTTGGAAGTCGAAAAGGTTAGTAAAATTTTTTTATCCCTAATCGACTTCATTTATCCTCAAGGATGCCACTTTTTCAAAGAAGAATACAAAACCAGAGATTATTATCAAGCAATTCTAGTAGATTCAAAATCAGTAGTTATTCGGCACAATTTTAATAGTGGAGATCCTTCCAAGATTGTTTATAGTCAAGTAAAAATTTTAAAGGTTCTATCTTTAGAAGACTGGAGTTCTAAACCCTATAATTCAAAAACCCTTTCAAATTTCAGCGCCTATCCTCAATACAACTATTATGATTATCAAGATGCATGGGAATATGCATTCCTACTAAGAAACTTTGACCATCTTGGTTTTTCCAATTCGATGAAGATTTTTCAAACATTTATCCAAGATGGTTTGTTAAATGGTTTAAATATATGGGAATTATTCCAGAAGCTTTTCCCAAAGAAATTTCAGAAGCATTTTCAAGATTCGTCGAGTATTTTCAACATGATGGAACACCAATTTTCGAATATACTTTACAGTTTATGAGTGTTTTCAGAATTCCATGGATCTGTTTATGGACTTACAATTTTCAAAAAGAAAGCCCAACAGAACTTTCTCCTCCATTGCTTTTCAGACAATATAGGTGCAGATGGTGGAATAAGTTTATCATCACAAAAGCAAATTCTCAAGCAGTTACCAAGTATTATAAGGAATTAACTCTTCAATATGAAAAAGGTTTAAAGTCTCCAGATATCAAAACCAACCATGAAGACCAAGAATATATTCAAAGACTTCAAGATTGCAATTCTCCAGAAGAGGTGTTAAAGATAATCAATGAAATTCGACAGTCTCCATCTCCTTCTAAACATTCATCTCTAGGGACTGAAGTTTTTCAAGATTCTCAAGACCCATATGATATGATGTAAATATATATATATATATAATAACAATAATATACCGACAACAGATGATAGAATAATGATGGAAGTTTGGAAGAATAGTTATCTTCAAAATTGGTGCAAAATAATTCAACAAAGGGACAATCAACTTTTCTTATTTTCAAAAGTGGAGCAAATAATTCAACAAAGAGACAATCAACTTTCCAATTATGGAAGATTGTGCAAATAATTCAACAAAGAGACAACCAACTTTCCAATTCTTCAAAGATGGTGCAAATAATTCTATAAGCGGACAAACAACTTTAAGAGTATTTTCAACAAAGGCAACTTCATACGGAAGCTCTTTTCAAGAATCAATAATGAAGACCCTTTTACTCCATCTATAAAAGGGAAGAAGATCAAAGAAAGAGAACACACATTTTCTTATATCAAAAAACCTTCTCTTATGTATGAAAAAACCCTCAAACCCAAAACTTGTATTATCAACCTCTCAATGTTCAAAATCTTTAGATTTTCAAATTATTGTTGCTCCTCCCGATTGTAAAGAAATCATTTGTAATCAAGTTTCTCAATCAATAAACTCAGGTATATTTTAAATTTATATCATGCTTATTTATGTTGCCATCTCTTTAAAATAACTTATGTTGTCTTCATCTTCTTCATATCAAACGATCCTAAACTGTTTTATATATATATATATATACATATATATATATTGGGTTGTTCCCATTGGTATTATATTACTATACCTTACAACTTTTTATGAATTTTGGACTAAACTTCTCAGGGTACATATATATATACAAGTCAATTAATTAGTATAACACTCCAACCAAATATATATAAAATAGTTTTTAAAACTATGTAAAAACGTATAAGAATAAAATGGGTCGAATAATTATATTAAAAAATAAAACTAGTTACTAGTGGTTAATAAATTTAAACAACCTATAACCCTTATATGATAAAAAATAAAAATTGGAAAGGTTACATCCTCCCCACCTTGTTTTAAATCTCGTCCTCGAGATTTGGGTTACGATGTTAGAATTATGTCATGTCTTAGTCAATAAGAATAATATTAAGGTTAATGACACAGAATCAAGACATTTTCAAATTTTGTGGATACAAGTTTTACAATAAATAGGACTCAATGGTTTAACTGAATTAATTCTAGAAATCGATGTTAAACGAATGAGGTGTAACGATATAGTGACTAAGTTTACATGGGTCAAATCAAAAGAGAGATATATGATCAATAGACATCTAAATCGAATGTTTACAATTTGTGAATGACTTTTAGAAATAATAGAATTCAATGTCAAAAGAAAACTTACTTTGATTGTCAACTGAGAAAGACTTAGAATCAACAAGATCAAATGAAATAGAATTACGAAAATAATTTGTGAACTATCAAACTATGACATGAGAAAAATCAATGTGTTTACATTATTGAATTTGCAAGGATACACCGAAATATAACAGAGTTTAGTGTGTTATTGTCTTAATACATACTTGCATCAAGACTACTTTTAAATGATGAGTCAAACGAAAGACATAGGTGGTTTTGCATTACTCGTATGATTATGATTAGCCCAAGCTACAAGTTTATACCGACGCCGCAAGGTGTCGTAATTATTGAAATAGTTTGATAATTACGATGACCGAACAAATTCACCGTTTTCGTAATCAACTAAAAGTTTTACTGAAGTAAATTTGGATATTCATTTCAAATAAATATTATATGATTTTCAATTGCTGATAAAAGACCTAATGAATATCATATAATTTTCGATCAGTGATGAAAGAATCTTTAGAGGTACACCGGAATATAATACGAATTTGTGTACTCATAAAATAATGAATAAAAAAATTAAATAAATAAATCCGTACATCAGGTGTGAGAATGAGATGTCGCAACCCCCTACCCCTATCCCGGGAGCGGGCGGCCGCGGACTAGTATCAGTGGTATCGGTGTTTATTAATTTGACAGCGGAAATTTCATCAGGACCGTAGTTAGGAAATAGTTTATTAGAGTTAAAATACCACACTTTTATAATAATAAATACATGGGAAAAAACCCAAGTTTCCATTACAATCTGTTTATAGGAATAAACCCTAATTTATTGAAATAAAACTTCTTCTTTATTTATGTAACTTTTATAGCCACTTTTCCAAGCCTTCGATGCTCTCCAGCTGGCTTCTATTTGGCTTTCACATTTTGTTACCTGAAACGCGTTTTTAAAAGTTTTATCAGCAAGAAATACTGGCGAGTGAATTCCAGTTTAATCAAAACAAGTTTTATCATTTTACAGTATTGAGGGCATCCGCAATTACATTTGTTTACATCTACTTTAATTACCACCCACGGTACTGTCAATCCTGACTTGTGGTCATGCTACTACTCACAGTGTAGTAACAAGTTATGTATACAAAACCCCAACATACCGACAGTACTTGTGGAATCACTAATACTCAATCACTGTTAAATATAATTTAAAACAATTGAGGTTTTGTCAAAACAGTTTACAAAATGAGGAATTACTCACATTGCTGTTTTAGATATTTCCTGGTGACTTCCTAGTTATAATCTATTAAATTAAACAATGCACACGCGTTAGTATAATAACCCAATTTACATTAGCTATACCATCCCCCGAGACAGAACTCCAACGACTGAGTCGGGCAGACCCTTGACATGCGTTACGGAGCTCTAGATCAATCGGGCAGAGTAACTAATATGTAATCGGGGGTTATAATACTTACAACGAGGCAGAGCTTCGCTTTTTAGTGGGTATTATACTCGAGAATTATAATTACTATTCAGAAGTTGAGAGGATTTTCGAGAAATGAGTGATTTCAACTGAAAGCTCGAACTCCTCATTTATAGGGCTGAAGATAGGGCGACTCGTGGCCCGCGAGGCCCTTCTCCTTTTCTTTCGCAGCCCGTGACAAGGTTAGGCTAGGTCCTAGCCTTGTCGAGTCAGGGGTATAGCCACGCCGAGTCACCTGCCACGTGGCGGAACCGGGTTGAGCCTGGTGGCACCTTGTTGCGCCCCGCGAAGCACATAACCAATATGGCCGCGGCCCGCGAGCGGCTTAAAATATTGTTTTTATTTGATTTTTATTAATATAATTGTATTTCGGGGCCGTTTTTCGTATATGGGGTGTATATTAGGACATATAGGGGTGTATTTTAAGAATTTTAGGAGGGTTGTAATATCCTCCCCACCTTGTTTTAGAACTCGTCCTCGAGGTCTACTGGAACAGGTGTGAATATTTCTACCGCATTTCTGCCTCGAGCTCCCAAGTGTATTCTGGTCCTCTCTTGGAATCCCCTTTTACTTTGACTAGGATTAATCTCTTGTGTTTGAGGTTCTTGATCTTTCTGTCTTCAATCTGTAGGGGTCTCTCTACAAACTTAAGTTTTTCATTTACCAATATGTCCTTAAGAGGTACCACTAATGATTCATCTGCTAAGCACTTTTTAAGATTGCATACATGAAATACATCATGTATTCCTGTCATTTCCTCTGGCAGTTGTAGTTGGTAAGCTACTGGTCCTATTCTTCTAATAATCTCAAACGGTCCAACATACCTGGGGCTTAGCTTTCCCCTTTTGATGAATCTGACTATTCCTTTCCATGGAGAAACTTTTAATAACACTTTATCTCCTACTTGAAATTCCAACTGTTTTCGCCTGTTATCTGCATAACTCTTTTGATGATCGCGTGCTGCTATTAGTCTTTCCTTAACTTGAATAATCTTGTCCATTGTTTCTTTTACTATCTCTGGTCCGGACAGATGCTTTTCTCCAATTTCAGCCCAACAGACTGAGTTCGGCACTTTCGTCCATAAAGTGCTTCAAATGGTGCAGCATTGATACTTGCATGATAGCTTTTATTATAGGAAAATTCTATTAATGGTAGGTGATCGTCCCAATTTCCTCTGAAATCAATTACACAAGCTCTAAGCATATCCTCCATTGTCTGAATTATCCTTTCGCTTTTTCTGTCCGTTTGAGGATGATAAGCAGTGCGTAGATTCAACTTGGTTCCCATTGCTTTTTGGAAACTAGTCCAAAAATGAGAAGTAAAACGGCTATCTCTATCAGAAACAATAGATAAAGGAATTCCATGTAATAAAACTATTTCATTTACATACAACTTGGCTAGTTGTTCCATGCTGAAAGTTTCCTTCATCGGTAAGAAATGAGCAGACTTGGTTAATATGTCTACAATCACCCAGATTGTATCATTACCTTTTCGTGGCTTGGGTAATTTGGTAACAAAATCCATTGTTAATAATTTCCATTTCCATATTGGCATTTCTAATTGCTGTAATAAACCTGAGGGTTTCTGATGTTCAGCTTTAATATGTGAACAGGTTAGACACTTGGCAACATAGGCTGCTATATCTTTTTTCATTCCTATCCACCAGAAATTCTTTCTTAATTCTTGATACATACTATCACTACCGGGATGTATCGTATACTTAGACTTATGGGCTTCTTCTAATATTCGGTGGCGTAGGTTTCCTTGTTTCGGTATTGATGTGTGTCGGTGTGAATATATTTTTAGCTATATTTTAAGCCTTTTTTAACACTTTAGTCAAGTTTTAAATTTATAAAATACGATATTTTACTAACACTAAACACACATATGGGCAAGTGCACCCATCGTGAGCGTAGTATAGCGTTGGTAAGATACCGAGGTCGTCCAAGGACACAAGAGCTTTTACTACCGGTTTATCCTCAACGTCTAATCAAATCAAAATTTTAGAAAAAGTTTTAAACATGAAAATAAAAACTAAACATGCTGAAAATAAAAATAGAATGAAAACAGATAGACAATATGAATCACTTGGATCCGACTCGCCTTTAGTGTAACCTATGATGATTTCTACACTTTTGCACTTTTTAAGAGATTATCTTAGTTATAGTAGTAGGCCCATCTTTTGAAGGTGACGTTACCCTCAACCCAGTAGTTTGAGTCAGCAAGGATACAATCCTAAAGGGTCGGAATATTGGAAGATAATTAAGTTATTAATGTGTAATGTGGTAAGCCCCTCTTTTAAAGGTGACGTTACCCTCGGCTAAGTGGTTTGAGTCAGCAGGGATACAATCCCAAGTAGCCGGGTTAATGTATTAATAGTAGTTTACATATGAGGGGATCAAGCCATTCGCACCCCCGCCATCCAATACCAGTGGGTATTGAAGGAGGTCCTAGTAAGCTTGACCTAGGTCCTTGCAGGATCTATACACTGAACAAGTCAAAAACCTTACCAAACCATTCCCTTGACCCCCGACCAGGTAGCCAACATATCTCTATATAGACCGTAGAGATACGAATGGTGTAAATCTTTTATTTTATATAGACAGTAAAATAACACCAAGACACCACGGACAAATGATAAGGAAGTTTCACCTTCAACATAAGAAACTAGTTATTAAAGTTATTAATACAAAACCAAATAAAAAGTGTGAAAAGATTAAAAATCAAAAGTATTACACTAAATGCTTGTCTTCACCAAGTGATGTAAGAGACTTAGGCAAACATGGCCTTTGATTGTCAAGAACTCTTACTATCAATCTTGGATCCCGAGACTACTACACACACTCTATGATGGATGATGGATGATGGTGGTGGATGTGGGTTGTAGTGGTGGTGGAGTGTGGGTGAAGTGGAATAGAGGTGGTTTGTCAAGGGATACTTTTGAAGTGAACCAAACATCTCAATTCATTGCCTTCACAGAAGCCCGGATACGGCCCCGTGTCCATTGGGCACGGCCCTGTGTCCATCCACTTTCTCTTTCTTCATTATTTACAATTTGTCTGCATTAGCTCCACACACCCCCGTGTCCGCTAGGCACGGCCACGTGTGCAGAATCGTATCTGTACTATCAAGATTTGCTTGGATTCTGTGAATCTTAACGTTGACCACGGCCCATGTCGAGCAGGGCACGCCCCCGTGTCAGGAATAGAAGCTTCTATAGCTTTGTCCTTTCTGCAGACAACTGACCACGCCCCCCGTGTCCGCTGGGCACGGGGCCATGGTCAACCTTCTGATTTCTTGTTTTTGCTTAGGAAGATGTTGTCGAGGGGTCGGGCATGCCACGTGTAACACCTCATAAAATCACGTCCAATGATATATTGACACGTGTAATAAACCCTAATAAAGTCCAATGTTGAATTTAAGGGACTAATTTTTTGAAAAATCGAAAACTTTGATAATAAAAGGACTGGAAGTGTTAGCATACCTAAAATAAGTTTCCAAATAACCTCTCACGATGTTTATATTCACAAATGTGCCACTTGATGAATAAGTGTAGTCGTTTGCGTAATTAATTGAAAGTTTGCGCAATAAAGGGTTAAAAGCGTCAACATGTTAATTCTTACCTCTGAGTGACCTTCTAACAAACCGGGAGCTTAATAATATTTAATTATACTCTCGGGAATTCCAAATAATGGCCATCTAAAGTTTTTATGCCTATAAGTAAAGTTACGCGCAACTTTGCAAGTTAGAGGGGCTAAAAGTGTCAATATGTTTAATTATACCTCTGAATGACCTTTTAGCGAATCCGAAGCATCGTGATGTTTAATAATACTTTCAATAATGCCTAATATGGATTAGGTGAGGCTTCAATGCTATTAAATGATGAGATGCGCAAGTTTGCGCAATAGAGGGACCTAAAGCGTCAACTTTTGAATCTATGCCTTTCGGTGACCATCTAAGCGAACGAGAGCGTATTAATATTTAAGTATATACTTGGGAAGGATAAATATGGGCCATGGAAGGCTTGGATAACATTAAATGGCATTGCGCGCTACTTTGCGCAATTTAAGGACTATTTGCGTCAAACTGCAAAAGTATGTCGATTCGTATGGTAACGGACCTTCCGAAAATTGTCCATGAGTTAAAAATGCCCTAATTATCATTTCTATAGCTTAGAAATAGGCCTAGAGGTGTTTCGTGCGCAAAAATAAACTTTTAGGCCTAGAGGGGCTAAAAGTGTCAAAAAGTGCACAAGTTTGCATTTTCGCGCGTATCTCACATTCTGAACATCTCCGGACACCCAAAAATTTATGTAAGCACTAAAATATTTTATTTTAGTGATCTCCTTGATAAAATTCCTTTCGTCGCGTCGTTTGGTTCGTTTTTAGCGTCCGTTCGTGTTTCGTCGTAAATAGACAAACAACATGACCATACGGCCAAACGAACCGACATCCGACATGTTTTTGAACATGTTTCATGTCCCCTATGTTTAAAATTCATTATGGAGCCTTAAATTGAGGTTAACGGGCCTTAAACGTGCCTTAAATGACCTTAAAGACCCACAGGGACCATTTCTGTCAATATATGAAAGCTGGTTGCTGTTATGAACTGTCAGGCGGGCCGCGAAGACCCCAGGGGTCCCCTACGCGGGCCGCGTGGCCTGATCAGATGCAGAAAACAGCTGTTAACAGCCTGTTGTGCTGGTTTTTGTTCATTCTAGTTTCCTATACTCTCATACACGAATCTAGGGGTAGCCCACAGGTTTCAAAAGTGGTTTTTACACCTGCCATGATCTGATTACATGTCCCCGACACTTGTCGCGATCTTACGAAGTCCCGAAAAGTATAAATAGGTAAGTTCACTTGATACATTCACTTGCAAGACCACTTCTGGAGCTTCTCTGATCAACCTCAGGCTTTCTAGTGATCTGTAAGCATAATTAGGACTCTTGTAAGTATTCCTAACCCTCTCTAATTCGTTCTAGCTTAGTTAATTAATCAAAAGTCAAACCATCGTAATTGAAGTTTGACTTTGAGATTAAAAGAACTTTGCTCAGTCATTTCTCGAATTGAAACTACCTACAAGTAGGTATTTATGTGGGTAATAAACCCTTAAAAGGGTATTTTCAGATTCCCACTCTAACCATGCTAATTGTCGAGTCAAAGCATTCTTTAAAAAGTCAACAGAATGATTATTAGCAAGTTTAAGCATAATTAGCAATGTAGGGTACATGCAACCTGTTTGATCATTAAAATAACATGGTAATTAATGTAAGAACATGTCTCAACATGTTCAACTCGACAATTTTCAGTTTAAACCCGAATCGGAACCGAAAGTCGCATAAATTGACTTTTTCTTTGACTTTCAGTTCTGATCCGTTTGTGCATGTTTGAGATCTACCTTAGAGCTTATTTTGGACCAGGTTTCATATAATTATAACTCTCTGAGATTATACAATTTGGTTCATTACTTATCCGATTCACATGCATGTTTCCGATTAATGCTTAAATGTTGACTATTATGCCCTTTTGACTATAAAACGTGATTTTTGAAAAAAGTGAAAGAGTAGAAACATTTGTTACTGATTTATAAACTCGTACCTAAAATTTGATATCAGTTTGAGGTCTAGATTAAGAGTTATGCTCATTATCGTAATTTGAAAGCTTTATGTTAATTAAATGGCGTAATTAGCGAATAGCCTATTTAAACCCATTTTTTGATATCAAACTTTTTACCCACTGATGTTATATAATATTTTGGGATTTTTAAAGATTTTTATTAAATTTTTGGCTGAGCATAACATAGGTCTTTAAGTTTAATTCGGGTAATACCGATTTTGCCCTTTTTAGCCATAAAATGAGTTTTACAAATCCTTTTGACCCCAAACCTTTTTCTACTGATTTTATTTGATAAATAAAATATTTTGAGCCTTCTTGAATTATAAAATTATCAGCCTTCCTTTGAAAACCCGGAAATGGCTCCAAATCGTCTTTTTAAGCGTTTTTAACGCATAGTATGTACTATAACCATATTAAACATATAAGGTTAATACCTACTGATGTTTTTAGTATATTTTGAGATAATAACAGTAAGTAAAAGTTTTTGAACTCAGGTTTCCAGTTTTGACCTTTTAAGCCCTTGTGAAATTACCAAAATACCCCTAAGGTGCATAGTTGGGTGTTAAATGATAAGTTTCACATAGGGGTCATACCCTACTGTTATAACATGTTAAATTAAGTGTATTTACTGTATAAATCAGACCTGTAACTCAGATTACTAATTAAACTCTTTTATAATCTTTTAAATGACCAAAAATGCCCTTATGAGGCATAATTTGTGTTTAAATCCGTTTTGGGCATAATACAAGATACCTTACTGATATCACAACATATTTAAGGCATATTAACTCAGGGAACTTACATATGACTCTTATGGTTACTTGTTACACACTTTTCGCGTTCGGATCGGCGTATGTAACTAGTTTGCACATATTAGCCGAAACGGGTCAAACCATATCGTTTTGTCTCAAAATTCAGAATGTGTTTAAGTTACCCATATTAAACAAGTATACAAGCTTGTCAGGTCAAAACCACATTCTAAACCGGTCTTCGCTTTATCACGCGTTTGAACCGTGTCTTCCTTTTGAAAGTTAACCGGTCTAAGCTTAGGCTTAATTAAAGACCCGTTAGGAATCTAATAGGTTATTAAAAACCTTTGTTCCAGAATAAGAAGAACCAGTAAAAGTTATCTGTACTTGCTTGATGGTATACGGCTGAGATTGAATTTATATTTAACTCAGGTAAATACTTTTTAACTTATTTTCCCTATACGGGCTTGGGTTACGGTATATAGAATACCGCTTGATCGAGCATCAAATCTTACATCTTTGGGTGGTTAATTGAATAATTTGATCGGCTCGTTTAAACAGTCTTGTTCACTTAAAGCCTTTGGGGGGTTAATGACCATGTCCCGGATATCCTCGGCATCATCTTACGAGATGGCCACGACCGAGCACGGGGTGTAGGCGTACACCCGTCAGTGAATAACTCAATAATGTGGAGGGTCTATTGATCTTTAACCCGGCACGAACCGGGCCACTGAACGCACAAGTAACATGTAATTCGTTCACAAGATTATTATATTATATAATTATCCCAAGTTATAAAATGTTTTGTGCCAGGTGCATTCAAATCAATTTTCAACCCTTTTCAAAATGAGTCAGTTAAATTGTATTTACCAGTGTAAACTGACGTATTTTCCAAAAGGTTAAGTGCAATAACTACGCGTAATAGGCTGGCTGTCTTCTAGCGTCCACAATAAGTCTCGCAAGCTTGGATGCCTTTAAGTCTGTTGAACAAATGATTCATTTTATTTTTTTTATCCGCCTGTGGATCCTTTACATTCCGTTTGTAATACTTGATATTACTTTATATCGGTTTATAATATATTTATCTTTTGCTTCCGCTGTGCATTTAAATATTGTGTTGTTTGACTATGATGATATCAACTACGTCACTATACTCCCCACCGGGCCCACCGGTGACACGTGGAAAATTGGGGTGTGACAGGTTGGTATCAGAGCCAACATTGAGTGAATTAAACACTAGCCCTTAGTGTTTAATCTCAATGACACAGTAGCACATTCCTTGACCTTCTGAGTCTAGACATAACTTAGGAATATTCTCAATCCTAATCTAGAATTTTTGCTTCCAAATTTTTATTGGATACGTCGCCAAGCGAAGAAGCCGTAATAGGAATTCTCCACGTCTGGAGCCTTGAAATGCTGAGCTTCGTACCGCGACCAGGATGAAACGTGCAACCAAGGAGAAAGCATTCAGGAATTGAATGAAGAAGAAACTCCTTTGCTGAAGATCGTTTCCTCAATAGTCCTTATAAGGACATATTTATCTTTTCAGTCCCTTCGAGGACAACATTATTTCCTTTCAAGTCCCGCTTAGGGCAACTTTATACCTTTATTTTTATAGTGGAATGATTAAGTTTAAACTTTCATTCTAATCATGAAATAAGAAATAAATGAAAAATAACATTCTTTTTATAAGATCTACCATTATAATAAAATGGCAAAATCTAAAAGGACAAGACCTAGCTTCGGGTCATATTAAGACCGGCCAAGATGGCAGTTCCTCAATTTAGATTCAGATCCCTATTAACAGTTCAATTTAGAAATTTTCTGCGATAAATATTAAAAGAATCTTAAGAGTGAAACCTAGCCTGAGTGTCATTATAAAGACCTGGCCAAGATGGTAAGACCTGTTTAAAAGATTCGTATCCCAGTAACATCTGAAAACATGTTAACACTCCCGGTAGATGTGATTCGTCGGAAATCACACACGTTATTAAGGATTCTTCAAAGGATTCCTAACCCAGTTTAATGATCTCTGAATCCTGGGTTTACATCATCAATTAAGATGATCATATTTTAACCATACGTGGTAATATAGTGCCTACGGGCCTTGCTCATTTCTACATGAGCCAAAATACAGTGGTAGCTATGACTCCCTATCAGAAAAAGGTAATGAACTAGGTTCAAACCTCAAGGCTTTGATTCTCTGAAATCCTAGCTTATAATTTATAATTGTCCTTGTGACTAGGCCTATTGGGCCAGAGTTTCCTTCATGCTCTGATTCTCAGAAATCATAGCTTATAATTTAAAAGTATCTATGTGACTAGGCCGTTGTGCCACCTTAATATCCGTAATGTTTTATAACTAGGATAAATTATCATGCCTCGATTCTCAGAAATCATGACTTACAAATTAAACTTGTCTACTCGACTAGGCCATTTGTGCTATTACTAACTTATAAATTAGGATTTATGATAAAAATCCTGAATAAAATAAATATTATTCCTTTTCTGTTAAGTATATGTATTAAAAGAGAATCTTAAAAGGTTTGACCTAGCTTGAATGTCATTGAAGACCTAGCTAAGATGGTAAAACCTGTTTAGAAGAGATTCAGATCCTGATTAACACTTGAAAACGTGTTAACACTCCCGACAACAGTGATGCGATAAAATCACGCTTGTCATCTCTATATTAGGAACTTCCAAACCCCTTATTTAGCCTATATAATCAATAGGAATCATGGCTAATAAACGTCGAACATGATGTACACATCTAAACATCCACTTGGGATGTATACCTACGGGCAAAGATGCATACATGGAAAAGATAGTATTATTTCATAACTTCTTGTCAAGGCAATGAATTATGAAATTTTCCGATCCAAAGGAATCATTGATTATGTTTTAAAATTTCCCTAGTGACAAGGCCTCTATGCCATCAAAAGTCCTCTGGAACAAGCCCTTGTGCTAAATAAAGTGTCGGTATGACATTGACAGTCGTAATTTAGGTTCCCTGTCTAATAAACATAAAGGATTTTATTCCGTTTAAACGCCAAATATGGTTTATTTAAAAACCTAGGCAAAACATAATCAAATAAATTTTATACTAACTATTCGCCTATATGGTTGATTTACACCATGGCTATTTAATCATCAAGTTCGACAAATCAGCAAATTATTACTACATGGTCTGTAGCCTTCAAAGCTTCACCATGGCTGACTCCTCTGAAGCTTACAATCATCTAGTTGATCAGAATGATGATGCAAGACTGAACTTAATAAGCACCGAGTTACAGGCTATGATAGATACAGCCGTAAACAACGCTGTGGACCGTGTGTTGAAGGATCATAAGCGAAAGTGCGATGATACCCCAAATAAATGTTGTAAAAAGGGTAAGACTGGTTCGAACTATAACCAGTCCAAACCAAAGGAGGCAAAACCCAAATGTAAAACCTGCAAGAAGAAGCATTTCGGAAAATGTTTCTATGAGCAGACCGGGGGATGTGTCATCTGCAAGGAGATGGATCACAAGACCCATGAGTGCAAGGACTTGAAGGACGCCACATGCTATGATTGTGGCGAGAAGGGGCACATAATTAACCGCTGCCCAAAGAAGGCAACTAAAAGGAAATGCACTCTGGAGCCACAAGCTGGACCTTGTAGGATTTGTAACAAGAAAGGGCACAAGACCTTGGAGTGCCAAGACATAAAGGACGCAACCTGCTATGGTTGCAATGAAATAGGGCACATCAAGACAAATTGACCAAATAAAACCAAGAAGCCTGGGGAGGCTAAGGAGACCAAAGCTGGGAGCTCTCAAATGGACGCTCAAGAGCCTATTCAGGATGACAATGTCACAACAGGTACTTTCTTTATCAATAACGCTCATGCTAGAGTATTATTGATTCAGGTTCAGATAAGTCTTTCGTAGACAATAGATTTTGTAAATCATTAAATCTGCCTGTTAAAACTCTAAGCGTTAAGTATAAAGTAAAATTGGTCGATAGTACCTCAGAGACTACTTCAACAATATTAGATGGATATTTTATATCCATTTAGGGAATCATTCGTCCGATGTCCTAGTTTCTGTTAAAGTATAAGGACTCAATATAGTGATAAAAATCGATGGGTTGTCTTGAAAATCAAGCCCATATTGTGTATAATAAGAAACAAGTAGTTATCAAGACTCCTTATGAGACAACCCTCATAATTACATGTATCCGTACGTTTAATTAATATTAAACAACAACAAAAAATGGTGGAACCGGCCGTCCCCGGAATCGAACCTGGGTCTAGGCCACACCCTTTCGCGCGCCTAGCCAACCGAGCTAGGTGCCTAGTTTGTGAAATTTCTATTTTGATTGAATATAAGCACATGTACAATAACTTCCTTACTTCTTACTATAAGTCACCTACTTATCCTCCTTATGTTGACTAAGTATTAGAATCCAAGATTTTACCTCTATGTTTTGGTTACTCTTGGCTTGCTTATGTTGACTAAACACTAGAAAGGATGAAGTAGAAACCAGTAAGTATATCAGTGGTTATACTAGAAAGAACATGATAAGGTATACATCATAATCATTCGATGGTAATACCCTTGATTAGTGAGGACATTAATGAAATCCACAAGAAAGATCCTCTTATACATTATGGGATGGTCCAAGTTTTAAGGACCTTATTAGAAAACCTATTATACGCGTCACGAAATAGGAAAAGATTGAGTAATAATTTTCCGACTTCCCCATAAGATTTATAAACTATCGGCAGTGTGCTGCAAACCTTGGTTCATTGATGGAAATAGTGCCCTTAATCGGTTAACTTAGAATTTAAGCATAATGCACTATATATATATTATGATTTATCATCGGCAATAAGAGGGCACATTAAGATTTCAAAGCCTGCTTATTATGAATCCATTATGGATCCACCTCAACTACTCACGTTTTATAGATTAAGAAATAACCAGTCGAGGCCGAGATTGCCCTACAATTTGTCAAAGGTTTATAGCTAAGTTTAAAAGGTTTAAGAATGGAGGCGTTTAGCCCTCCTGATGTATGATTAGAGGCAGCTCACATTAATAATGACACTAGATAAATCCTTTATTGTGATTTCATTGCTAAGAGTTATGTTTGGATTCAGATACCGCTAAGTCTCTCATAAGACCATAAGCTTAGCAAACTTTTAGAAACTTTCCGTAAGAACCCCAGATAGTAAGTGTAAGGTAAAACTTACAGGCAAATCATAAGAACCATTTCTTCTATTCCTGTTAGAAATCTCTAATCATGGAATTCTAGAAGTACTCTCTCTCTAGAAGAAGTGCGTCAGCATGTATAGTTGATATCTCTTTGATCTCTATCGATTGCGAATACCAGATGGTATGATAAAAGCGCCACATGAGGATTGGTGTATCTTAATATGTTCCATAGATTGCTTCCATGCCTGATCAGTATGGAGGTTTAATGCATGGAACCACAAGGATATTCTAATAGTCATATGGTACTAAAGTCAACTAATGGTACTCAAGGAAGATATCCAGAATGGAATTGCCAAAGTAAATGTTCCCGATTAAGGAATTCATGGACTTCTGACATAAATGTGTCACTTATCTGACAATCTGACATAGAATATGACAGATGAACTGGAGCCTGAGATTTGGAAAATCTCTGTAACCTCATTGTATCTTGATTACCCTGTTTACCTCCTGAGAGGCAGGTAGAATTAAGATTTATATCCCATTAGGGCTGTATCATTATGAAATCTCTAAGACGGCTAGTGCCATTATTGGAAGAATCAAAACCCTAATTAAATAAGTTTTGAAATAAGGAAATTCATATAGCCTAACCCTATATTCTAAGAATTCGGTATTGTAATTAAGAAAGACGGTTCATTTTGCTTATGCATTGATTACCGCAACCCAAATTAGGTAACAATTAAGAATTTCCATCAGCTGCCCAGGATCGTCGATGTGTTCGACTAACTGTGAGGATTAACTATCCCTTAAGATTAGTTTTAAGTAATGGTTGGAATAACCATTTCACATTGAGATAAGCTTTTCTATAATAGTTAATGTATAAGTATCAAGGCTGCTCCTTTGGAGACCTTGCTTAGATGGAATGTTGAATACCTATTGTTAAATAGAAGATTGGTACGTCCAATCATCAGGATCTGAAAATTGCCTTGGAAACAACGAATAGGATCATACAAATCCATGATCATCTGTAAGATTGCCAGTTTTGGCAGAAAATCAAAGATTAATGAAAATAGCAACCCTCCTAAGTCCTTGTTAAGGAATAAGGTTCAACAAAGATATCGCCCTGGAAGGGTGTACCAATTTGTTAATTATTAGGCTAGTTGAGCTCTGAATATAAAGAATCATTCGAAGGAAATCGAATGTATCAAGATCAAATAACTTATAAGCTAAAACTTATTTAAGGAGCTTGGCATATAATGCATGGTACACTAATGGATCGAGGATGTATTTCACCAATAAGTCAAGGAGCATTATCACATATTGATATGCAGATCTATGATATGATGAGCAACCTATATCGATTAAGGATCGATAGGTTAAGAAGCTCCAAAAGGATACATGTACCATATATAAAGGTCACTTTGGGAGTTTGGGGAGACTCCAGATATGCTATAGAAGTTAAGTCCGTTATGTGACAAAAAGTACTTCCAGCATTTTAGCAAATCTCGAGGTCAAGATTTCTTTTAAGGGGGTGAGGATGTAACACCTCGTAAAATCACGTCCAATGATGTATTGACAAGTGTAATAAACCCTAATAAAGTCCAATGTTGAATTTAAGGGACTAATTTTTCGAAAAATCAAAAAATTTGATAATAAAAGGACTGGAAGTGTTAGCATACCTAAAATAAGTTTCCAAATAACCTCTCACGATGTTTATATTCACAAATGTGCCACTTGATGAATAAGTGTAGTCGTTTGCGTAATTAATTGAAAGTTTGCGCAATAAAGGGTTAAAAGCGTCAACATGTTAATTCTTACCTCTGAGTGACCTTCTAACAAACTGGGAGCTTAATAATATTTAATTATACTCTCGAGAATGCCAAATAATGGCCATCTAAAGTTTTTATGCCTATAAGTAAAGTTACGCGCAACTTTGCAAGTTAGAGGGGCTAAAAGTGTCAATATGTTTAATTATACCTCTGAATGACCTTTTAGTGAATCCGAAGCATCGTGATGTTTAATAATACTTTCAATAATGCCTAATATGGATTAGGTGAGGCTTCAATGCTATTAAATGATGAGATGCGCAAGTTTGCGCAATAGAGGGACCTAAAGCGTCAACTTTTGAATCTATGCCTTTCGGTGACCATCTAAGTGAACGAGAGCGTATTAATATTTAAGTATATACTTGGGAAGGATAAATATGGGCCATGGAAGGCTTGGATAACATTAAATGGCATTTCGCGCTACTTTGCGCAATTTAAGGACTATTTGCGTCAAACTGCAAAAGTATGTCGATTCGTATGGTAACGGACCTTTCGGAAATTGTCCATGAGTTAAACATGCCCTAATTATCATTTCTATAGCTTAGAAATAGGTCTAGAGGTGTTTCGTGCGCAAAAATAAACTTTTATGTCATGCAGGGACTAAAAGTGTCAAAAAGTGCACAAGTTTGCATTTTCGCGCGTATCTCACATTCTGAACATCTCCAGACACCCAAAAATTTATGTAAGCACTAAAATATTTTATTTTAGTGATCGCCTTGATAAAATTCCTTTCGTCGCGTCGTTTGGTTCGTTTTTAGCGTCCGTTCGTGTTTCGTCGTAAATAGACAAACAACGTGACCGTACGGCCAAACGAACTGACATCCGACATGTTTTTAAACATGTTTCATGTCCCCTATGTTTAAAATTCATGATGGAGCCTTAAATTGAGGTTAACAAGCCATAAACGTGCCTTAAATGACCTTAAAGACCCACAGGGACCATTTCTGTCAATATATGAAAGCTGGTTGCTGTTATGAACTGTCAGGCGGGCCGTGAAGACCCCAGGGGTCCCCTACGTGGGCCGCGTGGCCAGATCAAATGCAGAAAACAGCTGTTAACAGCCTGTTGTTGCTGGTTTTTGTTCATTCTAGTTTCCTATACTCTCATACACGAATCTAGGGGTAGCCCACAGGTTTCAAAAGTGGTTTTTACACCTGCCATGATCTGATTACATGTCCCCGACACTTGTCGCGATCTTACGAAGTCCCGAAAAGTATAAATAGGTAAGTTCACTTGATACATTCACTTGCAAGACCACTTCTGGAGCTTCTCTGATCAACCTCAGGCTTTCTAGGGATCTCTAAGCATAATTAGGACTCTTGTAAGTATTCCTAACCCTCTCTAATTCGTTCTAGCTTAGTTAATTAATCAAAAGTCAAACCATCGTAATTTAAGTTTGACTTTGAGATTAAACGAATTTTGCTCAGTCATTTCTCGAATTGAAAGTACCTACAAGTAGGTATTTATGTGGGTAACAAACCCTTAAAAGGGTATTTTCAGATTCCCACTCTAACCATGCTAATTGTCGAGTCAAAGCATTCTTTAAAAAGTCAACAGAATGATTATTTGCAAGTTTAAGCATAATTAGCAATGTAGGGTACATGCAACCTGTTTGATCATTAAAATAACATGGTAATTAATGTAAGAACATGTCTCAACATGTTCAACTCGACAATTTTCAGTTTAAACCCGAATCGGAACCGAAAGTCGCATAAATTGACTTTTTCTTTGACTTTCAGTTCTGATCCGTTTGTGCATGTTTGAGATCTGCCTTAGAGCTTATTTTGGACCAGGTTTCATATAAGTATAACTCTCTGAGATTATACAATTTGGTTCATTACTTATCCGATTCACATGCATGTTTCCGATTAATGCTTAAATGTTGACTATTATGCCCTTTTGACTATAAAACATGATTTTTGAAAAATGTGAAAGAGTAGAAACATTTGTTACTGATTTATAAACTCGCACCTAAAATTTGATATCAGTTTGAGGTCTAGATTAAGAGTTATGCTCATTATCGTAATTTGAAAGCTTTATGTTAATTAAATGGCGTAATTAGCGAATAGCCTATTTAAACCCACTTTTTGATATCAAACTTTTTACCCACTGATGTTATATAATATTTTGGGATTTTTAAAGATTTTTATTAAATTTTTGGCTAAGCATAACATAGGTCTTTAAGTTTAATTCGGGTAATACCGATTTTGCCCTTTTTAGCCATAAAATGAGTTTTACAAATCCTTTTGACCCCAAACCTTTTTCTACTAATTTTATTTGATAAATAAAATATTTTGAGCCTTCTGGAATTATAAAATTATCAGCCTTCCTTTGAAAACCCGGAAATGGCTCCAAATCGTCTTTTTGAGCGTTTTTAACGCATAGTATGTACTATAACCATATTAAACATATAAGGTTAATACCTACTGATGTTTTTAGTATATTTTGAGATAATAATAGTAAGTAAAAGTTTTTGAACTCAGGTTTCCAGTTTTGACCTTTTAAGCCCTTGTGAAATTACCAAAATACCCCTAAGGTGCATAGTTGGGTGTTAAATGATAAGTTTCACATAGGGGTCATACCCTACTGTTATAACATGTTAAATTAAGTGTATTTACTGTATAAATCAGACCTGTAACTCAGATTACTAATTAAACTCTTTTATAATCTTTTAAATGACCAAAAATGCCCTTATGAGGCATAATTTGTGTTTAAATCCGTTTTGGGCATAATAGAAGATACCTTACTGATATCACAACATATTTAAGGCATATTAACTTTGGGAACTTACATATGACTCTTATGGTTACTCGTTACGCACTTTTCGCGTTCGGATCGGCGTATGTAACTAGTTTGCACATATTAGCCGAAACGGGTCAAACCATATCGTTTTGTCTCAAAATTCAGAATGTGTTTAAGTTACCCATATGAAACAAGTATACAAGCTTGTTGGGTCAAAACCACATTCTAAACCGGTCTTCGCTTTATCACGCGTTTGAACCGTGTCTTCCTTTTGAAAGTTAACCGGTCTAAGCTTAGGCTTAATTAAAGACCCGTTAGGAATCTAATAGGTTATTAAAAACCTTTGTTCCAGAATAAGAAGAACCGGTAAAAGCTATCTGTACTTGCTTGATGGTATACGGCTGAGATTGAATTTATATTTAGCTCAGGTAAATACTTTTTAACTTATTTTCCCTATACGGGCTTGGGTTACGGTATATAGAATACCGCTTGATCGAGCATCAAATCTTACATCTTTGGGTGGTTAATTGAATAATTTGATCGGCTCGTTTAAACAGTCTTGTTCACTTAAAGCCTTTGGGGGGTTAATGACCATGTCCCGGATATCCTCGGCATCATCTTACGAGATGGCCACGACCGAGCACGAGGTGTAGGCGTACACCCGTCAGTGAATAACTCAATAATGTGGAGGGTCTATTGATCTTTAACCCGGCATGAACCGGGCACTGAACGCACAAGTAACATGTAATTTGTTCACAAGATTATTATATTATATAATTATCCCAAGTTATAAAATGTTTTGTGCCACGTGCATTCAAATCAATTTTCAACCCTTTTCAAAATGAGTCAGTTAAATTGTATTTACCAGTGTAAACTGTCGTATTTTCCAAAAGGTTAAGTGCAGGTACTACGCGTAATAGGCTGGCTGTCTTCTAGCGTCCACAATAAGTCTCGCAAGCTTGGATGCCTTTAAGTCTGTTGAACAAATGATTCATTTTATTTTTTTTTATCCGCCTGTGGATCCTTTACATTCCGTTTATAATACTTGATATTACTTTATATCGGTTTGTAATATATTTATCTTTTGCTTCCGCTGTGCATTTAAATATTGTGTTGTTTGACTATGATGATATCAACTACGTCACTATACTCCCCACCGGGCCCACCGGTGACACGTGGAAAATTGGGGTGTGACACCACGTTTATTCCTTTTCTTGTAATTATGTTAGATTTTGCTGCATATTTGCTCCTTTTGTTCATTTACGCTCATTTAATCCTGAAAATACAAAAGGAAGACAAAAGCAAACTTTTTTCCAACATTAGTACTACAAAAGGGTTAGTTTTATGCCTCATTTGATGTAATTTATATGTTGCATTTTACACACATCAAATACCCCCACACTTGAATCTTTGCTTGTCCTCAAGCAAAACTCTTTATAATGTGGCTTACACTCCCAAATGGAATGTGTAGAAGAGAAGTTTTGGGCTTGTCTTGAGTGTCGGGAATCCAAATCTTTATTAGGCTTTATTTTTATGTTATTTAAAATCCTATTCGTTATGATTTATTTAGAACATTTCATAAGAGAAATTACTTATTTGGGCATAACATGTCTTTTTAAAATTCCATTTATATACAAGTTCACATACCTCACGGGAGATCACTCAACACTCGGCCGAAGATGTATTTTTGTGAAACACTCGAGACCGGCATGGAACTTACTTCTACTATATGCTTGCCAAGCAATCAATCCTCCTCCTTTTTAACTATACACCTTTGTAAATGTTGGTGCATATGTCTGTTGACTTCGTCTTATATCGAGTCGTGGATTCTTTACGGATCTGAACGAGAATGATGTCATCATCAAGGATGATGACATCATGAAAGTGACATCACAAGTGATATCATACAAATATCACGTTCAATCCAAGAAAGTCTGCATGGGATTTAAACAAAACAATTTATATTTGTTTATTATAAGTTCGCTTTTATGGTCATTATGTGAGTCCGCTTGAACATTCATGTAGCTCGCTTGAAAGGTTCGCTTGAATTGGCATGCTTGTTTCAAGCGAACTAGGAGGTGTATAAATAGTCTAGTGGACTTGTCATTTGTAAGGTTCCCATCAGTCCTGTACCGAACTGCTGCCGGTTTGTCAAGTCGTATATGAATGAGAAGTGTAGTTTAAAGTGATATTCTCTGATTTTCTACTCTTTTCTTTCTGATTCAAAACAGTTTGATTGTTTTCGCCACTCAAACTGTTATGTATTGACTCAAATTGACTCATTTGATCATCAAAAACGATCCTACAATTGGTATCAGAGCCAGTTATGAGCCAATATACCTGAATCAGAGCATTTTTCTTACACTTTTTGGATTTCTGGACGTTTGGACGGACAAAATGGACTGAGTTTTTAATATAGTGTGTAAAAGTGAGTTTTAACAAACCCTTGAAAGTATTAGCTTAAAATTCGGACTAAATCAGATAAAAATGGCCTAAAAACCTTAGTTCGCTTGAATGAACAAGTTGGTGTTCGCTTGAAAAAGTGGTGTTGTTGAAGCGAAGTAGGTTACTTCGCTTGAATTTGTGAGGTCATTTCAAGCGAAGTAGGTTAGTTCGCTTGAGTAGGTCAGCTCGCTTGAAATATCACTACAGTCCGCTTGAAAGTACCACATTAAACGAGGTTATCAGTAATTGGGAAAAGAAATCATGTGTTCTGTGTCAGTGTGTAGGTGAACATTAATTGAATAAATCAATATTCACGAGAAAAGTGCATGTGATTCCAGGTCTCGTAAATTGTAGTCTGCATGTGATCTGTTTGTATAATGTGTGTTGTCGGCCACGAGAATTGAAAAGGGAATCCATTAAAGCAATTAATGTGAATTTTGAGACCCAATGAGATTTTGAGTAGTGAACTTAGTTTGTCGGCAATTTGAATTGAATAGGTGCTTGTGATAATTGTTCATTTGCATGTGTTTGTTAGCGGCCCAATCAACATATTAAATCAATTACTTTTGTCGGTTCATTAAAATCAAAGAAAAGATTGTGTTGTGAATTGTAGTTGTCGGCTTAGTGGTATTGTTGGTCCTATCACAATTGATTCTAAATCAGATCATCACGTGAAAGGCTTCATGAATTGAAAGTAATTGTTGTGTGTTGTTTCAGTGGATATTGAGGCCCAATCATATTCTTTTAACAATTAATTGTCTGTTCACTCATTGAAAGGCCCAAAGTATTCATGCGAAGATCTCGGCCCAAGATTCAAAGTATAAATAGCTTTTTGTCATTAGCGGCCCAATAGGATTTCATATTGAAAAAGGTTGTCGGTCATATTAATTAAAAAAAACAGTTATCACGTGAATACAAAAGGGAACGGTCTAATCAAAAGATATTAAAGAGATTGTTGGACATCTTTGAATTGATTGCACATGTGATTGCATTAAAGGTCATATTAAATCACCACTTTGTTGTCGGCCACTTATTTTAGATCAAATTAAAATTTTATATCACATTTTAAACCATTCATTTAAGTAACAATTTGGTCAAATCGTTGACTGGTCTGTCTATCGGGTCACAATTTCATTTCAAAGGATCGTGTTTTTGTTCAAGTTTAAAGTACAACAAATCGAGTGGCAATCCGAACGGATCACCACCCGATCCTAATTAGTTCTATTTGTCTGTATTTCAGGTGATTTGTCAAGCATCGGATACTTGCACGAGCGAATTCTCACTCGATTCGTTATCACCGGATTTTTGTCACTCAATCGGATATTCATCTGATTAAGTGGTTTGATAAAGGGATTGAACTGAGTTTAGATTGTTTTGATAAAAAACATGGATATGTTTGATAATTTTATAGCTCTTAAGGGAGAATCAACTAAAGAATTGATCGAGAGGTTTGTCAAGTTATATCTAGAGATGAAGCGTTGGAACATTAGAAAAAGAAATGAAGAATGGTTTGACAAGTTGGCAAATGCTTTACCAAAAGATGTGTGGGGAACGTATTTGTTAACTTGGAAGAAGAGCTTTGAATATATTGATTTCAATTTGAGCTCGTTCATTGAGAAGATTGAAGCTCAAGAACTTGAATTCCTAAAGATTAGAAAAATGAAGTCTGATTCAGGAAAGGAGTTTGATTCTGAGTCCGGAGAGATTGATAAAACTGAAGTAAAAGTGACAAACAAGAAAAGGTTTCAGAAAAAGCTCAAATTTTTGATCAATCATCAGAGGAAGAAAGCGATGATGATAGTGAAGAAATTCAAAAACTTGAATCTTATAAAAGAGAACTTACACCTGAAAGTTATAATTTTTATATTGCAGGTAAAATGGAAAAGATCAAAGAAATTTCAGCTATCAAGGTTGAGAAGAAAGCTGAAGAAGAAAAGATGTCGGAAAAATGTTTAAACTGTGAAAAATATGAATCAGACAATGCCAAACTCTTGAAGAATGTAGAGAGTTTGACATTGGAAATCAAGAATTTGAATGATGAGAAGAAATCTGATGATAAACAGATTCTTGAAATGCAAGAAAATTTTAAGAATTTGAAATCTGAAAATGTCAAACTGTTAAGTGGTTTGAACAGTTTGAAATTAGAAAACAAAATTTTGAAAGAAAAGGAAAAAGATTTTGAAAATGAAAAATTAAAAATTGAAAAGGATTTTCAAAGTCAAATAAAGATTTTAGAAGATGAAAAATCTGTTATTTTTAAAAATAATCTTGAAAAACAGATTGAAATAAATTCTCATCTTCAGAAAATCATTCGGCTTGAAAATGAAGCTGAAATTGCTCGGAATAAAATTGATGAGCTTGAAAAGAAATTGAAAGGTTTTGTGAATTCATCAGTACCATATTATATATGTCCAAAACCGATCAATTCTGTTCCAATAAGTGACAATGTCACAAATTATGACAAAGTCATAATTAAAGATTGTGATGATAAAGCTGATGATGAAAAAGAGAAAAAGAAAATATTTTTAGAATTAAAAGAAAAATTTAAAGAAACTGTTTTACATTCGACTGAAATTGGTGAATGCTCAAAGCAAAAACCTGTTAAGAAGAATGTAGAACAAAAACAAAATGTTAAAAATTCGAAAAAGTTTCAAAACAACAAAAATAACCGTCATCAGTTCAGTCATCCAATCGTTATAAAAAATCACAAAAATTTGAAAATCAAAACTCACAAAAAGTTGGTAATAAGTGGTGCAGGTTTGACCACAGTGTGCAAAAGTCAAATCAAGCTTACAAGAGGAGTGAGGATTACTACAAAGGCAAACAATGTTATGATCTGAGCGTTTGGTGTGAAAGTGGTGAATGGTACGATAACAGAGTGTGCTACGCTTGTGGTGTTCAAGGACACATTGCTGTTAACTGCCAGAGACAGAGATTTGAGAAAAGAAGATGTTATGAATGCCAAATCAAAGGTCACATTGCCAGAGATTGCCCAATGAGATCAATGGAAAGATCGAGGGCTGAATCTCAAAAAAAGATGAAGAAATCAGTCAAGGTCGAAGAAAAGCCCAAAGAACAGAAGGTAAAAGAACAAAAAGTGAAGCTTTCACAAGGGCAGAAAGACCGACTGAGAAAGAAAAGAAAGAAAGCTCGAGAGTACCTTGAAAGGATTTTGTCCTCCGGTACAACAAATAAGAGTGCTGATGAATCGCTTCACTCGACAACAAAGTCAAGTAAACCAAATTCTTCAGAAGCAAATCTGAGGACAAAAGAGGAGATAAAGAAGGTTGAAGTGGTTAGCGATGAATTTGTTTCTTCGGAAATAAAGGAGCTACGTGTTGGCGATGAATCTGACTCGTCAAAGTCAGAAGAGCCACCTGTTGAGCAAAAAGGAGAAAATTCAGTTCCGCCAATGGATGATATCAACTTTCCACCATTGCGGACTGAAAATTTTAAACAAAAAGATGGGAAAGTGAAAATTTCGAATTAGTTCTATTCTGAAAAGAAAGAATTTGATGTTGAAAAGGCTTTTAATAGCAAAGTAAAAAATATTTTTGGAAAAATGGTTGAGGGTAAGGTAAAAGGAGTTAAAGAATTTTATGAATCAAAAAGATATATTCAAAACACCCAAGGACCGTCAGGATTGGGTAAATCTCTTTAACTGAAAAAAACCTGACTTGCCGGAACTCCCAGGTTGGTAATTGGGGAGTAGGAATCGGCATCTTTCTTGAGAAATTCACAGGTTGGTAACTGTGATATTTTGACTTACAAGTAGTTAATCAAGGACATTAAGTTGTACTTGATTTAACTATCTTACAAATGGTATGATTGTTGAAAATTGTTTTTGCGATAAACCTACAAGTGATTGAAAACAGTGTGATGAATTAAACCCCATGTTTGTGAAACGACACACAAAACTAATTTTTCCGGAAAAACCATCTTGATTAAAACAAACTTAAGTGTTTTGAAATCATAATGGGAAAATAGTTTGTTGTCAGGGGGAGTTCTGATTGTTTATGCCAAGTGGATGGCGAATTGAAGCGATTCGATATCATGTTGTCATGTTTCTTGTACAGTTTATTTTTCAAATTTTCCCAGAAAATCAAAATTTGAAATATAATTTTGATTTTAGGGGGAGAAAAAATTTTTAAAAAAAAAATTAGAAAAGTTGAAAATGCCAAAAACATTGAAAAATTCAAAATGAGTTTTGTTGTGAAAAAGAGGAAATGATAGTAAATCAGTTGGACTATCACAGCATGCTAAAGAAATGGAAAGATAAAATGTGATAAACGGTCTCACTAAAGATGTGACGATAGGCTCAGCTAGACTAGTAGATTTGTGATAACGATACAAACTTAAATGAAAAAGCCTAGTTCTAGTGGGAAACATGGTTGAAAGCATAGTACTTAGTTTTGTCCTTCTTGACTGTGTGCCTACTCAGTAATCGCTGATTGTCGAAAGACATAAAACCGGTTAAGTTTGTGAGCTTTCACAACTTTGCTGAAAAGTCACTGTGATTTTGTGTTTTCATTTTGCAAAGATTTAAACTTGTTTTATTTCTTTATTTTGTTTAAGCATTGGACATCCTCTGCGTATACGTGAGTATCGACCTGGATGTTATTGCCTAAACGTTCTGCTTTATTTTCTTTGGTGTTTCGTTTAAGCTTTGGATCACCTCTGCGTATACGGGAGTATCGAACTGGTGGTTAAAGCCTAAACAATTTCAACTTGTTTTTATTTCTTATTTTGTTTAAACATTGGACTTTCTCTGCGTATACGGAAGTATCGACCTGATTGTTAATGTTTAAACATTCTGCTTTATTTTCGCACAAATCACAGTTGATAAAAGTTTAAAGGCATTACTTGAGTTAGTGTATTGCATGATGAGGGGATATGCTGAGATCGTGGGGTCCATAAGAATTTAGTGCAAAATTAATATACCTTAACGTATCGGTAAGCATTTCGAAAGTTTTTAGATTGAGTTTAAGTGGACAACAATATCGTCAATCTATGTGAATCGTTTAGAACTTAAAATGTTTAAAGCTTAATGGTGCTAGTGATTGGTCACATAAACTGATATGATTCTCTTACACAAACTCACAAAAATATGTATGTAAATATTTCTTTACTGCATTTCAATATTGTTCTTTCTAAAAGTTTAGCTTTTATTTGAAAATCCAAAAAGATTTTAGAAAATTGATGTTGATGAGCTGATTTTCAAAATTCCAAGTGCTAAACAAGATGAACTGCTTTGGGAGTGTGTGTGCTAAATTGAATTTTTTTTAGAATGATTGCATATTTAGTTAATCAAGGTCATTAATTTGAACTTGATATAACTATTAATGTTTGGTGAATGAATGCTCTCTATCAGTAAGTTTTTCAAAGTGATATAAATAAAAACTTATGTTTTGGGTAGAGAATGTGCAGGAAACGTTGAAAATGCTAGGTTTCGATTCCTGAGGATTAATGCCAAGGTTTCGATCCTAAGCTACAAATTCCAGACTGCAATCCTGGAACAACTTAAGGGGGAGTCTGTTAGCAAATGGGAGAGTGAAGAGTGAAGAGTGAAGAGTGAAAGAGCCAGACTCAAATTCTAAAGATTAGCTGATGATGGTGATTGAATAGAAAGAGAGAGTTTGAAGGATGTTTCAGCGTCAAATATTTTGGAAAGAGTGAAGACTGATTAAGACTGAAGTTTTGACGTACTAAAGTCTCGTACTGAAGACTCCGTCAACATCCAAGGGGGAGACTGTTGGTGCATATGTCTGTTGACTTCGTCTTATATCGAGTCGTGGATTCGTTGCGGATCTGAACGAGAATGATGTCATCATCAAGGATGATGACATCATGAAAGTGACATCACAAGTGACATCATACAAATATCACGTTCAATCCAAGAAAGTCTGCATGGGATTTAAACAAAACAATTTATATTTGTTTATTATAAGTTCGCTTGAATGGTCATTATGTGAGTCCGCTTGAACATTCATGTAGCTCTCTTGAAAGGTTCGCTTGAATTGGCATGCTTGTTTCAAGCGAACTAGGAGGTGTATAAATAGTCTAGTGGACTTGTCATTTGTAAGGTTCCCATCAGTCCTGTACCGAACTGCTGCCGGTTTGTCAAGTCGTATATGAATGAGAAGTGTAGTTTAAAGTGATATTCTCTGATTTTCTACTCTTTTCTTTCTGATTCAAAACAGTTTGATTGTTTCCGCCACTCAAACTGTTGTGTATTGACTCAAATTGACTCATTTGATCGTCAAAAACGATCCTACAGTAAATATCAAGAGGACTTGAGGAAGGGTTAGGCTTGGGTTAAAGGTAGGTGGTTTTGGGTTAGTAGTTAGTAAAAAGGGTGAAAAGCGTAAAAAGCGTCGGTCGTCATAAAACTTTTTGTTTTTATGACTTTTATTCAAACAGAGCATTTTCAAACAAAGTTTCTTTTGAGGAACTTGTTTGTTTATTGCTAGACTTCAATTTTTTTTATAAGGAATGTCACATGAAAATCGAGCTTTTTACTAAAATAAAGGGTTAAAAATAAAAAAGGTTTTGGTGGGTAAAGGGTGTTTGATTTATGGGCTTAGAAATGAAAAGGTTTAGGCTCAAAGGGGTTAACTAGGGGGATTATGGGTAGGTGGTAAAAAAATGAAAAATAATGGTGTTGAAAAGAAAAAGGGTTAGTCCTATTGCCTCCATCATTTACTTACTTGGGTTTAAGTTGGTAAGGACCGGGAATGTATTGTCTTGGCAAGTTCTAGGGTCGTAAGAAACCAAGCGGCTATTCACACAAGAAATGAAAAATGAGCATTCAATTTAAAGATGTATAATTGTATGCCCAATAAAGGCTCAAAACTCACTTTTTGTGGAAATGGGTTTTTAATGTGATCAAGTATATATAATCAAATTTTAACTAGATTTGTCATGCCGTTTTATAATTTTCTTATGTTGGTTTTTTTTATCACGACGCTATCGGTTGTAAATTTGTAAAAATATAACCTTTTTAGAACTTGTTATTCCCAAATTAAACCAAGACAATTAAAAAAAATGAAAAGTTTTTGAAAAAATTTGGGGTGATTAGCGGTTCCAATAGAGTTTTGCGTAAGGCCTGTTATTAGGACTTGCAAAATTCAAGGTTATAGCATCCCCCCCACACTTAAATTACACATTGTTCTCAATGTGTCCCAAAAATAAGTTTTTAGGTTGATTAAATGTGTAAAAATGTGTTAAAAACAAGGTTTTGGTGTTACTGGGCATCTGGACACGGCCCCGTGTCGGATGAGCACGGCCCCATGGTCAGACTGCCAGTAATGAAAACTTACAGAAGGCGGACACGGGGTCATTCCTGGTGAACACGACCCCGTGTTGGGCAGAATTTAAACAAACAGCAGGTACTGGGCGGTTGACATGGGGGCGTGCCGGCTGGGCACGACCCCGTGTTGACAATCTGCAATCTCCAAAAACAAGTTTTGGCTTTCGGTTCTGGTTTCCTGGCTTATGTAGCACTAATACTTAGTGCTTTCAAGCCTCATATGTACCTGTTTTACTTAAAAATACCATACCACACAACATAACAAACATCCTACCTTACCATAGTTTCAACATCCACAACACAACTAAAAAAAAGAAAAAAATAGGAAAGTGAAGGGTTACGGAAAGTAAATTCTTCAACAAGTGGCACGTAGGCCATGAAATTGTTTTCTAAAGATAAGGGGTTAACCTGTTACGACCTTCAACCATGTTGCATCACCTCCAACGCCTCCATCTCAATCCATGTCGTCGTCCTCATCATCTCCTCCTTGGCCCGCCATGTATTCCCGGATGTTGCTTTCTATAACTCCGACCCAGGTGTACGTGTTGCTTTCCATATTGTAGGTGTTGCGGGTGCACATGAGGTTTTCCTGCAGAAGATCATGTAAACTTTGAAAATTAGGAAAACCACCTCCTTGAGGGGAGGATTGGCCCGGATCACCATGATGCTGATACTGGTACTGGGGAGGAGGACGGATCTGTAGAGCATGAAGGATGAGAGCTTCTTGAGGTTCCACACATGCCCTTGAACCGTCTGAAATCTGACTGTCCCGTCATCCGCTTCGTTGATTAAGTTCATGGAGCGACATATGACAAGGTCCACTTTTCCCGACCATGGGCCCTTCTGAAAGGAACTTGGCATCCTTTGCACAAAATGTTTGAAGAGGCGGTAGATCCACCCTCCAAAAAGGATAGGGGTCAGGGGAGTGGCAAGTTGGTTCAAGTGCATGTTGCGAAGTAGCAGGTATGGAATGTCGAGGTTGATACGGTTCTGAATGCAATGGAGGACTATCTGATCACGCAGCCCTACAACACCACCACTGTCATGTCTCTGGCAAAGGGAGTAGCTGAGGACCCTATGGATGTAGCGGTAGAGAGGGTCCCTCAACTGTGTGCTCTTGGTCTGGCTCGGGTTAAAGTGTCCTTCCCCAATCTGAGCACATGCTGCTTGACGTTGGTCTAATGGGAGTTCACGGAGACCACCCGTGTTTTCCTCATCTCCATCGTCTGCCTCATCATATAACCCGATGATAGCTCCAAATTGTGCAATCGATATTGAAAACCTTTCCGCTGCACACTGAAATGCCACCCCCTCATTGTCAAACGGCTCCGCTTTTGCCTTGAAGGCAAACGGGCTATAAAATTCCATGTTATATTCGTGCATGGAGTGGAGCCGAGTGAAAAGAGCTGCTCTTAATGGACAAGTAACAAGGTTGTTGAAGCGGTCGAGTTGGCCTACTGCTTCTAGAGTATCCAAGCAAACTTGTCGGGGGTTTTCTTCGGGCCTTGTTGTCACGGCCCCAGCCCCGGTTTTACCCGGTCAAGAGCCGCGGGACAGGAACCTGTGATATTTATTAATTGATGCGACAGCGGAAGATTTATCAGGATCTTTTAAAACTTGAAAATGCCCGATTATTTTATTTCATAATTCGGGATAAACCCCGTAATTTACAATAGAGAAATTTAACTAGGAAATTCCCTGGTTTCCAAAACATGTTTATTTATTTATTTTATTGAGCCACCTCTTCAAGCTTGTTAGTGCTCCGTAGCACGTTTTTCTTGATTTACAGCAGGTCGCCTGAAACATGTTTTAAAATATTTTATCAGCGGGGAAATACTGGCGAGTCAATCAATTTGATAAAATGATACATAGTTATAAATTACAGCATAAGAGCGATTACAATGGCTTCTATCTTATTTTTATCTGACGCCGTGTCACCTGGTGACGATGGTCATACCACTATTGGGTCTTTCCCCAAGTAGTGATGATTATCACAGTTTAGGATTTATTAGCCTAAATGTGAGAAATTAGTAATGTGCACAATACCCCACTAGCCAGTGATTCAAGATAACCATGACTTAATCCCTGTAATTATAACATTTGAAAATGGAGTATTGTAAAATATTTTTGATAAAAGAGAATGATTCACATTGCAGATTTATATGGGCAGAGTTTAGCCTACTGATTAGCCTTGTAACCTAATTTAAATAACAATGCACACGAACTAGGTCAGTAACTAATATAGCATTTACGATAACTCACGAGATTAAAACCCTCACAACGAATGACAAAGTGCTATACTTAAACATCCGTCGAATTCACGACTAATGACAAAATATGACCCTAATGTGGGCAGCACTTAAACATCCATTGTATAGTTTTCAATCGATCGGACATTGAATCGTAGCAGCGATCGAGTTAATACCCTGTATCGTAGCAGCGTCTCGCTATTGTAAAAGTGAATTTCAAATTTGTGCAGTGTGCTTTCGTTTTTGTGAAATGGTTTCGACACCATTGAACTGCTCCTGATCAAATCTATTTATAGGTGAAATTTAGGGTTCGCGCGGCCCGCGTGAACCTTAGCTTGATCCTTACGCGGCCCACGAGGGCACCTATTCGTAGATTAGGGCTAGTGTGTCATCAGTAGGCATGCCACGTGTGTGACACGTGGATCTGGACGCTTATCCGGTCAAACTTAGGGTTGACGCGGCCCGCGTGAGGTCCTTCTGATCTTTTACGCGGCCCGCCTGAAGACCAAGAATCTTGTTTTCTTGATTTTTGATATGGATCAGGGTTTCAGGGGTCCGGGTTCTTACTTATGGGTCATTTTTGGGACAATTTTGAAGGTCCTTACATCCTCCCCACCTTATTTAAAATCTCGTCCTCGAGATTTACTGAAACAAGTGAGGATACTTTCGCTTCATTTCTGATTCCAGCTCCCAGGTATATTCGGGTCCTCTCTTTGAATCCCAGCTTGTGTTTGAGAAACTTGATCTTCCTGTCTTCTATTTGTAGTGGCTTCTCAACAAATTTTAACTTTTCATTTACCTCTACATCTTGAAGAGGTATTACCAGAGATTCGTCAGATAAGCATTTCTTGAGATTGGATACATGAAATACATCGTGTACTCCAGCTAGCTCCTCTGGTAGTTGTAAGCGATAAGCAACTGGTCCTATACGTTGGATTACTGGAAATGGTCCTACATATCTTGGACTTAGCTTTCCTTTCTTACCAAACCGAATTACTCCTTTCCAAGGAGAAACTTTCAAAAGTACCTTGTCTCCAACTTGAAACTCTAACGGTTTACGTCGATTATCTGCATAACTTTTCTGGCGATCTCGAGCCGTTTTTAGTCTTTCCTTGATTTGAGTGATCTTGTCGGTAGTTTCTTGTAATATTTCAGGACCTGATAATTGACTTTCTCCTATTTTTGCCCAACAAACTGGAGTTCTACACTTGCGTCCATATAGTGCTTCGAACGGGGCAGCTTCAATGCTTGAATGATAACTATTGTTATAGGAGAATTTAATTAAGGGTAGGTGGTCATCCCAGTTTCCACCAAAATCTATCACACATGCTCTAAGCATGTCTTCCAAGGTTTGGATCGTCCTTTCACTTTGTCCGTCTGTTTGAGGATGATATGCAGTACTTAGATTTAGTCGAGTTCCCATAGCTTCTTGGAAACTTGTCCAGAAGTGAGAAGTGAAACGACTATCCCTATCCGATATAATGGAGAGTGGAATTCCATGTAAGGATACTACTTCATCTACATACAACTTTGCCAACCTTTCCATACTAAAGGAAATTCCTTCGTGATTCACCATGTGACCTAAAAATTGTACTTCTTGCAGCCAAAATTCACACTTCGAGAATTTGACGTAAAGCTTTTCTTTCTTTAACAAAGTTAAGAGTGCATGCAGATGCTCACAATGTTCTTCCTGACTTTTGGAATAAATAAGTATATCGTCAATGAAGACAATTACAAATTTATCCAAATACGGTTTACAGATTCTATTCATCATGTCCATAAATCCTGTAGGAGCATTTGTTAATCCGAAGGCCATGACTGTAAACTCGTAATGACCATACCTAGTTCTGAAAGCAGTTTTAGGTATGTCTTCTTCTTGTACCTTCAATTGATGATATCGAGAGCGTAAATCTATCTTAGAAAAGTATTTAGCTCCTTGCAATTGATCAAAAAGATCATCAATCCTAGGTAATGGATATCGATTCTTAATTGTAACTTTATTTAATTCCCTATAATCGATACACATTCTCATTGAACCATCTTTCTTTTTCACAAACAACACTGGAGCTCCCCACGGGGATGAACTAGGTTGTATGAATCCTTTGCTTAACAATTCATCTAATTGCTTTTTCAATTCTAGCATTTCTGTGGGTGCTAACCGATAAGGTGCCTTAGCTATCAGTGTAGTTCCAGGGATTAGATGAATTCTAAATTCTACTTCCCTATTGGGTGGTAATCCAGATAGTTCTTCTGGGAATACCTCTGGGTATTCTGATACTACTGGAATTTCCTTAAGTTCTTTACCTTTCGTGTTAATGATTACCGAAATCATATACACTACTTCTTGTTTTCTTGAATAACTGGCCAACTTCATTACTGAAATAAATTTCAGTGGCTTTCGTGGCTTATCTCCTGTAATCACCACTAATTCTCCTGTGGGTGTATGAATTTCTATGGAATTCTTATCACAAAGAATTCAAGCATGGTTGACTACTAACCAATCTATTCCTAATACTACATCGAATTCGGCTAACTTCATAGGTAATAAGTTTGCAGAGAATTTATGGCCTAAGAGTTCTATCTTTTCTTCTCGCAAAACTTTATCTATGTGAACAGAATTACCGTCTGCCGTTTCTACCGTAAAAATCTGCCTAAGGTTGGTTAAAGGTAGGTTAAGAGCTTGGCAGAATGAAGTATTTATAAAACTTTGGTTTGCACCAGAGTCAAATAATACTTTTGCATAAACGTCGTGAACTAGGAACGTACCAGCTATCACGTCAGGAATTAGCTCTGCTTCCTGAGTAGTTAGTTGGAAGGCTCTTGCATTTTTTTTGGTAGTTCCTTCTGTAGGTTTGGCTTTGTTATCAGTTGGTTTGACCAGTTTTGGGCAGTCTGGTCTAAAGTGTCCTGCTTCTCCACAATTGTAGCAGACTGTTGCTTTCTTCTTTCTGCAGTCTTCTTCTTGGTGCCCCGGGATTTTGCAGAAATTGCAATACCCTTTGCATCTTCCAAAATGCTTCCTTTTGCATGTATTGCAAAATGGAACAGTGGAAGATTGTTCGGTTCCTTTTCTCATGAAATTAATACGATTACCCACACGGAATCCTTGGGTAATCTTTTGGGCCACTTCCTTTTTCCGGGTTTCTTCTCTTGTGCGTAGCAGTCCGTCAGTTAGGGTGTTAGCTAATTCCACGGCATCGTCAATAGTGCGGGGTCTCGCAGCTTTGACGATATCTCGAATTTTGCCAATCAATCCCCAAATATAGCGGGAAATAAGTACCGGTTCTGGCGAAGCCAGAGTTGGTACCACTCTCGCATACTCGAAGAATGTCGAAGTATATCCTCGACAGTCTACATCCACCATCCGGTGGTTCAAGAATTTATTCGCCATTTGTTCCTTTTCATATTCGGGACATAATTTTCTTCCCACTAGCTGCTTAAATTCTTCCCAATTCATTGCATAGGCCATATTTCTTCCTTTAGCTTGAAGTACCGTATTCCACCATTCTAGCGCCCCTTGTTTAAAAAGATGCGACGCATACATAACCTTGTCTTCCTCGACACATTTACTTATCATAATTACTGCTTCGGTTTTCTCCAACCAACGCAGCGCCGCAGTCGCCCCTTCGTTGCCTGCAATTTCAGCTGGTTTACAGGCAAGAAATTCCTTATAAGTGCAACCAGGCGTTGCAGCTTTCATTTTCTTAAGGAGTGGGGCTTGCATCCTATCGTTGTCGTTATTAGTATGATTACCGCCTCCGTTTACACTATTACTAAAATTGTCACCGTGTGTGCGTTTACTAGGAAAAATTTGTTGAGGTTCAACGGGATTTCGAGCAGCAGCAAGTATTGCTGGAATAGCATTGGCTATCCCCTGAGCAACGATATTCTCGATATCTTGCCTATTCAGAAATTGATCTTCATGATTTTGTTATATTGGCTACCCTCGTTAACTTGTGCATTACCAGCGTGTTCCATCTGGTAATTAATTTATATAAGTGATTAGCATAAAATGATTAATAACCACACTTAACAAAATAATTGCACATAATCACGTTAACAAGTATAGCCAAAATTGTCGATCTTTCAACGTTCGATATTTTATATATATTAGGCATCCGTACAAACTGGTTATCTTACAAAAGTTTTATTTTTGGTTATTTCACATAATTATATTTTATGATTATTATTATTATTATTATTATTATTATTATTATTATTATTATATAACCACAACCATGCCGTCACACCATCTCCGTCAGCTGGCATCTCAGAAGTGACGTTCCCTCTCATCGTACTTCCAGGAGATCTGTTCTCCCACCTCTCGGATTCTATTCCCTGCATCCACCAGCTCCTCGCCATAATGACGGAGTTCCGCCAAATTTTTCATGCTCATTGGTGGGTTTGGTGCAGGCTCTTGGTCGAACTGGGGGAAAAAGGTATCAGGGTTATTGACGAGGTTCTGAAACTGCCAGTCATTGGTCCACCATTCTTCCATTTCTCCTAGAGGTCGGGTGTTGACAAGGGGATCTGGAATGGCTGGTTCCAATTTTACTGGAAGTTGGGTCTCGGCAGGATAAGTGAAAAGGTTTCATTAACAGGCTTAAGGATATCACAACTCGCTAGTATGTAATCCAGCTCTTCCTGCAACGGTCTTTCCTCGGCTTGTCTGGAACTTTCTCCAATCTCTATTCCCTTCCCTTTATCCATTGGGTCTTCTGTCTTAGCAACCTTCCGAGTTACTGGTTTCCTTCTGCGCACACGCCTCCAGTCCACAATTCTTCTTCTCTTCTTTGGCTTGGGTTTCTCCGGAGGTTGGGTTTAAAATTCCATGGGTTCCTCTACGTCAGCACAATAACCGGTAAAGTCTTTGGAAACTTCCACATTAACAGGATAGAGATTGAGATTCTGAAGAGATTCAGATAACTCATTCATGCTGTTAGCAGATATGAAGAAACACACAAAAATTCTAGGTTAAAGTTTGTAATTTGAATTTTCACATAATCACAGTATGGCAATCAGAAAATTTACTATTTAATTACAAACATCTAATAAACCATTTTATTGAAACAAAATATTTATATTTTGTACAACTAAAATTCGAAATATACTAGTGGTTATTTATTATATTTAAAGTTTCTGGTTTGTAGTTGACATAGGTGCTGGTACTGGTTCAGGGTGTTGGTAGTTTAAAGGTTAACATTTACTGCTACAGTGGCTAACATGTAGAGATTTGCCCATTGTTCATCTAATTCATCTTCCCATGGTGGGTTATTGCTTATTTCCTGAGTTTATTTATTACTCATCATTCCTCTTGGTTGTGACTTCTTAATTTTCTCTTGACTTTTTCTAATATTCCAACTTCTTTTATTAGGGGTAAGTGGTTTCTCATATTGTGCTTTACGAACAAATATTCCTTCCTCAGTTTCTGCTGAGTATCTTGAGGAATTTGATTGGGATGAAGTTCCCTTATCTTTCGGTGAACTATCTAATTTAAGATAGATATCCGAAATTCTTTGCTTACCCATACTGTAATTAACAAGTAGTCAGTTAAAACATATAATCACAAGACTATAATTAGGAAAATTAAGTATTTTAAATACTTAATAGGCTTAAATCAGTGGCTCTGATACCACCTTTTCCTGTCACGGCCCCAGCCCCGGTTTTACCCGGTCAGGAGCCGCGGGACAGGAACCCGTGGTATTTATTAATTGATGCGACAGCGGAAGATTTATCAGGATCTTTTAAAACTTGAAAGTGCCCGATTATTTTATTTCATAATTCGGGATAAACCCCGTAATTTACAATAGAGGAATTTAACTAGGAAATTCCCTGGTTTCCAAAACATATTTATTTATTTATTTTATTGAGCCACCTCTTCAAGCTTTTTAGTGCTCCGTAGCACGTTTTCCTTGATTTACAGCAGGTCGCCTGAAACATGTTTTAAAATATTTTATCAGCGGGGAAATACTGGCGAGTCAATCAATTCGATAAATTGACACATAGTTATAAATTACAGCATAAGAGCGATTACAATGGCTTCTATCTTATTTTTATCTGGCGCCGTGTCACCTGGTGACGATGGTCATACCACTATTGGGTCTTTCCCCAAGTAGTGATGATTATCACAGTTTAGGATTTATTAGCCTAACTGTGAGAAATTAGTAATGTGCACAATACCCCACTAGCCAGTGATTCAAGATAACCATGACTTAATCCCTGTAATTATAACATTTGAAAATGGAGTATTGTAAAATACTTTTGATAAAAGAGAATGACTCACATTGCAGATTTATATGGGCAGAGTTTAGCCTACTGATTAGCCTTGTAACCTAATTTAAATAACAATGCACACGAACTAGGTCAGTAACTAATACAACATTTACGATAACTCACGAGATTAAAACCCTCACAACGAATGACAAAGTGCTATACTTAAACATCCATCGAATTCACGACTAATGACAAAGTATGACCCTAATGTGGGCAGCACTTAAACATCCATTGGATAGTTTTCAATCGATCGGACATTGAATCGTAGCAGCGATCGAGTTAATACCCTGTATCGTAGCAGCGTCTCGCTATTGAAAAAGTGAATTTCGAATTTGTGCAATGTGCTTTCATTTTTGTGAAATGGTTTCGACACCATTGAACTGCTCCTGATCAAGTCTATTTATAGGTGAAATTTAGGGTTCACGCGGCCCGCGTGAACCTTAGCTTGATCCTTACGCGGCCCGCAAGGGCACCTATTCGTAGATTAGGGCTAGCGTGTCATCAGTAGGCATGCCACGTGTGTGACACGTGGATCTGGACGCTTATCTGGTCAAACTTAGGGTTGTCGCTTCTGATCTTTTACGCGACCCGCCTGAAGACCAAGAATCTTGTTTTCTTGATTTTTTATATGGATCAGGGTTTCAGGGGTCCTGGTTCTTACTTATGGGTCGTTTTTGGGACAATTTTGAAGGTCCTTACACTTGTCTTGAGAGTCTCATACCGTGCTTGAGCATCCCACTAATTCGAGTTGAACCTAGTAAACTTCTTGGCCATCTGAAAGAAAACACCAAATAATTAACATGAAACAGTAAAATTTTCGAAGAAAACTGTAAACAGTCATCTGAACACGACCCCGTGTTCAGTGAACACGCCCCATGTTCGCCAGAATTTAGCTAGACACGCCCCCGTGCTTGATGAGCACGGCCCCGTGCTCAGGCGTCTGTTTCCCAAAAATTTGATTTTCCGTCCTGGTTTCGAAAACTTGAAAAATTTTTGGTTGAGTAGGGGCGGTTTTCCCCGAAAATGAAAGCCCAAGTGTTGTTTTTCCCAAAACAAACTGTTTACCCCTTCAATTTCATCTTTTCGGTTCAAAAACAAGGGTTTGAGGTTTATATGAGAAATCGGGCAAATCTACAAACAATTCAAGTTGATTTTACTTCCTATAACATGCATCTATACTAATACTAACATATCTAAGCAAAAAAATTGAGGTTTGATACGGTTTAAGTTGAAGAACCCTATATTTTTCCCAAATTTTTTATGTTAAACTACATGCAAGTGATTAATCTAACTAACTATGATGATAGAATCATACCTTGATATTGTTAGAAGTCGGGGGAACGTTGAAAATCTGCAGAAAATTTCACCGGAACCAGAGAGTTCTTAGGGAAACGGGGCGTGTTGAAATGAAAAAAATGAAGGAAAAAGGGTTTTATCCCCGACAGCTTCACGAGCACGGCCCCATGTCCGGGCAAAAATATATATATATATATATATATATATATATATATATATATATATATATATATATATATATATATATATATATATATATATATATTAGTGCTCATGTGAGTGCCCTGTTTCCCGAAGCTTGGTCTTAGAAATCTTACCGATTTAGATGTTTTCCCGATGTAACTTACAAGATATGATGTTGATGCTCAAACCTTTGTTTTATTCTTCGGCCGCTTGTAGCGGGATTTCTTCCTCTTCATCCTCAATAAATCCTCGATAAAGCTTTAACCGTTGGCCATTGACTTTGAGTGGAATTCCATGCCGATATTTAATCTCAATTGCACCGTGTGGGAAAATGTGGGTGTCGCAACCCCCGTCCCCTAATTACCCAGGAACAGCGGTCGCGGCCAGTTTCAGTGGTATCAGTGTTTATCAGTTTGGCTGCGGAAATTACATCAGGACCGTAGTTAGGAAATATTTTATCAGAGTAAAATACCACACTTTTATAATATTAAACACATGGGGAAATTCCCAAGTTTCAAGTACACACATTTTTATAGGGATAAACCCTATTTTATTTAAATAAAACATCTCTTTATTTTAGGTAACTTTATAGCCACTTTTCCAAGCCTTCAGTGCTGTCCAGCTGGCTTCTATTTGGCTTTCACATTTTGTTACCTAAAACGCGTTTAAAAACATTTCGTCAGTGGGAAATACTTGTGAGTGAATCCCAGTTTAATCAAGATAAGTAAAACCATTGTACAGTATTGAGGGCAGTCGCGCAATTACATTTGTTTCCATCTACTTTAATTACCACCCATGGTACTGTCAACCCGACTTGTGGTCATGTTACTACTCACAATGTAGTAACAAATTTTGTATACAAAACCCCAACATACCGACGATAATTGTAGAATACAAATACTCAATCACCGTTTAATATAATGTTAATCATATGAGGTTTTGTAAAAACAGTTTGCAAAAAGGATGATCACTCACTTTGTTGTCTTAGGGTTTTCCTTAAGGATTTCCTGGTGATTATCTATTAATTACACAAATACACATGTGTTAGTATAATAACCCAATATTTACATTAGTAATACCCTCCCCGAGATGGTATTCCAATGACTACGTCGCGCAGAACCACGACAGCCGTTACGGAACCTTAGATCAATCGGGCAGCGTATCTAATACGTAAACGGGGGTTATGATACTTACAATGAGGCAGAACTTCATTATTTAGGGGGGTATAATATCCGGGTATAGTGCCTACTATGCAGAATATTGAGAGAGAGTATGAAATTTTTGAACAAATTCAACTGAATCCGATCGACCCTATTTATAGTGCTGATATAGCACTTCCTCGCGGCCCGCGAAGGATAAGGAGAGGGCCGTCGTGGCCCGCGACGTAGGGGTATAGACTCTAGGGTTGCTGATTTGTTGATATAGGTTCGACACGAATGGTGACATGTGGCAGCCTGGGGGCTCGCCCTGGTAACTGGCTGTCGCGCCCCGCGTAGCCTGAAGGCAAGGCCTCCGCGGCCCACGAGCGACCCCAAAATCTTGTTTTTATTTTATTTTTAATTATACATGGTATTTTGGGCTCGGTTTTCGCATACGGGGTATGTTTTAAGATATATAGGAACATTTTAAATATATAAAGGGTGTCGGAAATATTTTGGAGGGTTGTTATATCCTCCCCACCTTGTTTTAGAACTCGTCCTCGAGGTCTACTGGAATAGGTGCGGGTATTTCTTCTGCATCTCTGATTCAAGCTCCCAAGTGTACTCGGGTCCTCTCTTGGAATCCCATTTTACTTTGACTAACACAAATCTCTTGTGTTTGAGGTTCTTGACCTTTCTGTCCTTAATTTGTAGAGGCTTTTCTACAAATTTTCACTTCTCGTTCACCTCTATATCCTTAGGAGGTACTATCAGTGATTCATCTGTTAAGCATTTCTTAAGATTAGATACATGAAATACATCATGTATTCCTGCCATTTCTTCTAGCAGTTGTAGCTGATAGGCTACAGGTCCTATTTTTCTAATGATCTCAAAATGTCCAATATACCTGGGGCTTAGCTTTCCCCTTTTGATGAATCTTACCACTCCCTTCCAAGGAGAAACTTTCAATAACACTTTGTCTCCTACCTGAAATTCCAGTGGCTTTCGTCTGTTATCAGCGTAACTCTTCTGTCGGTCATGTGCTGCTTTCAGTCGCTCCTTGACTTGAATGATCTTGTCGGTTGTTTCTTGTACTATTTCTGGTCCAGATAATTGTTTTTCTCCAATTCCAGCCCAACAGACTGGCATTCGGCACTTTCGTCCATAAAGTGGTTCGAATGGTGCAGCATTGATACTTGTGTGATAACTGTTATTATAAGAAAATTCTATTAATAGTAAATGATCGTCCCAATTACCTGCGAAATCAATCACACAAGCTCTAAGCATATCCTCCATAGTTTGAATTGTCCTTTCGCTTTGTCCGTCCGTTTGAGGATGATAAGCTGTGCTTAGATTCAACTTGGTTCCCATTGCTTTTTGGAAACTTGTCCAAAAATAAGAGGTAAAAGGCTATCTCTATTAGACACAATTGATAAAGGAATTCCATGTAATGAAACTATTTCATTTACATACAACTTAGCTAACTGTTCCATACTGAAAGTTTCTTTCATGGGTAAGAAATGAGCTTACTTAGTTAACCTATCTACAGTCACCCAGATTGTATCATTACCTTTTCTTGTCTTGGGTAATTTGGTAACAAAATCCATTGTTATTAATTCCCATTTCCAAACTGGCATTTCTAATTGTTGCAACAAACCTGAGGGTTTCTGATGTTCAGCTTTAACTTTTGAACAGGTTAAACATTTGGAAACATAAGCTACTATATCTTTCGTCATTCCTATCCACCAAAAATTCTTTCTTAAATCCTGATACATCTTATCATTTCCAGGATGCATCGTATACTTAGACTTATGAGCTTCTTCTAATATACGGTGGCGTAGGTTTCCAAATTTAGGTATCCACATCCTCTTTTTATGGAATCTTCAAATTCCATCTGTTCCTTGTTCTAATTCCCTAATCATTCCTTTCAATTTCTCAGTATCATCCTTGATTACTGATTCTTATGCCTTTCTAATCTGTTCATTTAAATCTACATGTGGATTTAATTTAAGAGAACGTACTCTTTTTGGCTTTTCATGATACTTCCGACTTAAAGCATCAACTACTACATTTGCTTTTCCTGCATGATACTGGATATTACAATCATAATCACTAAGTATTTTCATCCAGCGTCTTTGTCTCATGTTTAACTCCTTTTGCCCGAAAACATACCTTAAACTCTTATGATTAGTAAATACGGTAAACTTACTACCATAAAGGTAATGTCTCCAAATCTTAAGGGCAAAAATTATAGCTCCTAATTCTAAATCATGGGTTGAGTAATTCTCTTCATGATTCTTAAGTTGTCTAGATGCATAGGCTATAACTTTTTGACATTGCATCAATACACATCCATAACCTAACTTAGAAGCATCACAATAGACTATAAATTCTTCAGTTCCTTCTGGTAACGCTAGTATGGGTGCGTTGGTCAATCTTTGCTTAAGAATTCTAAAGGTTTCTTTTTGTTTTGTTCCTCATTCAAACTTAACAGATTTACAGGTTAGCTTAGTTAAGGTAATGGCTATTCTACAAAAATCTCGAATAAATCTTCTATAATAACCGGCCAATCCTAAGAATCTTCAAACCTATTCTACAAACTTAAGAATTCTTGTTTTCCCGGTTCACTTCGTTGTCCATCTGAATTTTAAACATTTGCCAAATATTAATATCACAAAATAATATTTAATGCAAACAATCACACAACACGCATATTTGATCAAAATCGTCGAACATTGCGACTTACTCTATTTTATATTATGCATCCATATATATTACAATACAACTGAAATTGAAATCACAATACTATTAGGCATTTATAGCTATTGTCTAGATTATTTTTTTTCAAACATACACACATATTATATAGAAAAAATTGCAAAAATCAACCTTTATGTTATACCCAAACTGCACTTCGTACCGTTCACTATGAAATCGGCAAAAACCAACCTTTATGTTCATGTTTTGCTACATGTTCAACCTTTACCACTAACACCGTTAGATTTCTTGGTTAAGTTACCTCACATGCTTTGCATGTGAGGGTATTAATGTCTTTTCACCCATCTTTTTAATTAATAATTCTTTTTAACTTATATAAATTCATTCTTCCCACTTCAGCAACACAACTTCATTCACCATTTCATTTAAACAGAAGTCAACCCTTCTTAGTCTCCCCTAGATTCAACTAGGGCTGTTCACGAGCCGAACCGAACCGATCAGACCTTTGCTCATGCTCGGTTCGTTTACAAACCGATCCGAACCGAACCGAGCGTTTTTTCAACCGAGCCAAAGTCGAGCGAGCGTCTTTCGATCCGAACATTTTTCGAAAGAACGTCGAGCGAGTATCGAGCGTTGCAGAATAAACAAGGAAAGTGACGATGGGAGTGCTAGTTATTAGAATAAAGTGCAGTTTTCATCCCTGATGTTTCGTCCAATAGAACACAAGTAAAAATTTAACAAATAACAAGGAATACAAAAACACTCAACTAGTTCTATCGAGATAAACTAAGCGGGAAGATAAATCATCGACCGATTGAAACATACCCTTGTTCTATCGGAAGTTTGAAATTGAATGGATCGATTGAAGCTAAACCCTTGCGAGTTGGCGTCTTGGCGAGTGGCGATGGAGAAATCGAATAACGATGGCCAATGGGGGTTTTTGCACTTCTGAATCAAATGGCGGGTTGAGACTTGAGTATTGATCGACGTTTCACATTGTAGTATATGAAATTTTGACTCAATTACTCAAATGGACATTTAAGTATTGGATAATGGGCTATTGGTATTGGATTTCAATTCTAATTACTTAAATGAGCTCTATTTGGATTTTGGACCAAACATTATATGTGTATATATGTATATATATATATATATATTAAAAGATAAATCGAGCCAACCAAGCCGAACCGAACTGAGCGGACCTTTGCTCGTGCTCAGTTCGTTTACAAACCGAGCCGATCCGAACCGAGCATTTTTTAATCGAGTTGAATCGAACGAGCAAATTTCAAGCATTTTTCGAGCAAGCATCGAACGAGCGCCGAGCAATTTGAACAACCCTAGATTCAACAGCACACAGCTCCTTTCTCTCTCTATAGACAACACCAAAACAACATTAATTAATTTCATTTAAATTGTAGCCTTGATAATGATATCATTTATTCATTTGTGGAGTCAAACTTCTATGCTCTATTTCGAGTACAAAGTAGGAAACATCACGTCATCGTGTATCATCCAAAACCTAACAAGGCTCATCGCAACAGACGTTTAACAATCTTTCACCGGCGGTAAAAACTCAGTTGTTAATGCCTTTATGTATTTAGTTAAAAACAAACATCAATCATAAAAAAACAAAACAAAACAAAGAAACACACATTAGACTACCTCTGTAAATAAACAGACATTTAGTTACAGACAAACCTCAAATCTTTTCAAAGTAATGATGGTGGTAAATTTATGTTAATGCCTTGTGGAAGTTAGGTTTGTTTGTAGTAGCTCAATTATTAAACGGAGTTGTAAATAAACGGAATTTGAACCAAGTTCACCGGAGCTTGAACCCACCGCTGTAAATAAACAGATATGAAACCCAGTTCGCCGGAGTTTGAACCCATCGGAGTTGGATTAGGTTGATCGGGTCACCACCACGAAAAGCCAAATCACCACCACACCCTACAACCAACCACCTCCGGTCACCTCACAAGTCACAACCACCGTAAACCCCAAATATTCACCATCAACTTCCACCCCGTCACAGCGTCACCACCACGAAACAACACACTCGACAACTGCCTTCTCCATCCATCACCTTAACCACCTTCTCCATCCATTCTTAACGACCGTAAGGTAGTTAGGTCAGGATGAAGATGAAGGGTAAAAGGTTGATATGGGTTTTGTGGTGGATTACTGGAGATGAAGATGAGACTCATGGTGGGTTTTGTGGGTTTTTTTAATATATATATATATATATATATATATATATATATATATATATATTAAGAAAGAATTTAAAAGGACTAAAATACCCTCATATGCAATGCATGTGAGGTGTGTTAACCAAAAAAACAAACGGCGTTTGTGTTAAAGGTTGAACCTGTAGCAAAACATGAACATAAAGGTTAGTTTTTACCGATTTCATAATGAAAGGTACGAAGTGTAGTTTGGGTATAACATAAAGGTTGTTTTTTGCAATTTAGTCTTTGGTTTAATGTGTTTATCATGCAAATGTTTCATTCTTTCCTTATAAATTTCGGAGTTAGAATATGCGTGATTTCTTAATTCGTCTAATTCATTTAATTGAAAAAATCGATTTTTACGGCCATTTCTAAGTCTAAGTTTACGTTTTTAATTGCCCAGTAGGCCTTGTGTGCTATCTCTACTGGCAAATGACAACTTTTTCCGTAGACAAACTTATATGGGGTTGTACCTATTGTTGTTTTATATGCAGTTCAAAAAGCCCATAAAGCGTCGTCTAATTTATCAGCCCATTCCTTTTTATTTAATCCTACGGTTTTTTCAAGTATTCTTTTTAAACCTCGATTAGTCACTTCGGCTTGTCCATTAGTTTAAGGGTGATATGCTGTTGAGACCCGGTGACAGACCCCATACCTTGTTAAAAGAATTTCGAGTTGATGGTTACAAAAAAATGGGTACCTCTATCACTTATTAATGCTTTTGGAGTTCCAAAACGAGAAAATAATCGTTTCAGGAATCTTACCACAACTCTTCCATCGTTTATTGGAAGTGCTTCGGCCTCGGCCCTTTTAGACAAGTAATCTACCGCCACAAGTATATATTTGTTTCCTTTTGATGGTGGGAAGGGTCCCATAAAGTCTAGTCCCCACACATCAAAAATTTCACAAACAAGAATGCCATTTTGTGGCATTTCGTTTTTGGAAGAAATATTACCTGGTCTTTGGCAAGCGTCACATGTCTTGATAAGACTTTGGGCGTCTTTGTAAATGGTTGGCCAATATAATCCTGAATCAAATACCTTTCATGCTGTACTAGCGGCACCATGATGTCCTCCGTATGGACCTTCATGACAATGGTGGAGAATTCTCCTTGCTTCACTACCATGTACGCATCGACGGATGAGTTGGTCGGCACACATTTTGAAAAGATAAGGATCTTCCCAAAAATAGTGTTTTACATCGGCAAAGAATTTTTTTCTTTTATGATGTGACCATCCTCTTGCGACTATACCGCTAGCTAAGTAGTTAGCATAGTCGGCGTACCATGGCTCTTCTCGGTGTTCCACCATTTCTAGGGATTCCGTTGGGAATTTTTCATTGATTTGCTCGTCCCTAGTTGCCTCCAAAGTCGGATCTTCCAAGCGAGAAAGATGATCTGCAGCGGTGTTTTCTGCTCCTCTTTTGTCTTTTATTTCAATGTCGAATTCTTGGAGGAGTAGAATCCATCTGATTAAACGCGGTTTAGCATCCTGTTTCTTAAAGAGATATCGAATAGCTGCATGGTCTGTATAAACTATCGTTTTAGAAAGAACAAGATAAGAACGAAATTTATCAAAAGCAAATACCACAGCTAGTAATTCTTTTTCTGTTGTTGTGTAATTTTCTTGTGCATCATTAAATGTTTTACTAGCGTAATAAATTGGGTGAAAATGCTTATCTTTTCGTTGTCCTAAGACAGCTCCAACTGCAAAGTCACTTGCATCACACATGATCTCGAATGGTAATTTCCAATCAGGCGCTATCATGATGGGTGCATCGACTAACATTTCTTTTAGTGTTAGAAATGCTTAGTTGCAATCCTTTTCAAAGATGAAAGGGGCATCTTTTTCAAGTAATTTTGTTAGAGGTCTAGAGATTTTTGAAAAGTCTTTGATAAATCGTCTATAAAATTCGGCATGCCCAAGGAAACTTCTGATAACTCTAACGGAGGATGGGGGTGGTAATCAAAAAATAGTGTCTATTTTTGCTCGATCAACCTCCATTCCTTCGCTTGAGATTTTGTGACCGAGTAATATTCCCTCCGTTACCATGAAATGGCATTTTTCCCATTTAAGGGCGAGGTTAGTTTCCTCACATCGGGATAGCATTCGTTCAAGGTTATCGAGGCATTGGTCGTATGAATCTCCAAAGATAGAAGTCATCCATGAAGACCTCCATTATCTTTTCTATCATGTCATGGAAGATGGCCACCATGCAACGTTGAAAGGTTGCGGGGGCATTACATGGACCAAAAGGCATGCGTCGATAAGCAAAAGTTCTGTAGGGACATGTGAATGTTGTCTTTTCTTGGTCTTCGGGTGCTATCGATATTTGAAAGTAACCTGAAAAACCATCTAAGAAACAATAAAATTTGTGACCGAATAATCTTTCTAACATTTGATCAATAAAAGGTAAAGGAAAGTGATCTTTCCTTGTTGCCTCATTTAATCGACGATAATCTATACATACTCTCCATCCTGTGACGGTTCTTGTTGGTATTAATTCATTTTTCTCGTTAGTTGCTACCGTCGTACCTCCTTTCTTAGGAAATACTTGGACGGGACTTACCCAAGGACTATCGGAGATTGGGTAAATGAGTCCGGCGTCAAGTAATTTGATTACTTCGTTTTTGACAACTTCTTAGACGTTTGGATTCACTCTACGTTGTGGTTGTTTTACCGATTTATAGTCATCATTCATTAAGATTTTATGCGTGCACATGGAAGGACTTATTCCTTTAATATCTACAAGCTTCCAAGCGATCGCGTTTTTGTTTTTTTTTCAAAAGTGTGACTAATTTTTCTTTTTCTAAACTAGTTAATTTTGACGAAATAATTACAGGTAATTTACCAACCTTGTCGAGAAAAGCATATTCCAAATCTTTTGAAAGTTCTTTGAGATTAAGAGTTGGGTCTTTAGGAGACTCCTTATTTGGTTGCTCATTTTGGTCAAGAACCAAAAAGGTTTGTTCTACGGCGACCTCTTCTTCAACAAAGTGGTCGATTTCTTCTCTTGTATCGGGTGGTTCATCTTCATCTTCAATTAGGGGGTCATTATTGCCGAATGGATATTTCATTGAACGCTCAAGGTCGACACTTTTTTTGAATGCCCCTATTTGAATAGGTAGATTGTTGTATTTATTATTTTTCAAAGCCTCGTGGGTCTTTACAAAAGGTCATCCTAACACTAGTGGAGCGTCATCAGGGATGACGAAGTCGGTTGGGATTACCATTTGATTGGTTTGAACCAACACATCCTCAACTACCCCTATTGATTTTTTTGTTTTCCGATTAGATAGAAAAATGGGTATTTAAAGAGGAGAAAAATCCACTAATACTTAATTTTTCGAAAATGTAGTTTGGCATTATATTAACACAAAGATCTTTATCAATTCTAATATTACTAATAAAAGAATTTTGAAAAAAACATGGAACCGGTGTAATGTTAGTTTCAAATGGGTCTTCTTTTATTAGCGTAGTTTGATCATTTGTTAACTTAATGCTTACCGTTTTGTCAATTTTTGTGTTAGTGTTTAACTCTTTTAAAAACTTAGCATGAGTGGGTACTAAACAATGATTTTCAAAAGAAGGTGACAAGAGATTAATTTCTTTAAAATTAGACTCTTCTTGGATTTTAATGTTGTCGGACTCACCTTTTTCGTTGTTTAACTCATGTGTCGGTTTTTCACTTACTTGTTCTTCCATTTTTACCTTTTCAACTATCTCTTCTTTATTACAAGTTAATTCTTCCCTAGCGCGGGATTCCTCTTCCCTTGCACGGGCTTCTTTTATATAGCGCTCGATAGTTTTAAGGTGTTTTATAATCTTATCGGCTATGGGTGTGATAGAATAAGGATCCTCAAAGCTTGAATTCGGAAGTTCGATCCTTGGTTCCTCATGATACTCATATGAGGTAGATGGTTCACACCATTGTTCCTCATTGTAAGTATATGATGGATAAGGGTCGTAACTTTGTTCTTCATAATACTCATATGAGGTGGGTTGTTCACGCCATGGTTCCTCATAGTAAGCATATGAAGGTGGAGTCTCATATCTTGGCTCCTCAAAGTATGAGTATGAAGGTTCATACCTCGGCTCATCAAAATATGAGTATGAGGGAGAAGGTTCATACCTTGGGTCTTCATAGGATGTATATGAAGTTGATGGCTCTTACCTGGGCTCCTCATAGTAGTTGTATGAAGTGGATGGTTCAAAGAGGTCATAATATTGTACCGAGTGAGGGTTACCACAAATGGTGTAACAGTCTTCCCTATAATCATCCTCCTCATAGTGGTAGTTGTAATCTCCTGAGTATTGATCCATAAGAACCACTCAGCAGACCACAATAGAGTTTCGAGACCAGAAAACAAAAATAAAAATGAAAACAGAGGCTGGACACGGCCCTGTGTTCAGTGAGCACGGCCCCGTGTTCAGTGAGCACGGCCCCGTGTTCAGTGAGCACGGCCCCGTGTTCAGGTTCTGTATCTGGTCGTTTTAATAAAAGTGACTGGTTTTGTGCAGCACGGGGGCGTGTTCAGCAAACACGACCCCGTGTTCAGACTCTGTATCTAGGAGTTTATTTATAAATATGCAGCACGACCCCGTGTTCAGTCTACTGTAAATGCAAAAACTAACTAAAATGCAGAAAATGTGCGCGCAGTTTTAAAAAGGTTTTGAAAAACTGATTAGGCCGTCGATTTTAAGCTTTCTTAAAATCCTTGTGTCCCCTGCAGCGGCGCCAAAAACTTGATGTGTGTCGGTGTGAATATATTTTTAGTTATATTTTAAGCCCTTTTTAACACTTTAGTCAAGTTTTAAATTTATAAAACACGATATTTTACTAACACTAAACACACATATGGGCAAGTGCACCCATCGTGAGCGTAGTATAGCGTTGGTAAGATACCGAGGTCGTCCAAGGACACAAGAGCTTTTAGTACCGGTTTATCCTCAACGTCTAAATCAAAATTTTAGAAAAAGTTTTAAACATGAAAATAAAAACTAAAAATGATGAAAATAAAAATAAAATAAAAACAGATAGACAAGATGAATCACTTGGATCCGACTCGCCTTTAGTGTAACCTTTGATGATTTCCGCACTTTTGCACTTTTTAAGAGATTATCTTAGTTATAGTAGCAGGCCCCTCTTTTGAAGGTGACGTTACCCTCAACCCAGTAGTTTGAGTCAGCAAGGATACAATCCTAAAGGGTCGGAATATTGGAAGATAATTAATTAAGTTATTAATGCGTAATGTGGTAGGCCCCTCTTTTGAAGGTGACGTTACCCTCGGCTAAGTGGTTTGAGCCAGCAGGGATACAATCCCAAGTAGCTGGGTTAATGTATTAATAGTCGTTTACATATGAGGGGATCAAGCCATTCGCACCCCCGCCATCCAATACCAGTGGGTATTGAAGGAGGTCCTAGTAAGCTTGACCCGGGTCCTTGCAGGATCTATACACTGAACAAGGCAAGAACCTTACCAAACCATTCCCTTGACCCCCGACCAGGTAGCCAACATATCTCTTTGTAGACCGTAGAGATATGAATGGTGTAAATCTTTTATTTTATATAGACAGTAAAATAACACCAAGACACCACGGACAAATGATAAGGAAGTTTCACCTTCAACATAAGAAACTAGTTATTAAAGTTATTAATACAAAACCAAATAAAAAGTGCGAAAAGATTAAAAATCAAAAGTATTACACTAAATTCTTGTCTTCACCAAGTGATGTAAGAGACTTAGGCAAACATGGCCTTTGATTGTCAAGAACTCTTACTATCAATCTTGGATCCCGAGACTACTACACACACTCTATGATGGATGATGGATGATGGGTGATGGTGGTGGATGTGGGTTGTAGTGGTGGTGGAGTGTAGGTGAAGTGGGAGAGAGGTGGTTTGTCAAGGGATACTTTTTAAGTGAACCAAGCACCTATATTTATAGCCTGCACAGAAGCCCGGACACGGCCCCGTGTCCATTGGGCACGGCCCCGTGTTCATCCACTTTCTCTTTCTTCATTAATTGCAATTTGTCTGCATTAGCTCCACACGCCCCCGTGTCCGCTGGGCACGGCCCCGTGTGCAGAAGCGTATCTGTACTATCAAGATTTTCTTGGATTCTGCGAATCTTAGATTGACCACGGCTCGTGTCGAGCTGGGCACGCCCCCGTGTCGGGAATAGAAGCTTCTATAGCTTTGTCCTTTCTGCAGACAACTGACCACGCCCCCATGTCCGCTGGGCACGGGGCCGTGGTCTACCTTCTGATTTCTTATTTTTGCTTGGGAAGATGATGTCGAGGGGTCAGGCATGCCACATTTATTCATTTTCTTATAATTATGTTAGATTTTGCTGCATATTTGCTCATTTTGTTCATTTACGCTCATTTAATCCTGAAAATACAAAAGGAAGACAAAAGCACACTTTTTCCAACATTAGTACTAAAAAGGGTTAGTTTCATGCCTCATTTGATGTAATTTATATGTTGTCTTTTACACACATCAGTATCCAGATTCTTTTCTTATAGAATCTCCAAATTCCATCTGTTCCTTGTTCTAATTTCTTAATCATTCCTTTTAACTTGTCGGTGTCGTCCTTGATTACTGATTCTTGTATTTTTCTAATTTGATCATTTAAATCTATCTGCAAGATTTAGTTTGAGAAAACGTACTCGTCTTGGCTTCTCATGATACTTTCGACTTAAAGCATCAGCTACTACATTAGCCTTTCTTGCATGGTACTGGATACTACAATCATAATCACTAAGAATTTCCATCCAGCGTCTCTGTCTCATATTTAACTCTGTTTGCCCGAAAACATATCTTAGACTCTTGTGATCGGTAAAAACAGTAAACTTGCTACCATACAGGTAGTGTCTCCAAATTTTAAGGGCAAAAATTATGGCTCCTAACTCTAGATCATGGGTTGTATAATTCTCTTCATGATTCTTAAGTTGTCTAGAGGCATAGGCTATAACCTTTTGACGCTGCATTAACACACATCCATATCCTAACTTAGAAGCGTCACAATAGACTACAAAGTCTTCAGTTCCTTCTGGTAACGCTAGTATGGGTGCGTTGGTTAATCTTTGCTTAAGAATTCTAAAGGCTTCTTCCTGTTTTGGTCCCCATTCAAACTTAACTGATTTACAGGTCAGCTTTGTTAAGGGAATAACTATTCTAGAAAAATCTCGGATAGACCGTCTATAATATCCTGCTAAGCCAAGAAAACTTCTCACCTCCGTTTGTGATTCAGGGACTTTCCATTTAGTAATTGCCTCGATCTTTGTGGGATCCACATGAATTCCTTCATGATTGACCAGGTGTCCGAGAAATTGTACTTCTTGTAGCCAAAAGTCGCATTTTGAAAATTTAGCGTAAAGCTTTTCTTTTCTCAGCAAATTTAAAAGCGTATGCAGATGGGTTGCATGTTCTTCTTTACTTTTAGAGTAAATGATAATATCATCTATAAAAACAATTATGAATTTATCCAGATATGGTTTACATATTATGTTCATCATGTCCATAAATACGGATGGGGCATTGGTTAGACCAAATGGCATGACTGTAAATTCATAATGACCATACCTTGTTCTGAAAGCAGTTTTAGGAATGTCCTCTTTCTGTACTTTCAGTTGATGATATCCTGAGCGTAAATCAATCTTAGAAAAGAATCGAGCTCCTTGCAATTGGTCAAACAGATCATCGATTCTTGGTAATGGGTATCGATTTTTAATCGTGACCTTGTTTAATTCTCGGTAATCAATGCACATACGCATTGATCCGTCCTTCTTCTTGACAAACAAGATTGGTGCTCCCCATGGTGATGGACTTGGTTGTATGAAACCTTTCTTCAGAAGTTCGTCCTACTGTTTCTTCAGTTCTTGCATCTCTGCTGGTGCTAAACGGTAAGGTGCCTTAGCAATTGGTGATGTCCCTGGTAGTAGGTGAATTCTGAATTCAACCTTTCTATCTGGTGGTAATCCAGGTAGCTCTTCGGGAAAAATATCTGAGAATTGAGATACTACGGGAATATCTTTCAATTCTTTTCCTTTAGTGTTAATGATTATAGAAATCACATACACTAGTGATCCTTTTATTGCATAGCTCGTTGTTTTCATCACAGAGATGAATTTCGTGGACCTAGTTGGCTTATCTCCTTTAATTGTGATCTTTTCACCTTTTGGTGAACTTACTTGTATTGACTTTTGATAACATAGAATACTGGCTTTATTGGCTACTAACCAATCCATTCCTAATACGATATCAAATCCAGCCAGATTCATTGGGTAAAGGTTAGCAATAAAATTTTGGTTTAAAATTTCTATTCTTGCTCCCTGTAAGATTTCAGTGATCTTAATGGATTCTCCATTTGCTGTCTCTACTAGACATTCTTGTTAAAGTTTAGTTAATGGTTGATTGAGAAGTTTGCAGAAGGAAGTATTTATAAAACTTTGGTTTGCACCAGAGTCAAATAATACTTTAGCAAAAACATCATTAACTAAAAACGTACCGGCAATTACGTCCGGAATCATCTTGGCTTCTTCGGCTGTCAGAACAAATGCTCTAGCATTCTTAGTAGTTTTGTTGTTCATGGCTGGAGCTAGTTTCAGACAGTTCGGTTTGATATGCCCTTTTTTTCCACAATTGAAGCATATTCCATTACTAGGTTTCTTCCTGCAGTCTTCTTCCTTGTGTCCTGATATTTTGTAGAAGTTGTAGTATATGGAACATCTCCCTGAATGCTTCTTCTTGCAATACTTACAGTAAGGTGCAGAAGTAGAACCTACATTTTTTCCACGGTTGGAATTACCGTAGCGAAATTCCTGGGTAAGCTTTTGGACTAGGTTCTTCCTCTGGTTCTCTTCTTGTGTACGTACCAATTCATCAGTCAAGGTATTGGCTAGTTCTACTGCTTCTTCTATAGTTTGTGGTCTAGCTGTCTTGACTACGTGTCGGATTTCACCAATTAATCCCCAGATGTAACGGGAGATTAATACTGGTTCTGGTGAGGCTAGGGTTGGCACTATTCTAGCATATTCGAAGAATACGGTAGTGTAATTCTTACAGTCTACTCCAGTCATTCTAAGGTTTAAGAATTTATTAGCAATTTGTTCCTTTTCATTGGGAGGACAGAATTTTCTTTCCACCATGTTCTTAAACTCAGTCCATTCCATATTATAGACTCTGTCACTTCCCATAGACTGGAGAATAGTATTCCACCATTCTAAAGCTGCATTCTTAAATAGATTAGAGGCAAACATAATCTTATCTTCTTCTGCACATTTACTTATTTTTAAGACTGCCTCAGTCTTTTCTATCCAATGTAGAGCTGCAATGGCTCCTTCATTGCCAGAGAATTCTATAGGTTTGCAAGACCATAATTCTTTGTAAGAACAACCATATGTTAGTGCATTCATCTGTCGTCTTCGTCTTATGTCGAGTCTTGGTTTTCGTTGCAGATCTAATCAAGCGTGACATCATCTTATAGAATGATGACATCATATGTGTGACATCAAGGATAACATCACAATAATGACATCATCATTTACATAAATCAGATTTGAAGATTTCGCTTGAAGACAAAAGTCTAGAATTGAAGTTTTCGCTTGAAATGTTTATATAGGTTTCGCTTGAAGTGTTTCCAAGCGAAATCTGAATAGTATATATAGGCTTGTGTAGATTTCATTTGTAACGTTTCCGAAATTCCATACCGAGGTGCTGTCGGTGTGAGGACTAATTGTAAACGATATTATATCAATATAATCAGTGTTAAAGTGATACGCAAGCTGTTTCGCAATCGGTTTCTTAGTTTCCGCCTCTGAAACTGATAAAATCTCTTCTGAACGACTCGTTCGGGTCACAAATCGATCCTACAAGTGGTATCAGAGCTCAGGAGGAAGATATTTCGCCAAAACAGCTCGTTTTTGTCACTTTTTCTAATTTTCTACACCTTCTTTCAAAATCGAACAAATTTTTACGGTTAAAAATAGCTCAAATACACATATCTTGTGCGTAATCATGTATTATTGAATCCTGAAAAGTTTCAGCATTAAAATCGGATTAAATCTTGTTCAATCGGACCAAAATCAGATCGTTTTGCTGACATCATCATGATTTCGCTTGAGATTAGTTGATAATTTCGCTTGAAAGTTAACAATTTGCAGATTTCGCTTGAAAATCACGTAGTTTTCGCTTGAAAAAGTTTTAGATTTCGCTTGAAACATATTGTTAATCTCGCTTGAAAGTTAACAGTGTCTACCACGTGATTATCATCAGTCAATTTTATCGCTTGAACTGTTTTTTTTTTTTTTTTTTCACGAGAAAGTGCATCGTGTGTTGTGTGAAAACATTAAACAAAATCATGTGACTTGTGTCAGGATTGCATCGGTTTGATTAAGTGATCAAAGTTGATATTTGCTTGTTGTCAGACATTTAAATGAATTGCATGTGATAAAAACTAGAGGCTCAATGAGAATTTACACATCATAATTTTGTGGGCTGATAATCTTGATATTGGAAAAGTAATTACGTGAACTGGTGCACCGATTCATTCATTTTATCAGAAATTGTTGTTGAGTATTAATAGTTGTCGGTTTAGTGGTTTAGTGGTTTTGAGGTCCAATGAGCATTTAGGGTTGATCAGGATTGTCAGTTCATTAAAGTCTTTATGTGACACATTGTCGGCAATTGGGTTCAACTTCCGATATAGTGCATGTGATTCTCATATATTATCAAAGTTTTCAATGCATGTGATATTAGTAATTGTGCTTTGAGTAGTGTGAACCGATTGAAAGTTCATCGATTAAAGTGTTTGGCTTAATCAGAATTTTAAGTAATTGGTATTTTGTTTGAAAGGTGATCTAGTTTGTACTTGATATTTCGCTCAATGGGACTGTCTTGAAAACCGGGTTTCCGAATCATGGATATTAATTTCTTTAATATGACTCAAGAAACATTTGATAGAATAAATGTATTAAAGAAAGAATTTGATTCATTTTCAGGTTGTCCAGGAGAAAGTACAAAGAGTATTATTGAGAGGTATAGACATCTTGTTCGTTCATTGTCTGAGAAGGGTATTAAAAAAGAACCAGATGAATGGGTTGAAAAATTGGCCAATGCCATACCTCAACAAGAGTGGAGTACATATCTTTTGGATTTAAAAAGAACTGGAGAATACTCTGAATTGACAATTGGTCAATTCATTAAGAAACTTGAAGAACAGATGGAGAGAAATGCTGAGAAGAAGAAAAGTCAAAGTGGAAAATCAATATTAAAGAAGAGCAAGAGTAAAGGTGTTCAAGTGGGAGAGGAACAGACTGAAGAAATTTCAGTTTTGAAAGACGAGAAGAAAGCTGATGAAAAACAGATTTTTGATTTAACGGAAAATTGTGAGAAGTTGAAATCAGAAAATGACAAACTGTTAAGAGATTTGAACAGTTTGACATTGAAAAATGAGATTTTGAAAGAAAAGGAAAAAGAATTTGAAAATGAAAAATTAAAATTTGAAAAAGATTTTCAAAGTCAAATGAAGATTTTAGAAGTTGAGAAATCTGCTATTTTTAAAAATAATCTTGAAAAACAGATTGAAATAAACTCTCATCTTCAGAAAATCATTCGACTTGAAAATGAAGCTGAAAAAGCTCGGATTAAAATCAAAGAGCTTGAAGAGAAATTGAAAGGTTTTGAGACTTCGTCATCAACACCAGATTATCCATGTCCAAAACCGATCAATTCTGTTCCAATAAGTGACAATGTCACAAACTTTGACAATGTCAAAGTTGAAGATTGTGATGAGAAAACTGATGATGATGAGAAAAAGAAAACATTTTTGAAATTAAAAGAAATGTTTCGAGAAACTGTTCTACATTCTACTGAAAAAGGTGAATGCTCAACGCAAAAACCTGTAAAGAAGAATATGGAACAAAAACAAAAAGATAAAAAACCGAAAAATGTTCAAAAAGAAAATAAAAGCTCATCAGTTCAATCATCCAATCAAGATCAAAAACCACAAAAATTGAAAAATGAAAATTCAAAAACTGTTGGCAATAATTGGTGCAGGTTGGATCACAGTGCTCAAAAGCCAAATCCAGCAAACATGAGGAAGGAATATCACCAAGCCAAACAATGCTATGATTTGAGCATTTGGGCTGACAATGGTGATTGGTACGATAACAGAGTGTGTTACCGATGTGGTTATCAAGGACACATTGCTGTTAACTGCCAAAGTTGGAATTATGAGACGAGAAGATGCTTTAACTGTAACATCAGAGGTCACATTGCCAGAGATTGCCCAAGGAGATCGAATGACAGATTGAGGGCTAATTCTCAAAAATTGGTGAAGATTCCAGTCAATGTCAAGCTCCATGAACAGAAGGTTCTAAAACCTAAAGTTCAAGAACAGACAATTCAAGAAAAGAAAGTTAAACTTTCACAGGGGCAAAAAGACAGACTGAGGAAGAAGGCTAGAGAGTATCTCGAAAGGATTTTGTCCTCGGGTTCATCTGTTAAAAATAAGAGTTCTGATGAATTGAGTTCCTTGATGGCAAAGTCAAGCAAGATGAATTCATCGGATACAAATCTGAGGACAAAAGAGGAAAAGAAGAAGAAGAAGAAGAAGAAGAAGAAGAAAATGGTCGGTGATGAATCTGATGTGTCGAAGTCAGACAAGCCATCTTCAGGCAATGAATCTGACATGTCGAAGTCAGACAAGCCACCTTCAGGCGATGAATCTGACAGATCAAAGTCAGACAAGCCACATTCAGGCAATGATTCTGGTATGTTAACACCAGAGGAGCCATGTGTTGAGGTAAAAGTTGAGAACTTTGGTCTAACAATGGATGATGCAAATTTTCCACCATTGTTGAACAAGAATTCCAAAGCACCCAAGGACCGTCAGGCTTGGGTGAATCTGTTTAAATGAAAAACCTGACTTGCCGGAGATCCCAAGTTTGTAATTGCGGATCAGGAATCGGCATCTTTCTTAATAATTAATTGTGTGAAATGAATTTTAAAATTGTTAAAATTTTACAGGATAAGTGTGACTTGCCGGAGCTTCCAGGTTGGTAAGTGTGAAGCAGGAATCGGCATCTTGATTGGTAAAATGGTTTTGTGTAGATGTTTTATTCCTACATGTGGTTATTTGTTTTGGTTATTCTTACAAGTGGTAAGAGGTTGATTCTGACAAAGTGATTACTCAAGGTCATTAGGTTGAACTTGATGTAATCCTGATACAAAAGATTGAATGGACAATATGATGAACCATACCCCTAACTTTACAAGTGGTAAAACCAACAAAACTTATTTTCCGGAAAAATCATTTTGATTAAAACAAACTTAAGTGTTTTGAGATCTAAATGAGAAAATGGTTTGTGATAGGGGGAGTTCTGATTGTTTATGCCAAGTGGATGGCGAATTAAGGTGATTTGATATCAGTTGTCACTTTCTGTATAGTTTGTTTTCAAATTTCTTGAAATGTGTTTGCATTTTAGGGGGAGTAAGAAATTTCAGAAAATCCAAAAACATTTGAAAATTTGAAAAAGGCAAAAACATGATAAAATCAAAAATGAGTTTTGTTGAATAAAAGAGGAAATGATAGTACATCTGTGACAACTCGAAATCTAGAACCTTTCGTTGTATGCTTGAACGTTAAGTGACTAACTGATTTGATGATTTGATGAATGATACATGTGAACTTATATGATTATGTGTGTGCTTGTATGTATGCGTATATTTATATATGAACCGAGACACAAGAACCCGACTCGAGACCATGCGGTCTCGAGTGAATAGCGTAACTGATGGGCCGGTTGGGCCGTGTCTCTCTCCACCCCACGCGAAAGCCCATTAGGGTGCATCAACATAGAAGCTAGTATATAACCCTTGTAGTGAGCCAACATCACCACTTTTGAGCAACCTACACTCACCCACACACACACTCCACCCTCTTCACTAAAACCCTAAGCCACAACACCCTCCTCCCTCACTCTCGGATCAAACCGGTGACCACTAAGGAGCTCTCGGATCAACTCGTACACACCCACTTGGAGGCTTCACTCACACCTTTGAACCTATACTTGAACCGGTTAGTGATTCCTTTGCAAACACATGTATTTTCATGATTAAAGGTGTTGATGTGTGATGTTATAGGTTAATGGTGCATGTTATGCGTTTGTTTCGGTTTGATGATGATGTATGATGAAGACTATGTGATAATATGTTTAATTGTTAAGTTTTATGCATGATGATGATTAATAAGATAACATGACTTGATTTCGGACATATTGTATGATGGGTTAATGATATCTTGTGTTTAAATATGGTCTAAACCATTAGTTGTTAATGTTCATAAAATCGGATTGCATACTCTTATGTTACAAATCAAATGCTTGTTAAATGGCTGCATATATGTGGAAATCGGATTAGTTGTTTGAGTGTTATGATTGTGTTCATGTTATGATCATGTTAAAGTCCATAGAGATTGATGCTAAAAACCCTAAAATGAAGAACATGATGAACATGTGAAGAACTTGTTGATTGTTATATGGGTATTTGAAATGGATATGTTTGATTCATTTTGGTTAATTGTTAGACAACCAGACATGTTTGTAGAACCTCATTGGATAGTACATAAAATCACAACAGTGAAATCCCATTGGTCTAGTACAATGTTGGAATTCAGCAAATGTCCCCAGCCGAGGAATTCAGTCTCGACTCGAGACCGGAAACATGACAACTCGAGACCCCGATTGCGACACTAGTTACGAGTCGAGAACCTATAGTCTCGACTCGAGACCATACTTCATCAACACACACATATCATGACTCGAGAACGGGATTGCGAGTCCGGTTGCGACTCGAGACATGACCCGAGACCTTCACGTTTGCGACTCGAGAACACATAAGCACAACTCGAGACCGCACAGTCTCGACTAGAGACCGCACAGTCTCGACTCGAGACCAACTATATGTATACGCTGAATTGGACTTGCATGATCACGGGTTTGGGTGTTTGGGCCGGACTTTTGGGCCTAATGAATGGACCTTATGTGTAACTGTTGAATGTGAATGTGGTTGGGCTGCCATGAATGATACTTGCGTACAATGTGCTAGCATACGTGTAGAGACATACGTGTACTACTTGATTACGAACCTGATTTGTATGACACAACTATGATAGGACGTGAGTGACCACAATATTGCTTGATTGACCTTTCTGTGTATCTGCCGAGCAAACCAAGGTGAGTTCACACCCTCTACAAAGCATGGGATTCCCAGGGGTCGGGAATTGGGGTTAAGGAACATGGGTTCCTCGTCCTCCTTGGGTAGGACAGTATTGGTTCAGGAATGTAATTCCTCGTCCTTATGGACAGATAACTCGTACTAGACCAAAACTCTATCACGAAGTCCCTCCTTTTTGTATCGACTTAATCGCCGGGCCAATGGCGAGCGGGTCATTAGTTAGATAGCGCTATTTAGGTCTGACAAACCTCACACCGTGCCGCAGAGGACGGGCGTGAACTAATGGATCTGGGGCACGTCAATGATGATAGACATTGACAGTTTCAGGGCACATAAACATGACTACAGTCAGCAGTCGATATGGTAACGAGTCTAGTATATACATGGGGTAGCCCCCACGGCCGAAATGCCAGATAACTAACACGGGGTAGCCCCCACGGCTGGATTGCCAGAGTAACCGGGAATAAACAAGTCACGTTTTTAACTATGGGGTAACCCCCACGGCAGGACGCCAGATAAAGGAAACTGTTTTTGAAACAACTTAAACGAACACCCAACCGTGAACTCACTCAACTTGTTGTTGACTCGTTACTACATGCTTTGCAGGTCAATAGGTACTTAGCTGGAGCTTGCATGGAAGAGAGTCGTTGTGGGACATGGATGGCTGTGTGCCATGTTAAACTTTGCGACAATTAAACTTATGTTGGTTTTAAGACTTATGCTTCCGCTTGCAACTTAAACTATGTTTTGTTTGAACACCAATCATACTGGTTGAACTTTTATACTTACTTGTTTGCTTGTTCAATATGATTGGTGGCTGGATCCTGGTCAGTCACGCCTCCAAGCGGTGGTATTCCGCAGGTGGATTTTGGGGGTGTGACAGATTGGTATCAGAGCCATTGGTTATAGAGAACTCGGTTTTAATAAAGGAAAAAGGGTTTTATTAAAATCAGACTATAACCTGTACAGTGCTCTACGATCCACAACGACGCTTCACTCCACATGCAAGGCTCGACATTCTAGGTGATATAATCTGTGTATATATTGCCTACTTGTTAGTTACGTAGTACAGTGCTCATGGTATGCTTGGTTAGTATAACTACTTTGCTTGAACACGTGCGTGCTTACTCTATCCTATCGTTATACTTCCGCGAACCTCTCTCACACGTGTTACTCTTGATATGAAGATCATGTCTGGACGCGTTAACATGACACAAGCCCAGTTGACGGCTCTGATTAACGAACGGGTTGCCGCAGCGCTTGCAGCTGCACACGCAGGAGGTATATCCTGCAGTCCCAACTCATTCTAGGATCTTTAGATCCTACTCTCGTGAACCAACTTTTGTGTTAAACTCTGTCTTTTCTTTCGCCCACACTAGGTCAACACGCTCAGCCACCTGTGTGCACTTTTAAAACTTTCATGGACTGCCGACCAACTACTTTTAGCGGCACTGAAGGAGCAGTAGGTCTCCTCCACTGGTTTGAGAAACTAAAATCTGTGTTCGAAATGTGCGAATGCCCTGAGGCGCGCAGGGTGAAGTATGCTACCGGTACTCTTGAGGGTTTAGCCCTCACATGGTGGAACGCTCAGGTCCAAATGCTGGGGTTGGTTGCTGCCAATGCCACCCCATGGGAAAATTTTAAGGAAATGATCAAGGAAGAATACTGCAGTCGGGATGAGATTCACAAACTAGAGGTGGAATTCTTCAACCTCAAGATGACAGGGTCCGAAATTGAAGCTTATGTGAAGAGATCGAATGAACTGGCAATTCTGTGTCCTACTATGGTGGATCCTCCCATCAAACGCATCGAACTATTTCTCCAAGGCTTGGTGCCAGAAATCCAAAGTCATGTGACTTCAGCAAACCTCACTACCATCCAGCAGGTTGTGCAGTTGGCTCACCGTCTCACTGATCAAGCGGTGGAGCAGAACAAGTTACCAAAGCGCATAGGTGCTGCAACTACTTCTGGTGTTCCTAGTGACAACAAGAGGAAATGGGATGGAGCTTCAAGTAAGGGCTCGACTTCTGTTCAGTCTCAGTCTCAACAAAGGAGGACTGATGACTACAAGAACCCTAGTCAGCAATCATCTGGTGGTCAAGGTCAAGGTGGGTACAAGGGGAATCACCCCAAATGCCATCGCTGCAGCTTGCACCACAGCGGGCCATGCAACAGGGGTAACTGTCATCGATGCAACAAGCCAGGTCACGCTGCAAAGGATTGCAGGAGCTTATATCCCGCCAATCAGAATCGTCAGCAAGCCCCTCAGAACCAGCGCCAGCAGCAGCAAGGTGATAACAAAGGGTGCTTTCAGTGTGGAGCTGAAGGCCACTTCAAGAGAGATTGTCCCCAACTGAACAGGAACCAGAACAACAACAATAACAACAATCAGGGGAATGGTAACAATGGGAACAACAACAACAATGGAGCCAGGGGGCGGGCGTTCGTGATCGGCCAAGGTGAAGCAAGGAATGACCCCAATGTTGTGGCGGGTAAGTTCCTTCTCGACGACTTTTATGTTTCAGTATTATTTGATTCGGGTGCCGATACTAGCTACATGTCACTAGAAGTTAGCCAAATGCTTAAGCGTATTCCAACACCTTTGAACAACAAGCACACTGTAGAGCTAGCAAACGGTAAGAGTTTAGAGGCCACACACGTAGTCAAGGGTTGTAAACTTATTCTCGCTGACCAGACCTTCTCCATCGACCTTATTCCTATCGTCTTGGGTAGTTTCGACGTTGTCATTGGGATGGACTGGTTATCCCAACACCGAGCAGAGATTCTTTGCAACGAGAAAGTGGTTCGTATTCCAGGTTCCGGTGGTGAACCTCTCATGATTCGTGGCGACAAGAGGAGTGCTGTTGAGAACGTCATTTCTCTCCTTAAGGCCCAAAAGTGCTTGCGAAAGGGCCACACTGCAATTTTGGCTCTCGTTACTGACACCTCAGAAAGAGAGAAAAAGATAGAAGATTTCCCAGTTGTACGAGACTATCCGGAGGTATTTCCTGAGGAATTACCTGGTCTTCCGCCCCATCGTCAAGTCGAATTTCAGATTGAACTAGCTCCTGGAGCTGCGCCTATAGCTCGTGCACCTTATCGTTTAGCCCCATCAGAGTTGGAAGAACTCTCTACGCAACTACAGGAACTCCTGGATAAGGGTTTTATTCGTCCTAGCTCATCGCCCTGGGGAGCTCCAGTGCTATTCGTGAAGAAGAAAGACGGTACCTTTAGGATGTGCATCGACTACCGGGAACTTAACAAGGTGACGGTGAAGAATCGTTATCCTCTACCGCGAATTGACGACTTGTTCGACCAGCTGCAAGGGTCGAGCTATTATTCGAAGATCGATTTGAGATCGGGTTATCACCAACTGAGAGTCCGAGAAGAGGACGTCTCCAAAACAGCTTTTAGAACTCGCTATGGGCACTATGAGTTTTTGGTCATGCCTTTTGGGCTGACAAACGCACCTGCGGTTTTCATGGACTTGATGAATCGAGTATGCAAGCCTTACCTGGACAGATTCGTTATAGTCTTCATCGACGACATCCTGATCTATTCTAAGAGTCAGGAGGAACACGAGCAGCATCTACGACTCATTCTGGAACTCCTTCGAACGGAACAACTTTACGCAAAGTTCTCGAAATGTGACTTCTGGCTTCGTGAGGTCCATTTCCTAGGCCATGTGGTGAACAAGGATGGGATTCATGTTGATCCGTCCAAGGTAGACTCGATTAAGAACTGGCCTGCGCCTCGTACACCAAAGGAAATTCGCCAATTCTTGGGTTTGGCAGGTTACTACCGGAGATTCATTAAAGACTTTTCTAAGATTGCACAGCCTCTCACCTCACTAACGCAAAAGGGAGTTGTCTATCGATGGGGAAATGTACAGGAATTGGCATTTCAGCACCTCAAGGACAGACTTTGCAGCGCACCTATCCTTTCATTGCCAGAGGGCACGGATGACTTCGTAGTCTACTGCGACGCATCAATTCAAGGTCTTGGTTATGTATTGATGCAATGAGATAAAGTTATAGCCTACGCCTCACGCCAACTCAAGGTTCATGAAAGAAACTACACTACGCACGACTTAGAGCTGGGAGCTGTTGTTTTTGCACTTAAGTTATGGCGGCATTACCTGTACGGTACTAAGTGCGCCATCTACACCGACCACAGGAGCCTCGAACATATCTTCAAGCAGAAGGAGCTGAATATGCGGCAGAGACGATGGGTCGAGCTGCTGAATGACTACGAGTGCTCAATCAGGTATCACCCGGGCAAGGCCAATGTTGTGGCTGACGCCCTCAGTCGAAAGGACACTGCGCCTAAGCGCGTGCGAGCTTTACAGCTCACTATACACTCTAGTCTTCCTTCCCAAATATGAGCCGCTCAGATAGAAGCACTGAAACCAGAAAACGTCAGGGCTGAAGCCCTACACGGATCAAGGCAACGCTTAGAACAGAAGGAAGACGGTGCTTACTACGTAACGGGACGCGTTTGGGTCCCACTCTATGGCAACCTACGAGAGCTTGTGATGGATGAAGCACACAAGTCTCGCTACTCAGTACATCCTGGTTCGGATAAAATGTACCACGACATCAAAACTACATATTGGTGGCCTAGCATGAAGGCCCACATAGCGACCTACGTCAGTAAGTGTTTGACTTGTGCGAGAGTCAAGTCTGAATACCAGAAACCCTCAGGCCTACTCCAACAACCAGAGATACCTCAATGGAAATGGGAGCAAATTTCCATGGATTTTGTCACTGGCCTACCTAGATCCCAGCGCGGGAATGATACTATTTGGGTGATCGTGGATCGACTCACAAAATCGGCACACTTCTTGGCTATCAAGGAGACGGATAAGTTCTCCACTCTTGCAGAAATATACCTCAAGGAAGTTGTTTCGAGGCACGGGGTGCCCACCTCTATTATCTCGGATCGAGATGCTCGTTTCACTTCAGAGTTGTGGCAAGCAATGCACAAATCCTTTGGCTCGCGATTAGATATGAGCACAGCATATCACCCTCAGACGGACGGGCAGTCCGAGCGCACCATTCAAACCTTAGAAGACATGCTTCGTGCATGTGTAATCGACTTTGGCAGCCGCTGGGAAAAGCATCTGCCACTTGTGGAATTCTCGTACAATAACAGCTACCACACCAGCATTAAAGCTGCTCCGTTTGAGGCATTGTACGGACGTAAATGCCGGTCACCTCTTTGTTGGGCAGAGGTGGGAGATAGTCAGATCACTGGTCCAGAACATGTGGTAGACACAACCGAACAAATTGCTCAAATACGAAAACGCATGGCGGCAGCTCGTGACCGTCAGAAATTCTACGCCGATAAGGGCAGGAAACCATTAGAGCTCCAGGTTGGGGAGCGGGTGCTACTCAAAGTTTCACCCTGGAAGGGTGTGGTTCGTTCTGGTAAACGCGGCAAACTTAACCCACGATACGTTGGACCTTTCGAAGTCATTGAGAAAATAGGCAGGGTGGCCTACAGACTGAACTTACCAGCAGAACTCGGTGCAGTTCACAACGTTTTTCACGTGTCGAATTTGAAGAAGTGTCTGTCAGATGAGACCCACGTGGTTCCTCTAAAGGGACTCACTATCGACGAGCAGTTACGATTCGTCGAGGAACCAGTCGAAATCACGGACCGGGATGTTAAGGTCCTCAAAAGCACTAGAATACCTCTCGTTCGAGTTCGTTGGAACTCACGTCGCGGCCCAGAGTTCACCTGGGAGCGCGAAGATCAGATGAAACAAAAGTATCCCCAACTGTTCGCAAACAGTACAACCACTACTGAGGCCGAAGCTACGGAATTTCGGGACGAAATTCCAGATCAACGGGGGGTGGATGTGACACCCCAGGAAAACCATACAACTTAACTAGCTTCCTCAGTGAGTGCTTACCAAATTTCGGGACGAAATTTCTTTCAACTTGGGGATGATGTGACAACTCGAAATCTAGAACCTTTCGTTGTATGCTTGAACGTTAAGTGACTAACTGATTTGATGATTTGATGAATGATACATGTGAACTTATATGATTATGTGTGTGCTTGTATGTATGCGTATATTTATATATGAACCGAGACACAAGAACCCGACTCGAGACCATGCGGTCTCGAGTGAATAGCGTAACTGATGGGCCGGTTGGGCCGTGTCTCTCTCCACCCCACGCGAAAGCCCATTAGGGTGCATCAACATAGAAGCTAGTATATAACCCTTGTAGTGAGCCAACATCACCACTTTTGAGCAACCTACACTCACCCACACACACACTCCACCCTCTTCACTAAAACCCTAAGCCACAACACCCTCCTCCCTCACTCTCGGATCAAACCGGTGACCACTAAGGAGCTCTCGGATCAACTCGTACACACCCACTTGGAGGCTTCACTCACACCTTTGAACCTATACTTGAACCGGTTAGTGATTCCTTTGCAAACACATGTATTTTCATGATTAAAGGTGTTGATGTGTGATGTTATAGGTTAATGGTGCATGTTATGCGTTTGTTTCGGTTTGATGATGATGTATGATGAAGACTATGTGATAATATGTTTAATTGTTAAGTTTTATGCATGATGATGATTAATAAGATAACATGACTTGATTTCGGACATATTGTATGATGGGTTAATGATATCTTGTGTTTAAATATGGTCTAAACCATTAGTTGTTAATGTTCATAAAATCGGATTGCATACTCTTATGTTACAAATCAAATGCTTGTTAAATGGCTGCATATATGTGGAAATCGGATTAGTTGTTTGAGTGTTATGATTGTGTTCATGTTATGATCATGTTAAAGTCCATAGAGATTGATGCTAAAAACCCTAAAATGAAGAACATGATGAACATGTGAAGAACTTGTTGATTGTTATATGGGTATTTGAAATGGATATGTTTGATTCATTTTGGTTAATTGTTAGACAACCAGACATGTTTGTAGAACCTCATTGGATAGTACATAAAATCACAACAGTGAAATCCCATTGGTCTAGTACAATGTTGGAATTCAGCAAATGTCCCCAGCCGAGGAATTCAGCCTCGACTCGAGACCGGAAACATGACAACTCGAGACCCCGATTGCGACACTAGTTACGAGTCGAGAACCTATAGTCTCGACTCGAGACCATACTTCATCAACACACACATATCATGACTCGAGAACGGGATTGCGAGTCCGGTTGTGACTCGAGACATGACCCGAGACCTTCACGTTTGCGACTCGAGAACACATAAGCACAACTTGAGACCGCACAGTCTCGACTAGAGACCGCACAGTCTCGACTCGAGACCAACTATATGTATACGCTGAATTGGACTTGCATGATCACGGGTTTGGGTGTTTGGGCCGGACTTTTGGGCCTAATGAATGGACCTTATGTGTAACTGTTGAATGTGAATGTGGTTGGGCTGCCATGAATGATACTTGCGTACAATGTGCTAGCATACGTGTAGAGACATACGTGTACTACTTGATTACGAACCTGATTTGTATGACACAACTATGATAGGACGTGAGTGACCACAATATTGCTTGATTGACCTTTCTGTGTATCTGCCGAGCAAACCAAGGTGAGTTCACACCCTCTACAAAGCATGGGATTCCCAGGGGTCGGGAATTGGGGTTAAGGAACATGGGTTCCTCGTCCTCCTTGGGTAGGACAGTATTGGTTCAGGAATGTAATTCCTCGTCCTTATGGACAGATAACTCGTACTAGACCAAAACTCTATCACGAAGTCCCTCCTTTTTGTATCGACTTAATCGCCGGGCCAATGGCGAGCGGGTCATTAGTTAGATAGCGCTATTTAGGTCTGACAAACCTCACACCGTGCCGCAGAGGACGGGCGTGAACTAATGGATCTGGGGCACGTCAATGATGATAGACATTGACAGTTTCAGGGCACATAAACATGACTACAGTCAGCAGTCGATATGGTAACGAGTCTAGTATATACATGGGGTAGCCCCCACGGCCGAAATGCCAGATAACTAACACGGGGTAGCCCCCACGGCTGGATTGCCAGAGTAACCGGGAATAAACAAGTCACGTTTTTAACTATGGGGTAACCCCCACGACAGGACGCCAGATAAAGGAAACTGTTTTTGAAACAACTTAAAACGAACACCCAACCGTGAACTCACTCAACTTGTTGTTGACTCGTTACTACATGCTTTGCAGGTCAATAGGTAATTAGCTGGAGCTTGCATGGAAGAGAGTCGTTGTGGGACATGGATGGCTGTGTGCCATGTTAAACTTTGCGACAATTAAACTTATGTTGGTTTTAAGACTTATGCTTCCGCTTGCAACTTAAACTATGTTTTGTTTGAACACCAATCATACTGGTTGAACTTTTATACTTACTTGTTTGCTTGTTCAATATGATTGGTGGCTGGATCCTGGTCAGTCACGCCTCCAAGCGGTGGTATTCCGCAGGTGGATTTTGGGGGTGTGACAACATCAGTGGACGATCACAGCATGCTAAAAAATTGGAAAGTAAAAATGTGATAAACGGTCTCACTGATGATGTGCCAGTAGATTTTTGCACATTTAGTAGATTGTGACGAGATATAAATCTAAATTTCAAACTTGCTTATATCATGGGGAAACATCTCTCGGATATATGGGTAACCCCCGAAATCTCGTTTGAAAGGTCTCATAATCTGATATACTAGGTTTTTATACTCAATGATGTCTGGGGTATTATTCCAGGACTTCTGCTGAACGGTAGTTCTGACCTAGTCCTTGAATAATACTTTCCGCAAATGCTTGAAACATAGCATTAACCCTCAGCATGCTGATGAAACAATAAAATTGATAGTCGCTGCTGTTGTAGCTAAAAGATCCTCTTAAGGGGACATACCGAAAAGTCGAAGCTGATATCTCTCTGCGTATACGGAAGTATCGACCTGAGATCCCTCGGCCCTCGCATTACCTAATTTATATACAGATATCATTTGTGTCATAATTACCTGTAAGACTGATTATTGGGATCTGGATACGGGAGTATATTCTGAGGTGGGACACGCGATTGAGTTTAAGTGCTTAAGACATTAATCTTGTATCTCGAAGCAGTTGAAGTTTATGTGAAAATTTAAGTGGACAAACATACTGACAATCTAAGTGAATCATTTAAAACTTAAAATGAAATGAAGCTTAACGGTGTTGGTGATATGTCTCAAAATCTGATATGATCCTCTTGCACGAACTCACAAAATAGTGTCTGTAAATATTTCTTTACTGAATTTCATTCTTTTAAAAAAAAAATCCAAAAAGATTTTAGTGTGTTTTAGCATAAATTTTTGAAAAATTAAAAAATTTTCAACAACTGGTGTTGATAGCTGATATTCAAAATTTCAAGTGCTGAACATGATGAACTGGTTTGGGAGTGTGTGTGCTAAATTGAAAATATTTTGATTTGAGAAAGAATTTGAGATTAGTTAATCAGGGTCATTAATTTGAACTTGATGTAACTATTACTAGTAAGTTTTTTCTTATTGATATAAGTAAAAACTTATGTTTTGATGAGATTTGTGCAGGAGATGAACTGAACAGAGTTAAAGCTAGGATGTAATCTCAAGGCGATAGCTAATTCCAGACGGCGATCCCATCATGATGAGAGGGGGAGTCTGACGAGGTTAGAGCCAAAGAGCAGATCCTGGTATATGCTAATAAAGAAAAAGACCGATAAAGACTGAAGATTGAGAAGACTCGACACTTAAGACTCGTCAACATCTGAGGGGGAGTCTGTTAGTGCATTCATCTGTCGTCTTCGTCTTATGTCGAGTCCTGGTTTTCGTTGCAGATCTAATCAAGCGTGACATCATCTTATAGAATGATGACATCATATGTGTGACATCAAGGATGACATCACAACAATGACATCATCATTTACATAAATCAAATTTGAAGATTTCGCTTGAAGACAAAAGTCTAGAATTGAAGTTTTCGCTTGAAATGTTTATATAGGTTTCGCTTGAAGTGTTTCCAAGCGAAATCTGAATAGTATATATAGGCTTGTGTAGATTTCATTTGTAACGGTTCCGAAATTCCATACCGAGGTGCTGCCGGTGTGAGGACTGATTGTAAACGATAGTATATCAATATAATCAGTGTTAAAGTGATACGCAAGCTGTTTCGCAATCGGTTTCTTAGTTTCCGCCTCTGAAACTGATAAAATCTCTTCTGAACGACTCGTTCGGGTCACAAATCGATCCTACACCATATGACATGGTTCTTCTTCTTTTTGGAATAGGCAATTGAAGTAATGGTCCATTATTCACGCTGTGACTGGGTTTAGTAGGTGGTCGTTTACTTCCACTATTACTTTTATTATTTTCTGCTTCTTTAACAGTTTTGATGATATATGGCATAGCGTCTATAATCCCTTGTGCCACTATATGTTGGATGATACTGTTATCTATTTGGTTTCCATTATTATCGTTATTCTGGTTTTCCTGATTCACTTCGTTGTCCATCTGGATTACAACATTTACCAGGTATTAATATCACAGAATAAGATTTAATACAAACAATCATGCAAATAAACACACTGATCAAAATCGTCGAGCATTACGACATTACTATTTTCCATATATATATATATATATATTACAATCTACAACTGGAATTGAAACACACTACTAGTTATGCATCAGTGGGTATTAGGTTATCTATTTTAATTGATTTTTTTTCAAACTACACGCATTTATATATATATATATATTATTACTAGGGGTTCATCTAGTACTGCATATTTCGCTCGTCGTATTTCCACACAAGCTTTTCCCCTATTTGTCTTATTCTTTCTCCTTCATCCACTAACTCCTCACCAAATGTGCGGAGTTCCTGCACGTTTTCGGTACTCATGGGTGGCGGTGGTGCCGGTATTGGGTTAGGGTACTATGGTATAGGTTCTCCATATGGGTACGGGTTGTCTAGTATTTCCCGAACATACTGGTCGTTATCCCAATATGGGTCTAGAGGGTTGAGGTTGGTATATTGTGCTATAGGGTTTGGTATTGGTTCCTCATGTGGATAGAGTTCCTGGTAATCCCTATGGTCATCCTCCCATGGATCATACATTAGAGGATTTGGTGTTGGGATTCTAGGGATTTCGTTTGGGTCAAATGCTGGTATGGGAATTTCATTTCCTGGGTTAGGTTCTATTTCCATGGGTTGAGTTGGGAATAGTGGCTGTGGTGCAATGATTTGGTCTAGGTTTGGATCTGCTGCAGTGGTGGCTAGTATGTGAAAGTTGGCCAATCGCCTATTGACTATGTCTTGGGTCTGGGCGTTCATCTCCCTAATGGCTGCTGCTAAAGCCCTTTGTTGCTGTAACTTTCTCATTCGCTTCCTACGCTCATGTGCTCCCCGACTGAACCATCCTCTCTTTTTTATAGGGAATGGTTCTTTGGATTGCCCCTTAAAGATGAAGATCCCCTCTTCGGTATCAGCAGAATACCCCGAAGGAGTAGGCTGTGAGGAAGTTCCTTCACTTTTGGGAGAACTAGACAAGTGATGATAGGCGTAAGACGGACCTTGATCACTTATACTGTAAACTAACAGATTGTCAAATAACATAAAACAATAATATACAGATATACACGTATTCATTTAGATCATTTCCTAACACAATTGATAACATTTTGGTGTCAGCAGAACACTTCTGTGGCTGAAATCAGTGGCTGTAGCTCTGATACCACCTTCTGTCGCAACCCCCAACCCCTATCCCGGGAGCGGGCGGCCGCGTACCAGTATCAGTGGTATCGATGTTTATTAATTTGGCAGCGGAAATTTCATCAGGACCGTAGTTCGGAAATAGTTTATCAGAGTTAAAATACCACACTTTTATAATAATAAATACATGGGAAAACCCAAGTTTCCATTACAAACTGTTTATAGGGATAAACCCTAATTTATTGAAATAAAACTTCTTCTTTATTTAGGTAACTTTTATAACCACTTTTCCAAGCCTTCGGTGCTCTCCAGCTGGCTTCTATTTGGCTTTGACATTTTGTTACCTGAAACGCGTTTTAAAAAGTTTTATCAGCAAGAAATACTGGCGAGTGTATCCCAGTTTAATCAAAACAAGTTTTATCATTTTACAGTATTGAGGGCATCCGCAATTATATTTGTTTACATCTACTTTAATTACCACCCACGGTACTGTCAATCCTGACTTGTGGTCATGCTACTACTCATAATGTAGTAACAAGTTATGTATACAAAACCCCAACATACCAACAGTAATTGTAGAATCACAAATGCTCAATCACTGTTAAATATAATTTAAAACAATTGAGGTTTTGTAAAAACAATTTACAAAAAGAGGAATTACTCACATTGCTGTTTTAGATATTTCCTGGTGACTTCTTGGTTATAATCTATTAAATTAAACAATGCACACGCGTTAGTATAACAACCCAATTTACATTAGCTATACCCTCCCCCCGAGATAGAACTCCAACGACTGAGTCGGGCAGAGCCTTGACATGCGTTACGGAGCTCTAGATCAATCGGGCGGAGTAACTAATACGTAATCGGGGGTTATAATACTTACAACGAGGCAGAGCTTCGCTTTTTAGTGGGTATTATACCCGAGAATTATAATTACTATTCAGAAGTTGAGAAGATTTTTGAGAAATGAGCGATTTCAACTAAAAGCTCGAACTCCTCATTTATAGGGTTGGAGATAGGGCGGCTCGCGGCTCGCGAGGCCCTTCTCCTTTTCTTTCGCGACCCGCGACAAGGTTAGGCTAGGTCCTAGCCTTGTCGAGTTAGTTTTGGGCAATACAGTTTGATGTGTCCTGTTTCTCCGTAATTGTAACAGATATTAGTTTTCCTTATACATTCTTCCTCTATATGCCCGGTCATCTTGTAGAAGTTACATTAGGGTGTTCTCCTAAAATGACATTTTCCTGAATGCTTTTTGTTACAGTTTCTGCAGGTTGGTTGCTCCAATGACGGTTCAGTTCTTTTCTTCTTATAGGAATCATTACAGCAAAATTCTTGGGAAATTTTCTGGGCTAATTCTTTCTTCTTGTTTTCTTCTTTTATGTGGATTAGTCCATCTGTCATAATGTTAGCTAGTTCAACTGTTTCTTCAATAGTCTGTGGTCTAGCGGCCTTGACCATGCCTCGGATTTCACTAACTAATCCCCAAATATAACGAGAAATTAGTACGGGTTCTGGTGAAGCCAGAGTTGGTACCATCCATGCGTATTCGAATAACGTTGTCGTATATTCACGACAATTCACATTTATCATTTTATGATTTAGGAACTCGTTAGCCATTCGTTCCTTTTCATAAGGAGGATAAAATATCCATTCTGTCATTTCTTTAAATTTTTCCCAGTTCATGGCATAAGCCATGTCACTTCTTTTTGCTTGAAGAATTGTATTCCACCATTCTAAGGCTTCTTCCTTGAAGAGGTTGGAAGCATACATCACCTTATCTTCTTTGGCACATTTGCTGATTTTAAGAACAGCTTCCATCTTTTCCAACCATCGCAGAGCAGCCGTGGCTCCTTCACTGCCTGCGAACTCGGTTGGTTTACAAGCTAGAAATTCTTTGTAGGTACACCCGAGAGTCATTGACTTCATTTTCTTGGGAAATGGGGTTTTGATAATATCATCCTTGCCTCCATTGACACTATGGCTAAAACTGTCGTTACGAGTATGCATGCTACTCACGGCTTTGGTGTGTTCTACGGAGTTTTTAACAGCTTTAATTATTAAAGGTATAACATTAGCTATTCCTTGGGCTATTATATTTTCTATAGCATTTTTATCCAAAGGATTTTCATTATTAGCATGAACTTCTGGATTATGTGATACTTCATTCGACATCTGAATTGCAAAGATTTACAATTATTAATATCACAAAATAGTTAAAACAAAACAATACTTTCAAGAATCATATGTGCATATATACATATATATACATATATTTAAATCTACAAAAATAACACATATGTTACTTTGTATTAATTTCCTAACTTTATTGTTTAAGTTTAGGTATTAAAAGAACACCTAAATAGCATAAACTAGTGGCTCTGATACCACATTCAACCACAACCCCCGACCCCACCATGGGAGCAGGAGTCGTGAACCAGTCAAGTGGTATCGGTGTTTATTAAATATGCAGCGGAAAATTTTTCATCAAGATCATAGTTAGGAAATAATTTCAGAGTTTGTAAAACACCAAACTTCTAATATTAAACAAATTGGCTAAAATGGTGGCAGTTCCGATGTGACGGTGGTCATATCACTCATTGGCTAACTTTCGTCCAATAGTGAAGTTTATCAAGTAACAGATATAAAATATATCTTATTATGATTCAATGGTATCTGTCACTAGGCGATTCCCGTGACAGTGGTCAAATCACTGTTGATCATTCTTTCAACTAGTGACTGTGGTCGTATCACTGTTGATCGTTCTTTCAACTAGTGACTCTGGTCATATCACTGTTGATCATTCTCTCAACTAGTGACTCTGGTCCTATTACTGTTGATCATTCTCTCAACTAGTGACTCTGGTCATATCACTGTTGATCATTCTTTCAACTAGTGACACTTATCAATTAATGTATACCAAATTTTACATATCGGTAGTAATTGCTGAATACATAACCCAACTATATAGGTATAGTAATAGATTACTGTATAATAAATAGAATATAATGTATTATATATAAATACATATTTCATCTGTCTAATAAAATATTATTGTAACATTATAATATTTAATGTTGCAATTTAATTACGTATAATATAATTATATTATATTATAATGTTATAACACATATAATATATTATATGTGTTGATATTATATAATATAAATTAATATATATAGTTATATTATAATATAACTTAACATAAACCAAATCACACTTTATTAAAAATGTCTAACATTATGGTTTAAATTATACTTCATTATATCAAGTTGTTGTATATAGAAACTTATCTTAATATGAATTCATAATAAAGTAAGAGTGGATTTCAAGGATTGTCCTTTATCTTTATACCAATTTTCAGGCGATGTCCTTTATGTTTAAAATTGACAAGTTTTGTCCTTTATGTTTTCATATCATACACGTTTTGTCCTTTAGGCCTAACCCATTTAGTTTTTTCAGTTAAATTTGGCCATATGCTTTGCACATGAGGGCATTTTTGTCAATTCAAAGGTTGTAGAAGCTTTGAGCTGTAAATCTGCCGTTGAACTTACCTTTGAATTGACAAAAATCCCCTCATGTGCAAAGCACATGACCAAATTTAACTGAAAAAAACTAACTGGGTTAGGCCTAAAGGACAAAACGTGTATGATATGAAAACATAAAGGGCAAAACTCCTCAATTTTGAACATAAAGGACAGCGCCTGAAAATTGGTATAAAGATAAAGGACAATCCTTGAAATTCACTCTTATTTTGTAAAAGCAGATCATGTAAATGACTAAATTAATTGTTTTTACAGATTACTTTAGTTAAATTTAATTTGTATGACGGCTATAACAAATCTTATATACATTATGAGCCAAATTTTTCAATAGTGATTCTCTAATATAACTAATGATTCATGTTTATTTAACTATAGTTTCTTTAATATAACTAATATATGTAAAAATAATATTAGTTATGGGCTATGGCTACTGGGGCACAATTCCCCCGTGCTTGTGGTCATGCTACTATTGGCTAACTTTTTGGCCAATAGTAACGAGTGTCAAGTGATGTATACAAACCCTATATAATAGCAGCTATTGCAGAATATAAAAACTTAATCACTTGTAAGTATAACTGATAAACATTTAGGGTTTTGTAAAGCATTTTTAAATATAATTGTATCACAAAAAGGTGATAAAAAGGAGAATGACTCACAAACCGTGAGAAAAAGAGAATGACTCACTTTGTAACTTTAGGGTTCAACCAAAAGCTTCCTGGTATAATCTTGGGTATAACTCCTGAGCTATTTAATAAAATATATAATGCACTCGCGTTAAGTATAGTAACTCAATTCAACTTTATCAATACGTCACGGACAGAACCCCAACGTTCTTAGTCGGACAGAGCCTTAACATGCGTTGGTAAGTCCTAAATCAATCGGACAGGGTATCGACTCAGTGATCAGGGATTAAAACACTTAAAACGGGGCAGGGCTTTATTATTATTATAGATGTAAATAATAAAATAAAAAATAAAAATTAGAAATCCAGAGAGAAAGAGGGTGAGATATGGAGAGCAGAAGAAAGAAGTTGAGCAAATGATTTGGAATTCTTGCTCTCCTGTAACACCCCGAAAATATTGATTTTATTTTATAAACTAAAAGTCGGTAATATTCAAGATAAAATAACTAGAAATAAATAACCTAGTTAATCATAAGTCTTGAAGTAATAAGAAAAACTTGGTTAAAACACCCTTTATGATTACTTAAATAAGTAGAGGGGGTAATGTTGACAAGATTAAAAGTGGTTTTAATTTAATAAGATAAAAACACCCAAAACACAGACCAAAGTGTGTGTTCTGGTCGTGGTTTTCAACAGAGCAAGAAGGGGTTGCTCAATTGAACCCTTAGTCATACAAATCAGCCAAATTGAAGGGGGAAATCGAACCTAAATCGAAAACCAAGTTCAAATTAGTGATCACCTGTAAGGACCTGCACGAAAATGACCTTCAACACTCCGTAAGTCACAAACCGGACCCCTAAAACCCTGATCCTTATGAAAAATCAAGAAAATCTGATTTTATTGATTTGTCGCGGGTCGCGTAAGACTTAAGGAAAACTTACGCGGGGCGCGACAGCTTCGCTAAACTCCGGATAAGCTTGAGGGATACGTGTCGTCCACGTGTCAAGACCACACCGATGACTCAGCAAACCCTACTTCCGCCTTTATGGCCTTGCGGGCCGCGAAGGATCCCCCTTCAAGTTTACGCGGGCCGCGAGAGACCTAAATTTCAGCTATAAATTGGACGAAGTTTGGGCATTTCAAACTGCTCAATTCTTTTCTTTCTCTTAGCTTCTATTATAGCAAAATAGTAGCTCGATATTATACCTAAACCCCGAAACTCTACTTGTTATTAGGGTAATAACTCTAATCACTGGTACGATACTGTATCTGATCGATTAGAACCGATCCAATGAATGTTTAAGTGCTGCCAATATCTGGCTATACTTTATCATTCGTTGTGAGGGTTTCGATCTCGTGATTATCGTTAAAGTTGAATTGAGTTAATACACTAATACGAGTTCCATTGTATCTAGAAATTAGAACTCATAACCAGGGAGCTGTTAAACTAGAATACTTAGCAATTAAGTAAACTTAGTAGTTAAGTAAACTTAATAGTTAAGTAAACTTAGTAATTAAGTAAACTTAATGGTTATGTAAAACTTAGCAATTAAGAAAAACTTAGCGATTAAGAAAACTTAATAACTAAGGAAACTTAATAGGAAAGGAAACTTAGCAGTTAAGCTAGCTAATTAAGTTTATTAATTAGCTAATTAAGTAAGTAATCAACTAATTAAATTACTTAATTAAACTGTTAAGTAAGTAAAGTAAGATTAATTAAGCTAATTAAAGTTAATTAAGCTAAGTAAGATTAATTAAGTTAAGTAAGATTAATTAAGCTAAGTAAGGTTAATTAAGCTAAATAAGATTAATTAATCAGCTAAGTAAGTTAATCAGTTAAACAGTTAAGTAAAAGTAAAACAGCTAAAGATATACATGAGTAGATAATATCTAAATAGGTATATATGGGGTAGGTATTATCTAAGAAAAATATTATCTAAGGAAAATAATATATAGGGAAGCTTTTATCTAGGGAAGATTCAACTGAGGAAGATAACACCTAGGGAAATTCTATATAGGGGTAAGACTTATCCCCTTACCTATAAATAGGAAGCTTAGGATTCATTTTTCTTTGCTCGTTCCTTCTATTCTTCTCTCTATACGTTGGTGTTCTAACCAATAATCACCGATAAGATATTCTTTTCGATCGATTCGGGAACCAACTAACGAATGCCAACGTGCTGTCTAAATAAGACTATACTTTGTGAATTTCGTTAAGTTTCTGATCTCGTGACCATCATTAGGTTTGATATGGTTTTACACTAAAACGTATTCCACTCTGTTAAACTATATGTTTAACTATCAGAAAACTTCAATCCATAACCTTACTATCAAACAAAATGATTAATCATCAGAAGATTCAAAGTAGGTGCTTAGAATCAAGATACTTGTTTAATCAAGATTATGTGCTACCAAGGTGAGTCATTCTCTTTTTATCAAATTTCTTTACAAAACCCTAAATGTTTTCCAGTTATACTTTGCAGTGATTAAGTCTTTGTTAATCTTTAATTACTAGCAGTATGTGGGGGTTTTGTGCACATTATTACTAATGATTTATCACGTTAGGTGGGCGAGCCTAATTTAGTGATATGTCCACGGTCATAGATACGGTCGAGTGACAACTTAACCAGCTAATTAATAGATAGGGGCAAATGTAAAAACTCTTAATGCTGTTGTAATGACAGTGATTAAGTCTTTGCCAATCTTGAAAAAGGCAAATGTAAAAACTCTTAATGCTGTGAATTATAACAAATGTGTTTTTGTACAAAACGAATGAACTCACCAGGATTTCCTACTGACCAAATGTTTTTAAAACGCGTTTCAGGTGATTACAGTAGATCGGAATAAGAGTGGGATACGGCACCAACAAGGCTTATAGAAGTGGCTTATTTTATCAATTAAACTAAATTAAGAAAAATGGTTTTATATATTCAGGATTATTTCATATTAAAGCTACCTTTGCAAAAACATGGGTTCATCCCCATCTGTTTAATAAATAAAATCTGGTGTTTCTATACTCTGATATTTTTCTAACTCACGATCCTGATGAAATTTCCGCTGCAATACTTTTCAAAATAACCACCGGTACCACTTGACTGCTCGCGGCTTCCGTCCAGGGTGTGGTCGGGGGTCGTGACATCACCCAAGTGAAGGGATCACGAGGTATGTCAAATTTCATTATTTGGTTCCATCTTGAATCCTTAATGAACATATGAAATCGAAATCTGAACTTGAATGTTTGATGTTTGAATGAAATTATGATGAACTCATGGTTAGGAACGAATCCTAGTCAGTAATTTGATGCATTGGTGTTCATAACTATGAAATTCATACCCACCCACTTATGTGTTAAATGGGTTTTGTAAAAAGATGATGAACACTAGAACTATAGATGCTAGATATAATGTTATTTGATTTCCATGAAGTGAATCTAGGTGTTGTTATGCATGCTAGATATAATGGACTTGAAAATGATGTTTAATCTTGGCAAAAATAACTAGTTATGAACTTGTTTGAAGTTGTGAAAATTATGCCTATAAGGTGTTTGTTAAAATGCCTAAAAGGACACAAATTTGTTGAAATTTAGAGTAAAACGCATAATTGAATAATATGGAAAATTATGCGAAATATGAAGCGGTAAGAGTTCTAAAAATATTGTTGGTTGAACTCTATAGGCAAGGGAATCGAATCTTCAAGCGGACAAGCCGGAACGGACGCGCGCTTGAAGAAAAAGCTTTGAAGGTACGTAACTTGTAGTTTCGTTATGTTATGCATAAACATTGGTCGTAGTTATGTTAATGATGTTGTAGTGTGATATACGAGTTTGGTATGTCATTGAAGTGACGAAGCTCACTCGACAACCAAACGTGTCAAAATAATGGTTTGAACATGTTTGGAAAGTCAATGAAGTGATGTAATTCACTCGACAACCAAACGGGTCAAAATAGTTAATTAGATATGTTTGATGATGATATAATGAATATAGTCGTGTTTGGAATGTCAATGAAGTGATGTAATTCACTCGACAACCAAACGGGTAAAAATAGATAGCTAGATATGCTAAATGTTGATATAGCGAAAATTTATATGCGTTTGGTGAGTCATGGAAGTGATGGAATTCACTTGAAAAACCAAACGGGTCAAAATAAATGGTTAGAATTATGAATGATGTAGTTATAGCGAAAAAATAAGTTTGGTATGTCATTGAAGTGGTGGTTTACACTCGACAACCAAACGGGTCAAAACAATGTTTTAAATCGGTAGTGTTTGTAGTGACTTGAACGTCACACAATGAATAAGAGATATGAATGCGTAAGCCGAGAAACGGACACGCTAAATTTGATTTAAATGAGCCCTTGGATTTGGGACAAAAGTTTAGAAGAATGTTTATATCGAATTTGCTTAAAAGTGCATGCTTGAATCATTAATATCAAGCATGACGTTGTTGCGTGCGCAAACCATGGTATGGGAGCGAAACGCCAATGGTTAATAAGCCCGGAAATGGGTAAAAATGTTTGGAAACGATTATTGATAGTAAACATGTAGTTAACTTAGAAACTAAACGGGTCGAATAATCGAAAAAGGGATTTATAAGCCATTAGCTTGTAAACCGGATTTCGATGTGAATAAAGATAACGGATCCGTATTTTAATTACGGACACATAGGAAAAAGAATCACGCAAAACGGATAAGTAGATAAAAAGTTATGGCACTTGAAAGTTGATTTTTGATTAAAAACTAGAGCTGGGTAAAAATGCAGGTCCAGATACAGACCTGCTGGAAAATGTTCTCCCCCGCGGCACGCGAAGGGGAACTATGACACTGGCGCGACACGCGGGTGCCATCGCGGCACGCGAAAAGAAAAGCGGAACCTCTCACGTGGCGCGAGAGGCATAAATCTGAAATTTTATTTTTGGTTTGTTTATTTGATGTTGGAACTTGTTTATACTTGTTTCTAAGCTATCAAAACTAACTTTTAAGTTGGTTTTGATCATAGGTCAATGTCAAGAGCTCCCGGATGAAGATCAAACGAGAATCAAGAACCGAACACATATCATTTGAAGCTTCCGCAATGATCCTATTTTGTTCTCATTAAAAGTGAACTTGTATACACTTAAACTATATTATGAATGTTTCTAAAACATGTATGAATGTTGGTTTAATTTGACAATTTTTTTTTGTAAAGTCGCATTTTAATATAAAGTGCGTATATTATGGTTATAATCATGTTAAATGAATCGGGTCTTACATCTCCTATTTATAATCATCTCAAAAAATATTGGAGCTCCCTCCAACATACACGTATACAACATGCATTAAAGTCATATGGTGATTTGTTTCTCAAAAGATGCCATACGTACACATCCTATTTTGATTCCAATTGTTTTAGTTTTGATTTTTTTACTGGGACACGTACAACAACTTTTCAATGTTATATATAGTTTAGTTATTATTATTTTATTATTATAATTAATTCAACTGCTTTAATCATTTGGCGCTCATAATTTCTAAAATATGACGTTTTAGAAAAATGATGAATATATCTTTAGAACGAGAATATTTGTGTCTACATTTTGACCCAAGTTTCATTAAAAACTGAGTAAGTTCAAATATAATGTATTTTTATAGTTATAATTATTAAACGGTTCCTAGGTCTGTCTACGTACTTCATATTTCTAACAGTCAACTTACCCGTAATCTACCCGTTTAATAATATAAATTTTATATACTTTATTTTAATAAAAAAATAGAAATGTCACATATATATTGAGTTGTTCCCATTGGTATTATGTTACTATACCTTACAACTTTTTATGAATTTTGGACTAAACTTCTCAGGTACATATATATACAAGTCAATTAATTAGTATAACACTCCAACCAAATATATATATAATAGTTTTTAAAACTATGTAAAAACGTATAAGAATAAAATGGGCCGAATAATTATATTAAAAAATAAAACTAGTTACTAGTGGTTAATAAATTTAAACAACCTATAACCCTTATATGATAAAAAATGGAAATGTTACATAAGTGAATTAAAGTATACATTTCTTGTATTAAGCAAAGATTAAAAAAGATAAAACGAAAGAAAAAGATAATTCTCTTCAAAAGTGTAATGTTGGCATAAATCATCCAAATAACCAATCTTAGAAGGATTAAGCTTTCATAATAGATGCCCGTAAAATAAATAAAAGTTTCTATGGTCATGATAACCTAACCATATTAAATTGCTTCAACCTCGTATTGAATCCATTTAACAATTATTTTGAACCAAATAAATATGTGTGGGTTGGTCATCAAGACGAATTTCAATTTTTTTTTCTTTTTGCATTTTTATACTTTAAAATTTTAAATTTAGATATAATATAGAAATGTTATAAAACAACCATATTTAATAGCAAAATACAATGTATATTTCTATTTTAATATTTAAATTTGCCATAATCTACTTAATCATTTTAATTTATAGCATAAAAACATAATTTAAAAAAATTAAAAATAAATGGGTTAACCCACCACGCTAACCCAAACCCAAGATTTAGCAAAACCCGTTTAGACTGAACTCAAACCCGCATCTCTAATCCATTTTTTTTTTTTTTTTGTATATGTGTGTATAGGATCGCAAAACCTCAATTAATAATTAATTAGTTACCTCATTAGGTTTCACCATGAATGCGTCCAAATCCACTCCGAAATCATATAGTATAGGATTAACAGAAGCAAGCTTCATAGAAAGGAGCTGAAAATTTGTTTATTAACTCAGAATTAGCAAAGTAAGTATATTTTCTATAATATTTGACCCACATACTATAAAATTTAGGGTAAGAGCAACTTACAATTTCCTTTAAAATGCTTGTTATCTTCATTCAACCTTGTACAAGCATATTTCTAGCCCCATAAGAGCGTATTTCACAGCCTTACATGGCTGTATAACAAACCCCATAGAACAAAAGTATTCCATCCCCATAAGGGCATAATTCCAAGCCCTGTACGACTGTTTTTCGCAGCCATTTGCAGCTATATTTGACAGTTTTATGTGCATGTATAACAGCCCCTGAACAGTCTAAAATAGATACTTTTATTCTAGCAAATTTAAGATAAAAAATGTTACTATAATTCTGTTAGATCATGTGGACCCCGCCAAAAGAACAGATGATTGAAAACCAAAATAATCTACATCATCTAATCAACAATAACAGTGCTTAGAAGAACATACTCCTCCCAATGGCAAAGGCATCAACATCGGCTACAACCAAAGGTCTACTAAAGCTAAAGTCTGTTGAAGACAAAGTCTGCTGGTTACAAGGTCTGCCAATGTGAACCATTGTTGAAGACAAAGTGTGCTGATAAGCAAAGGTCTGATCACCCTCAGCTGAAGAAGACAAAGTCTGATGAAGCAAACTCTGCTGAGGCTCAACAGAGGATAAAGCTCAACAAATGATGAATCAATAGATGTTGTATATCAGTGTTTTCAATATAACAGTGTTTTAGTATTAGCAGATGTTAGAGGTTGTTGGATGTCATTGTCTAGGTGACGTCAGCTTAGATTCCTCGACGGTTTGATTTGTACTATAAATAGAACAGTGCATGTACTGTTCTATTATCACTTCTTCTTGACATTTTGTACGAGCAAATCAGAGTGATCTTAGGCTGAGGGGTAGTTTGTAATTCATGCATACCTGAACTATTGTATTTTACAATCTTTCTATTAAAGTATCATGATAAAAGCAAATCTTTCTTTGTTGTGATTTAAAGTTTATTCTTCCGTTGCATTATTTCCATATCTGTCTATTATCTTTCATTGTTCATCTTAAACATTCACAACAAATCAAACTCGGATCCTAACAATTGGTATCAAAGCTTGGTCAATCTTATTCGATTTAACAATCAATTTGATATAAAAGATCAGCTCATTCCACTGATATCGTTTATTCGTAGGAATTGAAAAACAGAGTATAAAGTTTATTCACGTTCAAAGTAGTTTAAACTAAAACTTTGTAAAAACAATCAAAATGTCTCAAAACACACAAGATCCTCATAACACTGTTACCATGTATAAACCACCGATGCTTGTCAAATCGGAGTATAATATCTGGAAACGTCGGATGGGTCATGTACTTGCACAGCAAAACACCGGTTGCTGAAAATCGGTTATCTTCGGAACACGTGTTCCGATGGTGCCGAGTGCTGAAGATCGCAAGGTCCAAGTACCTAAGAAACCTGAAAATTACTCCGAGCAGGATTTTCAGAAAATTGAGTTAGATGCCAAAGCATTTAGCATCGTTACTACGGCACTACCCAATGATATCCATGTTGGTTTGTTACATAAACTAACGCAAACGGTGATTCGGGTGGGTGTCACGTGGGAGTACCATTTAGGATGGCAGTGGTGACTGGTGATCAATTCAGTTCGGTTTAGTGGTGATGAGTTTCACGCATTAGCAACTTTGAGTCTAGGTAAGATCACCCGCCAAGGATAAGAACGGAAAAAACGGTGTAGGTTGTTTTTTTTTTACTGAAGTATCCGGTCGGATTTGCGGGTAGGCAGAGGGAAGAAGATTTGTCAAAGCGGGAACCTTTGAATTTTGTCGCGTCTAGCAAGGGAAGAAAAAAAACGGTAGAAGCAGGGAGCTTGTTTTTTTCTTTGATCGGTGGTTAAGAGAGATGTCAAACTTGGTCAAGTGATTGAAGTTGTCGATAACAATGCAGATATGAAGAAACGAATCCAATTTAAGATTAAGGGGGAGAATAAAGATGTTAATCTTGAATTCAGGAGATAATTATTAAACGGGTCATAGATAATTCTTGTTAAATTTTTTATTGAGTCTTTTATATTTTAATTAGGGATAATTGTTAGTTTGAATTAGATATGTTTATCTAGTTGGTTATTTTATTAACTAAATAGAGTTTGAGTTTGAGTTTGAGTTTGGTTAGGATTAGGATGAGTCTAGTATAAACAGATGGTTAGAGTCATTGTATTGGGTGTGCTTTCAGTGATAAATAATATAAGAGTCGAACAATTCGTTCAAATCGTGTTTGTGCATGTCTGATCAAGGGCCTGATTTCCAACAATTTTGAACATTTCAAAGTGGTTTCAAACCGGTTCCCAAGCCATGTTCCTAACCCAAAATGCTGGACCCGGTTGGACTCCAAACCAGATTCACTCACAAGGAGGATTCGGCTCAGATCCAATGCCCGAAAGAATTACTCATGATGTGACTTAACATCCCACTATTGCTCACCTTTTGGGCCTAACATTTTGTAGATAAAAAGTTCTAAGCCTGAGTATTTTTTATTTGGGCTTCTCCACAAGTCACAACACGATTTCTTGTATTTTGCATTACACGAACTCCTCTTTTCTTTTATATTTGTGTCACTTGGTTAATTTGTATATTCGGATTCACGAACAAATAACTTCTAATATTTCTATAATCATGATGTAACACCCTATCTTTACTAGAAACGAGTTATGATAGACAATGATGTTGGAAATTTATGTGAAAATGGGTTTTTCACGAAATATTTTGGACACAAATAATTATATTTATATATGTGTTGTATAAATATTCTTTAGTAGGTTTGCGTTCTACGTTGTGAATGCTTCACAACGAACCAAACTATGTCCAAAATAGAGCTAAAATGAATGAGATATCGAAGATTGAAGTTGCATGTTTGGAACAAACAAATAAAGATAAGAAAATTGGACTGAGCTTTGTCAACTTGTCGCACATAGGTGGGATGACAAAGCTTGAAGTGGTTTATAAGGAGAAACACTCCTTGTACATTGTTTTCTTAAAAAGGCAAACACTAGTGGGGCCCTAAAGGGTACGAAACGCCCTAACTCGCGCACGCACGTGACATGGGCAATTGGTGCGCTTTGATGGCACATACTCGCAACGCCGCTTGAGAGCCACCTTTGTAATTTTGTCCGTGAGCGTGCAGTTAAGAAACATGGCGGGTGACAGCTTATGACACAAGTTTCTTATACGTGTGTCAATGGCTATGACGAGCGTGCGGCGCGAGCTCCTGAAACACGTCGGCGCATACACACGTGGCGTAGCATATGGCGCGATGTCTCAATGTGTGGCGCGAGTAAGCAAGTTCAAGTAATGCGTGCATGCTCACACATGACCAGTCAAACTGGTCAACCGCTAGAGAGTTAATGTCTAACGGTTGAAACCCTGGCATGAATAAATATGACGGTTTCGTTGACCACATAAATCCATTTAATACAATTAAATCTTGTTTATTACAAGATTTATTATCTAGTTAATTACTAGATTAATGGTAAGAAATGTGTCTAGAGTCGCTAATAACATTTTATCTTTTACCCAATAGTCATTGATCATACTGTATCTGTATTAGTTGAAAATGTATTGGTAATGAACGGGTTTGGGATATGTTGCTAATGCTAGTCTCATACTCGATTGTAAGATGTGTCTCATACTCATCGGATACTCGATTACTCATCACCTATCTGTAGGGCGGCCGGGCGAGCCCTGACATTTTAAATTTGTGCATTTGTCGATCATATTCTTTTTCTTTCTCAATGTGTGTCCTTTTAAAATGTTGTTCATAAACATTAAATAAAATTCCTAATGCTTTCATTGTTTTAAAGTTTTCATTCTCGTTGGAGTGTAGCAGCATTCCCATCCATATATATTGTTTTATTATGGCAATATATGGGGTGGGGTCCTCAACTATATTATCTGGTTCCGACGAATGTTACTTTGTAATAACTTAACTGGGTATACCTGGAGTTATCCTTTGATCCGTCGTTTTCAAGTCAATTGCTTTTGTCATATTCAAAAACTCTTTTGCACCACAATCAATCTATTTACATAAAGTTCTAAATAGCAAAGATTAAGGCTTTTTCCTTAGAAACTTATCTCGTCCATAAATATATGAGGGTATTTCTTAACGTGTAATGGTACGATATGTAATTACGAATGTTATAAAACTCAAAATCCTAATCACGCATGAACAAAACCATAACCATGTGTGATTATGGTTTTTCTTCATGCGTAATTATGGTATTTTGTTCATACGTGATTAGGATTTTGAGTTTTATAGCATGTGTAATTTCATATCATACCATCGCACGTTAAGAAATATTATATAAATTTAACAAAGGGGTTGGAATCCTATAAGTGTGCTCTTTGCTAAAAGTTTTTTTTTATAATAATAATAATAATAATTAAATTTGAACGTATTTTGTTTCTCTCTATTAAAAGATACGTTTTTTAAATCTTGAGTATACCGTTACGAAATGCTTATTTTTATGTACGTCTCAGCATAAATTTATTCATAACTGGGTTGTGAGTAATAATTTACAAGTAAGCGAAATACAAACATATATATTATCAAAGTATTTCACGGTTTACTTTTTAGACGCTTTTCTTTTGTTGTTATTTCCGCACATACATTGTGACACGATTATTTTTATCTTCGTTTCAATAATAGTTTTATTTAAAACCAAATGGGTAAACTATAATCAAATTTTGTTTCCTTGATTTTAAATACAATTTCGTTTTTTCTTTCTAACTTTTCATATACAGTGTTTTAGCTGGGGAAGAAGAGCACCGACGGTTAGGGCTAAATGAGGGGAGACATTAAAAATTGAAAAATAAAATAGTTTTATAAAATTACCGATTTACCCACTGATACATTTGGATGGACTTAATTTACTAGATGAAAATAACAAGATTTAGCTACCACGGAACCCAATGCGAGTAAACCAAAGGGACAAAAATAGCAGTTTACTCTATAATCCACATTTTGATACATTTTTTTTAAACGGTGACTTTCTTTTTGAGTGACCCAATGTCACACCACCTAATCGGCGACCCTAGCCAAGTCTGCCCAGACTTACGTTTTCTTAACCAGGCCCGCTGGTTGGACAGATTAAATTCGTAAACTTTTTTATAAAAAAAAAAAACATAATAGACCGTTGTATTCCGATATAAATTTTATTAAAAACGGAGCCGTAATAAAATTTGATATCTTAAACTATACTAATTACCGATCACCAACCATACAAAATCACAAACCCTCAATAAAAAGTTAAAAACTACAATAATTCGATAATCAAAAGAATTCATTCAACATACTACAAGTCTGCATTCAAAATATAAGTCAATAATACCAAAAATGAAATAAAAAACTTATATAACTTATGGTTACTGCTGCTGTACAGAGGAGGAACAAGATCCATAAAAATCTACTAATTTCTGTAAGATGGAGACCTGGGTACGTAGAAGGAGAATGTAATCAGCAGTTTCTTTAAACAATTGATCGGCCGATGAGGCGGTGGATACGGTATCGGATCCATCGGTTTCCTGAGCGGGTATGAGGTTCTTCAGAGCCTCGAGCTTGTCGGAAACAGAGGATGAGTTCGAAATTGATGATTTGTTATGATGAGGTTTGGATGTTTTGTAGTTTGAAGAAGTGGGTTGTTGTTTTCTTGCCGGAATGTTCTTTAATCTCCTCTGTGTGGACTTCATAACCGGAGTTTGAAAGTGGTGGTGGTGGTGGTGAGTGATGGAAGAGTTTGGGGTTTAAGTAGTTGGATTGGTTTTTTTTCGCCCTTGGTTTTCGTGTTATTTACGAATATGCCATTCTCTTATTGTTGAAATGGTTTTTGTTTTATCAATGTTGTGAAGACGGGACCGGCTGGTTGGATCGGAAACTGAAAGTTTAGTTGACTTGGTTTGAATGAGTCGGGAAGGTTGGTTTTTGACGAGTGACGGTTGAATTGGGTTTAAGTAACTTTGTTTTGTGAGAAATTTTTAGTGACGACTGACGGTTGAATTGGGTTAGAGTAACTTTATTTTGTAAGAAATTTTTTAATTATATGCTTTGAATATGTACTTATTTTTAATACACGTATAGCCATAGGGATGAGTACATGGACTGGAATTGGTATTGGTATCCAATTTTCCGTACCAAATCATTTTTGGTACAGATTTGATACCCTTTTTTCTGGCATTTTTGTTGCTACTTTTGGGTATCTCGTACCGAAAATGCCAGTACGATATTGTATCGTACCGATCATTTTCAATACCGGTACCCAAAATGACAATTTTTCAGGATCAATACTTTTGGTAACGGTACCAATCTCATCCCTATATACATATGAAAGTGATCTAAAAGGTCTTTGACTTACGGGTAGTTGAGTACCATGGGAAAAATGTGTCTCTTCTCAAGTGGCGAAAGTTAAAGTCCCATGGTTAATAAAAGTTATAAATTTAAAAGTAGGTTTAAAGAGTGTGTTAGTTAATATTTCTTTAAAAATCTAATGTTAGAAAGATCTTGATGCCAAATTTATAGTTATCTAAGATCGAGTGGAGTGGTGTAACGCTCCATGCCAAATCAGCATAAGGGGACGCCAAACAACATGTCAGAGCGTCGAAGGAATAACAGGCGTGAAGGGAGATGGGGGGTCCACCAATCACAAATTCCTTATTTTTTTTTTCTTTTATATATTTTTAGTTAAACCACTATACTTCTATAAGAGTATAATTTAGTTAAAGTCTCTTAACTGTAACTGTATAATTACAGTAACTTTTGCAATTTTTGCTTTTTTTCACCATATAGTAATAAAGCTAGAGAACATCTCTTCCAAACAATTTATTCATTATTAAGTTTTCTTTCTTTTTCAAACATAAATTTAAAATAACAATAAATAATGCAATCCCTTTTTTTATTGTACGGTTCGATTGGTCTGAAGGTTTCTTACTTTTTTTATATAAATAAATGAAAACTTTTCATAATTGTGGTTGTATAGATAGATGGTTGAGGTTGAATGGGTTAAAATAAGGATATTTATGTAATTTGGCAGAAAACGACAAAAGCAGGATATCTCACTTGACTTTGAAAGATTTATAGCGGGAAGAAGATGGCACCCACATCCTACAAAGCCTGCTCACCTGCAAACAGCACATGCCAAAGCACCTCATTAAGGGGTCCATCTCATTTCTATTTTACCAAAATACCCCTTGTTTTTATACCACATTCATGCTTTTATATATATTTATTTAATAATTACATGTAACATGTTGGAGTGTCGACATCCTAAATTCTTCATTAGCCAACTCCAAGAATAGAAATAAAACTAAGTAGATATGTTAAGGTTTTTTTAAGAATGGTTAAAGTTTATTTACCAAGCTAGCAAGTAACTAGCCGGAAAAAAAAAAAGAAAAAAAATGATAATAAAATTATAATTGGGTTTCGCAACCAAACCACCCAACTATCCTTAACCTTACGTTTCTATTAATTACCAAACCACAAATATGAGTAACTAACAATAGAAGCATGATATTCTATGGGGTAATCAGAGGGTATAACCAAACTTTTAAGAGATGTGATTAAGATTTTTGGCTAAAGACAATATTGTAGAAAGTCTTTTAAGCGGAGCAGCTGCCCCTGGTGATGTTAGTGTTACATGAGGTGAGAGTGTGTGTGTATATATATATATAGGGTCGGGATTTAGAGAAAACGGTAGAAAGTGTGAGAATACTTATCGATCGTCCGATCAAAACAATCTATGGAGTAGATTGGGGCGGTGGCGTTTTCGTAAATAACATCAATTTTATTACGTGGACGCGCTTCATTAAGGGTAAAAGAGTCTTTTGACTTCTCCACACAAAACGCCATCTCATGAAATAAAACGCCAAAAACAAAAATCACAGCCCATTCTAAGAAAAAACGCTATTAGATATAAAACGCCAAACTTAATTATAGTAAAATCCCGCCTATAAAAACCGCCAAAAAAATCCTATATATCTCATTCGCCTTAGAAACGCCAAAAAACCCAAACATCAAATATCTTCTAACCCTAAACGTTTTTTTGAAATTCAGTTTGGTTGTCTGTAAGATTTCGCTCAGTGAAATGGACAAAATCCTTAAGTGAGGATGTTGTCCATTTCATTGAGTAAAATCTTATTGACCAATCCTCAACTTCCATCCAATTTATAACGCCAAAACATACAAAAACATTATTGAGCTTTGTTGTCAATAAAGTTTAGTTGTATGGGGTGGACAACATTGTTAGTTATCTTTCTTAACCGAGCATTAACAATGTTGTCCATCTCATATAGCAAAACATTATTGATTTTAGCATTATCAAATTTTGAGGTTTAAGGTGCTCTTATTTCGTGGCGTTCTTTTTATCGGTAAAACGCCAAAAAGATTAAAAAATCAAACATCGTTCATTGTGAAATTCAAGATTGTTGGCTGAAGGGTCTAAACTCAATAACATTTTGCTGCATGAGATGGACAAATCTTCAAGAAAAAGATGCTGATGTCAGACTGTGTGTTTCCAAACAGCCACACAAAAAACTACTTGAAAAACTAAAAAACAAAATGAATCATATGAAAGTCGAACCAGCCAGTTAACATGATTCAAAAAAGAAGAAAGAGACTGGTGACAATGAAGATTTGAAAGATCAATTGTTTATGTATTCTTTTATTTTATTTTCCTTTTCAGTTGATTGTTATTAATAAAAACGCCACATATAATAAAAACGCCAAAACAGCCAAAATGTTTGTTTAAACGATATCATCCCGTTAAACGCTCCCAAAAACTCCCAAACTACAATAAAATTACTTTGAAAAAGTATTATAAAAAACTCAAAAATAAATAAATAAATAAATAAATAAAAAGCAAACTTGAAAATGTAACTAGAAATTTATTATATTAGAATCTAAAACGCCAAACTTGAAAGATGGGACGTGTTACAAATTTCAGAGATGAAGCTTATCAAAAACAATAATTACAAATAGTAACTGAAAATACGAATACTTTATTATAATAATGCACCGCCTAACTTAGGCGCCAAAAAGACATCCTATAAAATAATACGTCTCAGCAGCTTCCATTTGATCAAACAAAAAAAAAACAAACGCCAATACTACTAAATACCACTCACTGTAAAACGCCAAAAAATAAAAAAAAAATCAAAGATGGCTAATATGCTTTCTTGGATACTCATAATTGTTCTTCGTGAAGTTTCACTGAATGATTTGTTATCAGAAGTGAGTAACTCAAAAAGATTTTGTTGCATGAGATGGACAAAAATTCAAGAAAAAGATACTGATGCCAGTTGTAACACCCCGTGTTTTCAAGAAGTCAAGGTCAAAGTCAACGACCGATTTCGCGCAACCGACTAATTATAGATTTCTTTTATTTTAGCTATTATGTGGAGTAAGTGTTTATAATTACAATAATCGACGTATGTTATTCGCAATCTAATCGACCTACGACTGTGAACTATAGGAAGTAACAATGCGATAAAGCTAACTAAACAATAATCAAACTATGCTAATCGAATCGAATCAAATCGCAACTCGAAATACGCATTTGGAATATTGTTATACGTGTGTGTGCCTTATGTGTTACTTGTGCATGTTTATTTATGTATGTTGTGGTAATCAAATCGAAACGCAAACGAACTCGAAATGCAATCGAACTCAATCGGCATCGAACTCGAATCACAATCGAACTATGATACTTAGTGGAGAAGGGATAGTGCGAGATATGAGTTGTTGGGATTAAAAGTAATTTGACTAGAAAACTCTATCGTATCGCTTCGCTCGCAATCGTAATCGAAATATCAAAAATCGTCGTACCGAACATTCGAGACGTGCAGCTGATCGATCAGGCTACCAGCCGATCGAATAGCCAGCCGACCGGACTGCTGTCCGATCGGACAGGTTGTCCGATCGAGCTGCCTGGCCGATCGGCCAGCACTTTCCTCATTTGGCATCCTATAAATACCCTGTCATTGTCATCCTTTCCACTTTTGGAAACCTCTGTCCGACCAGCACGCTTAGCTCATCCTTTTCTCAGATTCCTCTCGATTCCGGTAAGATTTCATCCCAAAACTTGTACTTTCCTGATCTACACGCACTCCTACACCTTTCTATCTTTCAAATCTTAACTTTTAACCGTGAAATCATCAAGATTCAAGTGTTCTAGGATGATGTCATCATGGGTTCTTGAAGAACTTCATGTTTTGGCCTCAATCCACCAAGAATAACTTGGATCTAGCCGATTTCCACATAAACAAACAAAGATCTCTCATAGATCTAAACATATACACGGTGAAAAGGATTGAGAGATGGATTTTCCAACTTTCTTTCAACTCTTTTTCACTCAATGCCTCAAAACCGATACAAACGGAGCCTGTGCCGGCTTACAAATCGCTCCGGTGGTTGCATGGCTCAAGATCCGGATTCTATCCACGAGGTTAACCGACTTCGGGATAAACGTTAAACTCCGTTCCGAACAGTTCATCGGCCGGATTTGGATGATTCCTGTCCGACCAGGGGAACCAAGTAAGGACGAGGGATCTATGGTTCGACTCGTTGTCAAAATACCTCAATAAAATGACAAACAATCAGAACAACCAAGTGTTAGACGAATAGGCTGATCAGGTCAGGATGCTGACCGATCGGACTGCTGTCCGAACGGACAGTCAGCCGATCGACTGGCCAGCCGATCGGTTAACACATGGTCCCACACTTAATCAATGTATTTTGAAGACTAGTATTGAACGAACTGCTGTTCGATCGGACTGCTGTCCAATCGGATTACTCTTCGGATCATGAGATACTATACTTCAACACTTATTCGATTTTTCAACATGTTCAATGCACTAGGAGTACCACCCGATCGAACATCCGTCCGATCAGGTGACACCCTGCTGAGAACTTGTCTTGCTAAAAGTACCTAACCGATCGGGTTATCGGCCGATCGAACAGCCGTCCGATCGACCGACCTGAAGGGTAAAGATACTTCAATGTTTTCAAATACTACAACGAAAACTTCAAAAGTCAAACCATCATACACAAACACATCCTTCTCAAAGGAAGAAACAATCCACTAGGACAGCCATCCGATCGGCCTACCGACCGACCGGACAGTGGTCCGAACAGACTGTTAACCGAACGGTCAGCCGTCCGATCGACCAGTTGTCCGACTCTCCAACACTTGTTTTCCGTTTTACGCGTCACTTATTATTATGCTATCAAACTATTCAGGCTAACCCTACTCGCTAAGCGCTCCCTTCAATCCATCAACCGCTGTGAGTATACTCGATCCCTTTTTGCTTTATGCACTTTTGGGTGTTACATACGTTACAACTACTCAAATCACATCAAACACACTACTCAATACTATTTGAACGCTAACCGTTAATGCATGTATTACGTGGCTTATGAATGCTTGTTTGTTATGTTTACACATGGAATGCTGTCTACCTGCCTTAGCAACGATAGTACTATAGTTTGGACTCAGCACCCGTTCGGGGGGGTTGTTAAGGACAATTACTTGCATGGATTACGGTGGTAATCATGTATTGCGAACTGCATTTGGCAGTCAACCCGTAGTCATTGGTATCGATGGATCTATGTCGATAACTAGCGTGCTTCATTTCACTATGTGTACGTGCTGGTTATGTGTAAACGAATTCGAACTCTATATGCTATTATCAAACTTGTATGCTCACCTTTACATTATATGTATTGACTTTATTTTAACGTATGTGACAGGTGTTTAGGTTGCACACGTGGTAGGAAATCGAAGCTAGAATAAAGCTTTAGAGCCCAACAAATAGTTGTCTGTAGTGATTGAATCAAGGGTCTCTAGAAGCAGATAAACAATTGCTCTATTTAAATCTGAGTTGTCGGAACAGAATTATTTGCCTAGATTTTATCTGTAATAATTTGTTTACTGTTTGAGACATGGTATGGGACATGTTATTTTAAATTGATTAGTAATGATAATTGTTATGGAAACTTCTGGACAATCTGTTTCGCTCAGTGCCATGCCCCGATGATTCCGCCATCGGTTGGGGTGTGACAGATTGGTATCAGAGCCATAACTATAGGGAATTAGGCAAGACACGACCTAGTCCGGGTCGATGTCTCAGAGACCTAGTCTATAGTTAGGAACCAACAGACCGACTTGTGCATATCTGGTAGGGATTATGTACGATCTTATCTCTCGATATTCTCGCTTATGCTACACTATCACTGCACTCGAATTTTCAACTATGAAAGAGTAACTAAGTCAAGATTAGGTGTGAAAACCGCAAACTCTCGACTGAAGTTGCTAATCAACCTGTATTCTATTTACAAACAAGGAGAATTATGCCAAATCAGGAGTGAAATCCGTATTTTAATGAATAATCTCCTCTATTTTCTTAAAACAGGGACGAAGTTGTTAAGATAGGTGTGAAACCCTAACCTTGACGACTTGTTCCGCCTATTTTACAAATCTCCCACCAAAGTCTCGATGGACTCCAACGACCTGAAGTCACGATATGACTAACGGGATGCGTGCCCAACGCCCAAGAATCGAGGCAAAGGCACTGCCCGGTAGGTCAAGCGTGCACGACAAGTCCATGCGAATAGTCGAATCACTTTGGTTAGTCAATGTCTACTAGCCGCAGACAATCCATTCCTCGATTTTTATGTGTTTCGATTCTGAGCCCGCAACTGCCGACTCTGATAATTCGTTAATTTTATGTGTTTATAAGTGAATCTACCTGTTTATGTGTTTAAATCTTGGGAAACTTGCTCAATTTTGTTTTCACATCGATCGACATGCACGACTCGCACTGCATTTCTATCCCAAAATGCCAACAAATCGCTAGATTATGGACGATCTTAGGATATGATATACGCTAATAATACACTACTCGACATACTAAAACACGAATGCTATTCTCGAACAATCGCAGACTTTGAATAATAGGTTTCTGTTTTCTAACTGCCTCTAGTGATTAAATGCATATGTGCTTCTATGCTTTACGTGCTTAGGTGTTATGTGATTTTGTGCTCTGCGTGATTATGTGTTTACATGAATATACGTGTTCCTGAGCTTTAGTAAGTAGTAGACGTGTGGGGTGAGATTCGAATACAATGTGTTGAGTCCTGTGACGATGTCTGTTGCAGACAATGTCATCTGGATCCCGTCATCCCTTACTTTCTCGTCAAGAAAAGAGAGACAAACGCCTTGCTGCCATCATCGCTAAAAGTGTAGCAAAGGCCGTGAGTGATGTTTACGAGAATGTCACCAAATCATCTGAGGAATCAAGGACCGAAGCTCCTAAAGCTACCACCAAGGCCTTCAACTTCAAGCAATTCAAGTCGTGTGGGCCAAAAGAATTCACTGGCGAGGGAGGTCCTACTGCACTATTCCAATGGTTTAATTCCATTGAGGTCACTCTGCGACAGAGTGGTTGCCTCGATGACCTCCAAACTCTGAATGCTACCGGCGTTTTCCAGTCCCGTGCACTAGACTGGTGGACGGCCGAGAGGAACAAGCGAGGGAACGATGCAGCCTACGGTCTGTCGTGGGACGAGCTCAAGGAAGTCGTGCTGGAAGAATTACGCCCTCCTCATGAACGCCAAAAGTTAGAAGATGAATTTTGGCACATACAGCAGAAGGAAGGTGACAACGCTGCTCTCACTGCTCGCTTCAAACAGCTCAGGATCATTTGTCCCGATCAGGTCAAGACTCCAGACATGGCAATCAAGAAGTATATCCGAGCCCTGCCTGACTGTGTTGCTGATTTCGTTCAAGCGGCTAAGACTACGACGATCGAAGAAACTTATCTACTGGCTGCTGAAATCAACAACAAGCGGGTCAAGGCCGGTGTCTGGGATAAAACTTCAAAGCACCTGCATCAAGCTACCACCGCCGCACTAATTGCCAAAACCACCACCTCATCGAGCAACAAGAGGAAGAACAAGAGAAAGAACAGCTCCAGCAACAAGAACTGTGCGATCACTGCTGCACCGATTCAAGCTGTACCAGCCCAACAGCGTCAAGTAGCGGCGCCTATGGCTAATGCACCGCTTTCCAAGCGTGCATACACTGGGACACACCCGCTTTGCCCTACTTGTAGCTACCACCACCCGACTACCATCGCTTGCCATTTCTGTGCTCATTGCAATATGTACGGCCATTTCACTACCAACTGCCGTGCTCGACAAGCTCCTGCTCATCAAGCTCTGCTCACCGCCCCTCAGGGTCAACAAGCTCCTCCGGCACCCGCGGTCAATGCCAGAGTCTGCTTCGCATGTGGCGATCCTAACCATTTCGCCAACATGTGCCCAAATAGGGTTGTGAAACAAGAGCCCCAGCAGCAACAGCCTCAGCAGCAGCAGCAGCAACAGCAGCAGCAGCAGCAGCAACAGCAGCAACAAGCAGCACGCGCACGAACTTTCAACATCAACGTGCGTCAAGCCCAAGCAGACAACAACGTGGTCAATGGTACGTTCCTTGTGAATGGTATTTATGCTTCATGTTTGTTTGATACTGGAGCCGATAATTGCTTTATATCCTTCGGATTCGAGAAACTCCTTAGTCGTAAGCGCTCTCATCTCTCCTCGACGTTCAAAGTTGAAGTCGCTACGGGAAGAACTGTCACCGTTAATTCGATACTTCGTGATTGTACTCTCGAGCTCAACAATCACATCTTTCCAATCGACCTTATTCCGATGCAACTCGGAAGTTTCAATGTCATAATAGGCATGGACTTTCTTCGTGAAAACCATGCTGAAGTGGTATGCTTCAACAAGATGATTCGATTCTCACTCGCGAATGGTGATTTATTGTGTGTCTACGGTGAAACTACTTCGAAAGGTCTCAAGCTCATGTCTTGTGTCCAAGCTAGCAAGTATCTCCGCAAGGAATACAGAGCTTTCTTGGCTAACATTGTAGTAGCGGAGAAGGAAAAGAAAGAGAAGAAGGAAGTAAAAGGCGTTCCTGTGGTCCGAGAATTCCCTAACATTTTTCCAGAGGATCTTCCCGGACTACCACCAAGTCGTGATATCGACTTTCGTATCGGCCTCATTCCTGGAGCCAACCCTATTGCCAAAGCTCCCTACCAACTCGCGCCGTCCGAAATGCGTGAACTTTCAACCCAACTCCAGGAATTACTTAAGAAAGGCTTCATTCGCCCGAGCACCACTCCTTGGGGCGCGCCAGTCCTTTTCGTCAAAAAGAAGGATGGGTCGTTCAGGATGTGCATCGACTATCGGGAATTGAATAAGTTAACTATCAAGAACCGCTATCCTCTACCTCGCATCGATGATTTATTTGATCAATTACAAGGTGCTACGTGTTTCTCGAAGATCGATCTACACTCAGGCTATCACCAACTGCGCATTCAAGAGGAGGATATACCCAAAACCGCGTTTCGCACTCGATACGGCCACTACGAATTCGTTGTTATGCCCTTTGGTTTAACCAACGCACCTGTGGTTTTCATGGATCTGATGAATCGCGTGTGTAAACTATATCTCGATCGTTTCGTCATCGTATTCAACGACGATGTCTTGATCTATTCCAAATCGAAAGCCGAACACGCGCAACATCTACGTTTGGTTCTTGAGCTACTCCAGGGGAACCAACTCTACGCCAAGTTCTCCAAGTGTGAATTCTGGTTGGAGGAGGTTCAGTTTCTGGGTCACATCGTTAATAGTCAAGGTATTCATGTCGACCCCGCGAAGATTGAAGCCGTTAAGAGTTAGATTACACCTAAGAACCCATCTGAAGTCCGTTCTTTTCTCGGACTGGCGGGCTATTATCGACGATTTATCGAAGGATTCTCAAAGATCGTTGTACCACTTACCGCTCTCACACATAAAGACCAACCTTTCGTTTGGGGAACTAAACAAGAAACTGCCTTCCAAACCCTTAAGCACATGCTTTGCAATGCTCCCGTTCTCACATTGCACGATGGAAACAATGATTTCATTGTCTATTGTGACGCTTCCAACCTTGGTCTTGGTTGTCTCCTTATGCAGCGGGACAAGGTTATAGCTTACGCATCTCGTCAGCTCAAAATCCACGAGAAGAACTATACAACCCATGATCTCAAGCTAGGCGCAATTGTTTTTGCATTAAAGATTTGGCGACACTACCTATACGGTACCAAGTGTACGATCTTCACCGATCATAGGAGCCTACAACACATCTTTAATCAGAAGGAACTTAATATGCGTCAACGCCGATGGGTAGAACTTCTCAACGATTATGACTGTGAGATTCGTTATCACCCAGGCAAAGCAAATGTTGCTGCCGACGCACTCAGCAGACGGAGCTATCTGCTTAGCACTCGTAATATTCAAGCCCAATACAATCTCGAATCCCTCATCCGCGACGCTCAGCACGCGTGTTTCAACGAACGCACTCTGAAGAAAGAAAGGATCTACCACGATGGGGCCCAGCTTGTGAGCAAGTCGAATGGGATATTCCACTTCCTGGACCGAATTTGGATCCCTAAACGGATTGATTTGTGACAGATTCTGATGGACGAAGCCCACAAATCCCGGTATTCTATTCACCCCGGTGCCGACAAAATGTACCAGGACCTTCGTTATAAGTACTGGTGGCCGGGCATGAAAAGGGATATCGCTCTCTATGTTGGAAAATGCCTGACCTGTGCGAGAGTCAAGGCTGAACATCAACGACCCTCTGGCTTACTCGAACAACCACCGATCCCCATGTGGAGGTGGGAGAGTATAGCTATGGACTTCATAACCAAGCTACCACACACGTCATCAGGTCACGACAACATATGGGTTGTTGTTGACCGTTTGACTAAATCAGCTCACTTTTTGCCAATACGAGAAGACTACAAGGTAGAACAATTAGCCCGAATCTACACCGACGAGATCATTTGTAATCATGGGACGCCTCGCGACATCATCTCTGATCGTGATGCTCGGTTTACCTCGCGACTATGGGAAACGTTTCAAACGGCACTCGGTACATCGCTCAATCTAAGTACCGCTTTCCACCCTCAAACCGACGGTCAGACTGAAAGAACGATTCGTACTCTTGAAGACATGCTCCGTTCGTGTGTCATAGACTTCGGTGGTAATTGGGATAAATACCTGCCGTTAGTCGAATTCTCGTATAACAACAGCTATCATTCCAGCATTCAAATGGCACCATTCGAGGCTTTATACGAAAGAAGATGTCGATCACCTATTGTGTGGCACGATATCGGCCATTCGCAATTAACCGGTCCCGAGCTATTACAAGAAACGACAGGCAGAATTTTCCAAATTCGAGACAACCTGGTAAAAGCTCGGAATCGACAGAAAAGCTATGTCGATAGACGACGCAAGCCCCTTGAATTTGACGTTGATGACTACGTACTCCTAAAGGTATCACCTTGGAAGGGTGTGGTCCGATTCGGCAAGAAAGGAAAGCTCGTGCCTCGATATGTTAGACCTTTTAAGATTTTGGAAAGAATCGGAAAAGTCGCCTACAGACTCGAACTACCGGAGGAGCTTAGTAACATCCACCCGACTTTCCACGTGTCAAACCTCCGAAAGTGCCTAGCCGACGACGACTTACATGTTCCTCTCAATGACCTCCAGGTGAACGAAACATTACACTTCGTGGAGAAGCCTGTCGAAATCATGGACCGCCAAACCAAGCAACTCAGGCGCTCGCGCATTCCTATTGTGAAAGTCTGATGGGAAGGAAAACGGGGCGCAGAGTCCACTTGGGAACTCAAAAGCGACATGAAGGCGAAGTACCCGCAGTTATTCGAGGAGAAAGTCTAGAGAGAGAAAGTGATTCACGGTGTTGTACAACTTTCAGCTTAATTTCGGGACAAAATTCCCTAAACTAGGGGAGGCTGTAACACCCCGTGTTTTCAAGAAGTCAAGGTCAAAGTCAACGACCGATTTCGCGCAACCGACTAATAATAGATTTCTTTTATTTTAGCTATTATGTGGAGTAAGTGTTTATAATTACATTAATCGACGTATGTTATTCGCAATCTAATCGACCTACGACTGTGAACTATAGGAAGTAACAATGTGATAAAGCTAACTAAACAATAATCAAACTATGCTAATCGAATCGAATCAAATTGCAACTCGAAATACGCATTTGGAATATTGTTATACGTGTGTGTGTGCCTTATGTGTTACTTGTGCATGTTTATTTATGTATGTTGTGGTAATCAAATCGAAACGCAAACGAACTCGAAATACAATCGAACTCAATCGGCATCGAACTCGAATCACAATCGAACTATGATAATTAGTGGAGAAGGGATAGTGCGAGATATGAGTGGTTGGGATTAAAAGTAATTTGACTAGAAAACTCTATCGTATCGCTTCGCTCGCAATCGTAATCGAAATATCAAAAATCGTCGTACCGAACACTCGAAACGTGCAGCTGATCGATCAGGCTACCAGCCGATCGAACAGCCAGCCGACCGGGCTGCTGTCCGATCGGACAGGCTGTCCGATCGAGCTGCCTGGCCGATCGGCCAGCACTTTCCTCATTTGGCATCCTATAAATACCTCTGTCATTGTCATCCTTTCCACTTTTGGAAACCTCTGTCCGACCAGCACGCTTAGCTCATCCTTTTCTCAGATTCCTCTCGATTCCGGTAAGATTTCATCCCAAATCTTGTACTTTCCTGATCTACATGCACTCCTACACCTTTCTATCTTTCAAATCTTAACTTTTAACCGTGAAATCATCAAGATTCAAGTGTTCTAGGATGATGTCATCATGGGTTCTTGAAGAACTTCATGTTTTGGCCTCAATCCACCAAGAATAACTTGGATCTAGCCGATTTCCACATAAACAAACAAAGATCTCTCATAGATCTAAACATATACATGGTGAAAAGGAATGAGAGATGGATTTTCCAACTTTCTTTCAACTATTTTTCACTCAATGCCTTTAAACCGATAGAAACGGAGCCTGTGCCGGCTTACAAATCGCTCCGGTGGTTGCATGGCTCAAGATCTGGATTCTATCCACGAGGTTAACCGACTTCGGGATAAACGTTAAACTCCGTTCCGAACAGTTCACCGGCCAGATTTGGGTGATTCCTGTCTGACCAGGGGAACCAAGTAAGGACGAGGGTCTATGGTTCGACTCGTTGTCAAAATACCTCAATAAAACGACAAGCAATCAGAACAACCAAGTGTTAGACGAATAGGCTGATCAGGTCAGGATACTGACCGATCGGACTGCTGTCCGAACGGACAGCCAGCCGATCGGACAGTCAGCCGATCGACTGGCCAGCCGATCGGTTAACACATGGTCCCACACTTAATCAATGTATTTTGAAGACTAGTATTGAACGAACTGCTGTTCGATCGGACTACTGTCCGATCGGTTTACTCTTCGGATCATGAGATACTATACTTCAACACTTAATCGATTTTTCAACATGTTCAATGCACTAGGAGTGCCACCCGATCGAACATCCGTCCGATCAGGTGACACCCTGCTGAGAACTTGTCTTGCTAAAAGTGCCTAACCGATCGGGTTATCGGCCGATCGAACATCCGTCCGATCGACCGACCTGAAGGGTAAAGATACTTCAATGTTTTCAAATACGACAACGAAAACTTCAAAAGTCAAACCATCATACACAAACACATCCTTCTCAAAGGAAGAAACAATCCACTCGGACAGCCATCCGATCGGCCTACCGACCGACCGGACAGCGGTCCGAACGGACTGTCAACTGAACGGTCAGCCGTCCGATCGAACTACCGTCCGATCGACCAGCTGTCCGACTCTCCAACACTTGTTTTCCGTTTTACGCGTCACTTATTATTATGCTATCAAACTATTCAGGCTAACCCTACTCGCTAAGCGCTCCCTTCAATCCATCAACCGCTGTGAGTATACTCGATCCCTTTTTGCTTTATGCACTTTTGGGTGTTACATACGTTACAACTACTCAAATCACATCAAACACACTACTCAATACTATTTGAACGCTAACCGTTAATGCATGTATTACATGGCTTATGAATGCTTGTTTGTTATGTTTACACATGGAATGCTGTCTACCTACCTTAGCAATGATAGTACTATAGTTTGGACTCAGCACCCGTTCGCGGGGGTTGTTAAGGACAATTACTTGCATGGATTACGGTGGTAATCATGTATTGCGAACTGCATTTGGCAGTCAACCCGCAGTCATTGGTATCGATGGATCTATGTCGATAACTAACGTGCTTCATTTCACTATGTGTACGTGCTGGTTATGCGTAAACGAATTCGAACTCCATATGCTATTATCAAACTTGTATGCTCACCTTTACATTATATGTATTGACTTTATTTTAACGTATGTGACAGGTGTTTAGGTTGCACACGTGGTAGGAAATCGAAGCTAAAATAAAGCTTTAGAGCCCAACAAATAGTTGTCTGTAGTGATTGAATCAAGGGTCTCTAGAAGCAAATAAACAATTGCTCTATTTAAATCTGAGTTGTCGGAACAGAATTATTTGCCTAGATTTTATCTGTAATAATTTGTTTACTGTTTGAGACATGGTATGGGACATGTTATTTTAAATTGATTAGTAATGATAATTGTTATGGAAACTTCTGGACAATCTGTTTCGCTCAGTGCCATGCCCCGATGATTCCGCCATCGGTTGGGGTGTGACAGATTGGTATCAGAGCCATAACTATAGGGAATTAGGCAAGACACGACCTAGTCCGGGTCGATGTCTCAGAGACCTAGTCTATAGTTAGGAACCAACAGACCGACTTGTGCATATCTGGTAGGGATTATGTACGAGCTTATCTCTCGATATTCTCGCTTATGCTACACTATCACTGCACTCGAATTTTCAACTATGAAAGAGTAACTAAGTCAAGATTAGGTGTGAAAACCGCAAACTCTCGACTGAAGTTGCTAATCAACCCGTATTCTATTTACAAATAAGGAGAATTATGCCAAATCAGGAGTGAAATCCGTATTTTGATGAATAATCTCCTCTATTTTCTTAAAACAGGGACGAAGTTGTTAAGATAGGTGTGAAACCCTAACCTTGACGACTTGTTCCGCCCATTTTACAAATCTCCCACCAAAGTCTCGATGGACTCCAACGACCTGAAGTCACGATATGACTAACGGGATGCGTGCCCAACGCCCAAGAATCGAGGCAAAGGCACTGCCCGGTAGGTCAAGCGTGCACGACAAGTCCATGTGAATAGTCGAATCACTTTGGTTAGTCAATATCTACTAGCCGCAGACAATCCATTCCTCGATTTTTATGTGTTTCGGTTCTGAGCCCGCAACTGCCGACTCTGATGATTCGTTAATGTTATGGAAACTTCTGGACAATCTGTTTCGCTCAGTGCCATGCCCCAATGATTCCGCCATCGGTTGGGGTATGACACCAGTCATATGGCATTTTGTATTTTTTGTTCTTGAAGAAAGTTTGGATGAGGAAAAGAGATCAAGACACTGAAGAGTGGATTGATTATAAAGATGAAGATCAAGATAAAGAAAAAGCGAAAAACCCACTCAAACGTCATAGATCTATGTCCCAAAACATTCACAAAAAAAGCCAGTTCAATAGACGAGCAGGCAAAATAATCAAACCAATGGGTTTGTTAAGTTTTACATAAAACGCTATATATTTGGTGACAGTTCTGGTACTATTAAAGAAGAGAGAGACTAATGACAGTGAAGATTGCGAAGAGAGATTCGATTAGGATTTTTAATTTATTTTCTTCCTTTGTATTTTTTTCCTGTAGTTGAAATATAATCTAAAAATAGTAAAACGCCAAAGATAACACAAACGCCAAAATGTTTATAAAAAATAATAGAACAATGGGCCATCTTGTTTAAAACGCCTTGGAAAACGCCATTCAAATAGATTTCCTGACCCCCTGGGATCCAATGGCATACGATTTGAATAAACGCCAAAATGTTAATACAATGAAACCATTAAACGCCATTAATTATTGAATTTGGTTAACGCCAAAAATCTTAAAAACCAAAAATTAAAACAATATTGGGAAAAGCGGAACAGAAAAGCAGAAGATGAAAGGACAAAAAAACCCCCCCGCCCTTTTTCTAAGTGGCGTGACACGTGTTGGGCCAGGAAGCGTTCTCACCGTTCCCACACTTTTGAGCGTTTTCTCCCGATCCCGTTTCTATATATATATATATATATATATATAAAAGTAAATCATCATATTACAATTCTAGTCTCTTATCTATCACTAAACATCTCTTGGTCTAATGGTTTAGTTCATACGTGAAGGTAGACGATTATTTGTTAGAGTAGATGTCAATCTATCATGTAGTATGTTTTGCACAAGCGAAATGCAATATCATTTTTCTTTTACTAGTTTCCATACAAATTTGTGAATTTCATATAAGATAAAAGAAAACATCCACATTCATGTTTATATATTTGGAATGTTAGTTTATCAAATTATGATGAACTTAAGCATGACCATAATTTTTCATAATAACTAAAATTTTCTGGGTTGTTTTTTGATTTTCGGTATGCCATATTTGGCGATTCTATATATATTTGGTATAGGAGCTTGCTAATTAATAAAGTTTTTTTTTTTTTTTTTGACCGATAAAAAACCTAAAATTTATCAAAAGAAATATATAATAAAAGAGAAGGGGTGCGTAGTGCGCAAAGCGGCGCATGCACATGCAAAGAGAGGATTGTAGGTTAGAGAGAGAGAGAGAGAGAGGCATGTGAGAGACAGTGAGACAGCATGACTTGTACCGCATGTTCTTCACATTCCCAGCAGCTTCTGCTCCTCCGGTGGCAGCTACCTCTAATTTTCTGTACAACTTGCTATGCACAATGTACAACTTACTTAGATTTCTTAAGATTAGATCTCGCATGTTTTTCAATTTTTAGCTTTATATTATATAATCATTTGTCCACTAATGTCACACTCAACTCAAGTTTATCTTACAAGCCAATTACATTAGGCCCAAACTGGTGTGTAGATAGTCACTCCAAAAAGGTGTTTTTGTTCTTATGTGCACACCCTGCAGTGTTGAACTTTGGCCAAAACGCGGCGTTTTGGTCCGGTTAACCAGACAAAGACTGACGGGTCTTTTGTCTGGTTGACATGACCAAAACGCGGCCAAAGCTCGGCGTTTTGGTCCAGTCAACAGACCCGTCAGAAACCCACCAGTCTTTGTTAGGTTAACCGGACCAAAACGCCGCATTTTGGCCACAGTTCGACACTGCAGGCTGTGCATATAAAGACAAAAAACATCTTTTAAGGTGTGTAGATAGGCAAATGGGTGTGCCAATAGGTACACCCTTACATTATTTTATGTGCTATTGAAACGATAAAGAACTTAGAGTTAAATTCAATTTTAGTCCTACTGGTTTGGGTCATTTGGTCAGTTTAGTTCAAAGATTTTATTTTTCGGGTCCAAAAAGGTTTCACTATTGCGCCATTTTAGTCCACTGGTTTAACTTTATCCATTTTTTCTGTTAACGAGAAGAGCAATTCAGTCATTTTATATGTAATTTTGTTAACTAGAAGAACAATTCAGCCATATAAAATAAGTCATCCTAACCCTTTCTTATCCTAAATTTTTTTCTTACAATGACCCAAACCTGCATAACCAACCACTTTTGCCACCCCTAGATATGACATAAGCTTTGTAACATGGTTGTGTATTATTATTTTTTACATGAGATGATAGTAAAGAGAACATCTCCAAAATATAAGGTGTGGGGTAAAAGTTGATATGTACATACATATATGTAGGGTGCGAGATCAATCGACCTCACAGTTTTTAATATTTTTATTTGTCACGTATGTTGCAGGTTTTCAACTTGATTAGAAAACACCAACCTGCATGTTGCACTTGAAAACATGTGATAGAAAAAAAAAATGAATATCGAATTCGATCAAGTTATTAAGTTGTTTTTTTTGTAAAAAGTTATTGAATGAATATCGAATTCGATCAAGTTATTAAGTTGTTTTTTTTTTTTTTTTTTTTTTTTTTTGTAAAAAGTTATCGAATAGTGCGTTATCGTTTCGTACTTATGATTAGCTCACTGAAAGTGTTAGTTTTACATGTTGCAACTTGAAATGACAAGTTATTATTTTTTATTGATCCAGACTGAAAATTCAAATGCCAAGTTAAGATACATCTAAACTCAGAAAAAATCCAGGCCGACTAAAAAGAAATCAAGTTTTGCCACTTGATATATCACGAAAGTGTAAAATCCCTTTTATTTACGCTTACTCGATCAAAGACCTTCTTGGAATTCATAAGTCCCTTCCAGCCTCGGCTAAGAAGAAGGAGGCGGTGTACGGTATTGTTATCATAGTCTGCTGGAGCCTTTGGCGTGCGAGGAACAATTTGGTTTTTGCTAGTAGACCGGTTAGGATTGAGAGGATTTTAAGTGAAGTTAAAGCTTTAGGTTTTCTTTGGTATTCAAATAGATCTAAACATAAAGGGATTAGCTGGGAAGATTGGGTTTCCTTTGTAAATATGTAATTTGGTTGTAGTTTTTGGGTCGGCCCGGAATTGGGTTGGCTTGTTGTGAATGAAGTTTACTTTTCAAAAAAAAAAAATCACGAAAGTGTATAATGAGAATAATAAATAGTAATAATTATAGGTGTAAAGTTATTATTACCGATAATACATAAAGCTATAACACACTCTACAAAATGAATACTTTGTGATTCTCTCTCAGGAGCAATAAAGGTGGCATGTAATTAAAGGTGTACGGCCACATGGCACGTGATTATATTCGAAGAAATTTAGTAAACTTTGATAACAACAACGTTTGTATCTTGTTCTATCCGGAACGCCTACCCCTAATCTTAAACTTTCTAAATATATATTTTTATATTTTAAAGCACATTTTGAATCACTTCAATTTATATATTTCTTTTTTGTTATTTCTAGATCTTGTCTATTGTGGATAACTTACAGTGAATTATCAAGGGTAAAATTTGCACTTGTGATTTTAAGGTTTATTTATAAAAACACGAATCACGTGGATAAATCTGCTTAAAAGATAAATATTTAAATTATACATCAAATAGACGTTATTATAATGTGAGATTAATGATTTCATTAAACGGAGGGGGGATGGGGACTCTCCGAATTTTTCGTTTAGTAGTGGAGAGTATGTAGTTTTCGTATAGAAATATACCACATCAATTCGTTATGTATGGATGATGAGATTTCATTGATACAGAGCTAATTCCAATATGCTTGCTTTGAATACAACTATGTTTTCAACAAAGTTTATATCATTATTTTAAAAAATAAACACAACTACATATTCAGTTTTTTTAAGTATCATAGACAAGTGATTCATTGTGTTGGCTATATACATTTTTATCTATCTGCCACATTGGACTTGGTACATTTATTTGCATCATATCTATTAAGTTCGACACATGGTACACTTCTAGACTTTATGTTCACTTAAGGCTTAAAACAGTCTTCTATTGTAATGTTACCGAAAAAATTAACATGAACTATTGCAACACCTTATACAAATATCACATCGGCTCATAAGAAATGTTCTCTTAGACTAGTGGGTGTGGGCGTTGGTTTATGGCCGTTTTGGCCCTTTAATGCCGGTTGCTCCAACCCGGGTTGGCGTTGGGCATGGCGTTGCCCCTTTGGCGTGGGGATTGAGTCTGGCAGAGGGCGGGGTGACATGGCTGGCTTTGGTTGGTTGGGTGAAATTTTAAATAGTTTAAACAACAATTAAATAAAATCCACATGGCTGGCCATGCCAAGCTAAGCCACACCAGACCCCTAGTTTTTGAGTATCACCTTGTGGATCCCACCCTCGCCACGTGTCGAGCAATGCCCTCAACCCAAGCCCCTCCAGTCCTCCACACCCCATAGTCTTAACTCACCAACGTGTTTTGTACGTTTGTACCTTTTGGTAAGTCTCCACCAGGGCAACCAAAAGCAAATCCGTGAATTACGGTGGGATTTGGGCGGTGGTGGTGGATGGCTTCAGGTTCATGTATATTTTAAGCGGGTATGTGAGATTTTAGTCGTCCGTTTTTATTAACAAATGAAAATTCTTTCAAATAACTATTTCCACCATCACATCTTGCATTGATTTCCCGCAAACCGTATCATATTTCCTACGACCTCCGGATCGAGAGCAGGCGGATGCTCCCAGAAGAGACTAACCCATCATGGGCAAAGCAGACAATATTGATGATACAAGAGGCCGGATGTTACACCTATACACAACAAAAACTACCTCATACTTGAATCAAATGACTATCATAATCTATATGGCTTTAGTTTGATTAACTGAGTGGTTAGGTTTTTAACTATGTTGCCACCTTTTCTTCTACAAAACTTTACTTTACATTTAATGGAGTAAAATGGTTATGTCCGGTTTAAGTGGAAGTCCATGTGCCATAAGGATTTCACTTTATCCCCTTTGTTTTCCGGTCGGTCCAACCCACTACCAAAATGCCCGGTTTAAATTTCAGCCACTCAAAACATACTTGTACTTGCTGCATATATGCTTGTACAGTTGTACAACCGATTATAAAAGTTAAGCTGTAAATAATTAAAAGAATTCACTAATGTACACTGTTCAATTATGTGACTAACAACCATCTCTTACAATAAATATAAACTGCATTAACTTAAACCGACGCTTGTTTCGGTTACAAACATTAGAACAAATTTGCTCATAGTCGGTATCGCTCATAAGGGCTAGGCACGCTTTCTGGAACAATCGGTTCACCGGTGAATGGGTCAAACTTGAAAGGTTGACCAGTAAACGGGTCAAATCTCATTTGGGGACGAGTAGCTGGACCAGCTGGACCATCACCAGACGGTGCGTAAGGTGGTGCTTGATACACGTCTTGTGCCGGTTTTGGATAAAGAGTTGAAGATGAAGTTGGGATTTGGTGGGACGGATTCGGACTCATTTCCTCCATGTTTCCGTAAGCGGTTGGAATATTTGAATTTGTCAAATATCGACTGTAATCAACAGAAGAAGAACCGGGAAATTCACGCAAGTGAAATGAGTTTGTTTCTTCTGGTTTTGAAACACCCGCGTGACTTGGTAAACGATAATCTGGATATAAAGAAGAATAGCGAGATACGTAACTGTCCGACCTGCATTATACACAATTGAATGATGAAAAAATAAAAACGAAAAATAAAAAAAAGATGAAGAAATGGAAGACAAAAAAAAGTGCTTGACCCAACGGGTCAGCGTCCGTCAGCCTGTAGAACCTGATTCACAACTTATTTGACCCGTTTTTCTTATGACCTATTTTGAGCAAAACCCAGCTCTACTACACCTGAATACTACAATTAGCCTAAACTCTGGTTAGTTTATGCACTAAAAAAAGAGTAAAGTACACACATGGTCCCTGTGGTTAAGTCCCTAGCTTTTTTAAAGTACATGAATGGTCCCTGTAGTTTGCACTTTATAACGCATTTAGTCCCCAACGGCCCAACTTTTGCTAAAAGTACATGGATTGTCCCTGTGGTATGCACTTTGTAACGCATTTAGTCACTAAACGTTGGGGACTAAATGCCTTGCAAAGTGCAAACCACAGGGACCAGCCATGTACTTTTGGCAAAAGTTGGGGACTAAATGCCTTGCAAAGTGCAAACCACAGGGACCAGCCATGTACTTTTGGCAAAAGTTGGGGACTAAATGCGTTACAAAGTGCAAACCACAAGGACCATCCATGTACTTTTGGCAAAAGTTGGGACTAAATGCCTTGCAAAGTGCAAACCACAGGGACCAGCCATGTACTTTTGGCAAAAGTTGGGGAAATAATACATTACAAAGTGCAAACCTCTGTTAAAAGCGATCGCCTGGTCCGCCTAGGCGACCTGGGCGACCATACTGCGCTTTTGTCTCCTAGATAAAAAAAGCAACATGTTTTTTTTAAAACCCTATCTTTTAAAAACAAGATTATATTTACAGCTAATTTAAAAACAAGATTAGTGCGCTAATTTTAACGTTATTTTACTAATTTCGTGAAAATAACGTTAAAAGAGAGGGATGGTTAATCATGCATCATGTGGTGGCGTTGATAGCCGAAAGACAAGGGGGTACATGCACTAATCGGCGTTTGTCTCAATTGCTGAGTGTTATGTGCCTTTTGTCCAAGGCTTGATGCAAAACTACTATCGAGCCGGGGGTCTCATTGGAAGCAGTCTCTCTATTCCTACGGGGTAGAGGTAAGGCTGTCTACGTCTCACCCTCCTCAGACCCTACCTTAGCTTTGCTATTGGTGGGATATACTGAGTATGATGATGATGATGATGATTAGAATCATATCTCAGCAATTCTGTATATATTTTTAAAAGATATTTTGAGTTTCAAAAAGTTAGGAGATATGTTATCTTTATATTCGATATTCATTCATGTTTTCTATATAACAAACTAAGACGTATCCACAGCATTCAGTTCTGCTTTTTTTGCCAGCAAAAAATACTACAGGTATGTGTATCGATTCTGTTAAAGTATGTTTGCCGGCAATTGTTGTGGATGACGACTCCGACTCCGACGATTTTAAAGTTGAAGAACATTTGGTTTTGAATTTTATTTACCATTTGAAGTTCTGAACTTTATTGTTTTCAAGTCTTCAACAGTTTTGGTTTTGGGATATTTTGCTGATTCATAATTATGTTGGTTTTATTTTTAAGGTTTATGATATTTGAAAACTTTTGGAATTTGAGGATTTGGCTTTTTTCGGTTCATAACTTTCTTTTTTAATGTTTTTATTTGATTGCGCTTTTTTTCTCAGGCCCTCGCTTTTTTTGCGCTTCTCGCCTAGGCGACAGGCGAGCCCTATGCGCCTAGAGCGCGCCTAGCACACTTGATAACTATGGTGCAAACCACAAGGACCATTCATGTACTTCTAAAAAAACTAGGGACTAAATCTCAAATTTTGGTTAACCACAGGGACCATCTGTGTACTTTACTTAAAAAAATAGGCCCACATATGAAAATTATCATTTTTCATTATATGGGAGTTAATTTAAGTACAGGTAGGAGAATAAGTTGATTATGCTTGATTGACTATTGAATTAGGGATTATAAAGCATTATTGGGAATTTGACCAGTGTGTTTTAAAACATGTTTTGACCCGAACCCATTTTGACATAATAACCAACCCAGGCTACAATTTGCCTACACTCTGGTTAGTTTTATGCAATATGCACTACAAAAGTTTTAAGCCCAATTATAAAATTTTCATATTTCATTAAGTAGGGGATTTTATATAAGTATGGGTAGGGGTATAAGTTGATTATGCTTAATTGACTATTGAATTAGGGTTTATAAAGCATTACTAGGTTACAATCCCAAGTATTACACAGGTTGATAAATGTAATGTTATATAATTAGTAATTAAAAAGTTATGTTTTAAAAAAAAAACATATGCATTGCACGGTTGGATAAACTTGTGTGTTATACTAATAGAATAAAATATAATGTTATTTGTTTACATATACAGTCGTCAAATTATGTATATAAAAATTATCATTAACGTAACAGATATAAATTTTGTTAAAGTTAGTTTTCAAAACATTATTTCTTTTAACTGCGCATTAACTTTGATTTTTTAATACCACCTATTTTTTATTATTATTTGACATATTGTATTTTTATCATTCTTACCATCCAACCACATTAAATATTTGAATTTTTTTTTAAATATTTTAACCAACATAATTTTAAACTCGGTGAAGCTTTTAAGTAAAAAAGATACTTGTATTTAAAAAAATAATAACTAATTTCATATTAAATTCATTTGATTAATAATATAATAACTATCTTTTAGTTAAAATATAAGTATCCATAATTAAGTAGGAGAGGGAGGCGAGAAAACCAAAAACTAGATGACTTATGTGTCCCCCATGATTTTCTTTTATTATATAGTACAGATACAGATATTGATTGGGAGAGACAATCGCCTCTCGAAACTGACTTAGTTTTGTGTTTGCTTTTTTGCTAATTTTTTATGATAACCGTTTTATATCCTATCATTTATACATAGGTTTTCCTGATCATCAAGATGTCCATTAAATATATACATGGTGAATTATATAAACCAAATTGATTTGTGTACAAGAAACGAACCTAGGCACACTCGGGTCAACATGCAAGGCAAGAGAATCATTGGCAGAAAGATGGCTCCCTAGGAAAGGTAGTTGGTTTAATCCAAGTCTGTCGCCCTGGTGCTGTATGCAAAATAAAATATTATATGAATTTCGTATACATTCTCCTTAAAACTTTATAGTTGTGTTTGGCTTTTTAAAGTTTATAGTATCAGTTCTGCCCTTAAAAAAGACCCAAAAAAAACTTGTGTTAACCCAATGTAAATTTAATTATATCATATATGCGTGAACAAAAAATTACTATGATCAATTTACCCTTCTTCCCAAGAAATAAGAGAGTTTTACTCGCCTTTTCTTCCTCTCACGGTATTGAAGAAGATGATTCTGATCTAGGTATGTAGGTTGTTAACGATTCGCTTGGTTTTGTAAAGTCTTAGGGTTCAGATTTAAGTTAATTACACGGATGGTCCTTGTGCTTTGCACAGATTTCACTAATGCCCCCAGTACACAATAATGATCCATGTGGTATAGAATTTATAACTACGTTGGACCCTACCCCTAATGACTTTCTATTTCTCCGTAAAGTCCATGTAAAATGACCAAACTACCCTCAATAATATAAAAACATATATTAATTAATTAAATAAGTAAATAAAAACTTAATTACATATAGAGCATTAATAAATAAAGTAGGGCTGGGTATTGTTTTTTTAAGTGGTGAGACCCCTTTATCATAAGATTATTTAATATAAATATCTTATTCTTTAATTATATTTATTTTTTTAAAGAATAAGGGGCATAATGGTCATTTCAATGCCACTCAACACCAAAAATAGACGACAGTTAGTGGTAGGGACCACGGTTTTTATAAATTGCAAACCATCAGAAACATCAGCTCTGTGTAATTTCAAAGTTCTGGGGATCAAAGTTAGAATAATGTGCAAAGCACAGGAACCATCTGTGTAATCAACTCTTCAAATTTGCTAGAACTAGACTAGGGGTCTGCTTGCCCTTTTGTGTTTGCTTCTGTATGCATGCATCATGCAGAAAGTGAACAGAAGGTATCTTTGTATTGATGTGTATTTGTTTTAGTAATAAATTGTTTGTCCAAAAGAAAATTGGTTAGTGATTAGATAAGTTGATTTGTATCAGCTGTTTTGGATTTTTAGATATATGTTCTTATATAATTATTTTATTTTATGTACTATTGAGTATTGAGGGGTAAAATGGGAATTTAATTATCTAGAATTATCTTAATAGAATGAGTAATTACGAGTGTTCCAGGATTTTGAAAGGGCATACACGATAATATATGATATATGATATTCTTCCTAGAACAAAAACGTAACCTGTGACCATGAAAACGGAACACATACCTTAGAAATTAGTGACGTAAGATACGCTCTCTTGTCAAGCTTATCTGCTCCTGAAATCATGAACTGTAGAGAAATAGCATAATCAAGCTATTAAAACTGAATAAAACGATATTTTCTTGCATAACAGATTAAAAAAATATTCAATGCAGATGCCTCTAACCTGATCAAGGACTAATATCGCTGCAGATTCTGGTATTTCTGCAAGACTAGTTAGGGATTCAACTTCAATCTGTGCCATAAAACAGAAAGAATATCAAAAACTTAAAAGGTCAATTTCTGGCGAAAAAATGTGTGCTTTAAAAAATGAAACATACATCATATCGGGTAGCGATACCAAGCCGTAAAACTCGCAGTAACCGATCTCTGACAGCCACTGGTAGCTGTAGAACAGCAGCTTCATGGGGATCGGCAACTATAGGTTCCTGCTAGTAAGAAAAAATATATATATATATTAAATTAAGTGTTGGCTGGACATCTAAAAATCCATTAGAGTAAAATGCCATTTCGTCCCTGAGGTTGGGCCAGTTTTGCAACTTTCGTCCAAAGGTTTGTTTTTCCGCATCTGGATCCAAAAGGTTTAAAATCTTGCCATGTTCATCCGGATCGTTAACTCCATCCATTTTTCTCCGTTAAGTCAGGGGTATTTCCGTCTTTTTTTGCAAACTTAAAGGGCGATTCAGTCTTTTTCACTTAATGAAAACATGCTGGAGATGTGTGAAAAAGACCAAATTGCCCTTTATGAACAAAAAAGACGAAATACCTCTGACTTAACAGAGAAAAATGGATGGAGTTAACGAGCCAGATGAAAATGGCAAGATTTCCAACCTTTTGGATCCAGATGCAGAAAAACAAACCTTTGGCTGAAAGTCGAAAAACTCACCCAAACCTCAAAGACGGAAATGACATTTTACTCAAAAACATTAAATATCAATATAATAAACCTTATGATGTGCGTCTTTGTGGTGGCCATTAAAGGAAGTCAATACCGACTCATGAATATGAGGTTTGTAATTACTTAAAATCTCACGCGACTTAGAGATTTGGGGATCTTCATAAACCCTTCTCCGTTTCTTGTCCATGGGCCTTGCCACTTCAACCTATTATCATGAACACAACATATTTATTTGTTAAACTTTTATAAAACTAACCGAAAAGCCTACAGTAGCTAACAGTACCTGTAGCTTAAATGATGGACTGCCCTTTGGTCCTGAAACAAATTTTTCATTTAACTTCCCGATGGCACTATCAAGGTGCTACGTATGGAAGCAAAGTTAGAAGTTAGTCAAATTACTATAAACATCATAAGGATTACGATAAGTTCTGCCACTTACTGATCTTTCAGCAAAATGAACAAATCCAACTATAGAAGTGCCGTTGTTGTATATCACCACTTTTTCTACCTGAAAGACGGTATGCAAACCATCCAAATTTTTAATTTACCGTGATGAGAAGTTAGATATACACTGCGGAATCTCTTACCTTTCCGAAGGGCTCGAAGAGTAACTTCAAGTAGTTTTCATCAGCACTGGAGGGTAAGTTTCTGACAAATGCTATTTTTATCTGGAAACGAAAAAAAAAATAAGTATAATTATGTGTGCAGTCGTGCAGAAGATAATTCAGAAGATTCATGCATGTTAAAATCTATATCTATACTATATAATAAAAGAAAACCATAGGGGACACGTGTCATTCATCGAAGCCATATACTTTTTTATTTTCCCGCTCCTCTCTCCTACTTAATTATGGCTACTTATATTTTTTAATTAAAGATAGGTTTTATATCATTAACCAAATGAATTTATTAAGAAATTAATTATTTATTTTTTTAAACAAACTTATATTTTTTACTTAAAAACTTATAGTTATTATTGATTTTCCCATCTCTCTATATCTAATTATGTTAGTTAAAATATTAAAAACAAAGAATAATGATGATACTTGTTTAAGCTTATATTATAAAAATACAATATGCTAAATAATCAAAATAAATAGGTGATGATGATAATTGTTTAAACTTATATTTTAAAAATACAATATGTTAAATAATCAAAAGAAATAGGTGGTATTAAAAATCAAAGTTAATACACAGTTGAAAGAAATAATGTTTTAAATATTAACTTAACAAAATTTATAATTGTCACATAAATGTTCATTTTTTTAAATACATATCTTGAAGACCGTATATGTCAACAAATTGCACTGTATTTTATTCTATTAATATATAATGCACGGCTTATTCAACCGTGCAATGCATATGTTTATTTAAAACATAACTTTTTTATTACTAATTATATAACATTACATTTATCAACCCGTGTGATACACGGGATTGTAACCTATACTGAATAAATAAACACCTTAGCAAGTTCATCTGGATCAGCTCCAGCATCTTCCTCGGCCCACTTAACTGTAGGATGCAATGTATCACCGAGAACAAAACCTGGCTTTGAACCAACCCTAAACGCACGTGATGCGGCCTGTGACATAAGTATGATATTGTTAATTGAATTTTACAAAAAAAAAAAAAAAGTAAAAGTCGAAATACATACTGGAACAGGATTAAAAGACCACAAATCTTAACGTCTCAATTTTGACGGGTCAATTAGATGATAAGATGAGCAAACAGATAACTTACAGCATGAGATGAAAACTTCACAAAACCAAAACCACGGTTCTTTAACTTTTTGCTACCACCAGCCTCGCTACCAGTTGAGGGCTGTGAAAGATCAATCGAAACAACATCCGGAAAAACCTATCCCAACAAGAAACCGTTAGTTGATTACATAACAAACAAAAAAAGATATAACCAAGAAAATATATACATATATATACCTGACGGACAGCCTTATTAAAATCATCATTACTCCAACCTAAACAAAGAAAATAACTAAGATAAAGGGAACTGAAAGGGTTTATACATGCAAATTAACATATGAAGAGATTAAAACAAACCCTTGTTGAGATTCCCGATAAACAGTGTAACCTGTGAAGCAGATGGGAGAACACCTATCTTTTTTCCTTCTAGCTGAAACATACAGGTTAAGAAGATCAACTTTACCAAATGACCGTAAATTTGAAGGAGATTATTCGTTACCATAGATTCATTTAACTCCTTCATAGCTTTGTCAGCTGCATCTTTTGTTGTAAACCGTACAAAGCCAAACCCCTGCATATTTATGCAAATAAACAGATATGTGAGCATTATAAGTGATAAACAAATAATGAGAAAAGATAACTATGGGCACACTACAATAGAATTTAAGAAATATTTGATCACATCACCAAAGCTTAGACAGTAAAGGTATACAAACAAATCACCTTTAGGCTTCCAGTTTGATCCTTAATCAAGCGTATGTCCATGATTTCTCCAAAAGTTGAGAAAACCTATTAAAACAAAATCAAAGTTAGCGTAGTTCGACACTATACCATATAATGATCATCATCATCATACTCAGTAAATCCCACCAATAGCAAAGCTAAGGTAGGGTCTGAGGAGGGTAAAATGTAGACAGCCTTACCTCTACCCCGTAGGAATAGAGAGGTTGCTTCCAGTGAGACCCCCGGCTCGATAGTAGTTTTGCATCAAGCCTTGGACATAAGGCACATAACACTCAGCAATTGAGACAACTGCCGATTAGTGCATGTACCCCCTTGTCTTTCGGCTATCAACGCCACTACATGATGCATGATTAACCATCTCCCTCTTTTAACGTTATTTTCACGAAATTAGTAAAATAACGTTAAAATTAGTGCACTTTCACTTTTGCCCCCTAGCGCCCACACATATATACATTATATGCGCATACCGCAGGCGGGGCGTTGACACTATACCATATAATGATAATTACTTTTGTAGTACAAACATTGTGATGAGAACAAGATCATAAACAAAGAGACGGCTAACCTTATGAACCTTGTCTTCAGTAATAGAACGGGCCAAACCACCAACAAAAACTTCAACACCTTTGCTTCCATTCTCTGGTTAGCCAGAAACAAAGATCTCACTTCATATAAAGGAACCATAAAGTCTTTGGAAAAAAAAATGTACAGTTTACTTATAAAGTCAGTCTAATAAAACAAATACTATTTTTTTTTTTCTGAACTGTGTATTCTAGTGTTAAGCCAACCTAACTAATGCCAGAAGATTTATTAGAAATTTATTTCAAATGTTACAATATAAAGCTAAAATCAATAATCTGTGTAAACTACTGTATATGTGAGTGACGTCATCAGTTAAGATAAGCAAGCAGTGTGGTAGTTATTACAGTTAAGAATGAAATAAGTAGAACTTACGATTATCGGTTGAATTATGATCCACTGATTGGTTCATCTGCAATGAATAATGAAATTGATAAATAAACTATTTTGGAATGACAAAATCAAGCAAAAGCAATTGCGTAAATCGGAAATACGAGAACGGCAACGAAAAGGATTACCTGCAAATGTTGTTCGAATCCTGGTGGAAGATCGAGGAAAGAAGCTGGAATTGGATAGTTAGGGTTCTTGACTTGTTATTTCGTATGTATGCTCTCCCCTTTTCTGTTTCGGATGGATTTTGCAAATAATATAATATAATATAACTAGGTTATAAAATAAAACAATAAATCTTTAAAAACCTAGCAGATTGAATAAATTTAATTTTATATATTAAATAATAAAAGTTATAGCTATAAGAATCATATTGTACGGGTTGAATAAATGTAAGTTTATATACCAAATAAAAACGTTATATCTTTAAAACCATGTGTATTACACGGGTTGAATAAATGTAATATTGTTTACCAAATAATAAAATAATACATCTTTAAACTAAATAATATTTAGTAGAAGGGTTATCTATAATTAATTAGAGTAGATTAAATTAAAATAATAATTATCAATAAGACATGGCCTAATGTGATGACAAGTGTCCTTATAATGGTTTCTTTTATTATCTATATCTATACTATTATAAAAAGGAGAAGTGATGGATAAAGATGTAATTTTACCACTTATACAAGTTGTTAAGCAGGATGTACAAAACACTTTAAGCCATATAATGGGAACTCAACAGCCATTTTAAGACGCCAAGTGGGGCAATTTAGACAATTTCTCCTTCTCTCTGAGCAATCAATTCCCTAAACCTCCTCTTCAATGCGTCCGATCATTTCCATCCGACCCCTGATAAGAAGTAACGGAAAAAGATGCTTTATATGCGGTTCCACAAAAACGATGGAAGGGCGATGGGTCTCGCAGCGGCTGTGCAGTGAGCTAGGGCTAACAACAATTCGCTTTTGTAAGTTTGGTGATTCTCTGTTTGATGGCAGGTAGGGTTCGGAGTACACGATTCAGATTGATACACTATTCACGAAAGGGTTCAGAGTACACGATTCAGATTGATACACTATTCACGAATTCTTCCTGAGATTTTTACTACATTTGATATGGATAGAAGATAACTTCTTCATGAATACAGGTGATTTTGCTAACTTTCTAAATTGTGATGGAACTTTGGTTTTCTATATGAAATTTAGGGTTTGGATCGAAGTGTGTTTCTTTATGATTATTGATTAAATACAGGTATTTACTTTACATTATTATACTACATAGGCGTTTGCTATTGTTCGGCAAGCTGCCAGGAGGAAGCTTGGCATGCACCATTTTGATACACAGGTCTTTCTCTCAAACACACACTACATATGGTTGTTTTAATTGGAGAATGTTAACTTAATTGTATTCATATAAAGTTCAATGAGTTTATTACTCTATTTTATGCGATGGAATATTTTATTTGGTTGATAAACCTGATTAGAGTTTGGTCTAGATTATTGGTGGTGCAGTTTAATGACAGGTCTATTGCTGAGATGAAAACGAGATAGGGAAAAACACTGGTCTCAACATTGATTCAGACCAAGCCTGCAGATCGGAAATTGGAATCAAAGGCAACATCCAGGTATGTTGTTGTTTGTTTTCCTTTGTACAGGTATAGGGTAAGGTATGAGTTTAAAGACTGATATTTACAATTTTGTTATGTATTTTAGATAATCTATTTTATAACAAAGCAACCCTACAATTGAATTTAAAAAAGACTGGATTTTTTGTGGGGTTTTGATGATTGAAAAGGGTATAACGTGATTTTTTGGAGTTTGGGAAGCAAATTAATCAATGAAATTGAGTATTTTTTTGCTGGATGTGCGATGTATGAAGTGGGTATCACTGCACTTGGGTTCTTATAATTGAATTATAGAGTTAGTGTTAAAAAACACTGGATGATCTTTCCAACTTGGGAAGCAAATTAATCAAAACCTTGGGTCTGTGTTTAAGAAATTGGTTTTACTTGAGTAAACACTGGGGACTGGCTCGAGACCCAAGACTGTTAAAGTTCAGAATTTTTACATATCTTAGTTGATTGTGAAGTTTGTTACCTCTTATTTTTATTGATTTACCTATAACATGTGTTGAGTAGCAGCGGCAATGTCGGCGATTAGAGATGTCATTGCCAGTGGGAGTAGCAACGGTTTAGGGTTCTTACACAGGTAAATCAGTGGCTGTTCGAGAAGGAGCAGGGCGGATGCCATGGCTCCGACAGTGGCGGTGTGAGCTCCAACCGAACCACTTGGTGATAATTTAGGTCCCTTTCAGGCATTTGCTTCCTTCAAGTTCTCTAATTGATTTTTGATTCCTCATTCGGTTGCTTAAATCTGGTGTTGTTTGTTTTGATTATGTATATTCAAGTTCTTAAATCTCAAGTGGGATTTGAAGACAACTGAGATATGTGTTATATATGTGTGTGGACGTATACATGGGTTTTGTGAGTTCAATTAATTTCCATTAAATTTGTCCAAAAGTTAGTTCGGCATTGTTATTTATGCATCATTGTAGTATGTAATGCAACACTTTTATTCTTTCCTTTTTTGTAGTTCGGGGTTCGTGTTTTGCGCTGATTGGGCTTCGGTTATTTCAGGTATGTGGAAAACTATATGCTGGATTTGTCATTATGATTATAAGTTTTTATGTTTGTGATTGTTATGTAATGCAACACTTTTATTCTTTCCTTTTGTGTAGGGTCTGATGAGAGTGTATACGCGTGGATTGTGGCTAATTATGCTCTCGGAACTCTTGGAGGCGATCCTCATGAAACAACCGAGATAATTGAACTTGGTGGTTCTTCTGCTCAGGTTTTTCTTCTTCTGTTATGTTTATGTTTGAAATCATACTTTATTTTTGTTGTGACTATGTGACTCTTGTTCATGATTTTTTTATGATGTTGTCTTGGTTTTAAAATGCGCGCATGAGGAGCGCATAACGTGTGATGTGCACGGTTCGCTGATGCTCTGTGATTACATGATACTAGGATGATGCGCTCTAAATCGCATAATGCGCTCCTGATGCGCTCGCATGATGCGCCCTAATGCACGCTTTTTTCTGAAATCGACCACTGTAGACTGTAGAGTAAAATATTGTACAAGGAGCTTGTTGCATGATGCGCCCTAATGCACGCTTTTTTCTGAAATCGACCACTGTAGACTGTAGAGTAAAATATTGTACAAGGAGCTTGTTTAAAGTGCTTAATAAGCTTGTACAATGAGCTGATGAAGTTGTTAAGTGAGTTCCTATCTAAATTTTGACCAGTCCCACTCCCACTAAACCTGTTTGAAACCAACCTAAACCACTTCTCCCGTAACGGGTTCGAATTGAAACAGGCCAATATTTAGTAGGGGTCAACCAGCTGGACCGAATTGGGTTGACTCGGAAACACTTTTTGTCCAATTTTTCATATGGTTATAAACAACTAATCTGTCAGCCACAGTTACAAAACCAATATTATTACAATAATAATCCGAGTTTGAATTTAACAGTTTAGGAGGTTGTATGACAGGTGACAAGATGAGCAGATTGGTAACTATTCAAAACGAGCTCAGATTGAAATGGGTCGTTTTTTAGTATGAGTCAAACCAGACAGGACGGGCTGGCCCAAATACACTTCTTAACCAACTTTGAACTGTCCCAGTACCACTAAACCTGTTTGAAACCAACCTAAACCACTTCTCCCGCCCTAGCTAAATATTTTTAATTTGGCCCGTTTGAGACTAACCACAACAGAGACTGAAACAATGGATGCTTTAACGACGCGTCTCCGCTTACTATCAGACTCCTCAAGCTTTTCCATACACTTTTCGCCCACTCATTGAATGTTGATTGTGCTCACTAATGTTTTCTGAAACTTTGAGTAGATCTATTGATCTGTAGTAAGATATATGAATCATAATCGTCCAGAGGTTGACTTATTCATGAAATTTTAATGTATTTCTATTTAAAAAAACTAAATTTAACAACTTAATTTTTTGACCTTGCTTTAGGTATTAAGTGTGCAGTTGTGGAAAGAAGCAATGAATTCTCCAAACATTCACAACCACATTTTATCAACAATAGGTCTATGGAGGTCTGTTGTTTATCTTAATTAACTGGTAAAATAGTTGATCAAAGAAGTTAGAGCATCATTGAATTTAGACATATGTACTTTGTTTTGATGTAGATTTATTTGTCAGATTTTCACCAATTAGATAGCTTAGCAGAGGAAATTCAAAGGTCTCAACCGCCTGTAGAACTTTGGAGGAAGTTCATATACTGTACATCACTGACTGGTTCTGTTATAGCGTCAGTTGACCATATGCAAAGTCAAGGTATGGCTTTACAGTTTATTATATTAATTATCAGTTTGTGCAGCTTATTGATGGGTATACTTATTGTGCTGTTGTTAACCTAGGGTGGTCTTTGGTAAATAAATGTTTGTTTGGTTAATATATCATTAGCATTTTCTGACACATTTACACTCAATGAGCCGTAATAATATCACATGAGGATAAAATGATTTAGTGACACTTTATGTAGATTTTGACCAGATTATCGCCCGGTATATGTGGCACATTTCTCACAATACAAACTTAATGCGTTGCTATTTAAACAACTCGAAGCCATTGGATTCACAATTCGTAACGAGGGATTGAATCATAGACACCTGGCGGAAAGGGAGATATTGATGGGGCACACTTGTACATCAGTTGAACCTACTGATAACTTTATTAATGTAACCACATCTTCTGTTACAGAAGGGAACCACATAGAGAATCAGATCCCGTGTTTGCAAAAGTCATTTAGAATTACTTGAAAATATGTTCAGCGAGTACATGATCGAAAGTAGGAACATATATAGAAACGGAGGCAAGCTTTTATTGTTGGTCGTTAAAAGAAAAAGAGCCTTGGTGATTGTTGTTTTTTGTTATATACCTACGTTACCATGATGCCATGCAATCTATCAACACTCATCCATGATCAAAACATGGCTTCTGGGACTCTACATTTTTCCATTATTCTCTCTAATTTAATGTTTACATATTATAGTTACCGATTTATGTGTCTAGAGTAGTGGGTCAAATTAACTAGGATAGTGGGTCATTAGTTTGGTTATTTGTATGAGCCTATAAATAGCCTAGTTTGTTTACAGATTTGATATGAATGAAAATTTAGAGGTTATCTCAAGTCTTGCATCTTACTAATTTCTTTTGAGTTTGATCCACTCAACGGATTATCTATCAACCGATTGGTACATATCATTTTTTATGTCAATTCTTTGTTTATACTCAATTGCTGTATTAGTTGCGTTAACAAAGTGGTTTTAAAAATAAACTATGTTAACTTGTTGGGCAACGTGCGGCAAAAAATCATAAATACCCGCGGCAACGCGCGGGCCTTCCCACTAGTATAGTATACTAGCAGTAAGACCCATGTGCAAACACGGGTGGTTTTTAGAAAACCATGCATAACACTTTTTGATAGAAAGTAAAAAAAAAAAATATTACTGCAACTTGCAAAATTGATATAAACTAATGGTCAATAGGTTTAGTCAACATGAATTCCATTATGTTGATAACCTAACCACTGTTGTCTATCGACTGTTAAAAACCTCTGTTGCTTTCCAACAAACCTTTGCTAACAACTGTAATCTATTATCTCCAACAGAGGTTGCCACATTGATAGATGTTAAGTATCGGATGTTAGTCAACCCATGTTAAAACAATTAGTCAACATAATTAACCTAACCTCTGTTTGACTAAAGTCAACCACTGTTTGTAAAGGGTAATCTCTGTTTCGCCAAATCACTGTTTCTCAAGACTCTGTTTGTAACGAAATTGAGGTTTCAAACATATGTTTCTCACACCAGTGTTTGAAATCCTAACCTCTGTTTCAAAAACAGTGATTACACAGGAAAAACAAAAATCTGATCGACCAAAAGTGAAGAGACATTTAACCTTTGTTTTCGAAAACCAAACCTCTGATTAATAAACAGATTTTAGGTTTCAAAAGAGTGTATCATTTGTTTAAAGTATCTAAAACTCTGTTTGACTAAAGTCAACCACTATTTATAAAGGGTAATCTTTGTTTTGCCAAATCACTGTGTCTCAAGACTCTGTTTGTAACCAAACAGAGGTTTCAAACATATATTACTCATACCACTGTTTGAAATCCTAAGCTCTGTTTAAAAAACAGAGATTACAAAAGGAAAAACAAACATCTGATTACCAAAAGTGAACAGACATTTAACATTTGTTTTCAAAAAACAAACCTCTGATTAATAAACAGATTTAGGTTTCAAAAGAGTGTATTATTTGTTTGAGGTATCTAAAACTTTGTTTGACTAAAGTCAGCCACTGTTTGTAACGGGTAATCTTTGTTTTGCCAAATCATTGTTTCTCAAGACTCAGTTTGTAAACATTTGTCTTCCAAAATAAAAAAAACAAACCTCTAATTAATAAACAGATTTTAGTATATGCAATTCAACAGTGAAATAAAACCTAAAGTGTTTTAATAAAGCCTAATAAAGTATTTTTGAAAGACATATTTCATTATAAACACTCCCAAAATTATATATCTTTCGAGCTAGCTGCTGAAATGCAGCCTGTATACAAAAACTCACCCAACGACAGTTATACCCCTTTAACCGTTACATCATATAGACTAAATATTAGAAGTGCATCATTGCTCCCACTCTACGTTGAACTGTTTCGCCCAACTTCTTATACAAAAGTAAGTTGTCGACTTGACTTTCACAAATCCATTACGACCCGTTTCCCAACTAAAGCCTTGCACCCATGTAAAGCCTATATGAAGTTTGGCCAGTTTTACGACTTCTGTCCAAAGGTTTGTTTTCCACATATGGATCCAAAAGGTTTAAAATCAACCATCTTCTTCAACTCAACCTCCAGCTCCTTGTGATCTTGGCCAAATTTGATCAGCCATCTTCTTCAACTCAACCTCTAGCTCTTGTGATCAGCCATCTTCTTCAACTCAACCTCCAGCTCCAAGTTCATACTTGTCACACCCCGATATTTCCACATATTACCAGTGGGCCCGGTGGGGAGTATCGTGACGTAGTTGATATCATCATAGTCAATATACACAATATAATAGCACAGCGGAAGGCTTGGTAGATATTTATTATTACAAACCATAGTGTCCGAGTGTCCAGATATAAGAATATACAGACTGGTTGTAATAGATATCCATAGGCGGATCATAAAACAAAATACAAGAAAACTGAAATAACAGACTTCAGGCATCTAAGGATTTGCAAGATCCTCTTATTTGACACCAAGTAGCTCCAGCCTAATTTCGAGAGGTATCTGTCACTTAGTCTTTGGAAAATACGTCAGTTTTCACTGGTAAATACAATTAACAGACTCATTTGAAAATGTTTATTAAAATTGATTTAAGTGCATAAGGCACAAACCATTTATAACTTGGGACAATTATTTAAGATAATCTTGTGTACCGTTTTACATGTTTGTCATACATATGGGGCCGGTTTGGAAGCTGGTCATGATTAACCGACTCACCACTTATAAAATCCACAAAGGAGTTATCCCCAACATGTGGGTTATTTTGCATTTGCATCTGTCAGGTGTATGCCTACACAGCATAGGTCGTGGTCATTTACAAATGAAATGAGCCAAGGATATCCAGGACACGGTCGTATTAACCCCCAATGTTTATGTTATCAAACAAAACATATTAAAAGGGGTTATGAAAATTTATTAATCACAATTCAATTAAATGATTTCATACCCGACCAAGGGGTATTATTATAATGCCGTATCCCAAGCCCGTATAAGGGAAAATAAGTTAAAAGTATTTACCTGAGCTAGATATGTAAGGATGTAACTCAGCCGTATATTTCCTAAAGCCTTATGTAAATACATTCTATCGAAGCTACTCAATCTGTATGGAAGGTTTATTAACCTATTAGGATACTAACGGGTCTTTATTTAAGTCAAAGACTTAGACCGGTTAGTTTGAAAGATACTTTACGGTTCGAAACGCTAGATTAAGCGGAGACCGGAATGGAATGTGATTTAGACCCGACAAGTTTGGATACTTGTATAATATGGGTAAACTAAACACATTCTGGATTTTGAAGATTTAATGATAAGGTTAAACCCGTTTCGGCTATTTTATGTAAACTAGTTACATAAACCGATCCGAATGCATAAATGCATATCGGGTAACCAAATGAACTATATACAACTCTCATATGTTATTATGCTTAAAATATGTTAATACATCAGTAAGATGTTAACATATATGCCCCAAAAGTATTTAAAACCAATTTAAGTCCCGTCGGGGCATTTTGGTCATTTTAATGTTTATAAAAGAGGTTTTATAGTAAACTGATATTCTGGTCTTAAATAATCTGCAAAATATTTATTTTCTGTTGTTATAACAGTAAGATATCATTCATATGTGAGGTTTACCATTTATGGCCAAACTATGCCCTGAAAGGGTATTTTGGTCATTTCACATATGATTTTAAGGACATAATTGGAAGTCTGAGTTCATGACTTATACCTACTATAAAAATATTAAAAATTATTTATAAATTCAGTATGTAACAAGTCTTGGGTGCTAATTATGGTTTTAAACCATACTATGCACCTAATTAGCGTAAAAGTCGGTAATTGACGATATTTAAGATGTTTATGTGATTCTGAGATTTTGACCAGCCTTGTATGCTTAAAATATTTTATTTTTCATATCAAGTTAGTAGAAAAAGGTTTGGTATGCTAACCACATGTAAATCTCATTTTATTAGTCAAAAGGGCATTATCGTCAATTAAGGAATTTGTACAATAACTCTATGTTATGGTCAGTAACAAATCTGACCAAACATTCCAAAAATTCCTAAAAATGATATTATAACAGTAGGTAATGAGTTTTGGATCAAAATCTATGTTTAAACATGCCTTATGCAAAATTGCGTAATTTAATTAATAAAAAGTTTCATTTTACGATATCTTGCATAACTTTAGTTTGAGACCATAAACTGATGTTAAATTTACTTGACATACTTATATATCAGTAATAAAGCTTTTTGTCCTTTCACATATTCAAAAATTTCACTTTTAGATCAAAAGGGCATAATGGGCATTTATAAGCATAATAACGGAAACTAGCATATATTTCAGAATACTAATGGCCAGATAATATAACCTCAGAGGGTTATACTACAACATAATATGGTCCTAATGGAAGCTTAAAACATAGAAGAATTAAGCTCAATCGGGTCAGAACTGAAAGTCAAAGCAAAAGTCAAGCTTTTGCGACTTTCGGTTGCAAACCGACCCTAAACTCAGAATTGTCGGGTTGAACATGCTTAGACATGTTCTAATAATAATTACCAAGTTATTTAAGTGATAAAATATAATTTATAACCTCTGCATTATTGGTTTTGATTATTATTTGCAAATCTGTCCAGTTTGACTTTTTACTTAAATAGTTTGACCCGACAATTAACTAAGCAAATGGAATAATTAGGAGGTGCCCTTTTAAGGGATTAACACCTACCTAATTATGGTCACATAACCACATTCATCACGAACAATGGCTGCACCATTTGAGTTTAAACCGAAGGTCAAAGTCATTTTACGATAACTTTGACTTTTCGGTTTTTAAATAACAAAACTGAACTAAAGAGGGGGCTAAAACACTTACAAAGGGTCCTAGCAATCTTTTCTACTAAAATAAGCTTCATTTTTTATCAGGAACCTCCAGAATGCTCAAGAAAACTCAAGCTTGAGTGAAATTGTGAATGTGCAAGTGAAATGGCTGCACAATTGGACCTATTTATAGTGAATGGAGATTGCCCAAGATCATCACAGGTGTTTAGGGGTGTTGTATGATGGCTCCAGGTGTCCAAGGTGGTTTTAAAAACCATCAATAATCCATAGAAATCGATTTTTTTTGGTTTGGAGCACAAGGAAGGAGATAACCAACACCTGCATCAACAATCTGTCGAAACAGGGTCATCGCGTCGCGCGACGGCATATGAGGTAGGGTGTCGCACAGCGCGACCCCATAAAAGACCAGCCAAACAAGTTTTAAACATGTCATATTCAGTCCCAGCACCTTTTAAGCTTCATATCTTTCATTTTAGGCACAATAGGCCCTTGTAGTTAGTTTATGGATGATCTAGGGAGTATAACCAAACACCGTTAGGTCCGGTTTCGTTAAACGTTCACCGTAAACATAAGTTTCGCTTCGTTGATGCTTTTAACCCTAATTCTTGGGAATATGTGTAAATAACACATAACGATATCGAAACCTCGTGAAATTTAAATCATATATTCTTGAGAGTATAATCGAACATTACGAAGTCCCGGGTTCGTTAAAAGGCCACTCAGAGGTAAGAATTAACATGTTGACACGTTTAACCCCTGTATCTTGTAAACTTTCGTTTACTTTCACAAACGGCTTCTTATATCCGAATAATTACTCGTTTAAGAATATATTATTCGTGTGTGGTCATTCAGAGGCACAAGTTTGGCATGTTGACACTTTTAGTTCTTTTGCATACATAACTTCATCGTTTTACAACTTTAGTCCTTCAAACTCTATCTTTCACATGATCAAGGTTTAGGACACGTGTCTTCACATAATTGGACACGTTTTTACGAGGTGTTACAATACTCTTCCAAAACAAACCTCACATGCATTAAAAAACAATTAAGCACACAATACTGACTAAACTCTGGTAAATGAAACTGATTTAATCAAATCATCAAATGTGCAAAAAGAGAATAACACAACATATATAAGTAAAAGGCCAACAACTAATATTCACCAAAATATGCATACTTTAGTCCCCCATTTTATCCCCATTTTACACATTTTTGGCCGTAAAACCGAGAATCGGATACTTAATCGGGTTTACTTTTGTTTACAGGCCTAAAACAACATGCCAAACAAGAAGATGATGAAAACGAGGATTTTTCGGGTGAAACGACAAAGCTGCGAAGATTCTGTGAAGAAACTGACCTGGGCGAGTTCCACGGTCATGCGACTCGTGGCACCACCGTGCGGATCCGACAACAAGGCTTATCCCGACATTGCACAGCCAGTGCGATCAGGTGTGTAAAGGATCCCGGTAACGAACGACTATGCCATTAGACGCACCTCGTGCGGATACGATGACCAAGCCCCAGCCCGGAATTGCACACCAGTGCAGTTGGTCGTGCCATAGGAACATCGGAGATGCACGATCGTGCATCCTATGGAATGACCGTGTGACTACGAAGACCGGTCAAGATCTGCTGATGTCACACAGTATGGTGAACAGGATTTTAAAAGTGAACGGTCGTGCACTTTAATGGCACGACCGTGCGACTTGAAAAAGTTATAAAAAATAGACAGCAGCTTTCATTTGGTAATTCTGGACTTTTGGGAGCTCAATTGGCGAATTCACAGGTTCCGGAGGCTCTTGCTTTCACCCGGATTCAAGCCACATTGTGCCGATTAGCTCCGTTACTATCCGGATACTCAATCTTGTGCTTGTTTTTGGTTTGATTCTTAAATCTTTCCATGTTTTTGTTATAATTCAAGCATTTAGATTGATGATTATGTATTATTGTAAGCCTAAAGGCAAAAACACTAGTATCCCTTGCTTAATTACAACCTTTAGTATGTTAATTATGTTTGTAATGACATTTTGAAGCATTTTCTATGTTAATCTTTGATGATTAGTTTGCAACCTTGTTTATTGATGTTGAATTCTTGATTATAAGTAATTATCTTGGATGATTGGTATGTGGTTAGTTAAGATATTTGCAAGAAGAAGCTTAATTAATCATGTATTAGTAGACTTTAAACTTGGTTAACTTGTTTAACTTGTTTAATACGTTTGCACCATGATACTAGAAATGGTTAGTGGGTTAATAAGGGATAATTATTGTTAATCAAGAAGGCTTTCCCTCACGAAAGGACCTTAACGGGTTAAATGGTGTTGTTATGAATTCTTGAAATAAATTGTTAGCTTAGTTAGTAGTTTAGGCCAAAAGTGCTATCTTGGTGAATTTATGTTCAAGATTTGTAAAATGAACTCGGTTGTGATTTAATCTAGTTTATGCCTGTCTCGGTGGTTGCATTGGGTTTATCGGTGTCACTTTCCTTGATTAAGTGAGGTTAGAAAACTCCTAACGGATGACTAACTTATCTTTAGGGGATTATCATAGACATTTATCAATTGCACGTTAAAGAACAATTTTAGGTGGTTAAAGTGTGATTATCGTTTTAGCTTTCCGAATGATTGTCATGTTAGGATTCCCGAAAGGGATACTAATTGTCTTGAAAATGAAGAATTGACCAAATGTTTTAAGTGGCAAAACCGACTTAGTTCACATGCTTTGGTTGTGCATAAAGCAAGGTTATATATATCTATTTTCTTATTTGGAGTCTACTATGTTTTTATTAATATTTGTTTATGCTTACTTTAGTTTTTAGAAAGTCACACAACTTATCTTCCTACCGGTAATTTAATGACAAATGTTTAGTATTATTTCTCCGCCCACTTCCTTTGATCGACACTTGGTTCTTACCGATGCTTTACTACATATATGGCGGGGTACACTTGCCATTTCGTGTGTGTTTTGATGTTGAAGTATAAATCACTTTTATAAATTTAAAACCGAATCGTGTGTAAATTCATTATAAAAATATGTATATACGCGCACATGTCAAGTTTTTGACGCCGTTGCCGAGGATGTGGCGAGCTTTAGGAACGACCCGAGTCATTATTTTATCGGTGTACATACTTGTGAATATTTGTGAATTTGTTCTTGATTATTTATTCGTTTATTTATTTGTTAATATTTCTTGTTTTTAATTTAATTTATTCGTTTTCAAGCTCATTTTTAAACTCTTGTAAATTTTTATTCGTTTATTTGTTCGAATTCGAACTCATTATTCATTTATTCTTTGAGTTTTCGGCTCCAAAAAATTATTTTTATACTAGCCGATTCGATTATTTGATTCGTTATGATTTTTATAAAATTTTGGGCCCATTTTCAAATTTTTATAAAATTTTTCAGCCCTATTTACATAAATCCTGTCTTAATTCAGCTAAAAAAAAGTAGTTTTATTATAGTAATAAAATATTCATTGTGTCATTTTTTCGTTTGCAGGTTGATGTCCTCAACCCCCGCTCCCGACGCTGTTGAGCCTTCAGACGAACCCGAGCGTGATCTGAGGAGGCGTATTCGTGATAGATCCCGCGCGGTAGCGCTGCTACTCGCAGTTGGTGAGCCGGAGCAGGTGGTACTCGCTGAAGCCGAGGGCTCAAGGGCAGGAGGAAACACAATCATGGCGGACGACGAGCGACCTTTGAATGAGTCAAATCAGCCTGGAGGAGCAGGCCTGGAGCCGAGCATCTTGCAACCTACTATAGATGCACCTACTTTTGAAATTAAATCTAGTATTATTAATATGGTGCAAAATTCGGTGCAGTTTGACGGACGTGAACATGAGGATCCCGGAAGACATATCGCTGCTTTTCTCGCAGTATGTTCGACGTTTAGGATTAGGGGTGTTTCTGAGGATGCTGTTCGGTTGAGGTTGTTTCCATTGTCATTACGTGACAAAGCTAAAGCTTGGCTTATGTCACTTCCAGTTGGGTCCATCAGGACCTGGAATGAGCTGGCGGAGTTATTCATGCAGAAATACTTTCCACCTGAGAAAACAACCAAGTTAAGAAACCGGATAGTGACCTTTCGCCAAGATGAGGGAGAGTTGTTGCACGCGGCCTGGGAGCGATTTAAAGATTTGTTAATTGATGTTCCACATCATGGCTTCTCCAAAAGACAGCTGGTCTTGACGTTCTATCAAGGGCTTAGTTACAACACGCAGGAGAGATTAGACGTGAATGCAGGAGGCGATCTAGGAACGAAGACGCCGAATGAAGCCTATGATATCATAGAAAAAGCTGCGATGAATTCTAGCTCGCGTCGAGAAGGAGAGAGAGGCCGGACATCATCATCATCAACACCTCGCCCAGGAGTTCACGCTGTGGACGACTACACGGCCATTACTACACAAATCTCAGCTCTTTCAGCGAAATTCGATAAGTCCCAGATAGCTGCGCAAGCTAGTTCAGGGTGTGACCAGTGCGGAGTGTCACACGAGCTTGGTGCATGCTTTCAGGGAGTTGTATATGAGGGCCAAGAAGAAGTGGATTTCGTGAGTAATCAGGTGAGGCCGCAGAACAACCCTTACAGCAATACATACAACCCGGGATGGAGGAATCACCCAAATTTTGGGTGGCGAGCGAATATGGGTAATCAGAACCCACTAGGATTTGCCCAGCGCGCTCCAGCGCCGCAGCAGGCTCAGGGTCAGCAATTCCAGCCTTACACCCAATCTTACCAGCAACGTCCATACTCATATCAGAATCAGGTCACTGGGAGTAGTTCCCAGCAGTAGGCCCCTCAATCTAGTTCCAAGCTGGAGGATATGATGGCTCAGCTTCTTACTAGCTCCTCGAGTGCAAATCAGTTGGCTGAAAAATGATACCAACAAAGTGAAGATCGTTTTCTATCCCACGAGGGAGAAATGAGGAGTTAGAAAGCCTCGATTCGGAATATCGAGAACCAGGTTCGTCAGCTGGCGAAGATGATGTCTGAAAGACCCCCAGGTGGTCTTCCGGGCAATAGAGAGCTAAACCCGCGTGGGCATGTAAATGTTGTCATGACCAGGAGTGGCAAGACTTCCGGACCCAACATATCGGACTCACCACCGATCGATGAAGCGGTCCAGATTGATGCTCAGGACGAGGTGCGAGCCAGGCGTGGCCCAGCAAGTACAACACAAGTCCAGGAGCCAGTTAAAGAGTACACTTCTCCAGTACCTTATCCGGGCAGGCTGAAGAAACAGAAAAACGAAGAACAATACAGTAAGTTCCTTGGATTGTTTAAACAACTGCACATAAACATACCGTTGGTTGAAGCCCTGGCCCAGATGCCAAAGTATGCGAAATTCCTAAAGGACATCCTCTCGAATAAATAGAAGCTCGAGGATATATCATGTGTGGTGATGAATGAAAGTTGTTCTGCCATTCTACAAAACTGTTTGCCCACGAAAATGGGAGATCCGGGCAGTTTCACGCTCCCTTGTTTGATTGGAAACATGTCTGTTAGCCATGCATTGGCTGATTTGGGAGCGAGTATCAACCGTATGCCCTATAAGGTTTTTACTAAACTGGATTTGGGTGAGCCTTCACCCACTAGGATGAGCATTCAACTGGCAGACCGTTCAATCAAATATCCGCGTGGATTTGTTGAAAACATGCTTGTTAAAATCGATAAATTTGTTTTCCCTGTGGATTTTGTTATTCTTGACATGGACGAAGATTCAAAAGTGCCATTGATACTTGGGCGTCCGTTCCTCAATACTGCGAGGATGATTGTTAATGTGGCAGCTGGCCAAATCACGCTCCGAGTAAATGACGAGCACGTGACATTTGATATCAAAAGATCAATGCAACATCCGCAAAGTCACGATGGCATGCTTTATTATGTCGACATCGTCGACGCATGTGTGTGCTCTCATTTCCAAGGCACTATTGAAGAGATTGATTCAGACACATGTCTGTCGTGTGGGGACCTGATTAGCATTACGCAGGAGGGCCAGGATTTTGAGCAGCCAGTCTTTCAGATTGGTGACGATGGTCCCCATAGTCCGGAGCGTTTTCTAGACATTGGCCATGTAGAAGATGAGAAAGCAAAGCCTTCGATTGAAGATCCACCATCTTTGGAGTTAAAAGAACTCCCACCACATCTCGAGTATGCATTTCTGGACGAGGAATGTCCCTTGCCAGTCATCATTTCAGCACTATTGACAAAAGAGGAGAAAAATCAGCTTCTCGAGGTTCTTAGACTTCATGAGAGAGCCATTGCGTGGAAGATTATGGATATCAAGGGCATCAATACTTCTTTTTGTACTCACAAGATTTTGATGGAAGACGAGTACAAACCCTGTGCACAGCCTCAGAGGCGGTTGAATCCAAATATGCAAGACGTGGTGAAAAAAGAAGTGATTAAGTTGTTGGATGCCGGGTTGATTTATCCTATATCTGACTCTGTATGGGTGAGTCCAGTGCAGGTAGTACCCAAGAAAGGAGGTATTACTATAGTTTTAAATGATAGGAATGAGCTGATTCCTACCCATACCGTCACTGGGTGACGAGTTTGCATTGACTACCGCAAACTCAACGATGCTACTCGTAAGGATCACTTCCCGCTTCCATTCATCGACCAGATGTTGGAACGTCTGTCGAGGAAGTCGTATTATTGTTTTCTGGACGGGTTTTCTGGGTACTTTCAAATTCCTATTGCTCTTGAGGATCAGGAGAATACAACCTTTACCTGCCCCTTCGGCACATTCGCCTACCGGCGTATGCCTTTTGGGTTGTGTAATGCACCGGCGTCCTTCCAAAGATACATGGTTGCGATTTTTCATGATATGATCGAGGATTCTATGGAGGTTTTCATGGATGACTTTTCGGTATTTGGAGATTCCTTTGATCATTGTTTGAAAAATTTGAAGAAAATGTTGAAGAGGTGTGAAGAAACGAATCTTATCCTAAACGAGGAAAAGTGCCACTTCATGGTGAAAGAAGGTATAGTTCTGGGACATAAGATTTTGTGTGCAAGTATGGAGGTCGACCCAGCTAAAGTTGACATTATTTCACGACTTCCGCCTCCCACCTATGTGAGAGCGATATGAAGTTTTCTTGGTCATGCGGGGTTCTATAGGCGATTCATCAAGGATTTTTCAAAAATCGCTAGGCCCATGACCCGTTTGTTGGAGAAAGACGCTCCGTTTATCTTTGGAGATGATTGCTTGAGGGCTTTTGACCTTCTCAAGCAAAAGTTGATTGAGGCCCCTATTTTGGCCGCACCTAACTAGAGTCTGCCATTCGAAATTATGTGCGACGCGAGCGATTTCGCTATAGGGGCCGTTCTAGGTCAAAAGAAAGAAAAGCACTTTCACCCAATCTATTATGCGAGCAAGACTCTTCACGACACTCAGGAGAACTATACCACGACAGAAAAAGAGCTCTTGGCGGTTGTTTTCGCATTTGACAAATTTAGATCGTATTTGGTGCTTTCAAAAACAATTGTGTATACTGATCACGCAGCCATCAGATATCTTTTCAGCAAACAGGACGCTAAACCGCGTCTCATCAGATGGATCTTATTGATGAAGGAGTTTGATATCGAAATTCAATACAAAAAGGGTGCGTTGAATGTAGCGGCTGACCATCTATCTCGGTTGGAGCATGGAGATATCAAGGACACGCGTTGGGATTCAATCAATGACAATTTCCCACACGAGTCTTTGATGAGCGTTGAGATATGCGACGAGTCACCTTGGTTCGCTGACTTTGCGAACTATCTTGCTTGCGGGATCCTGATTAAAGGGTTGACTCACCAACAAAAGAGAAAATTCTTTTCGGATGTAAAGCACTACATTTGGGACGATCCTTTCTTGTTTAGGGTTGGTGCTGATCAGGTGATTAGAAGATGTGTTTCTAGAAAGGAGGCGACTGACATTCTGCGCCACTGTCACGAGGGACCTACTGGAGGCCACCATGGAGCTAATTTCATCGCTAAGAAGGTGCCTGATTCCGGGTTTTATTGGCCGACAATATTTCGTGATGTGCAGAGATGGGTCAAAGCGTGCGATGCCTGCCAGAGGGCAGCAAATATATCGGCACACGATGAAATGCCTCAAAATTGGATACAAATATGTGAAGTCTTTGATATCTGGGGGATTGACTTCATGGGACCATTTCCCCCCTCACGGGGAAACAAATATATCCTGGTTGCGGTTGATTATGTATCAAAGTGGGCGGAGGCACAGGCCTTACCCACCAACGATGCCAGGGTAGTCGTGAGATTTTTGAAGAGTTTGTTTGCCCGTTTTGGTGCACCAAAGGCGCTTATCAGTGACAGAGGGACCCAATTTTGCAATACTTAGCTTGAGAGAGCTTTGTTCCGTTATGGTGTGCATCATCGTTTATCCACGCCCTATCATCCACAAACAAGTGGGCATGTGGAGGTCACAAACCGGGGGTTGAAAAGAATCCTTGAGCGGTCAGTAGGTGCAAACCGCAAGGATTGGTCAGACAAACTAGATGAGGCACTTTGGGCTTTCCGTACGGCTTACAAGACCCCTATTGGGACTACTCCCTTTAGGCTTGTTTACGGAAAAGCGTGTCATTTACCTATGGAGTTGGAGCACAAGGCGGTGTGGGCTCTAAAAACTGCTAATCTAGACCTAAAAACCGGAGGTGAAAACCGATTCCTTCAGATTCACGAGTTAGAGGAGCTACGACAACACGCATATGAAAACTCCGTGCTATACAAAGAGCGCACCAAGAGATTGCATGACAAACGCTTGAAGGACCATAAACAATTCCTAGCGGGAGATCTTGCCTTACTTTACAACTCGAGGTTACGTTTATTTCCGGGAAAGTTACATTCACGTTGGACAGGACCGTACACGGTAAAAGTGGTATTTCCATATTGGACTGTCGCAATAGAGAACGCGGACGACGTTATTTTCAAGGTAAATGGTCATCGCTTGAAGCTTTACGTTGCCGGGCCAATCGAGTCGGCAATGGAGGTTATCGAGTTCCACGTTCCGCACACATCATAAGTGTGGGGAGGAGAGTCTACGCTACTGACTCGATGATAAAAAATGTAGCAAGAGCGTCTTTGGCGCTTTAGGGGTAAAATTGTCCATATTTATGTTTTTGTCGTTTTTACGTGATTTTGGTGTGTTTGGTAGTTTCCGTAGTCGTGTACAGTTTTTAATCATGCCGAGCGAAGGATCTAGGTTGGAAAAATGTTAAGACAGTTTGCGGATGGTAAAAATGGCCAAAAAAAAGCAAAAACGGCTGCTGAAACTGCATTATGCAGAAAACAGACAACTCTGCAGATTCGGCACGACCGTGCCACAGAACGCACGCCCGTGCGGTTGTGAGCCAGCACCTCAAGTCGCACCCCCAGTGCATTGCCGAGGTCAGCGTGCCAGGATCGGTCAACATCGGTGACGCACGACCGTGCGTCTGGTCGAACGACCGTGCGAAAGGCCAAGGGCAGTTTGTTCATTTGCACTATATATATAGCCCTTATCTGCACCCATTCCCTCATTCGCGAACCCTAAACTGCACCAGCCGTTCCAGACCGATTTTTCCTCAAAATCGCACCATTTTTTGCACGGTTTCTCAGATCCTTCTCGCACGATATGTTTTTCTTGAAGATTTTCTGTTCCAATCATGTTCTAGGTAAGATTTGTCTGATTTCTTCTAGGCCTTTTAGGGTTCTCTTCATAAACACAATTGAAACCCTAACCCTTGTAAGATTGTTGCGTTTCGTGAACATCCGGTCGGATTTCCAACCCCTGTTTGTAAAAAAATTGATAATTTTCGGAAAAATCTGGCTGTTCTGGGTCGGGGATTCGAATTCTGCAGAAATCGATGTCGCACGGTCGTTCCTTTGGTGGAACGGTCATTCAGTTACAGATGTTCACTTGGTTTTGCTGTGATTCGGTGACGCACATGGGTGCATTCGGTCGCACTTCCATTTGGTTCCGGCGATTTCTGATCACAGACACTTGACTCGGGGACGCACGACCGTGCGTCTGGTCGCACGCCCGTGCGACAGGCCCATATCAGTTTGACAGAACCTTCATAACTGTGTGTTTTGGCTGTTTTGTTTGGTATTTTTCCTGCTCCTCTTAATCTAACAATATTCCTCATGCAGATGGACCATCCGTTCCTCCAATTCAACCCCAACAACGAGCGAGAAAATCTTTGCATTCCGAAACTTAATGCACTATGGAATAAGCGGAACCAATTCGGCATCCCTAGAAGATTAGATTGGGATGTAATGATCGAGTTAAACCAACGCGAAAGGCTTAAAGACATGTTGACACTTCCATTCTCGCGTTTGGTCAACATCGACCGCCTGATTTATTTGGAACCCACGCTAGAATTCTTCGCTTCCTACTCGTATGAAAAGCCAAAAGCGAGTAGAGATCCAGACTTCTGCTATAAGAAACGGATAAATTTCAGGTTAGGCGGTCGTTGGCACAAGTGGACCGATGGAAGGTTGGGTCGAAGACTCGGTATATACACCGATGAAGAAATGGATTTTGAGTTCTTTACTGACCAGTTCACCTTCCCCAGCGAAGACGAGCGGGGTGAGTTTTGAGCGCGAATTGCGGTTGGCGGGCCATATGATCCTCGGATGTCCAAGGCTTCAAGAATACGAGACCCTTTACTTCGGGTTATGCACCACATCTTCAGCCACACTATCGTCGAGCGCATGGACAGTTTGGGAAAATGTCCCACACCGGATCTTATATTTCTTTATGCGCTCAAGGAAGGGGTCCACATCAACCTCGCCGCGCGGATGGCTGATTACTTTGTGCATAGTTCGGGTAGAAATGCCAACAGTCAGATACATGGTGGTCAATATGTTACCCAAATCGCTTACAACATGGGTATAATAACTGACGAGGTGGTTCAAGGTCTTACGTTGGTTACCGAGGGTATGTATGTTGACATCCGTTCTCTGAAAGCGATGGGGATTATAGCAGAGACAGACCACGGGGATCGGTTGAAAGGATTGGATAACAAGGTCTGGGACCCGTTACCTCCACTCCCAGGAGCGAATGAGGATGAGGTTATGGAGGACGAGGAGCAGCATGAGGAGCCACCACACACACCACCACACTCACCACAGCAGCATCACTCCCCACATTACGAGCATTGGCCTCCCGGCATCCCTTCATATCCAGAGTTTTATGGCCAGTTCCAGCAGATGCAGGTCAGCCATGAGCAGCAGCGGGCCAGTCTTGAGCAGCTGCGAATTAACCAAGATCAGCTAAGGGCTAACCAGGAGGCAATGAGGGCGAACCAAGACTTCACGCGCCAGGAGGTGCATGAAGGATTTTCATACCTTTTTGGCGGTCTTCATAATACCTTCCCCAACTACTTTGGGGAGCCCCCACAGTTCCCATTCGGGAACCCAGGCGGTTATGGCGGGGCTGGCCCATCCGGCACAGGAGGAGATGCGGATGACGAGCAGTAGTGGGAGTTGTGAGTTGGTGGTTATGATATTTTAGTAGTTTATTTCTTGGGTGTTCATTTTCATCTTCATTTCAAACACCCGCGGCTATGTACTTTATTTTTCAGACACTATCGTTTATTTGCTTTATTTTATGTTTGGATATTTAGTATTCCTTTTATTTATGTAAATTATGGTTTGTTTGCGTTTAAATTGTCTCTGCCTTCTGTTTTGTTTTGCTTTGCTTTGTGACATTCGTACATTTTTGAAGCAAGTCTTAGACCGGAGCACACCACAAATCAGCTTTGAAGTCTCGTTTCATCTAAATCATCTTCAGGGGAGTGTTATTCTCCTTTTTCTCTATATTTCGGGTTTCGCATTGGGGACAATGCGAAGTTCAAGTGTGGGGAGGGGGTTTAACATTTTGACTTTGTTTGTCCTATAAAAAAAATCAGTAAATTGTATATATTTTTAGTAAATAAACCGGTTAGTTGTGTTTTAGAAAGCTTCAGATATGATAAAAACCCGACAAGCCAAATAGATTTTGAAAAATATAACTAGAAAGCGTGACAAACAAAGAAAGACTTGCATGATAATTTTCACACTTTTACCCATTCCTTCCGTTATGTGAGCATATTTGAGCCTTAAACTTGTTATATATTTGTTCATTTCGGAGTAGGAGTGAGCCGGATGTCACGTGTAGTTTAAAACTTGTCACTAGCATGCTTGTTAAGACCATAAATGTGTGAAATTGTGTAAAAATGATAGAGGCACCTAGAAAACCCCTTTGTTTGTAGCCTTTTCCTTTGTGTTGTGTTTCCCCTAAACCCTACATTACCCCTTAGGATTAACCATGTTGAGCCTTTCTCGTGTTTCCCTTTGTTTACCCAACAAAATCACCCACTTATCCAAATTTAGCCTTTTTATTTTTAAATCTTTTGTGTTAAAACTCGGTCAAAAGTATCGTTTAACTAGCGCTTCTTGTAGTCAGTTGTTCATTATACAAATCCATTAGATTATTTTTATATGAAAAAAAAACAGAAAATAAAACACCCTAAAATAGGGTGAAGTCGATAAAATTCGAGCAATTTTGAATGCTAAAATGATGAAATCTCGTTGATGAGCTTGATATCACAAAAGTCGCCTTTTTAAGGCGTAAGTATGTATAGTTTTATCGTTTTACGCTTGTTAAACGTAACTACCGAGTTTTAACCATTTTGTCACTTTAAAATTCCCATTCCATACCCTTCACCCAAGCCTATCGTTACAACCCGTAAAGACCTCTTGATTTGCATTTTTTCACATGTTAGTTGGTGGAGATGAGATCTTGTGATAAGCTTATGATATTACACGTTTCATTGACGAGGCATTGAGTGTTTGCACATACACATTTTATGTATGTTTCACAAATAAAACCGAGTGTGTGTGAACATTGTAAGGTGTGTGAAGATTAGCGTGTTAAGTCAATCGGAAGTGAAGTCACGGCTTTTTGGTTATCTATACACATATTTGCATGTGCTTGTTTGGTTTGAATCACTTGATGTTGCGTTTCGAAAAACCGGCTAACCTTTTGTAGTTGTATTAGTAGATAGTTTGTAAATTCTCGTTCTTGTTAGATTCTAGCTTTTATTGCATTTTAGTTTTAGCTTGCTTGAGGACAAGCAAGGTTCAAGTGTGGGGAGGTTTGATATTCACCAAAATATGCATACTTTAGTCCCCCATTTTGTCCCCATTTTACGCGTTTTTGGCCGTAAAACTGAGAATCGGATTCTTAATCGGGTTTACTTTTGTTTACAGGCCTAAAACAGCATACCAAACAAGAAGATGATGAAAACGAGGATTTTCAGGGCGAAACGACAAAGCTGCGAAGATTATGTGAAGAAACTGACCTGGGCGAGTTACAGGGTCGTGCGACTCGTGGCACCACCGTGCGGATCCGACAACAAGGCTTATCCCGGCATTGCACAGCCAGTGCGATCAGGAGTGCAAAGGATCCCGGTAACGAACGACCGTGCCATTAGACGCACCCCGTGCGGATACGATGACCAAGCCCCAGCCCGGAATTGCACACCAGTGCAGTTGGTCGTGCTATAGGAACATCGGAGATGCACGATCATGCATCCTATGGAACGACCGTGCGACTACGAAGACCAGTCAAGATCTGCTGATGTCACACAGTATGGTGAACAGGATTTTAAAAGTGAACGGTCGTGTACTTTAATGGCACGACCGTGCGACTTGAAAAAGTTATAAAAAACAGACTGCAGCTTTCATTTGGTAATTCTGGACTTTTGGGAGCTCAATTGGCGAATTCACAGGTTTCGGAGGCTCTTGCTTTCACCCGGATTCAAGCCATATTGTGCCGATTAGCTCCGTTACTATCCGGATACTCAATCTTGTGCTTGTTTATGGTTTGATTCTTGAATCTTTCCATGTTTTTGTTATAATTCAAGCATTTAGATTGATGATTATGTATTATTGTAAGCCTAAAGGCAAAAACACTAGTATCCCTTGCTTAATTACAACCTTTAGTATGTTAATTATGTTTGTAATGACACTTTGAAGCATTTTCTATGTTAATCTTTGATGATTAGTTTGCAACCTTGTTTATTGATATTGAATTCTTGATTATAAGTAATTATCTTGGATGATTGGTATGTGGTTAGTTAAGATATCTGCAAGAAGAAGCTTAATCAATCATGTATTAGTAGACTTTGAACTTGGTTAACTTGTTTAATATGTTTGCACCATGATACTAGAAATGGTTAGTGGGTTAATAAGGGATAATTATTGTTAATCAAGAAGGCTTTACCTCACGGAAGGACCTTAACGGGTTAAATGGTGTTGTTATGAATTCTTGAAATAAATTATTAGCTTAGTTAGTAGTTTAGGCCAAAATTGCTATCTTGGTGAATTTATGTTCAAGATATGTAAAATGAACTCGATTGTGATTTAATCTAGTTTATGCTTGTCTCGGTGGTTGCATTGTGTTTATCAGTGTCACTTTCCTTGATTAAGTGAGGTTAGAAAACTCCTAACGGATTACTAACTTATCTTTAGTGGATTATCATAGACATTTATCAATTGCACGTTAAAGAACAATTTTAGGTGGTTAAAGTGTGATTATCGTTTTAGCTTTCCGAATGATTGTCATGTTAGGATTCCCGAAAGGGATACTAATTGTCTTAAAAATGAAGAATTGACCAAATGTTTTAAGTGGCAAAACCGACTTAGTTCACATGCTTTGGTTGTGCATAAAGCAAGGATATATATATATATCTATTTTCTTATTTGGAGTCTACTATGTTTTTATTAATATTTGTTTATGCTTACTTTAGTTTTTAGAAAATCACACAACTTATCTTCCTACCGGTAATTTAATGACAAAGGTTTAGTATTATTTATCCGCCCACTTCCTTGGATCGACACTTGGTTCTTACCGATGCTTTACTACATATATGACGGGGTACACTTGCCATTTCGTGTGTGTTTTGATGTTGAAGTATAAATCACTTTTATAAATTTAAAACCGAATCGTGTGTAAATTCATTATAAAAATATGTATATACGCGCACACGTCAACAACACACACCTATTCATTGTATACACTACAAAACGAAACTAATTGTCCTACATGAAAAGTTTGTTTTTGGGTCTGTTTAAGAATGGGCCAGTTGGCCTGAACCGCAATCTCATTCTGTACTTTTTTTATTCATCTATCGCGTTTACAAATATGATTACAGAAATTATATTATTTATAATTTTATATTAATAATCCACATTATTTAGAAAAGGCGGGTCAGAAGGTTTTAGGCCCATTGCCATGTTTCCTTTTTAAGTTTTTTTTGAGTCTCGACTAACCTTATAAAAGAAGGCTTACCTTATAAAACATCGCTTGATCAATTCTGGAAACAGAATCATACTTGTTGTGTCAGAGGAGTTACTTGTAGACCATGTTCTTCAGTAGTCAAGGGTTGAGATTGGTCATCTACAACCACACAAAAAAAAAACACATCAATCATGTGCAGATTAGACCATATGTATGAACATAACACAAGAAAACATCTCAAGCTCCCTTCTGAAATGTAATGTACGAACATTATGACGCGTAATTAAAAACGAAGCAATAAAGGAGCATAACGAAAGGAGCTATAAATTTGTACAAAGGTATAACGATTACCATGGTTATGAAATGAATTGGCAGTGTCTTCAGCTGCATCTGGTGTATTCATCTTGTTAAATTCCATAGACGACTTTTTATCTACTTAAACCTGCTAGAATAGTATATAAAAACATCAAAATTTGTCAAACACTCATATCTGAAGCAGTTAAGGTGGCACCTGGAGTCTTCTGTTCAGGACTTCTTGTGGTATCTGCCATAAGTTGCTCAAAATCCTTTTCCCACTGTCAACTGCAACACTTTTCTTATTGTTTATAAAGCACAGATCTAACTTGATTTTATATTCATAAAGTGAATTAAGTTATCAGATATAAGTTTATTTAGTTTATATTAGAAAAATTAACCTTCCTAAATCATCAGCTAACTTTTTGGAGTCGAAGTTGTTAGAGAATAGAACTCCACGCAGAGGCTTCCCATCTATAACCGTCCTCTAGAATTGGAACCTGAACCAGTTTAAGGAAACTTCAATATAGGCATGTTTGGAATAACCCTTACAGTGTGTAAATCATTCTCAAATTTTTGAATCAAAACAAAGTAGAAACCAACATTGCATAGCTAACATGCTTTATCAGAGTAAGCTTCAGTAGATCCCTCCCGCCTTTATGAAAAAGAGAGAAAAGAAGATAAGATAACTTATAAACCTGTAAAAATTAACTTACCAACTTATCATCACCTTCTCGACACCCAATTCCAATTGCATCTGGTGCAATAACAAGAACAAAAGTCATCAATAGGAAGAATGGAATACACATGTTCAATCATGCTTAACGCTTTTTAATCCAGCTAATGCTAATAACATTGCTACAACAGCACCATGATGTAATTTCTTTAATCTAGTTTGCACGTTGCCTCTAAAATTTTCCAACATTTATAATAAATAACAATATCACCATTAGACGGTGTGTTTGGATGTGTGCTTTGAATCCTATTACATGTTGGTCTGTTCTTTCAGAGAGTGTGATGGATATATGTGAAGCAGCTGATCCTTTCTTCTAATCGGAAACAACTTTCTCCCAATAACATAATCAAACATAACTAAAAGATTAAAAAAGGACAATATGCTAAGCATTAAGGGACTGCTTACCTGATGGTTTTGTGCGATTACGGAGGATGAATATTTGCTTCAATCATTTGCAAAACAAACATTTCGACATCAACAGAAAAAAAAGTTGAGAATAACCAATGTAGATATTAAAATTAAACATTAATATATATTATATAGAAAATGGATATTATTGAAGTTATATATATTTCAATGTATGTCTCAATACCTTTCTACATGTATCCTCTGAAACAACCATTAGCATATGAAGATCAACCAAAACCATGTGGGTTGACATTTTAGAAAATGGAATCTAGTGTGATGCATCCAGTGGAGTTATTTCTAGACCTTCGTTTAGCTTGTACATTATGCATTATGAAATGTAATTTTGAATAGGACATTTGAAAAAAAAAAACAAATGTTTGAGAAGAACACGAATATGACCGTGGATGAACCTAGAAAATGAATTGAGCCTTGACCAATGATCACCCATTTTAAGTTAATGGCTTGAAACCCAACTGGATTATTCTTATATTCTAGGAAAATTGATTAAAAATAATCGGGTAAAGAGGGGTTTGATCGGGAACTTTGATTTACTAGAATACTTATACCCTTTTTCAAAACCTAACTTTCACTTGAGTTATGGTTGACGCAAAACCCGAAAAAATCGAACCATTTCAAAACCAAACAACATACAATAATCAACTTAAAGTAAAAAACATACCTTCTTGAAGCTGCTGACCAGACCCTGATGTTGAAAGCTTCATATTTTATTACACAAAAACTTAACTTACCAAGAAAACCCTAACCCAGTTTAGACTTTAGAGTAGAAGAGAGCTGTGAAGAAGAAAAAGAAAGGGGAAAGTGACGTCTGGTAACATCGAATTGAAGAAGCATGTGTTTTATATCTATCTCAAAACTTAGTGTTTTATTCAATCGATGATAAATTGAAAATTTCTTCCTCAATCTGTTGGTCGGAACCCTAGCCTCTGCCTGTTGAAGAAAGAAGAAGGCGAGTTTTAGAGAGAGAGATAGAAAGTTGAGTTGATAAGCAGAGAAATTAGATGAATTTTGAAACCCTAAATGAATTTTGAAAGATGAGGGCACTCCGGATTTGAGAGAGAGAGTGAGGGAATTGAAATTATAGTTTAAATTTTGAAAATGTAGTTAGAACTATATTTGAGAGAGAGAGAGGGGTTTGAATTTTGAAAATGGAGCAAAAACTTATGTATTATTGAAGATGGGCAGTGGTTTTGATGGCAGAGGTTTGAATATTCCACATAGATTGACTGCCAAAATACGGGTAGAGGTTTGAAAGGCAGATGTTTGAATTTTAAATGTATTTTAAATTAAACTTTATGATGTAATAATGACATAAGAAAAGCATTGTTGGACAGCCTCTATGGCTGCCACCTCAGTTTTTCTTATATCATCGGGATTTCTCCTTTTATAGAAAGTACAGATAGATATAATATAATATAATACTCCCTTAGTCCCATTAAAAGTGTCATATTTTGAATTTTCAAGGTCTTTATTTATAAACTTTGACCTTAAATAATTTTGTTTGTGTTAGATAATACTTGATGAAAGTTATATGATTTGAGTGTGTTTTACAAGTGTTTTTATTGGGTTAATTTTCATCAAGTTTTATATAACATAAAAAATATATAATTAAAGTCAAAGTTTATAAATAAAGACTTTGAAAATTCAAAATAAAACACATTTAATGGGACGGAGGGATTATAATATAATATAATATAATATAATATAATATAATATAATATAATATAATATAATATAATATAATATAATATAATATAATATAATATAATATAATATAATATAATATAATATAATATAATATAGTTAGATTTGTATGTAATTCTTATTAGTGAAATGAATTATTTTATTACTGTAAATAAGCAACAAAAATATGCAATACAACTTGTACCTTATGCTCTGAGACTTTTTTCAAAAAAAAAAAACTTGATTTTTTACTTTTAATCCAAAGGTTTTTACCTTTTACAATTTTAACCCTACATAATTTGTTTTTTAACTTTAACCCAAAACTTTTCATTATTTGCAATTTAACTTCACAACTTTTATCACTTATACTTTCATCTTTCGCAAATTGTCGTTTTATGTATAGTTCTAATTTTTTCGAGTTAATACGACGCAACGTACGACCGTGGTTCAACTTTTTTATGTTTTGTTTCAAATTTTGCAAGTTAACACGACGCAACGTGCATACCTCTGTTTTTCCATGTTTGTCAGGTTCGTTGCAACACGCAGATCCTATGTCGAGTTAGTGTTGGTGGTCGATGGCGGTTGTGTGGCTTTAGTACTATTTGACACCGTTTTACGCCCCGCCGCAACGCGGGGTGTGCTTTGGGGGTTTCTCAAAGAAAAAATGGTTATGCATATGGTTGCTGTAACCTTGGCTTCAGGGGTTTTCCAAAAAAAATTGATTTTTTTTTACATTTCACCCAAAAGTATTTCATAAATTACTTTTAATCCAAAACTATTTGTTTTTTTTACTTTTAACCCAATACTTTTTTTATCTTTTGCAATCTATCCTTACAACGTTTTTTACTTTCAACTTTGGTCCTTTATAGTTTTTATTTTCCGCAAATTTTTCGCTTCATGCTTGGTTCTAAATTTTTTGACTTAACACATCGCAACGTGCGTATTTGGTTTAACGTTTTTACGTTTCGTTCTAAATTTTGTGAGTTAATACGACGCAACGTGCGTATGTGGGTGAACTTTTTTACATCGTCTATTTTTTCCCATTTGTCAGGTTTAACATAACGTGCGGGTCCTAGATCGACTTAGTTATAACTAAAGAATCTCCGCTGCATTGTGGTGGGTCGCAATTCTAGTTAAATAAAATTATGAAACAAAAGAAAATTTATATTTACAATTATCTAAAATAATTTTCTAAGTTTTTGCTTCTCTCTTAAGTCATTATAATCTATCTTATTATATACAATTGAAAATTAATAACACAAAAAATATTAAAATAATAATGATAAGACTGTAAATATTAAAAATAATTGTAACTTATGTGGTAATGCTAAATATATTATAATTAAATTAAATTCTACTATGTAAATTAGTGATATAATAATACTTTGATATAAATACATTTTTTGGATATATAGATATGTATATCATCGTAGTACAGAAAATATTACATATTAAAAAATATATTATCTATACTTCCTATAAAATGAGAAAACCAAGTGACATAAGAAAAGCTGAGGTGGCAGTTATAAAGGCTGTCAACCAATGTTTTTCTTATGTCAATTTTTTTTAATAAAAATAGCAAGATATTATTCCACATGAAAAAGGGCAATTACAAAGCAATTGCAGGTAGTCGGGCAACAAGTTGCGCCGCCACCCCCTTTTGAATAGAATCACTTTAAAATCTATCTAAAAATCTGCCATCAAAACCTCTGCCTATATCCATCCATAGTTTAAAAGCCAGCAGAGGTTGAAGGTTCATACAATGCCTTTATATCAGCAGAGGTTGATTGCCGGCAATTTCAAATTCAAAATGCCTGAGAATACGTAATTTGCAATTAATGCATGTCACTCACTCACTTCTGTCAATCATCTTCTTATATAAAGCTTTTTTTTTCTCATTTCCCTCCTCATATTTTATTACACTCTCATGTTCTCTGATTTCGTATTTTGAAATTTGAATTCATTCTGAATTCTAAATTAGAAGCATGTCAACATCAATTGAAATTAACAGTTTTAATTTTGTTAACGATTTGAATCCTGGGAAAGATTTGTGGCACATGAAAGCAAGGATCTTCCAAAAATGGAATCAAGGTTATAAAATGGATCTCATCTTCATTGATGAAAAAGTAATGTGTATTTGTGTTTTTTCGTTCGTGTATAAATGATACCATGGATGTATATGTGTGATTTCCTATTTCTATGCTTTATAGGTTTGTATTATAAATGTTCCCGAGTTTTGTACGGTAGTTTATTGAAGATGTATATTCTTTGATTTTTTTTCTTTATCACAAACTGTAGGTTTGTATGCTAAAAAAATACTTTGTTTAAATGTTCATCGGGGTGCTAAGTTTCAAGGAGGTATTAAAAGTGATTCGATACCTGTTTTGAATGGACAACTTCAAGAAGATGTTATTGTTATTCTGTTGAAATTTGGTGTTTTTAAAAATAAAGATTTATATAAAGGTAGAGCACATGACTATAAAATCAACTTTTATCGATGCACAAGTGTTACACCTGTGATAGATTGGCAAGGTGTCGAGTATGGTTTCAACTTCAGAGCTTATCAATATATTTTTCAAGGAGAGACGGTAAAATCTTTGAGTGTTGGTAGTGTATATTTTTGTAATCATGTCTTCTCTGTATAAGATTAGATATTTTTTACTTACTTTGTTGTATAATGTGATCATGTAGATGTTGCTGGATTTGTTATTTGGTGTGGAGGTCTTGAATTCGTTCACCGACCTCCAAAAGAAACTAAGATGATGAAAAGCGATATTCAAGACTTGGAGTAAGTTGTCGTTTACATGTTTAGTCATGTACACGTGATTGTTTGTATTTAGTGTGGAATGATCTTAATAAATGAGATCAAGAATGTTGGTATTTAATGTGGAATCATAGTAATGCTAACAAGTGAGATTAACAATGTTTGTATCTAATGTGGAATCATGGTAATAAATGAGATCAACAATTTATTCTTCAAGTGAATATGTTAGTTAATTTGTTGCTCATTTACTACTTTAATAGATGGTCATAAATTTCGTTTGATTTTATGTTGTTATTCATTCAATTTTAGTTTTGATTTTATAGATTGTAAAAAGTTGGTCATAAATTAGTGTTTAGTTTATGGTCAAACGAATATTGTTTTCATGTAGGGTTACGGTTTTGCGATGTACTTAGTGGAATGATTATGCTCTGCAGTTTAACGAATTCATCTCTAAAATGCCAACTCATGAGCATGTGATGACTGTTATACAGCATGGAAAGTGTAAGGAAATAGAAATGTAATTTTTGTTACCTTCTTCAAATCATAAATATACTCTTTATTTCTGGAAATATAATAACAGGTTGAATATATATTCATTAGTTTTTTTATGATCTGTTGCAAGGATGTTGGTGATGTTACGGAAGACTTTTCAGCTGTTGAAATCGAAAAGGATTCTGGATTAAGTCTGAGTGGAAAGTAAAAACCACTTATTTTGAAGACTCCTTGTGGTTTGTATATATGTTTGTTAACTTTTGTTTTAACCTACCGTGGTTAAAAGTTTGGTATCTTATGGCTACAATTTGAATCATCTAACCTGATGGATTTTGTATGTAATTGCTACAATTTGAATATTATTGTTATTATATTATTGTTGATATTCATGTATTGCACAAGTAGTAGGGTTGTATATTATTGTTAGTGAATGAATGCAAATTTAATGAATTGGTTAGTAGGAAAACTGCTAGGATCTGATATACATTAACATCTGTTTAAGGCTAACCACAGTTACAGATTCCTAACATCTGCTAGGCCCTAAGCACTGTTATGATCTGAGCTACATTAGGATCTGTTGAACAAACTTTGCTTCAACAGACCTTATCATCTGTTGATCATGATCTGTTAAAGCTCTTCTGTTAAACATCCTCTGTTGAACTTCATCATCTGTTAATCCACAGCAGACGTTAGCTTCATCATACTTTTGTATTCATCAGGAGAGGTTCTCTTTGGCAGACCTTTGCTTCAACAGTCTTTGTGTTTATTAGCCGTGTAACAACCCGACTTTCCGAGGAAAGTCAAAGTACAAGTCAAAGTCAACGTTCAGATCTGTCATTTCTGACTTAATTATTGCTTGTACTCTCCAACTCGATAATCGATATTTTGGTTCACTCTATTTTATACTACGATTTGTTAATATGTGACGTAACAATGCGATAAAACGCTAATCTGCTTAACGCTATTACATCGCTACCGCATCGCAACTCAAATCGCAGTTATTGGTAATATTCTATATGTGTGTGTTATTACGTGTTACTTGTGCATGATTATTTATGTTAAAGGTGTTATTCGTAAACGCAATCGCTACGCAATCTCATCGCGGACACGAAAACTAAGTTATACTTTTTTGTTATGTGTTAGTTATGTTATTTGTGTAACTATTGTTTAATACTATCGCATCACTACTCGCAACTCGCCTAAACGCAACGCAACGCTTAACGCACGAAACGAAAGTCATAAAACCAACTCGCGAAAGCCCTCCGATCGAACGACCATTCGATCGAATGGACATCCGTCCGGATGACCATCCGATCGGATGGCCATCCGATCGCACGGTCGTCCGACCCGTCCAACCTTACATCGCCTTTCACCTCTTCCCCTTTAAATACTCAATAGTCACATCAACTGTTCACTTGATGTGACAGCTCCCTCCGACCAGTGCACCCTCAGCCTCTTTTCTCTCGATTCCTCGCGATTCTTGTAAGTTTTCACCTCAAATCTTGTACTTTCACAATCAGCACACACTTTCTCATCATCTTCACCATTAAATCTTACATTTCCACCGTGAAATCCTCTGATTCGGGCTGTTCTAAGGTGACGTCATCATGGAGTTCTTATGAACATTGAAGTGTGACCTCATCTCATCAAGAATGGTTCGGATCTAATGGGTTTCTACATGTTTAAACACTGATTTCGCCTAACTCTAAACATTTTCAGACAGATTTAAACTTCTTTCAACTCTTTTACACTCTTTCACTCAAAACGTTAGAATCTGGACTCGTTCGAGCCCTCTACTCATTCTCTAGTGAAGAACCAGTCTGAGAATGGAATGCTAGCAAAGAGACGACCGATTCATGGGTTGAATATGAAACTCCGTCAAGAACAATTGGTTCTGATCGAACGGGGTGATTCCCGTCTGATTGGACGAGTTGGACTTAATGTGATCCCTGTTGTGATTTTGTAAGTTTCTTAAGCAAACAGTTGCTCGATCGAATAGCCATCCGATCGGACGACCATCCGACCGAACGACTATTCGACCAGGTGACTTGTAACCTCAACACTTAACTACTTTACAAAACTTCAAAGAATATCAGCTTCCAAACGAATAGTCATCCGATCGGACGACCATCCGATCGATTGACTATCCGACTAGGGGACTAGATTCTTTGTAACTTTCCACTTAAACGAATTGCCATCCGATCGAACGGCCCTCCGTCCTGATGACCATCCGATCGAATGACTTTACTTATACTACAACGAAAACTTCAAAAGTTCAACATTTTACAAACACACCTTCCCTCAGTCGAATGACCATCCGACCGAACGGTCATCCGTCCGGATGGCCATCCGATCAAACCACCATCCGCTCACTCTTCTCACCGACATGCCATTTTACGCACTGTTCAACGCTTATACTGTCGTACTGTGATCAGGCTAACTCTCCAGCGCTCCCTTCAATCCAAGACTGTGTTTAATTACTAAACACGATCTGTGAGTATACTCGATCCCTTTTTGCTTAACGCACTTTTGGGTGTTACATACGTTACCTATATTAAACCACATCGACACACAACGCAACTACTTTTATACGCTAACCGCTCTGCATGTTATACGTGTTATTCGATGAATGCTTGTATGTTATGTTTACACATTGATTTGTTACACCCTGATTCACATTTGACCAATAGGTCGCAGCGGAAGTTCATGCCCAAAATTTTCTTTCTTTATAAATACCTTAACTTATTTACTAATTAAAAACATAGCCAATGTTTACTACATTATATACATCAACGTTCCCGTACAATCTCTCTAGTGACTCGATCTTTGATCTCTATTCCTTAATAATCCTCATGGCTTGTACTACCTGCGCTCACCACATAAAATTCATAACATTAGTACGTATCATAAACATATAAGATTTATTCACGTTTATTTTTCATTCCATTAACTCTCTACATCCCGGCTTTCCCTCTAATCATACGATCCGTAGTGAGACTTCTTTGATATTCCTGCGTTACAATTCATTCACCAGGCACGCTATTATTATCGTTAGTACTCAATTTCATTGAATGCATGCGTACATACTTTCATACAAACTTATACATACGCTTACGATCACACATAGCAACTTGCCTACATACGTACCTACATACATACGTACGTACCTACGTACGTGCAAACCTAAATACATCCATTCATACATACATACATACGTACATACATACATACATACATACATACATACATACATACATACATACTTATTAAATGCCTTCACACAAACCTACATACGTGCATACCTTCGTACATACTCACTTGCGTACATATACGTACTACCTACATACACACCTACATACATACACTTAGACTTATAAAACATACATACGTATATACCTACATTTATACTTACAATCACCTATTGCAATATACCCGACTCATACTTGCCTACTCATATACGTATTCATATATCCTCATGTACTTGCTACCTAGCTATAATCTTACATACGTTCGTGTATACATGCTTACATACACTTCTACATACGTGTATAGAAACATACAAACATACATACTTGCCTATCTACATATGTGCAATCATGTATACTCATAAAAACGTAAGTTAAATTAGTCATACGCAACTTAAAAAGCGTTTAAACGAGTTCCCAAGACAAAACAGAGCAAACAAACGATTTTCGCCAAACTGACACCCCGTCGCGCAGCGCGACGCCCTGAAACAAACAGAATGTTTGTGTTGCTGTGCTGCAGATTCCCAGCACGTCCGCGTTTCACGGAAACGGTCATAACTTCTTCGTTATTGGTCCGTTTTACCCGATTCTTTTTCCTACGCGTCCGTAATTTAATTCTCCATCTTATGGAGTTAAGATCCGACATCCGGATTAACAAAATTCCAGACTTTTAAGTCTTCGGCTTACTACCCTTTTTACCAAGAATTGACCCGTTCATAATTCTATCACATAACTTGTTTGTTTGACCTTAACTTCATATGAATTGATAATATCAAGGTCATTTGTCATAAACGAATTCTTTCCCGGATACCTTACATCTTATTTCACCCGTTTGCGCTCAAAGCTTATTTTGACCCGTTAAGGGTAATTGCGCATTAAAACGTTTCTGACTTACAAAACCATACCCCTCACTTTCATACTTGACCAAAACATTACACTAATCGAATAACTTGTTTCTAAACTACCTTTAAGATCGTTTGCCCAAAATACCCATCAAGGGCATTTTGGTCAACTTTAATCCCATCATTTACGACGAAAGACTACGTCACATGTTTAACCTCAACCATCATGTTTAGTTAATTAAAACACCATATTACTTAATCGAACTAAGAAGTGATCATAGAAATCACTTACCTTATGCGTCCGTGCTCATATCCGATTCCTTGCCTCTTCTTGACCCGTTAACACCTCATGCTTGAGCCCGTCTCGACGTGATTCCTATACTTTCATTTCATCGAAATCACGCTCTTGTTAGCATACTCATTTGTACATGTAACAATCATATCACTCGCGTAATTCACACTTAACTTTCCTTAGTCATTTCTAACAAGCATTAAAACATATAATCGACTTCATATCCTTTCCAACACACGTAATTCATCGGGTAATCAAAATTAACACATATTAACATAACATGTATCAAACGACTTCCTATAATCCTGCTTTTACAACAACGAGTCAAATCATGTTTCTTATACTTAGTTGACTTTCAAGAGTCAACTATTAACCATATTTAACCATCGACTTATCATCATATACTCGTAACATCATAATCGACTATACGGACGACACTATAAACATTTCATCATACACTTGATGTGAGTACTGCCTTTTAAGCATAACGTACAACTATTTCACGCACAAATCTTCTAAACTCATACATAACCCATCAAAACCTACTACTAATCATCATGTATCATTCCCAAATAAACATCAAACATATCATCATCACATTTCTCCTAATTCTTCTAACAAGTATTCATCATACCCACATAATACATCAATCTTTCAACAAGACTCGAACATGGGAGGTGATTCTAGTCATCATCTTCACCCTAACTAACGGGTTTCACCTCTAATCATCAAATTAACGCAAACCATACATAACCGATGTTCTATACAAGGATTCTAACCCTTGTACATGATCAATTTCATATTAACTCACGGATTAGAACATAACCCACTTCACCCATGATCACCAGTCTTAGATTTAAGACATACCTTATGATCCCCTTGTGTTGGTGATCATTAATCCATGCTCGGTTATGGATTTAAGCTTCATCTTGCCTTCCGATTTGATGATCTTCATGATTAGGGTTTGTGGAGCTCTCATGGAGCTCCTGGTTCTTTCTCGAACACACACGATGTGTGTGTTTATTTGTGTGTTGATTTCTTTTAATTAGTAAATTAACTTTCATTTGTTCCACTTTAGCCCCTCGGGTTTACCTTTAAAACATAACTGACAATACCTTCATCATTTAATACTTTTGACCATACCCTTAACTAGGTTAAATAGCCTAGTTATTTATTTCATGACGTGTCACATAAGAACACCCGACAAATATTAACATTCAGATTTTGGGGCGTTACATGATTGTTGCCTGACACCTTAGCAACGATAGTACTATAGTTTGGACTCAGCACCTGTCGTGGACAGGGGTTGTTAAGGGTATTTCTTCACGTATTACGGTGGCGATATGTGTTGCGCATTCTACAACTCGCAATCATGTCTGTGCATATTTCATTGTTGATAGCTTACTAGCTTCACATTTCTACGTGTTACATGCTGGTTATGCGTAAATCGCTTTCGCTACTATTATACTACTAAACTTGTATGCTCACATTTACACTATGTGTATTGCCTTATTTTAACGTATGTGGCAGGTGTTTAAGATGCTAGGATTGCTGGACTTTTGTGGAATCAAGTTAGGTGGTCTAGAAACCCACGAATAATTTATGAGTTGTCGGAACAATATTTGTCTTTGAGAACAATGTCTGCAATAACTATTTTACTTTATTTGATAGTAGTATGGGATATTAACGTTAAGGATTTGGTGATATATTAGTTGTTATGGATTCTCTTGGACAGTCTGTTTCGCTCAGTGCCTCACCCCGATGTTTCCGCCATCGGTTGGGGTGTGACAAGCCGAGGTTGTTTGCTTCAACAGACCTTATCATCTGTTGATCATAACCTGTTAAAGATCTTCTCTTAAACATCCTCTATTGAACTGCATCATCTGTTGATCCACAACATAACTTAGGGGCTGTTTGGTAGCCTCTTAATGACCATTCAGAGCCTACCTCTTAATGACCATTCAGAGGCTACCTCTTAATGGTTTAAAACCTCTGAATGAATAAGAGGTAACCTCAAGTCTGAATGGTTAAGAGGTAACATCTGAATGGTAAATCATCACATATCACATTCTTCTACTTTCTCATTGGTAAAATTCTTAATGGTTCCATTAAGAGGTAGCCTCTTAATGACCATTCAGAGGCTACCAAACAGCCCCTTAGCTGCATCATACTTTTGTCTTCATCAGCAGAGGTTCTCTTTGGCAGACCTTTGCTTCAATAATCTTTGTGTTTATCAGCAGAGGTTGTTTGCTTCAACAGACTTTGCTTCAACAGATTTTGTATTCAACAGAGCTTTGGGTTTGATAGACTTTAGCGAAATAGATGTTAAGTGTATCCCTTTGGTTGCAGATGTTCAAAAGATTTTTCATCCAAAAATCGAAATCTGATCAGATTTTCAGTTAACATCCAATTTTTTTGTTCTTTTCCTCCATTTTAATGAAATGCAAAATGGTCTTTTAATAGTAATTCTTCGTCGCTAAAGGTTTCAAACTTTGTATTTAGTAGAATTGGTTTTTCTATTTAAAAGAGGGTGGCGGCGCAACTTGTTGCCTGACTACTTGCCATTGCTTTGTAATTGCCCTTTTTCGTGTGGAATGATATTGACAAATGTAATTTTCGTTTATTTATATTTTTTATTTTTTTAAGAAAAAACTTTGTAACATTTAATACCTAATAAAAATATAGATATACACGTTTGTTTGAAAAAAAAAATCTGACCATTTTGCCCTTCATTAAAAGGGAGGAAAAAGACAAAAAAACTGGATGTTAACTGAAAAATCTGACCAGATTTTGCTTTTGGATGAAAATGATAACAAAATTGAAACCACAATGACCTAGATTCAAAAGGTTTGAGTTTTTGACTAAAATTACAAAAGTGACCAAACCTCAAAGACATTTTCAGAGTCTTAATAGTTTATACAATATAGTCACCTCTGGTCTTAACCATCCATTTATTAAATATGATCATCAAAGGTTTTTATTTGTTTATTATTAAAACCTTTAAACAAAAAGGTTTAATAAAAGTTTTAAGAATATTCGACTACACCTACCATACACTAACAGGAGGAAAGTGAATTACATCATCACCGACAACCACGTAGAGTGTCAAAACAATCATTTTACTCCACTAAGAATACCATAATGACCAAACCACCCCTTTTGTAATCAAGTCAACGCAATTGATACTTTAACTGCTCGGAGTTGCTTGACTTTTCAGTTTACAGATCGCACATGTTCACATGGAAACTAGAAATATTGAACTATTTTTGGTGGTGTACATGTTATGGATCTAAAAGAAACAAAATAAATCTTTTTTGGTCTGTAATATTTGACAACACTAATTCACATGACCCGAATATGTTTGAATCAGGTTAAGTTTTTTTTTTCATAATAGACTAGCATACAATGCGTTCATAACTTGATTGGTCATTTGAACCGACTGCCTTACTTGTCTACTAGTCGGAACAGTTTCAAAATTCCAAAATGCCAAGAATAATTTATTATGTGGTGTGGATTGCAGTATTAATAATATATGAAGCCTTAAATAATAAATGAATTGCAAATCCGATTTTGAGGAAAAAAAAAAAGAGTAAAAAGCACAACTTTTTAAGCACTATTATCTTTTGTTAGCTCAACTGGTTCGTCTTGTAAGTGGCCAGTTCAAATGGAGGCGATCAAAAGTAATTAACTCGACGTGTAGCCTATTTTGTTCCGATCAGTTGATCCAATTCAATCTTAAAGAATAATGTTGGCTTAGCCACAGAAGAGTCATATTCACACTTCCTTAATCTTTAATTTAGAATTGATAAGCATGTTTTTTTTTTTTTTTTTTTTATTATTATGAATATAAAAATATAATATATGTTATTGGTTGGGGGAATTGAGACTTAGATTTCACTCCATTCCACCTATTGGACCCCCTTGATTATCAATCTTTGTTTTCAAGTTAGCTAATATTGGTTTTTTAAAACCTTAAAATAACAATAATTGTTTAGAGCATTTGCTATTTAATATAAGCGACTACTTATATATCGGATCCTAAATATTATCAATGGTTAAATAAAAAATTTGTTAATCGAAATTGACCCTACAATATGTAATATGATTATTATTATAACTTTAAAAGATGATTAAAACTTGCATTGCCCTCATAGTGGGCCTATTTAAACTATATTGACTCACATGAATTACGCAGTAAATATTTTTTTATGTGTTATATAATATCATATACTAGTTTTATATGTTATTTACTTATCTGGTTATGTATAGAATCAATTTATCAAACATTTTTAAAAAGTTACATTGATAAAAGTCTTGGGTCCCCGCTAGCATTGCATAGTATTGCCAAGGGCAAAAATTTAACGAGCCATTGCCGTGTGAGATGTTGTAGACTTATTCAACCGAAACTAGAAACAACATTTTTATAATAATAGCTGTAAATCTTACGAAAAAAGGTAAATAAAACCTGAAGAGATGTATGGAACATATATGAATTCCATTAAAACTAGTGATTTGTAAGTCGTAAAAAAGGAATCAAGTGCTAAATTGCCAAATATGTGACCCAATTTAATTACGCTTAAATGAATATCCAACAAAAAAATATAATTTTTGGATAACCAGAATGTAACGGAATTCAACCAAAGTGGTGGATTTAGACGTGGCAATGCAAACGAGTTAAGAGACCAATCAAAACAAACCCGAATGAAATATTCCCCCAACTAGAGTTCATTGATAGTTTCATCTTTAAATATTTCTTCCATCGGTCCCTTCTTTCGCTTATTTTTCCTACACTGGTCTCCCGTTAAAAAAACTTAACGGAGTTATGTTTTTTTTCCAAATTACAAATAGTTTTTTTACGGCTTTTGATCAGAATGACGATACGAGTCCGTTGATGTAAAACTTACCTCGAAACGGTGCTCCGATGTAGAAAAAACTGTTTGTAATTTGGAAAAAAAATATAACTCCGTTAAGTTTTTTTAACAGGGGACCGGTGTAGAAAAAATAGGTGAAAGACAGTGGCGGATCTAGAAAATCTTCGTAGCGGTAACGTTTTATGAAAAAGCGATAACGAAATCGAAAAAACGTCAAAAAAGGTCAAATTTTTCCAAAATTTACACTATCGCCAGAGCGCCAAACGGTAGCGGAGGCTACCCCTTCCCCTAAGGTAGGTCCACCCCTGGTGAAAGGTGGGACTGGTGGGGGAATATTTAAAGATGGGATTGTCAATGACCAATGACCTCTAGTTGAGATTATTACAGGCCAATTCCCCTATTTAATACATACATACTTGGTGGGTGTAAAACGTTGAGAACCAATTTCACCGGACCAAATTGGTAAACTCGAAAGTATCCTTCTGCCAAATGCGTGTAGGTGAACGTGTTGAGCTGTCCACGTCACAGGGAGCTAAATATCATTCAGCAAAACCCAAGGGTAAATTCTGTAACTTCAAACAGTTATATATACCCACACCCGCTTTATATGTAATCATATGCTAAAAATAACCGCTCTCACATTCTCACATACTCAGACTCAGATCTAACAACAGGTAACGATTCATAACGTTAGGGTTTATAATTTCGTTCAATAATTAGGGTTCTTCACTCTAATTGCTTTGCTTATTGTTTAAATTGAACACATCTAGTGATATATTTGTTCAGATGTGATTCAATTGAAGATATTTACGTTGTTTATATGATCAGATCCGATGAAATTGAAGATATATTTAGGTTTTTGTTTGTTATTGAGCTCAATTTTAGCCTTTTAAGCTGTAGGTTGTGATTCGAAAGTGTTTTGTTTAGATCTGTGCTGTTTGTATTGTTTGATTGGTGTGATCAAGGGTTTTTATGGTGTTTTAATTTGAAATGTTGATCGTTTTGAATTTGAAGTAGATGAAATGACATTTAGGCTGTAGGTTGTGAATTGAAAGTGTTTTGTTTAGATCTGTGCTGTTTGTATTGTTTAGGTTATGTGATCAAGGGTTTTTATGGTGTTTTTATTGGATTTTATGATTGTTTTGTATTTGAAGTTGATGAAAGGACATTTGGAATTGAAGATATACTTATGTTGTTGTTTGTTAGTGAGCTAAATTTTAGCCTTTTAGGCAGTAGGTTGTGAATCGAAAGTGTTTTGTTTAGATCTGTGCTGTTTGTATTGTTTAGTTGATGTGATCAAGGGTTTTGATGGTGTTTTATTTGGAATTTATGATTGTTTTGAATTTGAAGTAGATGAAATGACATTTGAAATTGAAGATATTTTTATGTTGTTGTTTGTTTAGTGAGCTGAATATTAGGGTGTAGGTTATGAATTGTTTAGATCTGTGCTGTCTGTATTGTTCAATTGATGTGATCAAGGGTTTTTTGGGTGTTATAATTGGAAGTTTTGATTATTTTGAATATGAAGTAGGTGACATAATGAAATGACATTTGGAGCAGATCTGAGTGTTTGAGTTCTTGTTTGATAAGACTAGCAATGCTGTTATTGGGAGCTTATTATGTATGATCTAATGTGTATTGTCTCTGTTTGTTAAAATGTTATATGAAGATTTTGTATCATGTTAGTTTTGTCGGCTAGAAGATGTTATCTTGGGTTGGTTTTTAGGGTGGGGTGTGAGGGGAGGAGAAGGGAAAAAAGTGGCTAGATTGTTTGTGATGATCGTTTCTGATTCAAATCTGGATGGATCTGTCAGCATTTTGTCGCTAATTTCTTTCAGAAAAAAACGATTCTCTATGTTTTAGATTGTTGCGTGCCATATTGTTGGCTTATAAAGTTCCTTGAGGTTACAAGTCATTCAATGATGTGACCATAAAAAACATGGGTCTTTTGTGGAAAACGTTATATCCGATGCCACTAGTGGTGTTTGATCTATACTTGAAAGTTACTTTTCATCCACTTTACTAGCAAAATGTAAAAATTGAGCTTATTGATAATAGATGCATCCATGGGCCTTTTTATCGATTCTTTACCTACAAAGTGACTTGATGCTTATTCAAAATCGTGTTCTACAGGAATACGTGAAGATGGTGAAGATCTGCTGTATTGGAGCTGGGTATGTCGGTGGGCCCACCATGGCTGTCATAGCACTCAAGTGCCCCGATGTCGAAGTGGCGGTGGTTGATATTTCCGTACCTCGCATCACAGCCTGGAACAGCGACCAACTCCCTATTTACGAACCAGGGCTTGACGATGTCGTGAAGCAATGTAGAGGCAAAAACCTCTTTTTCAGCACGGACGTAGAGAAACACGTATGCGAGGCCGACATAGTATTTGTTTCCGTCAATACCCCAACAAAGACACGCGGTCTCGGTGCTGGTAAAGCTGCTGATCTCACATACTGGGAAAGTGCTGCTCGCATGATTGCTGATGTGTCAAAATCAGACAAAATTGTCGTTGAGAAATCAACTGTCCCCGTCAAAACAGCCGAAGCTATTGAAAAAATCTTGATGCATAACAGCAAGGGTATTAACTTCCAAATTCTTTCAAACCCGGAGTTCCTTGCTGAGGGAACCGCAATTCAAGATCTTTTCAAACCCGACAGAGTCCTCATCGGTGGTCGGGAAACCCCAGGAGGCCAGAAAGCAATCAAAGCATTGAAAGACGTGTACGCTCACTGGGTCCCGGAAGAAAATATCATCACAACCAATTTATGGTCTGCAGAGTTGTCAAAACTTGCTGCGAATGCCTTCTTGGCACAAAGAATCTCGTCTGTGAACGCCATGTCAGCTCTTTGTGAGGCGACTGGTGCAAACGTTAGCCAGGTTTCTTATGCAGTCGGAAAAGATACAAGAATCGGTGCGAAGTTCTTGAATGCTAGTGTCGGCTTTGGCGGTTCTTGCTTTCAAAAAGACATCTTGAACTTGGTGTACATCTGTGAGTGCAACGGTCTCCCCGAAGTGGCGGAATACTGGAAACAAGTCATAAAGATCAACGATTACCAAAAGACCCGTTTTGTAAACCGGGTTGTCGCTTCTATGTTCAACACAGTGTCAAACAAGAAGATCGCCATCCTTGGATTCGCCTTCAAGAAGGACACTGGTGACACCCGTGAGACCCCGGCTATTGACGTGTGCAAGGGTTTGCTCGGTGATAAGGCTCTTTTAAGCATTTACGATCCGCAAGTCACCGAGGATCAAATCCAAAGAGACCTTTCGATGAAGAAGTTCGACTGGGACCATCCTCTTCACCTCCAGCCGATGAGCCCAACTACTGTTAAGCAAGTCGGTGTTGTTTGGGATGCGTATGCAGCCACCAAGGATGCCCATGGTGTGTGTATCTTGACCGAGTGGGATGAGTTTAAAACCCTAGATTTCCAGAGGATATATGACAACATGCAGAAACCCGCTTTTGTGTTTGATGGTCGGAATGTTGTTGACAGTGACAAACTGAGAGAAATTGGCTTCATTGTTTACTCGATTGGTAAGCCGCTGGATGCGTGGCTCAAGGACATGCCTGCTTTGGTTTAAAGAAAGTATTCGATTACGTTGTTTGGCTTGTGGTGGAACCTGAGAGCACTAGTCAGTTCAAAGTCTTCACTATTTTTGGCTGGTCAGTTCTTTTATTCTTAAAATTGTTCTTTGTAGCGAAAAAACAATCATGTGGGTTTGCCATATATGTTTACTAAGCTTTACATTCCTTCTATGTTGTACTTATTGATATTGTTACATTTTTCAACTTCACCGGATTTTATTTTGTTTTGACTCGTTTTGTTCAACACTTGTCAAAATAATTTTAAGTAATGTGTAATTTGAGCAAGCATTCTTGTTATTGTATCATGGTGTTGTACTTGCTGTTCCTTGACAAGTTCCGATTCTAATTTCTTACATTCTCTTGAGATTAATTTTAAACGCCTACGGGACCCTCAGAGCGAGCTCCTCTTGCTTCGTTCTTGTATGAGTGTTGCTAAATTACTGTTTGGTCTTCGAACGTGTCAACCTTCTTTGGTCGGGGGAGCTGTCTTTGTTTTTGATAAAGGCCTCCGGGGAGCATTAGAGGATATTGTTGTTTGTGGGGGTGCCTTTTTTGGAGATCTCCAGTGGAGGTTGGCTTCTCTCCCGACCCGGTTCGGAGGCTTAGGGATTTGTACGGCCGAGGATGCCTCTTCATATGCTTTCGTGGCTTCAAGGGCCCAATCTTGGGGTTTACAAGACCACATACTCCGAGAATGTGGTGGGGATGTTTTAGACTCCGATTACAGGAGTGCGTTGGACCATTTGCATAGTTCTCTTCCCGACCTTGATATTGGCGGTTTCTATATTAAAGACACCGCCCCTCCTAAATCCCAGAAAATTCTGGCGAATGCCTTATATGGCGAAATTGTCAAGAGGTTTGAAGAGAAGTTTGTTTTATCCCCTCGGCAAAGAGCTGTGTTTGAATGTCTACGTGCCCCACATGCTCAGGATTTTCTGTCTGTCGCACCTATTGAAGGCTTGGGGCAACACATGTCGGCTGTGGAATACCGTGCTATCCTTAGATACCGACCGATGATTCCTTTGTTCCCAGTTGACGAGCCATGTCCAGTATGCCGCAAAGCGTGTTTGGATTCTTTCGGCGAGCACGCGATCCACTGTAAAGAGCTACCAGGGTTTAAATATCGGCATGATTGGGTGAGAGATGTGTTATGTGATGTTCTTAAGCGGGCCGGGATCTCTGCCAAAAAGGAGACTCCGGTAAATTTCCTGACTGACCCCTTAGAGGGGAGGTCCACTTTACGCCCGTCAGACATCCTTGGGTTTGGATGGGAAGGGGGGAAACACGCTTGTGTAGATCTAACTGGAGTCTCCCCCCTTGTCGGGCTCAAGGACAAGGGCTTTGTCGTAGGGCAAGTGGTGCTCAAGGCAGAGGCGAACAAAGTGGCAAAACATGAGAAAGCCTGCCTGGAGAATCAACATGTGTTTGTCCCGTTTGCGTTTGATACCTTTGGTGGTCTCGCTCCTGACGCTGTGCGACTTTTGAATCGGGTTCAAAAAGTCGTTAATAGTAATTCTTCGTCGCTAAATGTTTCAAACTTTGTATTTAGTAGAATTGGTTTTTCTATTCAAAAGGGGGTGGCGGCGCAACTTGTTGCCTGACTACCTGTCATTGCTTTGTAATTGCCCTTTTTCGCGTGGAATGATATCGAAGTTATATTGATTAAAAAAAAAAAATTTCAATTCCTTTGACTCCAATTGTTGAAAAAAGTTTGTGAACCAAATGTCCCCTAATTGTTTAGTCTCTTGTAGAAGATGAGGGGTGTCAACTTATTCTGTTACCAAAACACAATAAGCTCAAATCAGTGTATGGTGTCGCCAAAGTGCTTAAGGTTATTGACAACATCGTCCCTTATGTAGTCAAAGGCGCAAGCCTAGGCGCTCGGGCTAGGTGTATGGAGGGACACACAAGGTTACGCCCAACCATCAAAACGACTGGAGAAGATGCAAAGAAAGTTGTAAAGAAAGGAAACCGGATTGTCCTGTTTGGTCATTTAATTGGCATAAGATAAGGAATTTCATGCTAGTTTAACTTTGGAAACTAACACCTGTTAGAGCTTCTAAAATCAAAGCCATAGTTTCATCTTCCATCAAAGCTTTTCTGGTGTGTTTGTGTACATACTCATCTAGCTTCTTTGAACCAAATTTTAGTTATAACCTACATCCAATACCTTTGAATTGTCAGCAATGTATTCAACTTTCGGTTTGTAAACTTGTATAATAAAACTTCCGCTACATGTTTGATTTCAAAAATTTTGAGGATTAAAAACACATTAAAATAAAAACAGTTTTAAAAAATATGGGTGTTACGCTAAATCTATAACTGAAAATCCTTCATTCCTGACAACAAAAGCTCACACACACACGCACTCACTATTCGACTAAAATGTTGTTTAGTGAGTGTATAAAGACTATAATCAAAATATTATAGTTTATATAAAACACACCTCATGTAAGTTGTAACCCTAATTACATCGCTACAATCTAATACAATTTCCTGGTTTAAATTACACGCACCAAACTTATTTTTGAGTCATAACCCGATTCGGATAACTCAAGCAGTAGTATAAAGTAAAATAACATTATCTACAAATTCACAGTTCAACTCATCAAATATTTATAGTTTCTTTTCTTTCTCGAGTTCAATTTCAATAAAAGCTCGATTCAAACAAGATGAAGCTTGAATTGATCTATAAAACGATCCGTTTGCAACCATAGTCACGGTCCTGTTAGGGTGAACAAAAGGTACCATTTCATTTTATTTAGTTACATTTTTTTGTATCAACTACATATTATCCTTATATATAAAAGTTTCTTTTCAATGTAATCGAAGAATTTACATCGAGATAATTGGTAAACGGGCAACAAGTTGCGCCGCTACCCCTTTTTGAATAGCAAAACTAAGCCTTTTAAAAACTACGTTCATAGATCTCGGGGTCATAACATTACTATGCATGACCCATTGTAAAACTAAAAGAACTGAAACTGTAGATAACATGTCATTCCTTTGGATGTTAAATGGCATTTTTCTGGGAATCTAAACACCCATCTTGTTCTTGGTTTAGAAAAGCGCAACGGTTCATGTCCCATAAGCCAGACGCAGCGTGAAGCTCAAGGCGTGCATATCAGACATGCTCCGTGTGCAACTAATTAAGCTCGAAGCTAAGGCTCTGTCGTTTGTTTACACATTAATATTTTTCTCAAGCTAACCATTCATAATTTCTTCACCTCATTGTTTGTTTTTACATATCAGCTTGTCCTGATCGCCTCATGGGCATTGGGCGTTAAGCGCGCCTGACCAAGATCTTGTTGTTGCCGATTTTATTAGGTAGCCCATTATCTTAAATAGTTGACAGTTTCTATGATTACTGAAAACAAATTTCAGCTAATTGATTGGTTTTTGATATGGTTGATGCTAATTTAACAATAAGATTAATGTAAGTCATTCTCTTAATTATGACGCATATTAATAGTTGCACTTGTTAAAATGCAAGAAGGAGAACAAAACAATAAACAAATAACACTAAGGCTTAATAGTGCACTTGACATCATGACATTACATCTTGTCATAGGGATAAGACACATACATTCTTTAGAACAAAGAAACAAGAATAACAAGACAAAAATCTAAGGCTTAATAGTGCACTAAAATGTAGGACCTTTGAAATGGGCTATTAAACTTTGGCATGTGTTTAAGTTGAATTCTATGAGTTGTAATAACATGTTGAAAGCTTTATAATGGAACATGCAAGAAAGGAATCACACTATTCAAACCATGTGCACTTTGCTTTATTTGGATATGAATTGTGTGCTCTTGAATAATCTTTGTCCCCTATGTATTAACTAGACATAATTATCGCCTGGATTTTTTGCAGGCCTTTAATTTACATATAGTGAGATTTTACCTAGTGTGAGATAATCGTTTGCATTTGGTCGTATTCTTTGGTTATTATGTGTCACATATGTATTTTCCATTTCGTTAAAAGTCTATTTTATGGTATAGACGTTTATGACCTCCCCTTTATGCCTTGCGGTATTCATTCCTCTGGCATTATGACCTTTATCTAACTAGTTTTGCATATGTGAAGGACTTAAAAGACACTTTCATAAGGTTGTTTGAAATTAACATAAACCTTTACTAACAAGTTTAAATCGTTTGTTTGTCGCTCGTTGTCTACATATTCTTCCCTTTTGCTTTTGAAATCATTAACTGCAGCTTTTTTCGAACGTTTTATTAAATCTATCGTTGACTTCAACTGCACCTTTGTCTTTTGAGTTTTGACGAGCCGAGCCGCTCTTAGCCTTTTCTTTGTGCTCATTGGAGGGGGAAGTTCTTTAATATTAGTTATAAATTAACTATGTAGGTCAAAATGCAATGCAAGTGAAGTTTTACATTCGATATTATTTGACACAACGTAAGATTCCTTCAAATCATTATACATTACAATCACCGTGCTCGATTTTCATTCACTCGAGTTTCATTCTTCCATTTGAAATTATACAGATTTCTTTCATTCGATCAAGATCACAGTTTCTTTCATTTGGTTGTTTTAATTCAATCTTTTTCGTTAGCGACGTCGTTTTAGGACAACTATGTATTTGGTGAACATTCTAACTAGTCATGGGTGGCAAAAAAAAAAAAAAAACAAACAATCTGGTATAACATTTATACACTTATTTGTTGTTTTAGGAAGGGCCTGACGTTCATTCTTCTAACAAGGCCCCTAAATAGGAGTATAATATAATACTTTAACAAGGTAGAAACGAAAAGAAAATATTAAAAGTTCTCTCAAATCAGAGCTTTGTCTCGTTGAACACATCGTTTTGTTGCACGAGAAACGATTTGTAGTTTGCTTTATTACGTTCGAAGATCCGTCACCGATTTGGATCGCAACAATTTTTTTTTTCTTGAAAAGAATTGTCGTCGTCATTCTTTTTTTTGTCTGGAACTGAATATCATTAATCTTATGAATTTACATCGAGATAGCTGGAACACATCGTCATTCTTTTTTTTTGGGCAACAAGATGCGCCGCTACCCCTTTTTGGATAGTAAAACCAATTTTTTTAAAAACTACGTCCATAGATCTCGGGGTCATAAAATTACTATGCATGACCCTTTGAACTCGACTGAGTAGGTCCACGGCCTCTGGCGCCAGAAAACCAAAAGTATCAAAAGGAAAAAAAAAACATGTGGACCGTCGTTTTTCAGGGTTGTTGAGAATACCAAGGCGCACATCCCTATGTGGTCGGATTTTTTGATTTGTTAAAGTTTTTTGATCAGATTTGGTTCAAGTTTGTTTGTACATAGAAAAGAAATCCAAACGAAGTAGTAAGTTGTCGTTTAGCAATATTGTTTTCGGGTAACCAAGAATGTTGTTCTTGATGATTTAAAGGAAGTAAGAAAGTAATCGAGAGGGTTCTTGGAAAAAAGTTACCAAGAAAGTTCCTTAAAAGAAAGAAAGAAAGAAAGAAAAAGTTCCGGATGTTTGGTTATTTATTGGAGATTGGTTTCGGGATCGGGAATCAATTCAAACCAAAAAGAGGAAACCATAAAAGAAAGTAAAGATAAGAAAGACATGATGGTGATTTGAGGACTTCCAGTATTGACGAAATCGAACTACAAGGTATGGTCGACCAAGATGGATGGATTTCTAAAAGACTATGGTTTTCGGGACGTTATAAAACCTACAGTTGGCGTAATTGCGGATGAAAGGAAGATGTACATAACATTGGGGTACATGTGTCAAACCCTGCCGAAAGACATCTTGGTACAAGTTGCCATACTCATGAATGCTAAGGAAGTATGGCGTGCTTTGAAGATTCGATTTCTTGAAATTGATCATGTACGAAAGGTGGGACAGGAAAAGGCAGCTCAAGAAGCCGCTGAGAAAGAAAGATTGGATGAGATTGCTAAGAAAGAAAGATTGGTTGCGATTGCTGAAAAAGAAAGATTGGATGAGATCGTGGAGAAAGAAATATTAGAAGTAATGAAATGACAGTTGTAGCTGGCAAATCTGTACATTTAGAATCGTATGTGAAAGTCAACAATTGAATATTTCTTGAAGAAAAATCGAGACCAAATGAAAATTTCAAAAGAATAGTTAGAAAAAAAAAAAAAAAAACAGAACAAGGTTTGATAACGAAAAAAAGACTAACCCAGTTGCACATTTTTTTGTCAAAGTTGGATTGCCAAAAATGTTTGGATGAGCACCATAACTTAACCAACTGAGACAATGACGCCACCATCATCCATCGGGGATCCACCATTCCCCATCCCCCATCACTGCACCAGCCATCATTTCGCATCCCCCATCAGCGCACCAGCCACCATCGCCCATCCCCATCACCGCACCAGCCACCATCACTCATCGCGCAAACCAGTTTTGAACCTTTTAATGTGATAGTGTGATATGTGGCTACTTTAAAATCTATATTCGGTGTTAAATTTATGATCTTGTTAGTTTTTTTCACATATTTTAAATGAATATGAATCAAAATGAATTTATCTAATTAGTCTAAAATTCGATTTTTTTATCGAATTTGAATCAGAGTTTTTATTTGAATATGAATTCAAATCAAACTGGCCAGTTTTTAATCGAATTCGAATCGGATACGAATTGAAGCAAAAATAAAAAATATTCGAAAAAATGGATTCGAGTAATTCGAAAATTCGTTATTTGGTTCGATGAACACCCCTAATCTGCATATGAGATGAACTAGGTTATAACCCCGTGTATTACACGGGTTGAATAAATATAAATTTATATATTATGGGGTAACTTTGTAGAATAGTAACCAAGTTTTAAAAATGTTCCAGTTAGGTCACTCAAGTTTTAAAAGTGTTCCAATCAAGTCACTCAACATTCGTTTTTCATTAAAATTAAGGGTTTTTTCATCCATTTCATAGGTAACCGTGGTGATGTGGATTTTTATTTCTTTTTTCCCTTTTATTTGATGCTAACTCGAGTTATGTGGATTGTAACTTGTTTTTTTAATTTTTAATGTAATTAAAGTGTGTTTATTTTTAATAAATATAATTTCATATATTAAAATAATCCGAGCCAACATCTTATGCTCCATTTTTTTCTTGACACATGGAAAAAAGGATATGACTCGATTTGAATGTTAAGTTATCTAATTGGGACAAAAACGATACGAATGACCTAATTAGAACACTTTTAAAACTTGGTTACTATTCCGTGACATCCCTATTATAGATAATAAAAAAGTTACATCTTTAAAAACGTGTATTGCATGGGTTGAATAAACACGTGTATTACACGGGTTTATTAAATATAATATAATCGGTTAACACATATGGCCGTCAAGATATGTTTTTGAAAAAAAATGAACTTTGATGTATTATAACATTTTACTTTGTTTTTTATTTGTTTATTATTAGGTTAGAAACTTGTGTATTACACAAGTTAACATTTTACTTTATTTTTTATTTATTTATTAATAGGTTAGAAACTTAAGTATTACGCATGGTTAAATCGATGAAATTTTAAATTAAATAGTTATTAATAAGCGGAAAAAGTAAAAGAAAACGTTAAAAGAAAAAAATTGTTATTTTTTTAATTTTCATTACCCGTTGGTTATTAGATAGTAAATAAAGATTATAAACTTTTATATAAACAATTTAAACTGTCTTTATCTTTATAAATAATAAAAACGTTAACATATAGTTTTTAATTTTATTAATTAATATATGGTTATCAGTTATCCTTATTCTTATCATCAAAATCTTTTAATTTTAATAATTAATATATGGTTATCACTTATCTTTATTTTTATCATCAAATCTATTCTACAAATTTTAATTCAGACCACCTCATAAAGCGACATGTGTCCTCAAAGTGGTTTCTTTTATTATATAGTATAGATAGATATGGATGGGTTCAATGATGAGCGTGAAAAACCAGTTAAACAGGAATGTTACAAACAACTAAAAAGAAAGAGCAAAGACAGATCAAAGAAAAAGTAAAGACAGACCAATGACTGAAATTGAAGAGCTAAGAATGTTGTTGGGGATTTCAAGACCTTGGTGGTATAAATCAAAATTAAGAGGGTGAATAAAGGTTAATCTTGAATTAGTAGTAAGTTAAGGGTTTATTTTATAAAAGTTGATTTATTTGAGTTAATTGGAATTGTAATAGGTTTAGGAAATGTTTAATATCTTGGTGTGGAAGTTTACTAGAACTATAAATAAGGGTCTATGTTATTATTTTTATTGGTCCATTTTCCTTGTAAGTTCGTTGGATTGGATAGAAAGAGTTGCGGGTTTGTTCCCCAAGTATCTTTTGTCCGTGTTCGATCTGATTGTTTGATCCGTCTGAGCCAACACATATCTCATCTGCACTTGTATGAAGTGCACATCCTTACGCATAAGTGCGCCTCATGTTGACGCCTTAAACGCTCTTTACAACACGGCATCCATGATAAAAAGGACCGTTTGTATATAGTAATCACTAATTATTGTTTAATTTCTTCTCATCATAAATATAATGCATTGTGATGTATATTAATGACCTTCAATTAAGAAACGAAAAACGGTCCACCCCCGCTTCTTCCCCATCCACAAGATTGTCACACCGAAATGTGTTCTCTCTATTAATTTACAATCATTTGTTATTTTTTTTTCTTATAATTATTTAAGTCCATTAACATATAATTTTAAATCATCAAACAGTAAGTAAATTTTATTCATTCTTTCCCATGACAATTCTTTCTCCGACAATAAATTCTTATGCATAATTAGTGGTTTATATGATGTGGATTTATATATATTTAACCACTTTTTAACAATAAAATTGTAAGTTTGTAACATGTTATTGAGTTTGTAGATATTTTTAGGCATTAGTGGTGTATAATATTATTTTTCATTCTCATGTAGACTGATAATTCCTCATATTTATTTTTATATATATTATTTTCATTAATTACTGAATAATAGATAATAATAATAATAAATTTTTAATAGTTTATTGTTAAGAAATTGAACAAACACAATGCATAACACGCATTTGTTACACAAATAAATCTAGTGTCTTCGTTGTCATTTCGAAGTAACAAATAACCAAGGAAAGCCGCCAACATGTTGAAAATACGATAAAACCATCGTTGACAAAATTAAAAAAATACGATCAATAAAGTTTAACATAAAAGTATTCCTAAATTGTCAAAGTCTTAAACTCAATATGATAGTTTTTAAGATTGTGAAAGGTTATATGACTTTTTGAAACCAAATTCAATCATCCATCATTTTTAACTTTGATATACGTAAGATTCATGCACTCCACTCCATGAATCATTCTCACTTTTTGAATGGCACTACATTTTTAAATGTTACATTTAAAACGTCATGTGGTGTGGCTTGGTGGTTGGTTTTATAGCACAAGTTTTTTTTTTTTTTTTTCCAAAATGTCATCACTTTTTCATTAATTAGTGGTTTTAATATCACCTCTAGCAGTTTTTAATTATGGTTGTATGTGTATAGGTTTTCCATATAAGAAAAACTGATGACGGGCCAGTGGGTAGGCCCACTTTATCCGCTTTGGACTATCTTTGGGAAGCCCAATTATATAAAAGCCCATCAGAAAAGGGTCACCTTGCCCATTAAGTTTTCTCCTCTTTTGTTATAAGCGGGAAAACAGCTAGCAGAAGAACAAGCTTCATTTAATGATCGACAAGAATGGGATCTCGCCTGAAAACACTGTACTTCTCCGGCTGAAGCATTAATTGGGGAAGACATCTCGCCGCTGGGGGTCAGACACGTGTCTGCACCTCCCGATAACCCCTAGAAGCCGTTGGATCATATGAGGAAAATATCTAGTGAGATAAGGACCAGCTGTTATATAAGAGAAAAACAAAAGGAACAAAGGCAGGTATCATCTCCGGCGTTATTCCCTCATTTACTACACTCTCATTTACTCTTGTCTCATTAACTTCCGACCAACATTCCCTCGCATTTACTACACATGCATATTAATAAGATTCACACCAAAGAGGAAACCTTCCGGTGATTATACTCATCGGAAGAAGCTCCTCTCATTTCCCGGCAAGCTTACTTACTCTCACGCCGGAGCTTGGTCACGGATCCCCCTCCCGGGGTCCTCCGTGACGAGGCTAACGGTTTGTTCTTTTGTAGCAACGAAGATAAAGGCTCTTGACGTCAGCGAAGACTTGTCAAACGCCATCCGTGGGACCTTGGTCTGCCTAGTGTTCCCACATCGAAACTTGACGACTAGAGAGCAGTTTATCCCTTCAGGAACGACATGACAACACCACACAACTCGCGTGTCACTCAAACGGCACAAAATGATTTGGATAGGGTCACTATAGAAGACATTACCCATGAAGAAGGTAATGAGAACCAGGTGGAAAACCCAGGAAAAGCAGAGCATATCACTCCTGACTTTGTGGCCATGCATAGGGAGAAGTTAACAAAGTACCTTGAAGATTTAAAGAGACAGGAAAAGCTCGACAGCCTCAGGGCTAGACTTTCTTTTGACACACCCTCCAGCCAAGAAGGGACGAATCTTCAAAACAAGAGCAGCAATAGTGACCAGCTGGAAACATTCATGACTGCCCTGAGGCAAATGTCCCCAGAAGAAAGGGAGGATCTTATTACAGGACAGAAGCCCAAGGAGAAAGGAAAGGAGAAAGACAACCTTGGTGACAGTGGCTTAGATCAGCCATATCTACCACGAGACTTAGCCGAGGTCTCAAAGTTCACACAAAGAATCGCAGAAGCACCTATGCCCCCCAAGACCAAATTACCCCCAGGCTTTGACCGTTATGACGGGACAAGAGACCCCGAGGATCACCTGCATGCCTTCCGGGGAGCGGGACAGCTGGGACGATGGCCCATGCCAGTATGGTGTCACATGTTTGTACAAACCCTGACGGAGGGAGCTCGGCTTTGGTTCGATAGCCTTCCCCCGGGGAGCATAGATAGCTATGAAGAGCTAAGCGAGAAGTTCCTGAGGAACTTTGGCCAACAGAGAAAGGTGGTTAAAAACCCAAATGAGATCCTTCATATCAGACAAAGGGATAACGAGCGAATAGATCAATACATGGAAAGGTTTGTCAAGGAAAGCATGAACATCAAAGACGTCCCGGAGGTCATGAAGATTAGCAGTTTCATAAACGGGCTAAAACATGCCCAGCTGTGCGAGAAGCTGGGGGAAGAGTTCCCCCACTCATTTGACAGCCTCATGGACAGGGTCAGGGCCTTTGTCAGAGGGAAGGATACGGTCAGCAAAGCCAAGGAAACAGACGTCGCACCCCGGAGGATCGCCCCAGTCACAAAGCCTCCTGACAAAGGTACCCCCTATTCTCGAAAACCTGCTTTTGATAGAATGACACATGACAGAATGAGACCCTCGTACTCCCCATACAAACCCCGAGGGAGGGGTCCCCCTTTGTACTCTGATAATTTCACCCCCTCATCAAGACACCAAGTGAGATACTGGCCACCGAAAGGGTAAAGAACTCCTTCCCAAGACCACCACCCATAAAGCCTGGGCCAAAAGCACAACCCAACGAATATTGTGAGTTTCACAAAGGCTTCGGGCATAAAACCGATGACTGCATGTATTTAAAAAGAGAAATAGAGGCTGCAGTAAAGACGGGAAGGTTGGCCCACTTGGTCAAGGAAATCAAGGAAGGGGAGGGGACCGCAAGGGAAGAGATGTAAGGGAGCCTGGGAGGGCAGATGTTGACATGATTAGAAGGAGGAGTGAATTTGATACCACCCGCAGTGTAAAGGCCAGGATCCTGGGCTCCCCAAACTGCATGAAAGCTCCCATCCTTATGCCATACCTGGAAGAAAGTGAAGTGCAACGACTTCCCCTGAACATCTCAGCCATAATAGCAGGGCATAAAGTGTCCCGAATACATGTGGACGGAGGGTCAGGCGTCGAGGTAATATACGAGCATTGTTTCCTTAGATTTGACAGAGACGTAAGAGACAGGTTGGAAGAGGACTCCATCCCCTTAGTAGGGTTCAACAACAGTATATCACATCCCTTGGGAAAGATCAGGCTCCCATTCACGGTCGGGGTGGGGGATCGAGTCCGAACGATAAACCTGACCTTCACAGTAGTCAGGGCACCCTCAAAATACAATGCAATCCTAGGAAGACCCGGAATCGGAGACCTGCAGGCACAGGCGTCCACCCCCCATGGGGCTTTAGTATTTCAAACACCAAAAGGCCTAGCATGGGTTAAATCTGCTTATGAAGTAATCTCTTCCGTGTCCAAAGGAGAAACGCCAGAAAAACCCCAGGGGAAGGGGGTGGAAGAATGGGTCCTCTGCGACAGGTTCCCAGAACAAACAGTCAAAGTGGGAAACCACTTGAGTGATAAGTGCAAGAGTGCTCTGAAGGAGTTGTTCCTTCATAACATAGATGTGTTTGCATTTCAACATGGGGACATGACAGGGATCCCCAGGAGTCTAACCGAGCACCGGCTCAACACCTTCACATGGGCGAAACCAGTAAAACAGAAAAAGCGGAGCATGGGGCCTAATAAAAAAAGGGCTGCTTGTGAAGAGACCCGGAAACTGCTCAAAGTCGGGATAGTCAGAGAGGTGAGATACCCGTCCTGGGTCGCCAACCCAGTCATGGTTCAGAAGAAGGACGGGGGGTGGAGGATGTGCATCGATTTTCAAGATCTAAACAAAGCATGCCCAAAGGACTGTTATCCCCTTCTGGAGATAGACACTCAGGTGGACTCTTTGTCTCAGTACCCCTTGAAATGTTTCCTGGACGCCTACAAGGGATATCACCAAATCCAGATGTCAATAGAAGACGAGGAAAAAACCGCCTTCATCACAGATGAAGGGACGTTCTGCTACACCAAGATGCCCTTCGGCCTCAAGAATGCTGGGGCCACATATCAGAGGTTCATGAACACCTTATTTAGGGAGCAAAGAGGAAGGAACTTGGAGGTGTACGTCGATGACATTGTCATCAAAAGCTTGACGGAGACGGCCATGATAAACGATATAGCCGAGACTCTCCACACTATGCAGGATGTGAACATGAAGTTAAACCCCGGGAAGTGCTGTTTTGGAGTAGAGGAGGGGAATTTCCTGGGAGTAGTGGTCACCAAGGGAGGGATCAAGGAAAATCCAGAGAAAACCCAGGCGGTGGCTGAGATGCGATCCCCCAGGTCCCTGAAGGACATCCAGCAACTAAACGGAAGACTAATAGCATTGAACCGTTTCTTATCAAAGGTAGCCGACAAGACCCTTCCCTTTATGAAGGTATTGAAAGACTGCCTCCAAACAAACAAGTTTAAATGGACCACAGAGGCTGAGGCTGCCTTTCAAGAAATGAAAGCATACATCTGTAAGCTCCCAACGTTGGCCACCCCAGTACCCGGGGACCCGTTGCTCCTATATCTATCCGCATCAAAGACGACCATAAGCGCGGTCATGATGGTAGAGCGGGAAGGGAGACAGATCCCCATATATTTCATCAGCAGAACGCTTAAAGGGCCTGAAGAACGATACATGCCTCTGGAGAAGCTCGCATTAGCTCTTGTCTTCGCATCCCGAAGACTCAGGAGGTATTTCCAAGGGCACAATATTACCTTAATGACTGATCAGCCCCTTCAGAAGGTACTCAGGAGGCCGGAGCTGTCAGGACGGTTAGCTAAATGGGCCGTGGAGTTAGGGGAACACTCTCTGGAGTTTAAGCCCAGGACGGCCATGAAGGGACAGATACTGGCCGATTTCTTAGCAGAAGTCCCTGAGGACGAAGAAAAGGAGCTATTAAAATGGGAAGCTTTAGAGAAAGAAGAAAGAGAGAAGGAAGACGAGGCGGTGTGGAAGTTGCTCACCGATGGAGCATCCAGTGAAGAGGGAAACGGGGCCGGAATCACACTGATAAGTCCCTAGGGGGTCGAACTGACGTATGCCATAAGGTTGGACTTCGAAAACACCAACAATACCGCAAAGTATGAGGCCCTCCTGGCGGGAATGAGACTGGCACTAAAAATGAAAGCAGGACACGTGGAAGCTAGCACTGATTCACAGCTGGTAGTGAAACAGTACCAAGGGGAATATGAAGCCAAAGATGGCACCATGGCCCGATACGTGGCAAAAGTAAAAGAGATGGCTAAGGCATTCAAAACTTTCAGACTGGAATACATCCCCCGGGGAAGAAACAGAAAATCTGATGCCCTCAGTAAGCTGGCCTCGGTGGCATTCAACCACCTCGCGAAAGAAGTCAAGGTGGAGGTCCTGACATCTCCTTCCCTTAACACAGAGGAGGTTGTTACAATTGAGGGTACTCAAGAGACGTGGATGACACCAATTATCAATTTCCTCCGGGACGGAGTTCTGCCTGAAGGAGAATGGGCAGCCAGAAGGATAAGGGTCAAAGCCCTGCAATATGAACTGATCGAAGGAGAGCTGTATCGAAGATCATACCTGGGCCCATCCCTGAAGTGTGTTGACAAGGAAGAAGCTGAATACGTGGTTAGGGAAATGCACGAAGGGATTTGTGGAATGCACTCGGGACCAAGGACGATAGTGAGAAAGGCAATGAATGCAGGATTTTACTGGCCGCGGATGTACGAGACAGCCTCTGAGGAAATCAAAAAGTGTGATAACTGCCAAGTGCATGCACCAATGACCCACCGGCACAAACACCCCATGGTACCAGTTTCAACATCCTGGCCATTCCAAAAATGGGCCATTGACATAATTGGGCCTTTCCCGGAGGGCCCGGGAGGGGTCAAATACGTGGTGGTGGCCATTGATTATTTCACCAAATGGATCGAGGCGAAGCCCCTGGCAAAAATCACTGGGGAACAGATGAGAAGGTTCGTGTTGGATAACATCATATGCAGGTATGGGGTCCCTAAGGAACTAGATTCCCTCTCGTAGTTTTGTATGCAAGAGTGTGTTGTATTTTTTGTTTGTTTGTTAAACTATGATTGTCTGTTCGAGGCCAGTCGATGGACAAGCTTATAATGTGGCATTATGATTTTGACTTGTTCTGTCCGCTTTGGGTTAGCTAGACCCTTATCAGCCCCACGGCCGGGCTTTTGGCATGTTTTGGATGCCTTGTACACGTGTGCTTGTTTGTTCTAGTTTAGATTTAATGGTGTTTCCTGGGCACGTCTGCCTAGGTATGATGTCCATTGTTTTCTCAAAAGGGGACGTGTTCTGTCTGTTCTTCATTTAATTTCCAGGGGGTTTACATTTCCCGTTAAAGTTTGTTACAAAAGGTCTGTCTTTGGGGGAGCCCCAGACTAACAGTTTAGTTGTTACAAAAGTGGCTCTTGGCCGTTTTCATTTTTGGGGGTAAACCCCTTACATGTAATATTTCCTAAGCTGCATGAGATTCCAGGTCCTGGGGATCTCCTTGCCTTCAAGCGTCTCCAACTTGCAAGTTCCCTTGCCATTCGCCCATATGACTCGGTAGGGCCCCTCCCAGTTGGGGCCTAACTTTCCGGTGTTTTCTTGCAAGCTAGCTTCATTGGCTCTAAGGACTAGGTCCCCCGGGACGAGGTTGAGTTTCTTCATCCTGGTGTTGTAGTAACTCTCCAGTAGCTTTTTGTATTTGGCCTCTCTGACTGCCGCTATCTCCCTTCTCTCCTCCAGCAGCTTTGTATATGTACTTTGTATTAATAAAGTAGATTCCTTCTCGTAGTTTTGTATGCAAGAGTGTGTTGTATTTTTTGTTTGTTTGTTAAACTATGATTGTCTGTTCGAGGCCAATCGATGGACAAGCTTATAATGTGGCATTATGTTTTTGACTTGTTCTGTCCGCTTTGGGTTAGCAAGACCCTTATCAGCCCCACGGCCGGGCTTTTGGCATGTTTTGGATGCCTTGTACACGTGTGCTTGTTTGTTCTAGTTTAGATTTAATGGTGTTTCCTGGGCATGTCTGCCTAGGTATGGTGTCCATTGTTTTCTCAAAAGGGGACGTGTTCTGTCCGTTCTTCATTTAATTTCCAGGGGGTTTACATTTCCCGTTAAAGTTTGTTACAAAAGGTCTGTCTTTGGGGGAGCCCCAGACTAACAGTTTAGTTGTTACAAAAGTGGCTCTTGGTCGTTTTCTTTTTTGGGGGTAAACCCCTTACATGTAATATTTCCTAAGCTGCATGAGATTCCAGGTCATGGGGATCTCCTTGCCTTCAAGCGTCTCCAACTTGCAAGTTCCCTTGCCATTCGCCCATATGACTCGGTAGGGCCCCTCCCAGTTGGGGCCTAACTTTCCGGTGTTTTCTTGCAAGCTAGCTTCATTGGCTCTAAGGACTAGGTCCCCCGGGACGAGGTTGAGTTTCTTCATCCTGGTGTTGTAGTAACTCTCCAGTAGCTTTTTGTATTTGGCCTCTCTGACTGCCGCTATCTCCCTTCTCTCCTCCAGCAGGTTCAAGTTCACTCTTAGGTCCTGTTCGTTATCTTCGTCTCGAAGCTTCATCCGGGCAGTCGGGGATCCTATCTCGGAGGGGATGACAGCTTCCGTCCCGTAGGTAAGGCTAAACGGGGTTTCCCCATTGCAACTTTTGTTCTTTATAGTTGTATATGTATTGGTTTTCCATATAAAAAACCATTGCATGTTAAGACACGAAGAAAAATACTAGCGTATCATACGACCTATTAAGACATGAACATAACTTGTTAGGACATAAACATTAAACACGACTTGTTATTAAATATATAAACTTTACTTCCAGATATTATATTTATCTACTTTACTTCCAGATATTATATTGTTATAATACTACTAGAAGACAAAAATATTTGATTATCTAAAAAAAAAGTTGGCATGTCTATTTTTACATTACACAAGCATTTAAATGAATTAAATTACATTACACAGATATTATATGGTGACGAAACGGTTGACCATCTCTTCTCTTCGTGCTCGGTGGCGGTTAGGTTGTGGTCGTTGATCAGAAGAAGCTGGTGTAATACTCCATCCTTCTTGGTGTTCTCCTTTAGAGACCTTCTGGAGTGGCACAATTTCTCGGGGCTTTCAGGTGGTGCTAAAGAGGCATTCGAAGGTATTATCTTCGTCGCTTGTTGGTGTATTTGGAAAGCAAGGAATGAAGCGAGATTCTCGAGCAAATCGGTTAGAGTAGAAAACATTCTTAGCCAAGTTAAAGCTGTTAGTTTTCTTTGGTTCGTTAATAGATCGCGTCACAAGATGTAACTTGGGATGATTGGTGTAAATTTGTGAATATGTATTCTTGGTTGGTTTGTCGGTCTGCCCGGTTTGTGGGTAGGCTGGTTTGTTGTGGTTAATGAAAGTTACCGTTCAAAAAAAAAATTACATTACACAACATTTATGAAATTACACTATTCATTGCTTTGTGTTTTTAATATATGTATAATATAATAGGAGCCCCACATATTTTTTTATTTAAAATTATTAACGTGTCATTAACAGGTCTTGACGTATCGACTTGTTAAGGTTAAACACGAAACCTGTTAACTTCGTGTAGGTTCGTATCATGTTACCGTGATTGTGTAAAATTGTCAGCCCTAATTTAGAATCATAAGAAAAAAAGTTAACAAACAAAAAAATCAGAAAAAATTAAATATTCTAAAATTATATTATATTATACATAGGTAGAGGATCATGTACATTAATCCAGAAGTGTGAGAAGTATATTATAACACTATATAACACCGTATAACACTATGTAGCACCATATAACACCATATAACACTATGTAACACTATATAACACTATATTTTGTCTGATAGCATGTCTATGATAGATGTATGGTGTTATATATTGTTATATAGTGTTACATAGTGTTATATGGTGTTATATAGTGCTATACGGTGTTTATATGGTGTTATATATAGTGTTATAATACACTTCTCACACTTCTGAATTAATGTACACTATCCCTACCCATTATACATATATAGTTAACGAAGGACGATAAATAGTAAAATTATTTTTAGAATAATATATAGTTTTTTATTATTTTTTATTTAATATATTATAATAGTTTATTACTATACTTACTTTTAATAACATATTTTTTATTTTTTTTCTTTGGTAAAATCAAATATTTTCTTTACCATTTTTTAATAATTATTTTTTCTTTTTTTAGAACATATATTAATTTTTCCCTCGACATTCCGAATTAAGTTTTGTTAAAACCATAGTTGTACTCAAAATAAAGTATTTATTTGGTATCGTAAAATGGTACAATGATAAGCTAAACCTTTCCAATGATTTGGTTTTCTAAACAACATCTTTTATTTTCAAATCATGTTTGTTTTACATTATTATTTGCTCAGTTTCGTCGTAACGTGCGACGTAAAAAAAACTAGTAATAAATTAAGCGTGAGATCAAATTATTTAAGTGGAGAATCTATTTTGTAACATTCAGTTTTGTTATTAATTAATAAAATAGAATAAATAAATATAACTGAGCTTATAATTTTCTTTTTATTATTTTATCAAATCTAAGATAAGATAATTATTTTTTTAATATTTATATTAACTGTTTTACTTACGGTAACCTAAGGGTTAAATATAAAAAATAAAGATGTTGGATACTTGTATTAGTATAAAACTTTGACAACTAGATGATTAACAAACCCCTTCTGACTCTTATAAACTTCGATTAAATCATAAAAATATTTGTTTAAGATGATTAACAAACCCCTTCTGACTCTTATAAACTTCGATTAAATCATAAAAATATTTGTTTAAGGGTTACAAATTTCAGTCTTGTACATAAGACAAATAACCTTGGATCGACCACTATGCCAGTGCCTCAAAATCTTGTTCATTGAAAAGAAAGAATTCACGGTTAATACTAAGTTTTCCTTAAACAAAACATCAACAAGAAAACAAAACCCCTAGAGTGATGTTACGATCAATTGGCAAAAATTCATATGATTAAATGAAGCTTAAGATTTCAAATCAACATTCAATAACGTCATATATTTATACAAATATGAAAGGGTATGGTCCAAAATCCTGTACATGGTATTATGAGATGTGTGTGCCGAGGGTCATACCCAAACTTAACAAAACAACAATCAACTATCACTAGAGCATGCGTGCAAGCTCTTATCGGCGCACGTAATACGGTGACAGCTAATACTAGTACAAATAGTACAAATGGCAGGTGCTGTAGCAATCAGCGTGCGTCAAACCCTGCCTAGACAACTCACACGATGATCAATCATGCAGTAGACAAGAAGTACAAAAGGATGTGATGTGTAACCAATCAGGTTGCGTCGTTTACTGCTCCATGATCTTCACTTACAGTTGGTGACAGACTCGACAACAAGGCCAACCGTCAGGCTACGTGGCTTCAATCACCGTGCGCCAACGTCATGTGAGGGAGTTAGTTATGTTATAAAGAATGGTTGTGAGTGAAGAAGAGATAAAATGTTACTGTTCATTTTTGAATGTACGGGAACACTGTTCACCCATTATAAATTTTTTAATATTTTTGAAAGTGTCTGTGAGTTGACAGTGGATGAGAGAAAAAATATAATGAAAAAAGTATAAAAAATATTCTTTAATTGAAAATAAGTGAGAACAAATTTTAATGTAGTATTATAAGGATAGGGGGTAAAGAATTGAGAGTGAGAAATTAATGAGAGTAAAATGGTGATCACTAGTTCACTATCGAAACTTGTATTAGGGTGGACGGTATGGTTGTGGTGAGTTAGGGTGTTTGAGTTTTCTCTACCCAATGATATAAAGTCATGTCAACTCCCTCCCTTCACTCCCCATTTTCTACTCAAACACTAGGTATGATTCAAACACCCACTCAATTAAAAAAAAATTGATTGGTTATTCTCTCCTCTCTCCTCTCTCTCTCTCCTCCATCACTCCTTCTCCACCTTCAGTGAATAGTCACCGATTTCTCTCCCTCTCTCCTACTCCCCACTCACCATTCAAACACTAGGGATGAATCACCGCTCGGCAAAAGGACTCCCCGAACTCGGTCCCCGCATTCACACCGAGTGCCCTTAGCAATTGTCCCTACCTTTCAGATGAAGTATATTTGTTAATATCCATCTACTATATATGTCTTTTATTTACATGCTGATTTATACTTTTATTTATAATTTATTTTGTCGCACATTAAAACATCGAACAATCAAGTAAAATGTTGATTAGGCCATTCGGTGTGGTTTCACGACCCTGTCACCTCACCCTCAATAGTGCCCCATAACGCCCTTTCCACCATTTCCTAGGTGCCATGAGGAGGCACCATGGATCAATTCGTTGTCTGCTTCGCGAGTGCTAACGGATCTTTTTGTGGGCCCTTTCAAAAAGCAACCATTGGAAAACGGTAATAATTTAAAAAAAAACTTTTTAATTTTTTACTTTATACATTATATATATCCTTTTTTTTTTAACAAAACCACACCATTCTACACAATATTTTCTCTTATACTTTTACACAATCTCACACCATGTTTTCCAACAACCAAAACGCGTGGAACCCCAACAATCCGGTTTGGGCTAATTTTGCAAACAACGAGCAATAAGGTCGATACCGAAAAGACTCGCGAACGGGTGAGATCGAGTATTGGCCGATACCTCCTTCCACGCCAACATCCCCTCGTCCTTCACCATCACCACCACTTCCCGGCTTAAGTAGGTTGTAATTTTTTTATTAATTTATTGAAACTATGTTTGTTATATTTTATTAATTTTGTGTTAAATAAAAAAGGTATATAAATTAAAAAAAAATAGGTAATCATCATAGACGTTTTAAACCACTGCATGCAATTTCAGGGAATGAGTTTTAAAGCCCCCTATATGACATGGAGGGTGGGAGTTTGCTACAAAGTCCATTTTCCTACAAAGTGTAAAAAATCATAAAGCACCATAACGTCAACCATAAAACACACTCAAAACTCACAAATAACAAAGTAACGATTACTAAAACGCCATATTTGTGGTTTTGTGTTGTGTTTTGGATGATAAGGCTTTGATTATTGAATGACTAATATTAGTGTGTTTTATGTTGATTATCATGTTGCGTTTTATATTCATAGTTCTACGATTGTGTGAATGGAGTTTTTATAGACTGTTAGGGTTTGGATATTGTGTTTTAGTGATCTCCACTTTGTTATTTGTGGGTTTTGAGTGTGTTTTATGGCTAAAATTGTGGTGTTTTATGACTTTGTAGCCGAACCTCACCCATGACATGGATCCTACGTGACGCTGACATGGCATTATAAAACCCCTAAGAACTTTATACAACACCACCCAACCTTACAAGTTTTCTTAAAGTTCAAAGAAAAATTTATAAAAATTAAAATTATCATTCACCCCTATGGCTTCTTATGAACGTGATTTTGTATTTTAAGTAAATTACAAAAATCGTCCTTTATGTATGTCACTTATTGCAAACTGTGTTCTTTGCCTTCAATAATTACAGAAAACGTACTCGATGTTTGCCAACCCTTGCAAGTTATGTCCTTTAGCCCTAACTCAGTTATTTTTTGTAGTTAAATCTGACCAAATGGACCTTACATGAGAGTAAAATGACCAAAATACCCTCATGTGGGGTCCATTTGTTCAAATTTAACCACAAAAAAGTTAACTGAGTTAGGGCTAAAGGACATAACTTGCAAGGGTTTGCAAACATCGAGTACGTTTTCTGTAGTTATTGAAGATAAAGGACACAGTTTGCAATAAGTGACATACATAAATGACAATTTTTGTAATTTACTATTTTAGGTATGAAAAAATGCATCGAGTATATGTAATTGTAATATTATTCTATATATAAATAAGCAATTTATATGTGTATCATGACTTATACCTTATGCTTGGGGAGTGTTTAAAAAAAAACTTCATTTTTCACTTTTAACCTAAACATTTCATATTTTACATTTTAACTCCTTTTCATTTTTTTACATTTAACCCAAATTTTTCCATCTTTTATAATTTAACACAACACTTTACTATTTACAACTTTCGTCCCCCATACTTTTTATCTTTCGCAAGTTTTTCGTTTTACGTTTCGTTCTAAATTTTGCGAGTTAACATGTCGTAGCGTGTATGTGAGGTTCAACGTTTTTGCTCTATTTTTTCATATTTGACAGACCCGTTGCAACGCGTCCATTTTTTTCCCATTTGAAAAGTTCGCTGCAACGGGCAGGTCATTGATCGACTAAGTTATTATTTTCTACGTTTTACGTTTCTGGTTAATCTCTTCGCATTAAGACACTGTAACGGGTGTGCGTGGTTCAACGATTTTAGTCTGCTTTTCGTTCAGTGTAATTTTACCACTTTATCTATTTTATTTTTATGATGTTGAGAGTTGATGTGGTTGTGGCATTGGTGCTACTTGGCACGGTTTTACGAACATTTTTAACCTATTAAATTTTTTACTAATTTTTTTTCGGTTTACCCCTATGCTTCCTTTACTTAAAAGCTATTTTTTACATGCATATTTTATGTACGGGTATGTGTAAATATGATTTCTTCTACATTACGACGTAAACTTTTTTTATAGACGAGTCAGCTCAAATATAATACGTTTTCGTTTAAAGAAACCATTTTTACATGCATATTTCTATATACGTTTTCGTATAAATTCAAGTTGTTCTACGGTTCGACGTAAACTTTTTTGGGAAATGATTCAGGTCAAATATAATATAATATAATATGTTTTCGTGTTTATTTTATGTTTCGAACCGAGTGGAATCAAATTATGGTTTATTTTTCTCCCTTTTTTTTCAAAAGCTCTAACTAATCCATTTCGATTACATGTGCATATTTTCCTTCATACCCGTTACGTTTTCTTTGTATAAGTTGGGTCACATATAATACGTTATGATTGTTCGATATGAATTCCATTTACTTTACGTTTGATCCAATCACAATGCTTATACAGGTTACACCGAGTTCAACAGGATACGTCGAAATGCGTGTTTTCATATGATTAATGCATCATATAACGTTTGGACTAATCCATTCAATATTTACGATGTACCCGCGCCGCAACGCGGGCGGGTCTTAACCCTAGTTAGAACAACTCACTACCCACAAGTGTCCCTCATTAAGACCGTGGGGTATGGTGGGGCGGGGGTTTGGGGCATGGGTTGAAACGTGGATATGGGGCACTCAAGACACAAACCCAAGTTTCATAGGGGTATGGTGGGCGTGGCTGGGCTGGGCTGGCATGGCCAAGCCACATCATTTTTTTTAAATTTAAAATAGCCCGCTATGCCCTAGCCAACAAGCAAATAAGAGCCGGCCACATAGGATCGCTAGCATGCCCCACGTCCGGCCTTATGTCACACCCCGACCACGTGGAACAACCAAACGTGGCGGAAAACGTCGGGGAGTGTTGTAACAGAATTAATTGTTTCATAACCATGGCATACAAAGTTGTATTTTATTTATCAACATAAGAGTTACATTGTTTTAAACAGGAATCAAAGAGTTTATAACATAATTAAACTAAGTCTATCTTCATTTTAAGTCTCTAAGGCATAGGTCCGCCCTAGTGTCACGATCATCGTCCTACGCAAAAGCTCCTGAAAACACATGTGAAAATAGGTACGTCAGCATAAAAATGCCTGTGAGATACATAGGTTTTGTGAAAATAGGATTCATGACTTAAGTTTAAGAAAAAGTTGTTTAGTAAAAGTCAGTCATGAACCTTGTAAATTGTTTTGTTTTGTAAGTCATTTAAAAAGCGATAAGATCAAATGATATGTATAAATAAAAGAATAATGTATGGTTAAATTAATAACCAAGTAAAATGAGTTGTATAAAATAAACTGTATTGTAAACCAAAGTCTTGTGAAAACATGTTACTTGCGTAAAATGTATAAGTCCAAAATGAATGATTTAAATAACGCTATGATATGTAATATAATACAAACACTTATATATAGGAAGTACCAGCGGCGTATCCACCATGCTTGTATCATATTACTCACATCTCGTTACTTAAGTCACTTAAGCAAACCACCAATGTATGAAGTCTATGTTTAGACCAATTGTCAAAAAGTCCTTGTATAAACCATGTCAAATGTTAAGAAGTCCAAAAGTAGTCAAGTAATGTGTAACAAATGTTATGTATTGTAAGTAAAGTATTGTCACATAATCCAAATGTAGAAATGTACAAAACAAAGTATTTTGAATATATAAAAAAGTTATGTTTTGCAAAGTAATGCATGTTACATTGATACAAACATTTATGTGGTAAGTTAACGCATACATTCAAGCCTTGAGACAGTCGGATAACCCTTTTAGTCAAGGTTATCAAAAGAAATGTTTTCGGATTCAGTCATTCCTTACATCCAAACAAACCCGAGATGTCAGGAATGGGATTTGTCAAGTCCTATGGTACCAGTACTTACTACCGAGCGGCGTAGCTAATGTTAATGAACGTATATAAGGCTCGTTTGTGCAAACCAAATGTTATAGCAGTTGTATACATGTCATATGAAAACAATGTACTAAGTATGCTAAGTTAACATACAAAGCAGAAAAGTCATGTAAATCAATGTGCTAGCATGCTATCAGTCAACATACATAGCAGAAATGTAATGTAAAACAATGTACTAAGTATGCACACAATGGACATACATAGCATGAAATGTAATGTAAAACGATGTACTAAGTATGCACACAATGGACATACATAGCATGAAATGTAATGTAAATCATGTACTAATAGTGTACTAATGAACATAACAAGTATATGATGTGAAAACAGGAAAGCACGAAAGTAACAAGTAGGCACATGTGTTCCACCCCAAAATGTTTGGAAAACAGTAAAAGAGGGGGGGTTATGTACTCACTTGAGATTGTTCAGAAGTCCTAAGATAACCACCAAGCAATGCTAGAGATCTCGGAATCAAACGACACCTAATATAGGTAACTATGTTAATAAACCGGACCTAAATCGGAGGATCGGATAGAATGAGGGCTCGTAAACCAAACGAGTATGGGAACTCATGTAGTATGGTTTAACAAGGCCTACATACTAAATGAAACCTAATCTAAGTGCTTACGACCCATTACGACCCGTTTAGGTAGCTTATGCTACTTTAACGCGTCGTTTGCGTGAAACGCGTTCGGACCGCCTAACTAGTCCTATGACAAGTAGAATATGCCTTAACATGTTTAATATTGTTGATAAATCAGTTTAGAGGTCATAGGTTATGTTACATATGTTTGTAATGAATTTTGGCATCAAAGGGGTATTTTGGTAATTTACCTAAGGCATATAAACTACCTATCATACAACTACTTAAACGTCGTGACCATAAGGTATAACCTCGGAAGGTTATTCCCTACCTACTATGGTCACCTAATGTATTTGGTCGGATCCAAATGATCGACCAAATGGGTCGGGTTCGAAGGTATAAGCGATTTATTAGATCGCTTACCCTTACGACCCTAGACAACGTGGTAATCAGTAGGCATAGTCCCAAGGGACTATAACCATCGTGATTACAATCACGTTGCGAAGCTCAAACGAACTTCACATTGACCATAAGCTGGTCAATGCAGAAAGTCAAACAAAGTTTGACTTTCGGACTCGAAAAGCAATAAAAAAACGAAGGAACACTTACAAAGGGTCCCCGAATGTTAATCTCGATCCAAGTAGCTCAGGTATGAAACAATGGTTTCAACTTAGAGCTTCTCAAATCAAAATTCTTGTGGGTTTTGCAAATGAAGGCAAGGGGTATTTATAGGATTCGTAGAGCCGTTAAGATCGTTTCTTGGAAACCGTGATTTGATCTTGGCCATACACTTACAAACCCTGGTTTTCTAAAACCATTTGAGCCCATAGATTTGCCCCAAAACAATGTGCAACAATTGGGATGGACCAGGTTCAATGTTTCAGCCATTCTGCTGTCTGGAGATCCCTTACGGACCGTAAGGGTATGGCTTACGGTCCGTAAGCCAGTGACTTTGCAGAAATGGCAGTTTTGGTCCCTGTAGTGTAATAAGGCCATTTCCGACGCGTTTAAGGCCCGTTAACCCCATTTCAAAGCTCTAAAATGAAGTTAAAGTATAGGGAACTTAAAATGTGCTAAAAAATATCTCGGATGTCGGTTCGTTTGGTCGTACGATCGCGATGTTCGGTTAATTACGACGGAATGCGCATAAGCGCGAAAAACAATCCAAATTGCGTGACGAATGGATTTTTCTTATGCCAAACACTAAAATAAAATATTTTAGTGCTTACATAAATTTTTGGATGTCCGGATGTATTCAGAACGTAAGTTATGCGCGAAAGTGCAAACTTATGCACTTTTTGACACTTTTAGTCCCTGAATGACCCAAAAGTTTATTTTAGCACGCCGAACCCCTCAAAGCCTATTTCTAAGCTATGTAAAGGATATTTATGGTATGTTTAACTTATGGTCATGTTCCGGAATGTATGTTACAGTTCAAATTGGCATACTTTCGCAGTTTGTCAAATTTAGTCCCTGCAGGCGAATTAACTTGTTTTTGCCATACCAAAGCCTTTAAAACTTATTTCTAAGTTATGTAAAGGTTATTTAAGGTATGTTAAGTATATTTTGATGTTCCGGGGTATTTTTCGCATTAAACTGGTTACGTTTACGCACCAGTTTGCGTATAACTCTCCAGAAAGCGATATAGAGTTTGAAATTGAGCAAAAGTCAAAACATGAAAAATGTAAAACACAACCAAACAAACATTGGGATCAAATAACATTGTTTTATTGATAATAGAACTGTTCATAATGATTACAAGCACAGATGTTACAGTCTCCCCTACTTGTGGAAATTTCGTCCCGAAATTTATTTAGAGGAAACTCGTGGGAAAAGATGCGGATATTTCGCCATCATTTGATCTTCGCATTCCCAAGTAAACTCGGGTCCACGTTTAGCTTCCCAGCGAACTTTGACCAAAGGAATGCACTTGCGTTTAAGCCACTTGACTTCACGTTCCATGATTTCCACTGGCTTCTCAACAAATTTCAGTGTTTTGTCAACACGAATTTCGTCAAGCGGTATGTGGAGATTCTCATCAGCTAAACACCTCTTGAGATTGGACACGTGAAAAGTTGGATGAACATTTCCAAGTTCAGGAGGTAACTCAAGTCTGTAGGCTACCTTACCGATTCTTTCGACGATCTTGAATGGTCCAACGTATCTAGGTGCAAGTTTTCCTTTCTTTCCAAATCTGATCACACCTTTCCAAGGTGAGACTTTAAGTAATACGTGATCACCAACTTGAAATTCCAAGGGCTTGCGTTTTGGGTCCGCGTACCTCTTTTGACGGCTTCTAGCTGTCTGAAGGTTATCACGAACTTTCTTAATCTTGTCAGTTGTCTCTAAAATGAGGGCAGGTCCAGTAAGCTGAGGCTCGCCGATCTCATTCCAGCAGACTGGTGAACGACATTTTCGACCATAGAGAGCCTCGAAAGGAGCCATGTTGATGCTGGAGTGATAACTGTTGTTGTAGGAGAATTCAATCAACGGAAGATGTGAGTCCCAACTACCACCAAAATCGATCACACAAGCTCTAAGCATATCCTCCAGAGTCTGGATTGTTCTTTCAGATTGACCATCCATTTGCGGATGATAAGCCGTGCTCAGATTAAGTTGGGTCCCCATAGCAGATTGCATGGTTCTCCAAAAATGAGAAGTGAAACGAGCATCTCTATCAGAAATGATGTTCAAAGGAACACCATGTCGAGCTACAATTTCATCCACATAGATTTTAGCAAGTTTGTCAGCAGAAAAATCCTCACGGATTGGCAAGAAATGTGCTGACTTAGTAAGACGATCAACGACTACCCAGATGGCATCATGACCTTTCTTTGTGCGCGGAAGTTTAGTAATGAGATCTATAGTAATGTTTTCCTATTTCCAAACTGGGATCTCTGGTTGCACCAATAAACCAGAAGGACGTTGATGTTCAGCCTTAACCTTAAGACAAGTAAGGCATTTTGATACATATAAGGCAATGTCTTTCTTCATACCAGGCCACCAATACTGAATATGAAGATCCTTATACATCTTATCTGAGCCAGGATGAACAGAATAACGTGACTTATGGGCTTCATCCATAAGCAAGGTGCGCAGATTATCTTGGCTTGGGACCCACAAACGGTCCATGAAGTAATACGATCCATTGTCCTTCAATTCTAGATCAGGGGTTATGTGATAGGGAAATTCCTTATCCATCAAACCTTGTGAAACACAAGATTGTTGAGCCTGAGAAATGCGGGCTTGGATATCAGATCGAGCTTGAATAACAGATTGAACACGAACACAATGAAGCTTAGTACGTTCCTTACGACTCAATGCATCGGCTACGACATTCGCCTTACCAGGATGGTAGCAAATTTCGCAGTCATAGTCGTTTAAAAGCTCAACCCAACGTCGTTGCCTCATGTTGAGTTCTTTCTGATTGAAGATGTGCTGAAGACTTTTGTGGTCCGTGAAAACCACACATTTTGTACCGTACAAATAGTGTCTCCAGATCTTAAGAGCGAAGACAACTGCACCCAACTCAAGGTCATGAGTGGTGTAGTTTTTCTCATGTATCTTCAACTGCCTCGATGCATATGCTATGACTTTGTTCCTTTGCATCAGAACGCAGCCAAGACCCAATTTAGATGCGTCGCAATAAACGACGAAATCATCATTGCCTTCAGGCAAAGTCAGAACAGGCGCGTCGCAAAGTTTTTGTTTCAAAGTCAGAAACGCTTCCTCTTGTTTGAATCCCCAATCAAAGGGTTTGTTCTTCTGAGTTAGAGCAGTTAGAGGAACTGCAATCTTTGAGAAGTTCTCAATGAAGCGGCGGTAATAACCCGCAAGACCAACAAAAGAACGAACTTCCGTAGGAGTAGTAGGCGTATCCCAATCCTAAATCGCACTGATCTTGGAGGGATATACATGAATACCTTGTTCGTTGATAATATGTCCTAAGAATTGAACCTCTTTAAACCAGAATTCACACTTGGAGAATTTGGCGAAAAGTTGCTCTTTCTTTAGGAGTTCCAGAGTAAGACGAAGATGTTGCTCGTGATCAGCTCGCGTCTTAGAGTATATCAAGATGTCATCAATAAAAACAATGACGAACTGATCCAAATAAGGCTTGCAGACCCTATTCATTAAGTCCATGAAAACAGTAGGAGCATTAGTCAAACCGAATGGCATGACTGTGAACTCGTAATGCCCATAACGAGTGCGGAACGCTGTCTTGGGAATATCTTCTTCATGCACACGAAGTTGATGATATCCAGATCGCAGATCGATCTTTGAAAAATAAGAAGCACCCTGTAACTGATCAAAGAGATCATCGATGCGAGGTAGGGGATATCGATTCTTGATGGTAAGCTTGTTAAGCTCACGGTAATCGATACACATCCTAAAAGATCCATCCTTCTTTTTGACAAAAAGAACGGGAGCACCCCAAGGTGAAAAGCTAGGACGGATAAAACCTTTGTCAGAGAGCTCCTGAAGCTGCTTAGACAACTCTTGCATCTCAGACGGTGCAAGACGATATGGAGCTCTGGCAATGGGATTTGCACCAGGTACGAGATCAATACGGAACTCGACTTGGCGTGCTGGAGGTAGACCAGGTAAATCTTCAGGGAATACTTCAGAATAATCCCGAACAACGGGAATATCTTGGATAGACTTACCTTTGCCTTTATCTGCTGTGACATGTGCCAAGAAGGCCACATAATTCTTTCGCAGATACTTCCGAGCTTTAAAACAAGACATGAGTTTGAGACCACCGGCAGGTTTCTCACCACGAACCTGTAGGATCTCGCCTGTCGAAAGCGGCACACGAACAATCTTCTCAAAACAAATTACCTCTGCGCGATGCTTGGCTAACCAATCCATACCCACAATAACATCGAATCTTCCAAGTTGCATAGGCGTGAGGTCAATAGGAAAAAGATGGTCGTTAAGGTTCAACTGGCAGTTGTGAAGAACAGAATCAAGAACAATGGGTTCACCATTAGCAACTTCTACTGTCAAGGGTTTACCTAGTTTCGTTCTAGACACGCGATATAATGGCTCAAAAGATAATGACACGAAACTCTTATCGGCACCCGAATCAAAAAGAACAGATGCAGGCTGATTATTAATAAAGAACGTACCATTCACCACTTCATTGTCGGCTTGTGCCTCTTGAGCATTCATGTTGAAGACTCGACCTCGAGCCTGAGCTTGAGCTTGATTCTGATTTGGATTCTGATTCTGGTTGGCTAGCCTTGGGCACCGGTTTCTGTAGTGGGTCAGATCCCCACAATTGTAGCATGAACCAGGAGGAAAATGAGGTCGTGCAGCTTGACCTTGTTGCTGAGCAAGAGGCTGAGCAACTTGTTGGGCTTGCTTCTGAACTGCCTGATTCTAGTTAACAGGAATGCGACAAGTAGCGGCAAGATGACCAATTCTCCCACAGTTAGTGCATTGACGACATTGGAGATGTGGTAGGTGATGGCCGTTACACCTGTTGCACAAAGGCGCAGTGCCAAGATATGGCTTCTTGGCTAGTGGTTGCGCAGGCTGATTTGGTGCAGCTTGGGCCTGTGCAGTAACGGCATAGTTTTGGGAAGCCTTTCGCTTCCTAGAACCCTTTGAGGAACCAGAATTCTTTCCCTTCTTGTTTTCACCTTTCTTACCATTCTCCTTGTCAGATGCCTGCTTCTTACCCTTGTCACCCTTTTTGTGCAGTTTTCCCTTTCGAACCTGCGACTCAGTCAATGTCGCTGCTAACTCGATCGCCTGACAGAGTGTGGCAGGGTTACTACTAGTAATGATGTCTTGCACTGAGTCAGGTAGGCTGTCGATGTATCTTTCGATAGCCTTGTCGAGTGGGGTAACCATAGTCGGGCAAAGCAGACTCAACTCCTCAAATCTATCAGTATACGCCCTGTGCTCGCCACTATCTTGCTTCAAGTCATCAAACTCTTTCTCCAACGTTCGCTGTTCATGACGAGGACAGAACTCCCTCATCATAAGGGCCCTAAGTTCAGCCCAAGTCTGTGCTAGAGCAACTTCTGCACCACGGTCTCTCATAACCCCGTTCCACCATGTGAGAGCCCTCTTCTGAAACACACTCGAAGAAAACTCGACCTTGCGATTGTCAGGACACTGCACGTGACGGAAAGTATTCTCAATGCTCTCGAACCATTGAAGAAGCCCAGTCGCTCCCTCAGAACCACTAAACTTGAGTGGTTTAGCCGAGTTAAAATCCTTGTATTTGCATGGAGCATTGTTGTTGTTGTTGGCTTGGTTCCACTGAGCAAAGAGGTTTGGGAATTGAGCAGCCATTTGCTGTGCAATGATTTCTGCCAGTTCGGCAGTCGCTATCTGGTTTTCGCGTCGAGGAGGCATTCTAAAAGAGGAAAACATGAAAGGAAACGAGTGAGATGATTGGATGAAAAGAATGAGATGAAACAAAAATTGACAACAGCAAAGATGGTGGTCATTTGTTCGCATCACAAAGCAAACAAACGACACACAGTGACTAATCAAAGTAAATGGGTCAAAAATAATGTATCGCGAAGACATGCTCGCCTATAAGTGAACACTCACCCCAAGAGTTCCCAGGTAAGAGTGACAGGTCCGATTATGTGGATTTGTACGAACACTCTAGCCTTAGACAGAAAACCCAGGGTACAGGCATTCACCCTTCCAGTTTGCACGTGTTCACATTATTTAAAACCCAAAACCTTGACGAGATTTTGAAAACTCAAAGGGGTTCAAAACCTTATAACAGAGGGTTCAAAACCTTACAATAGAGGGTTCAAAGCCTTGTAATAATTCATTCAAAAACAGATGATTGTTTTTCAAAAATCGTTTTAGAAAATTGGGTTCTTGTTTTGATAATCACCTAAGGATAGGTGATGTGCATGTTTTAAGATCTAAACACAAGATAACTTGTGTTAGGGTCCTAGAAAGGTTATAGTCTAGGTCAAAGCATTACTAATAACCTAATTCCCTATAACCATTGGCTCTGATACCAACTCTTCTGTCACACCCCGACCACGTGGAACAACCAAACGTGGCGGAAAACGTCGGGGAGTGTTGTAACAGAATTAATTGTTTCATAACCATGGCATACAAAGTTGTATTTTATTTATCAACATAAGAGTTACATTGTTTTAAACAGGAATCAAAGAGTTTATAACATAATTAAACTAAGTCTATCTTCATTTTAAGTCTCTAAGGCACAGGTCCGCCCTAGTGTCACGATCATCGTCCTACGCAAAAGCTCCTGAAAACACATGTGAAAATAGGTACGTCATCATAAAAATGCCTGTGAGATACATAGGTTTTGTGAAAATAGGATTCATGACTTAAGTTTAAGAAAAAGTTTTTTAGTAAAAGTCAGTCATGAACCTTGTAAATTGTTTTGTTTTGTAAGTCATTTAAAAAGCGATAAGATCAAATGATATGTATAAATAAAAGAATAATGTATGGTTAAATTAATAACCAAGTAAAATGAGTTGTATAAAATAAACTGTATTGTAAACCAAAGTCTTGTGAAAACATGTTACTTGCGTAAAATGTATAAGTCCAAAATGAATGATTTAAATAACGCTATGATATGTAATATAATACAAACACTTATATATAGGAAGTACCAGCTGCGTATCCACCATGCTTGTATCATATTACTCACATCTCGTTACTTAAGTCACTTAAGCAAACCACCAATGTATGAAGTCTATGTTTAGACCAATTGTCAAAAAGTCCTTGTATAAACCATGTCAAATGTTAAGAAGTCCAAAAGTAGTCAAGTAATGTGTAACAAATGTTATGTATTGTAAGTAAAGTATCGTCACATAATCCAAATGTAGAAATGTACAAAACAAAGTATTTTGAATATATCAAAAAGTTATGTTTTGCAAAGTAATGCATATTACATTGATACAAACATTTATGTGGTAAGTTAACGCATACATTCAAGCCTTGAGACAGTCGGATAACCCTTTTAGTCAAGGTTATCAAAAGAAATGTTTTTGGATTCAGTCATTCCTTACATCCAAACAAACCCGAGATGTCAGGAATGAGATTTGTCAAGTCCTATGGTACCAGTACTTACTACCGAGCGGCGTAGCTAATGTTAATGAACGTATATAAGTCTCGTTTGTGCAAACCAAATGTTATAGCAATTGTATACATGTCATATGAAAACAATGTACTAAGTATGCTAAGTTAACATACAAAGCAGAAAAGTCATGTAAATCAATGTGCTAGCATGTTATCAGTCAACATACATAGCAGAAATGTAATGTAAAACGATGTACTAAGTATGCACACAATGGACATACATAGCATGAAATGTAATGTAAATCATGTACTAATAGTGTACTAATGAACATAACAAGTATATGATGTGAAAACAGGAAAGCACGAAAGTAACAAGTAGGCACATGTGTTCCACCCCAAAATGTTTGGAAAACAGTAAAAGAGGGGGTTTATGTACTCACTTGAGATTGTTCAGAAGTCCTAAGATAACCACCAAGCAATGCTAGAGATCTCGGAATCAAACGACACCTAATATAGGTAACTATGTTAATAAACCGGACCTAAATCGGAGGATCGGATAGAATGAGGGCTCGTAAACCAAACGAGTATGGGAACTCATGTAGTATGGTTTAACAAGGCCTACATACTAAATGAAACCTAATCTAAGTGCTTACGACCCATTACGACCCGTTTAGGTAGCTTATGCTACTTTAACGCGTCGTTTGCGTGAAACGCGTTCGGACCGCCTAACTAGTCCTATGACAAGTAGAATATGCCTTAACATGTTTAATATTGTTGATAAATCAGTTTAGAGGTCATAGGTTATGTTACATATGTTTATAATGAATTTTGGCATCAAAGGGGTATTTTGGTAATTTACCTAAGGCATATAAACTACTTATCATACAACTACTTAAACGTCGTGACCATAAGGTATAACCTCGGAAGGTTATTCCCTACCTACTATGGTCACCTAATGTATTTGGTCGGATCCTAATGATCGACCAAATGGGTCGTGTTCGAAGGTATAAGCTATTTATTAGATCGCTTACCCTTACGACCCTAGACAACGTGGTAATCAGTAGGCATAGTCCCAAGGGACTATAACCATCGTGATTACAATCACGTTGCGAAGTTCAAACGAACTTCGCATTGACCATAAGCTGGTCAATGCAGAAATTCAAACAAAGTTTGACTTTCGGACTCGAAAAGCAATAAAAGAACGAAGGAACACTTACAAAGGGTCCCCGAATGTGACAACTGGCACCAAACCGGTAATTTCCGTACACTTTAATCATTATTTAATGACTGCAATTATGTGCTTAATTGTCAGCAATGTCTGAACACATACTAGACAAGTGAATTCATGCACGTTGTATACTACAAAATATTGCTTTATGCATAAACGAGAGCGTTGCGTCAGAAATAATAGTAAACTCACCGGTAAGACACACTGTGTCAATGGAACTGCAGAAAGCAGTCAGACAATAAAATTGGAGCCTAGGTGTAGGTCCGACAACAAGAATGCATTAAAACCCAAGAGTACATACAAGGGTTTAATATATATGCAATACGAAAGCAAAAATAAGCACTAAAAAGCACCCGAAACGCACTTTAAGTGCAGAATTTATATAATTCAGCAATAAATCAGCATTTAGACATATAAATATTATGCAGAAATGTCGTTTTATTATCCAGAATATTTCCCTAAGTGTTGGGAATTGAAAGAGTACAAGAAAAGTACTTGAACGACACTAAAAAGTGTAGTTTAGCACTTTAACGAATCGGTATCTAACCGAACTACCGGATATTACCCGGAACACCAAAATAATGCTAGAAGCATTGTTTTTATTTTTCTGAGCTAGTTAGGGTCCCCGTACACCCTAACACACTATATATTTAGTAACACACCATAAGGCACTAACTAAACATTTGATTTCTAACTAATCACTAACTAGTAGTTGGAAATGTTACACTTACCCCCCCCCCCCTAATGTTGGACGGTTGGGAGACACAATCCCATATGGGATTTTAATTTCATATTTTAATGAATCTTGTCTCTTAATCACTAACATAATATCCAAGGGTTAATTGGTGAAGTTGGTTTATAAGAGAACACAAGAGATCATAGCAATTCATTTCAACACACACTTCACCACACTCCCATTCTCCTTCCTCCTCTTCTAAACCTACGGCCCAAACACCCCTACATCATCATCCACTTTCCAATCCTTTACCAAGCATTCCAAGTATATACAAGGGTTAAGGATCACGTATAAGGAGGCTCGGTGCACTCGGATTGCGAAGGACCTCCACCATTTGCTTTTATCCACCTCGTTTGCACTCTTGAACTTCCCTAGCCTTGTGCTAGTAGTAAGTGCTCTAAAACACCTTCTTGATCTTGTCTAGAGTGGTTAATATGAACTTTGTCGGGTGAAAATCATGAACATACTAAATCACATACTAAAAGTTTACAAGAATGAGAAATAAGTTGGATAAAAACTATAATGTTGTGTAAAACTTGTAAGACTTGTTTTGTGGTGATTATTTAGTGCCGATCTATGTTGTGGTAGCTCGGATCATCATCTAACCCGGATTTGTCATGTTCAAGAATCATGGCATAGAGTTGTTAAAGTATGAAAAGGGGTTAAATGATGAAACACTACTACACACTAAACATGAACTTGTGTAAAAACAATTTTTCTTATGAAATGAAGTCCTAAACTAGTAGATCTAAAGATCTACAAGTGGTTTTTCGGAAGAACCAAGCAAAAATATTAGTCTTGTTTAAAACCCGGATCTTATCCGAACTAAAAGCATTTTTAGTAAATAAACAAGTGTGTAGACACTTGTGTCACAAGAAAAATTTAACAAAGAAATATTTTTGCGAATCTTGACTAGAAGTTGTGAAACTTCATATTCTTTAAAAATAAAGTTTTTAAGAAACTAAACTTATTTTTAAGGATAACAAGACTTACTAAATATGCTAGTAAGTTACTACACATTTTTGTAAATATTCAAGTTCATGAAATAGAGAAATTAGTGATTATTGTTGATGAGTATTGTTGATAATTGTTGTTGATGATTGTTGACGATTTAAAAGAAAATAAAACATGTTTTGAAAACATGGGAAACCTCCATTTTTAGGGGAAACTCTGTCAAATTTTTTATAAATTTTGACACTTAGAAAAATATAAGTTTTTGAGAAACTTATCCCCTAAAAATATACCTAAGAACATTACCAAGGTTTCCCTAATTTTTGGTGATAAGAAATAAGGATTTCTTCAAAAATAAAAATGGATATTAAGTATATATATTTTGAGAGAAAAATATATATTATTTGATCACCAACTTTTGTGCTAAGTGTATAAAGTATGTGTTATACGTGCTAGTGTATTAAGACTTAAAAATACACTAAATACTCATGAGGAGTATAAACATAAAAATACACATACAACATACAAGATACATAATTCGGGTGCAAAGTGCAAAACACGAGATACTTATATTAACTTTAGAGAAAATAATATAAGTAAGATACGTAGTTAAAAATATAGAATATTTTTAACACAAGAATATATACAAAAGAGAGTGACTGTACTTGTGCGACGCAAGTCTAGTGACTAACGTTAAGAAAACGCGTATAGGTTACGACGTTAATTAAGCAAATCCGGTGAAGTTTACGACGCAAGGAACGCAAAGTTGTGAGTTCATGCTCCCCCTTTTCTTTTAACTGTTTTCAGTTTTTATAACTTCGGGGGTGAAATACATGTACAAAAGTACAATATTTTATAAATGGTATGATATAAATACAAGAAGTACACTTGGTGAGAACGAGAACCAAGTGTGACAAAATATAAGATAATAAGAAACGCACTTAGTGAGGACGAGAACCAAGTTTGATGCGTTATGAGAAATGATAAAAAGAAACGCGCTTGGTGAGGACGAGAACCAAGTTGGATGCGTTATGAGAAATGATAAAAAGAAACGCGCTTGGTGAGGACGAGAACCAAGTAGGATGCGTTATGAGAAATAGTGTCACGAATAGGGTACAGAAGCACCATTAATCGTGTACATACTTAGACCGCATAACAAAAGGTTAGATCTAACGGGTGCCTGGCAGCCACACTCTCGGTGAGGGCGAGAATCGAGTAGTGCTTTTGTGTCTCAGAATATACCAATTAAATGCCTTAGGTTTGGTGACTTCCTATGTCGTGTCACATGTTAATGGCTTTGCAACCCATTAACAATCCTGATATTTACAGGAATATTTTAGTTACATGAAATTCATACCATACTAAAAATTGATGAATACTTGAGTACGTGGGGTACTCAAGAAAAGATGGAATTATACTTGAAGTACGTGGGGTACTCAAGAAAATGAGAATTATACTTGAGTACGTGGGGTACTCAAGAAGAAATTGAATTATACATGTGTACGTGGTGTACATATGAAACTGAATTTATATATGAAAACTTGATTTACTCACAAACTATGTTTTCATACAAAGTATACAAACATGAAATACAAAACTGCATGAATTCACACCAACATTATGTTGACGTTTTTCCAAAACTCACATGTATTTCAGGTAACTTGGATGGATGTGCGCGTGGTCATACTCATGCTCGTGGATGTCGCATGTTTACCTTTCGTATGCAATGAGAACCTTTCATGATCACACCTCGTGCTTCCGCCGCAGAAAGGGGTGTGACACCGAATGCTAATCTCGATCCAAGTAGCTCAGGTATGAAACAATGGTTTCAACTTAGAGCTTCTCAAATCAAAATTCTTGTGGGTTTTGAAAATGAAGGCAAGGGGTATTTATAGGATTCGTAGAGCCATTAAGATCGTTTCTTGGAAACCGTGATTTGATCTTGGCCATACACCTACAAACCTTGGTTTTCTAAAACCATTTGAGCCCATAGATTTGCCCCAAAACCATGTGCAACAATTGGGATGGACCAGGTTCAATGTTTCAGCCATTCTGCTGTCTGGAGATCCCTTACGGACCGTAAGGGTATGGCTTACGGTCCGTAAGCCAGTGACTTTGCAGGAATGGCAGTTTTGGTCCCTGTAGTGTAATAAGGCCATTTCCGACGCGTTTAAGGCCCGTTAACCCCATTTCAAAGCTCTAAAATGAAGTTAAAGTATAGGGAACTTAAAATGTGCTCAAAAATATCTCGGATGTCAGTTCGTTTGGTCGTACGATCGCGATGTTCGGTTAATTACGACGGAATGCGCATAAGCGCGAAAAACGATCCAAATTGCGTGACGAATGGATTTTTCTTATTCCAAACACTAAAATAAAATATTTTAGTGCTTACATAAATTTTTGGATGTCCGGATGTATTCAGAACGTAAGTTATGCGCGAAAGTGCAAACTTATGCACTTTTTGACACTTTTAGTCCCTGAGTGACCCAAAAGTTTATTTTAGCACGCCGAACCCATCAAAGCCTATTTCTAAGCTATGTCAAGGATATTTATGGTATGTTTAACTTATGGTCATGTTCCGGAATGTATGTTACAGTTCAAATTGGCATACTTTCACAGTTTGTCAAATTTAGTCCCTGCAGGCGAATTAACTTGTTTTTGCCATACCAAATCCTTTAAAACTTATTTCTAAGTTATGTAAATGTTATTTAAGGTATGTTAAGTATATGTTGATGTTCCGGGGTATTTTTTGCATTAAACTGGTTACGTTTACGCACCAGTTTGCATATAACTCTCCAGAAAGCGATATAGAGTTTGAAATTGAGCAAAAGTCAAAACATGAAAAATGTAAAACACAACCAAACAAACATTGGGATCAAATAACATTGTTTTATTGATAATAGAACTGTTCATAATGATTACAAGCACATATGTTACACCTTAAACTCCCGCCAAGGGGCCACGCCCAAACCCAAGCCCACCCGGGGTGGTGACTTGGGCGTTTCCCTCCAACCCACGTCCAAACCCCCACCCCATAGTCTAAGGACACGCTAGTTTGTCACTATTACTGACCTCATCACACCGAAGATTAAACATCCAAACATTAAAAAAAAGAAAAAAAGAGGCATTTGGCCTAGGGTTATTAAAATGTTTGGTCTTTTCAAATAGTAGGTTCAATCCTTATGGTGAACAAAAAAATTGTAGTTTAGTAGTAAAATTAAATAATGTTTGACTTGCCGTTCTAAAGAAAACAAATTATATGTTGGTGTATGTTCTGTGACAACAGCTTAATATTTAATTATTTAGTCTTTGGATATTTTGTATTGGACTTAGCATTATTGGTTAGAGAGTTAATTGGTGTAATGGGCTTTGAGAATAGCGTAGCCCAGTTTACAGACATGTTATATATAAACATGTTTTGTGATTAGGGTTTGTAACAACTAAAACAACTAGAGAAAACTGAACAGAAAGACTAGAGAGAGGAATTTCGTAGAGAGTGAGAGAGGCAAGATCACAGAGATAGACTGTGAGGTATTGAGTTGATTGTAAACTGCTAGTTGGATAATCAATAGAATACCAGTTTAATTGTGAATTATGTTTCTACTATTTTCTGTAACAATCTGATCTAGAGAATTCCGCACTCTAGGTTAGATAGACGATTCTATGAAAGTTTCATAGGATTAAAGGGACCTACATTCTAAACATTAATTATTGAGTTAAATGCCATTTTAGTCCCTTTGGTTTGGGTCATTTTCCCAGTTTAGTCAAAACGTTTCATTTTTCGCATGTGGGTCCAAAAAGGTTTCATTGTTGCCATTTTAGTCCACTAGGTTAACTTCATCCATTTTTTCTGTTAACGAAAAGAACAATTCGATCATTTTATATGAGATTCTGTTATATAAAATGACCGAATTGCCCTTCTCGTTGACAGAAAAAATTGATAAAGTTAACCAGTGGACTAAAATGGCAACGGTGAAATATTTTTGAACCCACAGGCAAAAAATGAAACCGTTGGACTAAATTGACAAAATTACCCAAATCACAAGAAATAAAATGATATTTAACTCTTAATTATTCTAAGATAACACTACTTTAACGCATAGTCATCCAAGCATTAAATATGTTTTCTTCTTTTAACCAGCCCGACCGGTTGCTTCAACCGAAAAACATAAAAAAAAGATAATTCAACCTTTGGAGGCCATATGCGAACATAACTGGAGACATGGTGTGTTCTTGATCCGACCAATCCAACCCCGTTCGCAAAAAGGGTTAAGACACATTGTTTACTTAATGGTATACGCGCAAAACAAATATTGTTGTGTTCGTTTTAAAAAAATATGCAATATATCCTTTTATAGTGTAAATCGTATCAAAACAAAATGCATGTCTGTTTAATGTTTACTAGTGAATTAATTAAATCTGAGGCTAAAGGGTGTGGGGGTTATGGTTGGGATATGATTCGTCACGTAAGAACATGAATGGAAGGCTACGCCACCCCCTTGCATGATCCACCTTGGTTTCCATGGATTAAACCATGGCAACCATGGTTCTCCTTTCCATTTTTCAAGAAATCATTTTCTTTTTCTTTAGACAAAAATAAATTAAAATAAATAAGAGGATAATGGTTTGAGTCAGGACCACACCCTTATAGTATTGGTTTTAGATGACGGATAAGAGGTGGGTAAAATGACAGTGACGTGGAGAGTCATGGTGGTCATGAGGGTAATGACCACACTCTATAGCCTTATAAAAACTTTTCCAAAATTAAATCCAAACATAATTTGTTAGTTAAAGACTTAAAGTTGGTGAATTAATTAAATATTATAAAAACTTTTCCAAAAGTGAATCCAAACGTAATTTGTTAGTTAAAGTTGGTCGTACACAATGAATTAATAGGAAATTATGTAAAACATTATTCAATATAAAAAGAAGGAGATCTCATTATACCAATTCAATAGCATTAGCAAATTAGTACTCCTGTTTCTATATTTAATATGTTAAAATTCAATTTTAATGCCATCTATTATTGACTTTAGTATTTCAAGTAATTTTCTTTAATAAACATATAACATATACAAGTAAAAGTACATGCATATATACATGAGCAAAAATCAAATAAAAAGACCCAAAATTCAAGAAAAGTATAACCTGAATAATTGATCAAGTCAAACTAAACAATAAAATAAATGTTATTATAGTCATTTTAATGTTTAAATCTAGTTTTTTAATTTTTTAAACACAATAACTTTTGTATTTCATTAGTTAAAAATGTTATATCGTAAAATCACAAATCTCATTGTTTTTAAAAACGTTTAACAAGTTCGTGCCCGGTTAATATAACACTATAACAACACTTTCAAACGTCTACGTTTCTTTCGTCGATTAGACACATTACTTTCCTGATTGCTTCCTACGCTTTTTAGGCCGTACGTATTTTGTAGTGATGGCGCCTGATGGGTGTGAACACGATTTTGACTAATAAACAAACTTATGACAATGATTTAATTTATACTTTTCCAGAGTTTTTTCCCAAACTAGTGTGGGTGGAAAAAGTATTTACCAAAGTGGTGTTTCTTGAAAAATATTTACCAAAATGGTGTTTTGTCTCTTTTCTCATCTAATTGAATAAAAACTAAATTAGTAATTCTATTATTTATTTCGGTTAACATTTATTTATTATTTTTTTCTTGAAACCCAATTAATTTAAATTAGTAATTTTATTTTTATTTCTATTAACACTTTATTTTCTTTTTGAAACCCAAATGTAAGATTTGAGGTTACCATTGTGTGACCTTTTATTGTTTAACTTTTTTAAACAAACATTATAACTTTAACTTTGCTCGCCACGGATTTCAAACTTTCAACTAGTTAATAAAAAAAATTATCACTCTTATCTAATATAGGCTAATATGTTCTTTTTTATTTTAAATTAAATTAATATTATATTATGTATTTTTGAACGATTAAACTACTTTGAAGTCTTGTCAATTTATAGAAAACAAATTCCAAATTTATTTTTATGGCCTACTTTTTTTCTTTTTTGTAATGTTATATTAATAGATATACTAAACTATTTTAGTGTCTGATCTTTTTTATACTCAACTAACTTAACTGTTATATTATTTAATCTTAAATAAAACAAAATATATGTCAAAGCAAATTTAAATATAATCACAAATTAAGTGAATTATGTGAATCGTATATAAATTATTAGATACGACAATATTAGGTGACATGATGGTAACATCAAGTCTTACGTTGGGTTTCAAAAAGAAAATAAAGTGTTAATAAAAATTAAAATAAAATTACTAATTTAGTTTTATTGAGTTTCAAGAAAAAAATAATAAATAAATGTTACTTGAAATAAATATAGAATTACTAATTTAGTTTTTATTCAATTAGATGAGAAAAGAGACAAAAACACCATTTTGGTAAATATTTTTCAAGAAACACCACTTTGGTAAATATTTTTTCCACCAACACTAGTTTGGGAAAAAACTCTACTTTTCCATACCCAAAAAAAAAAAGAAAAAAAGAAAAAAAAAAAAAGCAAACAACAATTAATTTTGGATCCGGACCGTTTGAAGCAATTTTCACGAACAAGCCTACGCAAAATCAGCATACTATATAAATCCAAATCCAGCCCTTGTATACAAATCCAGTTAATCAATCGATCAATCATCAACCCCCTTTGATTCTGTTATTATCCCCAATTGGGTTTTCAAAACCCTAATTTTTCAATATTCTTGAAAGCGGATGAATTGATCGAAATCGAGCAATTGGGTGTTGATTAAAGTGGTTGAATTGTTGGAAAGTTTGAATCTTGGTGGATCTTGTGATCTGGGTATGATGAAATTGGGGGGATTGGTTAGAATTAGGGTTAGGGTTTGTTGTTTATGGTTGTTGAGGAATTAGGGGATTGTTGATTCATTATGCAGCTACACTTCTCACCTAGCATGAGAAGTGTAACGATATCGAGCAGTAATGGGCTTATTGATTTTATGAAGATCAAGGTTGCAGCTCGTCATATTTCTTACAGGACTTTGTTTCATACTATTTTGTTTCTTGCTTTCTTGTTGCCGTTTGTGTTTATTCTTACTGCTTTGGTTACCCTTGAAGGTGTCAACAAGTGCTCATCTATAGGTATGTTGTCTTGATCTGTGTGTGATTATTGTGATATTTGGATTGGTTTCTAGATCTTGAAAAGTTGTGGTTGTTGTTTCTTGATTTCATCAGTTTGGTGTTTCTAGATCTTGATTTGGTTTATTGACATTGTCAAAATTCTGGCAACAAGTGCTAGATTTTGGATTCTTTTTAAGTCAAATGTTGACTTGATGAGGATTGTTATGTGGTATTTTGGTTTATTAGTTTAACAAGCAATCTGATTTGGTTTCTGATCTTTCTAGTTTTGAGTATATAGAATCATAAATCTTGTTACGTTGTTGCTTTGATGAACTTAATGGATGCTTGAGGTTTTTGGTTTGTTGGATCACCATCTGGATAGAATGGTGTGTGATCGCTGACTTATTGTAGTTCCAATCCCAAATAAAGTTATCTTCCTATTTAATACTATAAAACTCGAAATCTTTCGGTTCTTATTATCCAAGTTTTCGCAGAATACACCTTCTCATTGGTAATTGAATTGATTCTAAATGTTTAGAAAAATCAGTTTTTTCAACATTGCAAAGTGTTCATAGGTATAGGTATGAAAAGGCTTGTAGCTTAGTTAGGGGCGGCAATTCCTGACACAACCCGAAACCCAACTTGAATTGACACGAAAAAACCAGGTTTTGGGTCGGTTAACACGACCTGTTTTTTATACGGGTCGGGTTCAGGTTCCCACATAAATTGGGTTGACCCGTTAACCTGTTTAAGTATTAAAAAATACTTTTATAATTCTTTTATTCCATTTTTCCGAAGATACACTTGCAATTTCCAATCCATTTTCAAGATTATCATTTTTTTCAAAAAAAAAAAAACTATTCATATTACTCATTTTACAACCCAACAACCCGCTTATAACTCGTCAACATATAAGACTCATTTAAAAAAATGGTTTAAACAGGCCGTGTTCGGGTTGACCCGAATTTATGTGTGTGCGGGTTATGGTTGAGTTTTTTGACATGAATAATAATACGGGTTGGGTTCATGTTGAACGTTTCAACCTGCCAACCAGTAACCCGCGAACCCGCTAACCTGACACGATTGACACCCCTACCTATTGGTATCAAGGTGTGGAGGAAAGGCGTCCCTCCCCATGATGTTGAGGGTTCAAGTCCCATGGTGGTGGACAAAGGTGTAGATTTAGGAGTAGGATTAGAAGCGTGTGTGAGTTAGTCGGTAAAAAAAAACATAGGTATCGGTAACACAGTAATTGTTTACGCTCACAAATCTCCATTACGAAACCTTGTTTTCCCTTAAAAAGTTATTTTGTACCTTTGCATCTGCGGTCTTCTATCCAACACATGTTTCTCTTGGTTCTTATGTACCTTTTCAGCTGGTGAATATTAATTCCATGTACCTACTATCATACTTTATATGTTTGTGATCCATTTCCTTTTTAGTTTTTTCGGTTCGAGTTATGCCCTTTTATAAATGTTCGTATTGCATGTGGTAGACGCTTATTTATTGATATTTCCATGCTTCAGATTGTTTAGGCAGACGTTTGGGTCCAAAGCTTCTTGGAAGGGGTGATGATTCAGGGGTAAAAAAAATACTACCGCATAGTTACTTTCACTTTTTTACTTTTTACATTTATTTCAAGAAACTTAAACCTTGCCCTTTGGTCTAACAGAGGCTTGTTAAAGACTTATACAACATCCTTAATCAAGTAAACACCGAACAAGTTCCAGCCGACCTAAAAATCCCCGATAACTTCACACATCTCGTCTCCGAAATCAACAGCAACACATACAGCGCCAAAGATTTCGCTATTGTATTGAAAGGCATGGTACGTCAGTTCACTAATATTTAGAGTAAAGTGCCATTTTAGTCTCTAAGGTTTGGCCAGTTTGCGACTTCCGTGCAAAGGTTTGTTTTCGCATCTGGATCCAAAAGGTTTGAGATCCTGCCATTTTCATCCGGCTCGTTAACTCCATCCATTTTTCTCCGTTAAGTCAGGGTTTTTGTCCTTTTTGTTAACTTAAAGGGCAATTCGGTCTTTTTAGGGGTATTTGGTCTTTTTACATATAGTGAAAAAGGCCAACTTGCCTATTAAGTTAACAAAAAAAGACAGAAATACCCTTGACTTAACGGAGAAAAATGGATGGAGTTGACGAGCCGGATGAAAATGGCAAGATTTTAAACCTTTTGGATCCAGGTGCGGAAAAACAAACCTTTAGACGAAAGTCGCAAAACTGGTCAAACCTTAGGGACGCAAATGGCATTTTACTCTAATATTTACGTTGTCTACATGTTTGAACCTAGAATACCTTTTCATTTCGTTGGTTAATGTTTTTGCTACTAAAATTGACAGATGGAGAGGTCGGAGAAGGAGATTAGAGAATCGAAACTCCAAGAACTAATGAACAAACACTTTGCCGCAAGTTCGGTCCCAAAAGGCATTCATTGTCTCTCTTTAAGATTGACCGATGAGTACTCATCTAACGCTCATGCACGGCGGCAGTTGCCATCGCCGGAACTACTCCCGCTTCTTTCAGACAACTCATATTATCATTTTATCCTTGCAACCGACAATATTCTGGCGGCATCCGTTGTAGTCACTTCCGCAGTCCAGTCATCTCTAAAACCGGAGAAAATCGTCTTTCATGTGATAACCGATAAGAAAACTTACGCGGGCATGCACTCATGGTTTGCCTTAAATCCCATCTCCCCTGCCATTGTTGAAGTCAAAGGTGTTCATCAGTTTGATTGGTTGACCCGAGACAATGTTCCGGTTCTTGAAGCTATGGAGAATCATAACGGAATTCGAGATTATTATCATGGAAATCATGTATCTGGGGCTAATCTTGGTGACGGTACTACTCCAAGATTATTCGCCTCCAAATTGCAGGCGAGAAGCCCCAAGTACATATCGTTGCTTAATCATCTCCGCATATATCTCCCAGAGGTAACATAACACATATATAACACACACACACACACACATACATATATATTATATAGGCTTCGGATCAAGAGACCCCCCCCCCCCCCCCCCCCCCCCGAATTGTGAGAACTCTGACTTCTCGTGCGAGTTTTGCCACCATTTTTTGCACACACGTAGATGAAAATGTTACAAACACAGTTGAAAAAAACAATTTTTTTCCGAGCGGCACTGTAAAAAGTTGATGACATTAGCATTTACACCCACTGTAAGGGTTTTTTACGGTGGTGTAAATCAACAAAAACTATTTTGTTTTTGGAGAAGTTGATTTTTTTTTAAGGATTTTTGGTAAACTTTTTTTTGAAAAAGCCTTCGTTTTGGCCATGTTTTCTAATTTCTCACAACTCATATATAATCTCCTTCCTTTTGGTGATTTTACATGGTGCATCGCTTATGTATTAACCTTCGATGCTTATCGTACGCAGCTTTTTCCGAATCTTGATAAGGTGGTTTTCTTAGATGATGATGTTGTAATTCAACGTGATTTATCTCCCCTATGGGAAATTGACCTCAATGGAAAAGTCAACGGAGCGGTTGAAACTTGTAAAGGGGAAGATCTGTGGGTCATGTCTAAACGGTTCAGAAATTACTTCAACTTTTCTCACCCACTGGTGGCTAAAAGTTTGGACCCTAACGAGTGTGCTTGGGCTTATGGGATGAATGTTTTTGACTTGCGTGCATGGAGAAAAACCAACATTAGAGAAACATATCATGAATGGTTCAAAGAGGTACACACACAAAATAACCATATTATGTTCATGTTTGTTTTACATTATTTATACTTGGTAGTTGGTGCCATCTATGCAATTAATGCGGTTAAAAATCAGATATCGGTCAAGGACCGATATTTTTGATATATGGGTTATCGTGGTGGGATATCGGTAATTTTAATATCATGCAGAATTTATATACATATAGCAATTTAACACTAACAATTCAGTGTACTCTCCTACCATTAACAAACTAACCTTTTGCAACTTGCTAAACACTAACAATTGTAGCAAGTAGGAACTGATTAAGACTTGAAACATGAACATTTACTACAATTAACAATTAAGACTTAAAACACTAATAGCAGCAATAAGAAGAAAATCGGTGATATATTGGTCAAATATCGGTCATATGTCGGTCAATATCTCCGATAAGATCTGTACCGATATTCTGATCGATATTTGACACCGATATATTGCATGGGGACCGATAACCAATATATCGGTGATATTTCACGGATATGTCACCGATATTAACTGCATAATATACAAGCGAGAAACATATAAACAAGGTTTAAAAGAACGGAAACGAGTTTCGAGGCGTTTTCCCTTTGCCTCACGAGGCGTAAGAAGCCTCGAGGCGAAACGAGGCGTAAAGCCGAGGCGGTATTAATAAATAAATATAAAAATTATGTATATTATAAAAAGGAATAATGGATTTTAATAATCCAAACTATTAGCCGTTGGCCAGCAACGGTCCTCACTTCAAAAATAACTAGTAGTGGTCCCACCTTTTCACATATTGTAAACTAATGAACCTTTACTAACATAACCATACTTTCTTTTTGTTCTCTTATCCTTTTCGGTTTAGTAAAGGTCTATTAGTTTACAATATATGAAAAGGTGGGACCACCACTAGTTATTTTTGAAGTTGGGACCGTTGCCGACTAACAGCTAATAGTTGGGATTATTAAAATCCATTATTCCTTATAAAAATAATAATACTAACTAATTTCATCATTAGATTCATCAAAATCATCGAAAACACACATAAAAAGGCATGAAATGGACACAAAAAGTCAAAAACAACTATCAAAATCCCCTGAGGCGCCTCATCCCCTCTGAGGCGCATATACAATAAAAACCCCATGAGGCGCGCCTCAGACTCGTTTTTTGGCCGTTTCACCTCGAGGCGCACGCCTTGAGCGTTTTTTAAAACCATGCATATAAGCCCTAGAAACCATAGATCAACCAATCTTGGGCCCGTGGGCTAAACACAACTAAACCTTAATTATAGTTATTATTAGTTAGTAATAATTATAATTAACAATGTGCATATGGGATGTTATTGCAGAACTTGAAATCAAATTTGACACTATGGAAACTTGGAACTCTACCACCAGCTTTGATCGCATTTAGGGGCCATGTTCAACCGATTGACCCATCATGGCACATGCTAGGGTTAGGGTACCAGAAAAACACAAGCATTGAGAGTGTACAAAAGGCTGCCGTAATACATTACAACGGCCAATCAAAACCATGGTTACAAATAGGCTACGACCATCTTCGCCCTTTTTGGTCAAAATACGTTAACTACTCCAACGAGTTTGTCAAGAATTGCCACATCTTGGAGTAGTGATCGCCCGTGTCAAGTGCATGATGTGACAATGATATAAGAAGCCGGTATCTCAATACGATTCTTTGATTGGTTAATCTGCTGATTAACGCGTCATTGGCAGCACCAGTGTATGAAGATTCATTCTTTTGGTATGTAACATAACAATTTCTTTATTTGGACAATGTTCGGCTTTTCGGGGGGTGAGTATATTTTTAGACATTAGGAATCATTCGGGGGATGAAGATTGAAGAATGCCACCTGTCGGATGTAACGAGTATGCACCAGAGAAGAAAGTGGCTACCGCTACCCCTTAAAGGTTCAAACTTTAGCCTAATTAGGTGAAGAAATCATGATTCTTTCAGTTTTTGAATTTGATAAGTCATTAAAGATCATTATTTTGTTTTCTTTTTATTTTTATTTTTATAAAGATTTACATATTTGTGTCCGACGATAGGTTGGAAGTGCTTTGGTAGAGAATTTTTATTTTTAGATCACATATGGCAAGTATTTGTATTCATGAGGAAACATTTATAATGTGCAGTAAATTCTTTTTGATCCGAGATTTCATCTACTTGTTGATATACTCCTTGTTAGAGATATCAGGATTGTGGGTTTTTTTTTTTTTAAATTCTTAAATCCAGGATTGCATCCAATAACATGGACCTGCTCCCTTAAGGATTAATTTAGTTTAGCTGTTAAGGGTAGTTCTCTTGGTATGTTTTGGTCTCTAGGTTTGAGAAATTACATATTCAGTTCTCACTGTTCGATCAAACGTAACGCGTTAACTCAAGTTAAATATTTCTGTTAATTATTAGCATACCAAACTGTTAATTACACCACACATTTCTTTCACAACTTTAGATACCGCTAATTTACAAGCCCTTTGGTTATCGTTTTACTTTGCCCTTTTGGTTTCTGATTCTTCTTTATTTATGATTGATATGTTGTGAACAATTTAAGGTCCTAGACTCCTTGATATGTTGTTAACGATATAAGGTCCTAGACTCCTAGATTCCATGGCATTATAGCCTAGTGACATATTAGAGGTGAGATAAGGCTTAAGGATAATTAGGTCCTGGGTTCGATTCCCTCAAGGGGGTTTTCCCAGATTTATTGGGTTTTCTCTTGAATTGGTATATAGACAGTATTGCCCAGTGGATATGGATATGATCGAGTGGTTCCACTGATGGCACGATGATACTTTAGTGGTCCGTCAGTGATCTAAATTTCTCGTTCAAAAAAAAAATAATAATAATAATAAATAAATAAATTAAACTAACCCCATGATTTAAAGTTAGCAGTTGTAATTATAATACATTCAATGTAATTAAGAGTTGTTGAACGATTGACTTTACGGTTGGTGCAATAAATAGATCTTAACTATTTGACATTTATACATAACTTAACCATTCATATCTTATTAATGTTAACGTTAGACCATGGGTAATGGTTAATGCCCTTTAGACCACCAGCAGACAGATTACTATCTTACATATATGTATATTCTGTTTTTTTTTTAATATAAAAAAGGCGTTTGAAACTGACGAAACATTGAAAGAAAATGATTGTGTTTTGGGGATAAATGAAAATATGATATGACAACTAATTTGGCGTGTTCGGGATGCAATAAGTAGTTAATGCAGTAAAATATTGAATATCAGTCAAGGACCGATATTTGAGATATTGGTTATCGTGGTGGGATATCGGTAATTTTAATATCATGCTAAATTTATATATATAGCAATTTAACACTAACAATTCAGTATACTCTCCTCTCCTACCATAAATAAATTAACCTTTTGCAACTTGCAAAACACTAACAATTGTAGCAAGAAGGAACTCACTATGACTTAAAACACTAACATATAATAGTAACAACTAACAACTAATACTTAAAACACTAATAGCAGCAATAAGAGGAAAGCCAAATGGTAGAAAATAAGAAGAAATGTATTGATATCGGGAAATCAATAATATATTGATCAAATATTGGTCCAATATCGATCAATATCGCTGATATTATCGGTACTGATTTTTTGCACCAATATCTCGACATGAAACCGATATATCACTGATATGTCGATGATATACCTGAGATATTAACTACATAGATTATATTACATGGCAAAATACCACGTTTAATACCATACTCACCACCGATTTACATGTTGTAACCCTCAAGTTTCCTTAATTACACAATTAAGCCACAACGTTTTACACCATAAGTCTAAGTCTGTAACCCTCAAGTTCCATTAAGTTACACAAACAACCCAAAAGTTTTTAACATAGTACCCAAGTTTTTTAACACAGTACCAAATCCAGGGGCGGATCTATGCCACTTTTGTGGGTTCCAAGGAACTCATTCGGTTTGGAAAAATGGAAAAAATTAGTGAGAACCTTGTATGATTAAGAAAAATAAATAATGATAATTAGTGAAAATCTACCAAAAGGAGCCCAATGAAAAATGTTCTTAGATCCACAACTGACCAAATCCATAAAGACCGATATCCTATTGCATCGCCATCATAACCCGCGGGTTTTCTTTCACACAAATATGCATGTTCCACTGCAACGCCCTGGTACAAACAACTAGTTGTCTAGTTGGCTTTTTTTTTTGAACGACAAATTTGGATCACTGACGGACCACCAACAAAACCACCCGATCATATCCATCTCCACTAGGCAACGAAACCACCCGATCATATCCATCTTCACTAGGCATAATGTCTGTACACCAATTCATGAGAAAACTCAATAAATATGAAAAAATCCCCCTTATAAGAATCGAACTCAGAACCTATAGATCCTAAAGCCTTATATCACCCAAAAATACCACTAGAATATAAACAACTTATTGACTTATTGTAAAACCTTCCCACCTCCTCTTTGTTAGAAGTGGGGATCGAACTTGAGAACTCTCACAAGGCCTAAGTCTCTTCCACCACTCTACCAAAGGCTCATTGGCATCCTATGATCTTTTGGGAGGAGTAAACGAAGAGAAAAGATGAAGAAAATTCGGCATATTTGGCCACACATTTCAAGAATTTCGATAACTCCCACCGAACCAAACACCCCAATTTTTATTCTTCCATTTTCCCCTCTTTCTTCTTCATTTATCAATTGTTTTAATTTGGTGGATTAAAGTTAACAAACACAACCCAGGTCAGTTCTTGAGCAAAGTAAGGATTTTTCTCTATCTTTCAATCATCATACAGGTGTAGCATATTTTAATATTGATTTTGATTGATACCCAGTTGAAGATTTGAGTAGATCATATGTTCTTTAGTGGTTTTAGACTTTATTGGGATCAGTTTCTTGATCTAGTTGCAGGTTTAGTATTTGTATTGTTTATTTCTTGAAATAATTTTTTATCAGAAAAATAATAATAATAATAATAATAATAATAATAATAATTTGTGGGTATTTGATTATCTTGGTTCTTTAATTGGAATATAGTAGATTTGATTGATTCATGTTTAAATTTTTCTTTTTTTATAGGGGATTGTAAATTAGTTGAGAGAGTATCAAGATTTGGAGTTTTTAGGGTGTAAAGTGGGCATGACAATTGATGGTTGTTGACCAGAATTAACACCATATTTGTAACAGCTTCTAGGGTTATTAAATTGAGTTTATAAAGATTGTATTTTTCTGGGATTAAAGCCAGAAAATTGAGATTAGGGGTGTTTGGATACTGGGTTTCTGTTCTAGAGCAAAGGGAGGATGTCTGGAGTTCAAGATGCACTAGAAATCAAATTCCGGTTAATAGACGGATCCGATATCGGTCCGAAAAGCTTTCCGGCATCTGCAAGTGTTGCAAACTTAAAAGAAAGCATCATTTCTCAATGGCCTAAAGGTCAGTTAATTGTTCTTCATGTTTATAGGATTATAAGATATGATGTATCGGTTATATGACGCCTCCCACTATTCCCACACCCATATTATCTTATTTTCACACACCTACATCTATACGACTCTCATAGAGTTATATGGGTCGTATAGGAGAATGCTGCACACAAAAAATTGTTAGAGAATGTTTTTTTGTCTGCATGTATATGAGCTGTATAACATTGTACGACCCGTATAGAACATTATACGACCCATATAATGTTATACGACCCAAACTTCATATATGTTATACGACTCGTATAATGTTATATGACCCGTATAGAATGTTATACGACCCAAACCTCATATATGTTATCAGTTATATGACCCATATAGAATGTTATATGACCTAATATTTTCTCCATTTATACAAGCCGTATAACATTATACGAGCCATATAGCATTATATTATACGACCCAATATTTGTCATGTCAGATTATTCTATACAGGCGGGTGTGAAAATAAGATTTTGGGGTGTGGCTTTATTAACACCGTTATAGGATTCTGTTGTTATTAAATTGGAAAGTTGTCTTTTTTGTTTGTGTAACAGAAAAGGCGAATGCTCCTAGGACCATAAAAGATTTAAAATTAATTAGTGCCGGAAAAATACTGGAAAATAATAAAACAGTAGGAGAATGCAGGAATGGATTATGCGATGTCCCCGATGGAATTACAACCATGCATGTTGTTGTTAGTCAACCACCCCAAGATAAAGGTACAACTAAAATTTTCAAATCTATTGTTAGTTGATGATGGTGTCTTAAAATTTGTTTTTTTGGAATGTTTATTCTTTTTTTTAGTATCTTCTTATTCTGACATCACACAACCTTTTTTTGGTTATTTACCAGGAAAGAAAGAGATGAATAACCTGAAACAAAACAAATGTGGGTGTGTTATATTATGAGAAGCGATAACCAACCGCGGGTCAAAATGTTTTCAGGTTGGTTGGTCTTTGATTCCGTCATTACGGCTTATGAAATCTTTTTTTTTCTTTTTTGGAATTTTGAATTAAAGTAGACATTTTGTTAACTTATTGCAGATGAAGATTGTTGGTGATAATACTGCATTTGATGAATGGCTGGAGAATGAAGATCTTGAATAAATAAATATAAATAAAGAAAAGATAAATACGGAGGGAAATATGTACCATACAAATTACAGGGGCATATTTATACAATTAGTTTTGTGTTTTGTTTATTATATTTGTGAATTTTACGCAGTTTGAGTCTCTGATGGTCTTCGTTTTCTTGTGTTCGTGTCTTGAGTTGATATGATTATGCATTGAGGATTATGGTTTTCGATCATGATGTCTTGAGACGAGATTTATGGCCTATACATGTTCATGTTGTTCAAGTGTGCAAACTTGTACAGAATCATGCTCATGCATGAGCATATGCAATGTAAGTTTTGTATCAGTCATAAGTAGCGGGTATATGACCTAATAAAGCCCGATTTTAACGAATATTCGGACGTTATATCGAATACTTTTGGACAAATAACAAAGGTTTGCAAAGAATCAATCAAGAACAAAGGTGAAAAAAGAAAGAATTGAACAATGATGCTTGTTACAAACTGTCGTGCATAAACAGCTTAGAGATAAGTCTTTTAAAAAAAGAAATATTTATATTTCTAGAAAAAGTGTATCATACAATATGACTTAACGCACGTTGCGTACGTGATGACAAAATCGCACGTTATGTTACAGAAAAAATGAAAATCGCATGTACATAAAAAATACTACAAATCGTATGTACATAAAAAGATGAAAGTCGCATGTTATCAACCAAATTCGCATGTTGATACTGAATCGCGTACGCAACGTACGTTAAGGTATTTAATACAATAAGCGGCCTGTCATAATTTGCTTATTCATTAGAAAACTAAAAAAAGTTAAAAACTCAAACCGTTTTTCTTATAAGAAATGGTTTATATTATGTTCAAATTTTTTAGATGTCACCAAATGTTTAAAAACAAAGGACAACATATATTTCTAACAAAGCAAAATACAAAAAATTTAAGATTTAAAACGTTTAAAAACAAAGGAAAACATGTATATATATGTATTTAAGAAAAATAAAAAAAATTAAGACTAGAAATTGTAGGACTTTACCCTTGAAAGGGAGTCCTTCCAGAAATTCTCGACGGCCAAGGGAGACCCAAAGCCGAGGAGGGGGTTTGGAAATAGTTTTCAACCAGCAATTGACGCGCCTCGGTTATTACCTCATTAGCTGCGTCATTGCCCCAAGCGCAAAGATGCTTTTAGCATCACCCCCAGCACCTTATTTATACACCCCAACCCCTACTTCCTTTCACACCCTCCCCCCGATGTGGGATCAACCAACATTTCAAATTGCTCAATGCTACTTCTGCTATTTTCTACTTATTCTAATTGCCAGCTAACTATGTCTTTCTGCAAATACAATCACTTGGTGATTAAGTTAAGAAGGTTGATGATAATTACAAAAGGTTAGACGATTAATCCACGGTCAATGCTCAATACTTTCTGTCTTGGATAGGAGCCCCTACTTTAGTAATTTGAATGATCTCTGGACATAATAAGAATACTACTTTTGGTCTGTACCCATCATTATACAACACTGTTGTTCTTATCTTTTATCCATAAGGGCAGGTATCTGGCCGACCGGATTCTGCATATGCCTACAAGATATAAAGAGATGATGAGTTGCATGCAGGGTAAAATGATAGGTCGGGTTGATTTGAGTAACGGGTCAAAATGGATCAAATTAAAAAATATGAAACATGTTTGGGTCAAACCGGGCTGCGGCATTATTAAATGTCAGTACCATACCAGACCAGATAACTTGTGTTGCTAGTTCAAGTATAAAAGTCATCTATGCATTGATAGCTTGCATTCTATTTTAATGATGTATCAGTTTTGAGTGATGTATGAATAGTGTTTTAACCACCAAAATTACAATTTTAATTATAGTGTAGGAAAAATGGTAAGAAAAGAAGAACAAAGATGTAGATATCATCTTAGGCAAATCCTAATTCTTCATTAACTTGATTGATATTGAGACATAAAAAAAGTTCCAGCATCAAATACCACCATGTTTTTAACGCAATAAGAACAGATATGAGAACTATATTGATAGGAACTGAAAATATGATTAAATTGAAACAAGAACAAACACGATAGTCTGCCCGATTCGAGAGGGGCTAGTCTCCTAACTTCTGATTAGAGATCACAATACAAATAAAATATCTCATACCCCTAAAAAACTAAACAAGACCTGACTATACAACAACAACAACAACAACAACAACCATACCCAGTAAATCCCACAAATAGCAAAGCTACTTATAGGGTCTGGGGAGGGTGGGATGTAGACAGACCTTGCCTCTATCCATAGGGATAGAGAGGCTGCTTCCAGGGAGACCCTCGGCTCTAAAACGAACAGCAAGCCACACACCAAGTCAAAGAATATAGAAAGAATATAGAAATAAGAAGTCGTCCATACATTGGCACATAATGTAAATCATGTAACATAGCATATCACATCATTTGGGCATAAACACAAGAAGGCAATCACCGAAAAGTCACTTAAAAAATAAGAAAAACCCTACGTCCCTGAAATACACCTAAGACCTTACTGCAATATCCTCTAGAAGTCCTTAACCCTAATCCTACGCCTCCACGAAGTCCTATCTTGGACCATGTCCTCAGAAAGATGCAACTCTAGTAAATCATGCCTGATCTGCTCATCCCATGTCAGTTTGGGTCTGCCTCTTCCTCTCCTCCCCTCCACAGTTAGAGTTTCCACTACTCTAACTGGTTCCGTCGTTTCCCTCCGCTTCACATGCCCAAACCATCTCAATCTCCCCTCCTTAATCTTCTCCGATATACTAGCCACTCCTAATCTTTCTCTAAAAACCTCATTTCTTATCCGATCTAACCTCGTGTGTCCACACATCCACCTCAGCATCCTCATTTCCGCTACCTCCATCTTGCGCGCTTGAGTCTTCTTGATAGCCCAACAGTCTGTTCCATAAAGCATAGCTGGCCTAACTGCTACCCTGTAAAACTCTAAATCTAATGGCAGTTAATCAGCAGTTATGCCCCACTTCCCTCAATTTCTGGATCATCCAAGCTTCCTGAATTTTTGAATACTTTCCCTCCAACCCGTTTACCTCTATCCAGCATGAAGCTAAGACCTAAGACCTTGGGCATTATCCGCCATGTGGCGGTCCAGTCAGCAATGGGGCATTATGAAGCGTTTTTCTAAAATGGGTGTAGTGAGGATGTGGGCATTGTGAGACATTATCTTGAAAGGGGTGTAAAGAATTAAATAAAAAAAACCATCAAAAAAAGGTACTGGCCAAACAAAAAGAAGGAAAGCTGTGATTGGCCAACAAAATCTTGCTCCGGCGTTTAATTTAGCATGCCCCAACCCACTTTTTGAAGAAAAACACCGGTGCGCAGGCGGTTTCGGGGCGTTTTTGAGGCAATTCACGCCCAAATACTGCCCCACTACGGGTGGTCTAAGTAGGGGCTTCCGTGGGTGCTTTTGAAACAGTCACCTCTTTTCAAGATGAGTCACTTTTCACAAGTTATTGACTTTTGTACATCAGTTATAGTTCAAACTTCAAAGGGTGAATTTGCAATATGTGAAAAAATTCATGACACTAGTAACCAATAGCATGCAATTCAGTTTATTAACAATGTCACATGATTAAAGTTACAACCAGATGTTAGCTTGAAAATGTTATTTGGATCCTCAGTTTAGGAACTTTGCTCTGTAGGTCCCACTACTTCGTTGAAGTCCAAGCCAGTGATACTCATCTTCCCAATATTAACTGCAAATATAATATGCCGATTCAGAGCCAAAAACGGCAGATTTCACTTAAAACAGTTCAAATAGATGCTTACCGACAGCATCCAGACCGGTTAATTTAGGCATAAACCGTCTAACATGCTCTTCTGCTGCTTCATCTGCCTTAAGCGTTTCACACTCGAACGAAATCACAATCTTGTTCTTCTGGTGCTTCTGGTCAACCAAATTAATAACATCCTTCTCCCATCTTTATAAAAATGAACACCGGAAACCTCAGATATTCAAATTCTAAATCAGATCATGCACGTAATTAGAAAGATTCCTTACCCATGAGCATGATCAACGTTACATAACCGTGCGGCATCATGACCGCGTCTTTCAACCACTACATCTTGTTCTTTCTTGCTCTGCAAGACTGCAACACTTAAGAACTTAACGGAAACAACTCTTAAAGCTAAACGTCAAAAAGAAACATCAGAGGACATACGTTGAAGTCGATTATCGTTAATTTGACCAACCGGTAATCCTCACCCCTGCTGCATTCCCTTTCACATGCTAATTCTGTTTTCATTGCACACATTCATCAGCAAAAAAAAAAGAGTAAACTGCCATTTTCGTCCCTGAGGTTTGGCCAGTTTTGCGACTTTCATCCAAAGGTTTGTTTTTCCGCATCCGGATCCAAAAGGTTTGAAATCTTGTCATTTTCATCCGTCTTGTTAACTCCATGTGTCTATCCATTTTTCTCTGTTAACTCAGGGTATTTCCGTCTTTTTTGTTAACTTAAAGGGCAATTCGGTCGTTTTCACTTTATGTACAAGCATTTAGCATAATGTACAAGTATTCAAAATACCCTTAACGGAGAAAAAAGATGAAAATACCCCTGACTTAAGAGAGAAAAATGGATGGAGTTAACGAGTCGGATGAAAATGGCAAGATTTCAAACCTTTTGGATCCAGATGCGGAAAAACAAACCTTTGGCCGAAAGTCGCAAAACTGACCAAACCACATGGACGAAAATGGCATTTTACTCAAAAAAAAATCTTCAATAAGGATCTGGCAAAGGGATTGCAAAGGTAATGGGAATACAACTCTAATCAAGACCAACATAAGAAGATACCAGTGCCATGAATGCCGTAACAAACCGAATGCGGAAGACGAACAAAATGACCCGAAATTGACCCGTCGGGTAACAATGCTATGGATGCCATTCCTTCCATCTTTGACCGCTCCTCCTCCACTCCCTCTGTGGTTACGTTTTCCGCTTCGCATACACCTTGTTCATCTTCTTCGACCTTATCTGTGGATTACGACAAAACATTTGTAAGTTCGTAAAGTTGCAACTAATCGGGCATGATACGACAGGGGGTTTAATTGTAATTTCCATATTCATAGAGGGTAGGTTCGTAATTGTAGCTCGACTAACCAAGTAACCATACTTAACGATGGTTATGAGAATAACAGACTCATGTTGGAGTTGAACTAATCTCTCTCTCTCTCTCTCTTAGTGTTTCTCTCTCTACAGCCACTTCTAGTTCTATACATATAAAAGTCCAATCCGATTAATCCCTATTAAACGCTAGTCGGTACCCAACCGCCCGACTGACGCCTAGCAATTTTTACAACCATGCACATACATGGGCAATGTAGTGGAAAAAATCATTTCAGTAGTGCTCACAGGTAACATTCAAGACCACTGTGACATTCTCGAGGCTCCATTGAATACGGTTTCGCTACATGAGAGTTAGCATTTTCATTCATAGCCTTTAAACCGTATTTTCGAGGTTACTCAAACCTGTAACCTCTAAGGATGCATACTCTCTTGCTCCCATCCAAGAAGCCACTTTGAATACCCCCCCCCCCCCCCCCCCCCCCCCCTCTACACCTGTTGCCCTAAAATCAACTAGCAAAAGGGGGAGTGTTTTTGGTGTAATGAACGTTTCGGAACAGGTCACAAATGCAAGAATAGACAACTTTTTTTTTATTTTTTGGAATAATGGAATTTAATAATCCAACCTTTCACCAGTTGGCCGGCAACGGACCCAACTTTAAAAATAGCCACTGACGGTCCCAACTTTTGACATTTTGTAAAACATTGGACCCTTGCTAACACCGTTATAACAGTGATGATATGGCATGCTGACGCTGACGTGGCATGATGACGTGTCACCTGGCATGCTGACGTGTCACGTGGCACGCTGACGTGGCATGATGACATGTCACCTGGCATGCTGACATGGCGCGTGGCACGCTGACGTGGCATGATGACGTGTCACGTGCCACGTCAGCGTCAGCATGCCACGTCATCAGTGTTATAACGGCGTTAGCAAGGGTCCAATGTTTTACAAAATGTCAAAAGTTGGGACCGCCAGTGGCTATTTTTGAAGTTGGGTCCGTTGCCGGCCAACTGGTGAAAGGTTGGATTATTAAATTCCATTATTCCTTATTTTTTTGAATAAGGGCATCGCCCGGCAAACTATCATAGACAACTATTTGTAATTAAAGGTGATTGGTATGATTGGAACAAAACCACTGCATATACAAAGCATCACCCAGATAACAGAATACCAATTATTATTGCCATAAAATGATAATCAAACTTACCATTCTGTGTAAGCTCGTCTTTTTCTTCCATTCAATCGTTGCTCGAAAATCTTGAGAGTGAAAACTGAAAAGGGTTTTGGAAAATTGGGGGCCTCAAAAACTGAAAAAGGGTTTTAGGCGCGATGACATGTATCTTGGTTTGTACGTTGTGCATAAAAAGTTGTACATTTTTTGGATATTTAAATTGTTATTTCTTTTTCTTTCAGATAGTAGTCAAATTGTCCCCAAAACCTGTTCCAACAAGCTCTACTCTACTCTCGATTTATGGCAACATCTTTTACTACTCCGGTTGTATTTCATATAACAAATATTGGGTTTTCTGAAAACTATAATACCCAGTTCCCCAATTCAAGATTTTCTGAAAATTTTCGTTCAGACATTTCATCGAACAGTTGGTGTGCAAAGCCAAAAACAGTAAGTTCCTGCAGGAATTCCAGAACTTCTAGACCAGATAAATCTGTACTCAAGGCTTCAATTGCATACGATTCAGTTGTTAAAGAAAGTTCCATGTGGGACGATGGGGATGAAGATGTTAGGCTGCAGTTTTTAGAGGAAAGAGATGAAAAGAATCTATCAAGGCGCCTGTTAAAGCTTAGCAGGGCCGATAAGGTTCGAAGCGCGATCGAGCTCTATGCTTCGATGGATTTCATGGGTCTGAGACCTGAATCACATGCCTTTAATGCTCTGCTGTCTTGTTTGTTGAGGAATGGAGAGCTTGATGATGCATTACAAGTTTTCGAAACTATGAAATCAGACGATCGGACAAGTGCGCATAGTTACAACTTGATCTTACAAGGGGTTGCGAAAGCTAGAGGCTTTGAAGCTGCATTCGAAATGTTTAAAGTGCTCGTAAAGGATGAAGTTAACAAGAACAAGGTTGATCAAGTTTTGTTTAACATGATGCTGACATTATGCAGGGATAATAAAGATTGGGCGAAAACCGAGTTTGTTTGGAGAAAGATGAAGGATAACAACTGTGTTGGGAATGCAGTGACGTATCGGTTATTGGTTACCACGTTTCTTGCGTCTAGTCAGTATGGATTAGCGATCGAAGCGTATCTTGAAATGGTTCAACACAGGGTGGAACCGGATTCGCGCACCATGGAAAGTGTTATAATCGCGTTTGCGAAAGACGGAAGATGGGATTTCGCGTTGACTGTTTTTCGCGGTATGATGAAAAGAAAAGAGAATCCGAACGTTATCATATTCAATGCATTGATTCACTCGCTCGGGAACAACGGTCAGGTGAATCTCGCGTTTAAAGTCTTCGATTGCATGAAGTCTTTAGGGCATGTTCCCACATCATACACATGGAATGCACTGCTTGTTGCATTGTGCAGAGCCGAGCAATATGGTGATGCACTTCGGCTTTTCGAAAGGATCCAGCATGAGACCCCGTCTGCACTCGGGTTGCATTTGTATAATACCGCGTTAACGGCTTGCAAGCAAGTTGGTGCGTGGAGAAGAGCTTTGCAGATATTATGGGAAATGGAAGATTCGGGATTAGAGGTTCCGGTTACATCGTATTGTCGGGTGATTGGAGCTTGTGAAGTTGGAAACGAGCCGAAAGTCGCGTTGCAAGTATACCAACATATGGTTCATCAAAAGAAAACTCCAGATACCTTGACTCTGCTGTCACTGATTAGATCTTGTATCTGGGGTTCTCTTTATGATGAAGTGCATGAGATTCTGAAAGTAAGTCTGTTTAAAATTACTTGCAATTTTTGTTCAGTCTGTTTATTGTGGTTTGAATCGATGTGCAGCTGGTTCCACCGAATGCGCATCTTTACAACGCCGCAGTTCAAGGTTTTTGTCTACGAGAAAAGACCGAGTCGGCAACCAAGTTGTACCAGGAAATGCGTGAACTTGGGCTTTCATCTGATCATAAAACACGAGCAATGATGCTGCAATTTTTACCAAGAAGCTAATCTGTATAAATTATAATGTAGATTTATTTTCGAAAGTAGCAAAAAGACTCATAGCGTAAGCATTTATTATGCATACTAGTTGTACATGTATTGCTAATGGTAAACATTACAGTCTTGTAAGTCATCTACACGTTGGTTGGGTTCGGAATCTACACACTTTGTGACACTGCTTCTTGACCCTCGGCTGCGTCAGCAGATGGAGAATCGACACGCTTGAAGACTAGCTTCTGTTGGGGGAGTTGACCATTGGAGAAAGCCGTGACTTCTGTGTCAACGGATATGGTGTCCTCATCTTTAAACTCTCCTCTCAAAATACCCTTGGCAAGCTCGTTTTCAACATACTGTTGGATCACCCGTTTCACAGGTCTAGCACCGTAATTCGGATCATACCCGAGACTCCCTAGAAGCTCAACCGCAGCTTCACTTACCTCAATCTTTAGCTTCCGGTCCGCTATCCTCTTCTGTACCCTTTCCAACTGATGATCACAAACATAAAAGTATAAACCCCATTAATAACAATTAATTAAATCAAACACTTTTAAGTACTAAATGTTGTGCAACACTGCAACTTACCTGTAATCGAACAATTCTGTTGATTTGTGAGCGGTCGAGGGGTTGGAACACTATATACTCATCAACCCGGTTCATGAACTCAGGTCGAAAGATTGACCTGGCTGCATCCATTACTCTCTGCTTTATGGTCTCGTAAGCTTGTTCTTTTGGCGCAGAGTCATCATCAGTGTCTAGTATGTACTGTGAGCCCACGTTTGAGGTCATGATGATGATGGTGTTGGTGAAGCTGACTGTACGACCTTGCGAGTCGGTCACCCTGCCATCATCCAAAATCTGGAGGAACACGTTGAACACATCAGCATGAGCCTTTTCGATTTCGTCAAACAAGATGACCGCATACGGTCTCCTGCGTACTGTCTCGGTCAACTGTCCTCCTTCCTCGTACCCTACGTATCCGGGTGGGGCCCCGATTAATCTAGAAACCGCATGCTTCTCCATGTATTCACTCATGTCGATCCTTACGAGAGCCTCCTCGGTGTTGAACAAGTAAGACGCAAGTGCTTTTGCCAGCTCGGTTTTTCCGACTCCTGTGGGTCCCATGAACATGAAGCTAGCTATTGGACGATGAGGATCAGATAGGCCCGCTCTGGACCGTTGGATCGCTTCGGCTACTGATGTCACCGCAGGATCCTGACCCACGACCCGTTTATGCAACTCATCCTCCAAATACAAGAGTTTCTCCCTTTCGGATTGTTTCAGCTTTGATAGCGGAATTCCGGTCCATTTGCTCACAATCTCAGCAATATCATCACCGGTAACCTCTTCACGAAGCATAGATTTTCCCGAACTCATATACTCGACTAATTCCTTTTCAGCAGTTTCAAGTTGACGTAATAATGAGTTCAGACTCCCGTATTTCAGCTCAGCCGCACGGTTCAGATCATACTCACGCTCTGCTTGTTGTATCTCCAGATTAACCCGATCGATCTGAAAATTATGCCGGTTTAGTTATATTATCATGAAAAATGGAGTAAAAGTAAAACCAGATTACTGCCACAAGCCGCACGTAGTGGCGGCGACGCCTTAGTTGTTTATAGCTGGCAGCACGTTATGTGATGCGTTAACTATATGAAAACGTGTGTTTCGACATATCCAATCTAACTCAGTATAACCTATATAAGCATTGCGGTTACAGCGCACGATGATGACATTAATGTGTGGTGCCCGCGCGTGACATTATGTGTTTTTGACTTTGTAATGTCATTAAACATAGATATAAAATAGAGTATGTCTCGATCGTTGCGGTGTAAAGTCGTAAAAGTAATTTAAACATTAAAATGGTTAGGCATAGATATAAAAAAGTATAATAATGTGTCCCACGTTACAGTGTAAAGTCATAAAAGTAATTTAAATAAAATAAGGTGTCAAGTTATCAAGTTTAATAGGCTGATGGGTCAAAGTTGTCAATTACCAAAAGTTATAAGTGTGTAACTTACTTAAAGATGAGGGTTAATGGTGTTTCATGTCAAAAGTTTAAGGATGTGAAGTGAAAAAACCAAAAGTTTTAATATGATTATAGAGTTGAAATTGTCATTTGTCAAAAGTTTAGGGAAGTGAAAAAAACAGAAGTTTTAAAATGAAGCAGAAGTCTAGGGTTAAATTGTCATTTGTCAAAAGTTTAGGGGTTAGAATGGTCGGTGGGAAACCCCAGCAACCTTTTGTTTTAAAGACTATATAAATAAATCAATCAGATGTTGACTCACTTCTTCTTTAATGGATTGCATATTCGTCATGACGCTCTTTTCATGCTCCCATTGTTCGGTCAACTCGGCTTGCCTTTCCTTCAAGAGCGCCAGCTCAGCTTCAAGCCGATTCAATCGGTCCTTTGAAGCTTTATCCGTATCGCTAGTGAGCGATAGCCTCTCCATCTCCAGTTTCAAAACCGCACGATTGATCTCATCAAGTGCAGTAGGTTTTGACGTAATCTCCATTTTCAGTTTAGCAGCCGCTTCATCTACCAGATCAATGGCTGCAATTCACAACATACACACAATAAAGTTCGATCACGCTAATATATGTAACATGAGGTAATCAGCTGATCTTTAGATTTATATAAATTTATATTACCTTTATCTGGTAAAAAGCGCCCACTGATGTAACGATCTGAGAGAATTGCAGCTTCAACAAGTGCACTATCGGAAATACGTACTCCATGATGCAGTTCATATCTTTCACGCAGTCCACGAAGTATGGAAACTGTATCCTCAACTGTCGGTTGGTCAACATAAACTTGTTGAAAACGGCGTTCCAGTGCAGGATCTTTTTCGATATATTTACGATACTCGTCTAATGTTGTTGCACCGATGCATCTCAACTCTCCACGACCAAGCATCGGCTTCAACAGATTGCCAGCATCCATTGCACCATTGGTAGCCCCTACAAACAGATACGGACTTTAGATCATATTTAGTATATTTCATATAACAAAAGATTATCTGGACTTCAATATACCGGCTCCAACGACAGTATGGATCTCATCAATGAAAAGAATAATCTGGCCGTCTGATTCTGTAACCTCTTTCAAGACTGCCTTGAGTCGATCTTCGAACTCTCCACGATATTTTGCGCCAGCAATAAGCGCGCCCATGTCAAGAGATATCAACTGAGATGAAAATAACAGGTCAGTCAAATAGTCAATGCAAACAACATTGATTAGAAAGTTAAAAGTCTAGAGTATAGTATTATGCACCTTTCGATTCATTAATGCTTGAGGCACGTCACCTTGCACTATTCTCTGAGCAAGCCTGCAAATTAGAAAATATCAAATTGCATACAACATAAAGATATTTCAAGACAGTAAACAATAGAAAATAAAATCCGATTTCAGATTACACGTAGGATACAAAAAGGCCTTGAAAAAACGTGAAAACGGATCGATAAACCTAACGATTAGTGTATAATACGTTCAAGGCGGGCGTTTTAGATAATTAAACAAATACGCTAGAAATTTTGGCACCACAACATTTAGTCAACACAGATTCTTTCATACCGAAAGAGTTTACATCGTTTAAGCTCAGGGAGAGAACAAGTGTGTTCGATCTCCATAAAATCTAAAACTTATGGTGTCCAACACATGTCTCACAATATATAGGGTATGACTCACACGTTAGGAGCTTCAACATGACTCATGAGTTGGCACACTAACACGCATGGCTCATACATCACACAACGTATGGCTACAAGTCAAACACAACATTCATGCGCTGACTAAGACTCGTGCGTTAACATCTACATATACAACACACACTCTATCTAGCCTATTCGCACAGTAACGGACACACAAATATGCACTAACAGACCTTATTTTATAGCTTACCCTTCGGAAATTGCAGTCTTTCCAACACCTGGTTCACCGATGAGCACAGGGTTGTTCTTGGTTCTTCTAGAGAGAATCTGGATGCATCTGCGTATTTCATCGTCTCTTCCTATGACAGGGTCAAGCTTCCCTTCCCGGGCCATTGCAGTCAAATCTTTACCGTACTTCTCTAGTGATTCGTACTTCCCTTCCGGATCTGACGTTCAAAAAAGACAGGAGAAAAAAAACATATTAGGACCACTTGGGTTAATTCATCATCTCTTCCTCTTAACATGAATAAACTGTATATACCCTGGTCTATTACTGTTTGCCGTCCTCTGATGGATTCTATTGCACTCTTTAAGGTTTTCAATGAAATTTGGAATTCCTTGAACAATTGTTTCCCAAACCGATTATCTTGCACAAAACCAAGCACCAGATGTTCGACAGAAACAAATGAGTCACCATACTCTTTCTTGTAATCCCTAGCTCTCTGCATCAGGCTTTCCAAATCCCGTCCCAACATCGAACCCGCTGACTCACTAATAACCTGCCAATTAGAAGGACCAAGTGAGAAAAGGCAATGTTATAAGCATAGCATAATTAGCAGTTACATGTATAAGTCCATCGTATCTAGAACACTGTGTCACCTTCGGTTGGCGTTGAATGAACTTATCCGTAGCTTCTAAAAGACGAGTATTGTCCACACCAGCCTTGGAGAATATCCGGCGAGCCAGCCCGTTTTTCTGCTCCAGCAGAGCTTTCATCAAATGCTCGGTCTCCACAATCTGATGCTTGTTCTCCTTTGCAACTTCGGGAGACAACACAATTGCTTGCCATGCCATCTCTGTGAACTCTTGTTGAGTAATCTGAAAACGAAATCGTCTATATGAATACCATGCTAAAAAATAATCTATCCATCTACTCATTACAAAACACATTGTACTCATAAGTCAAATTCATAATCATGATATGTTCAGTTTCTATAATTCATTCAACCATAAATAATTAATCAGTTCCTGATCCAATCTAAATCTCATCATCAATAGCAACTATATGATTGTGACTGTGAGCACATTGTATTTTAAGGAAGACAAATTCAGAATCCTGATAATATGTCGAGTTTCTGTAATACATTGATTCAACCATAGCTAATTAACCAGTTCCTGATCCAATCTAAATGTCATACGGAGTATTTATTAACCAATTCTCAAATTCACATCCCTAATGACGCAACACTTCTCATAATCAATCCAATTGATTAACATAACCACAGTAAACTAACGAAATCACAAGTAATCTCATAATCCTTCTATGTTCAGTTTCTGTAATTCATTCAACCACAGTTAATTAACTACTTCCTGATCCAATTTAAAACTCATAATTATATCAAACCTCCACCACACCTAATGCTTCCAATCATAATCAATCCAAATAACAACTATCAATAACCACAACAACTACACAACTAATCAAAACAACATAATTACAGTAACAACTCACCCTTCCATTGGACGAAGCATCACACCGAACAACAAAGGATCGAGAACTAGAACTTTTGCCGCCAAATCTATCAGAAATGCGATTGCGCAACAAAACCTCACTACTCCTGCTCTTCAATTTCAACGAGCGAACAGCAATTCGTCTAGGTTTAGAGAACGAATTGACGGAAACAGACGGTCGAGCGAACGATGATGATTGAGTTATTGTTCGATCGGTGCAGATGGATGAGATGCGGACGCCGGAGAAGGTCGCCGGAGTTGCCATGGATGCCGGAGAAACGTAATTGTAAACCTAGTTTGTTGTAAAGACAGAGGATTGAAGTAGAGAGAGATGGAGTGAGAATATGGAAAAGTTAGGGTTCTATTATCTTCTGAAAAGAAAATGTTTTGAGTGAAGATGGAGCAAACAGAGGTTAGCTATATAACAAGGGGGTGAAGGAAGAGGATGGTTCAAGAGAACACGAGGGTTGTCTAGTGTGTAACTACTATCCACAATTTTTTTTTTTTTTTTTTTTTTTTTTTGTAGGGTACGATAAATTCATTCACTAAAGATATGATAAAATTATTATTACTATTTTCTTTATTAAATAACAATATAATATCCCAACATAATATAATATAGGTTTCGTATATTAAAATCGAATAGACTTGTGGAGCTTAGACCATGAGGTGTGGGGGTCGGCCCCCCGTCTCTTCACGTCGCCCTTGTCCCACACCGCCCCCTTCCCCTCGTCGCGGCGCAAACGGCACCACCAGGCCAGTGGAGACGAGCCATCTGATTGGTTTGTTCTCTCTATCCTTTATTATATATTGGTTTTTATTATAAGTTGGGTAGTCCTCCACCCCCTTGAGTAGTCCCCAAATGGATGATCCTCCCCCTAATGTGACGTGACGCCTACGTGACGGATAGTCTCAAAGGGACTACCCAAACCACACCCCATGGTCTTATTCATGTCTTTAGATCATGTTTTATTAAACTAGTTTTGAATTAGACTTTTAGTTATTGAAGCTTGGCCTGTTTCGAGATTTTAACGAGATAATTTATAATAGATTACAAGTAGCACGCTTGTTTAAACTTTTAAGTCTTATTATAGGTTTGTTGGATTCCTGACATGGATAATCATGTGGCACCATCAATGGTTGTTTGTGAATAAGATTTCTAGGTTTTCGTCGGGAACTTGGATTCGGTCTGTGAATAACGATCCGAACACAAGGTGTGCATTTTTTTGGGTATTCGTCTTGGATTTTGGTTTTGTTTGGACTCGTTGATTTCAAATTTGAGGCTTTTTGTTATCTCAATTGGGCTTTTTAGAAGTAACTAGTGTATATCCCCCACGCGTTGCGGCATGAATTCAGTTGGTACCGATTTGGTACATTGCGGTATCAGTGTGTTACCCATACTTGGTGTAGCAACTCATAAAAAACCAAAAAACAAAGTCGTGATATGCCTAAAAGATATCGACACGTATTTGATATTGATTGCGGTGTTGCTCACGCGAAACCGATTCGGTTTGTCACGAAATTGGTACAGTAGCATTATTGGTTATCACTAATGATTAAAAACACGTTATTTTGAATACAACTGCGTTTTCAATGTTGTTCGGCTAGGATCGGAACGAAATTTATATCGAAACCATGAAAACGAATATTGGCACCGATACCGAAGTTGTACATATGGTATCATTTCAGTTCGTCACGAAACAAGAAAAGCACTTTTATTTAACCCGTTCGATTTTAAACAAAATATTTATCAAAAGATGAATTAGAGTAGACGTGTATAAACGAAAAGCAAAAAAACACACTACTGTTTATTTGTCCATGGTAAATAAAAAATACGCATGTATAAGCGAAAAAGCAGAAAACACTATTGTTTATTTGTTTGGCAGGTAGCATTTAAAACTTTATATTTGGTTTGATTAAATAATTGATAAGTTGTGTAAATAACTCCTCTCTATAAGGGCTATATTGTAATTTCATATATCAAACTAAAAACTGTTCATACTTCATATGTGTAATAATAATAACAACTAATATTTAACCCCCGAGTTGCGGGTTGTAAAATCGTGTTAAGTAGTAAGCGAGCGACGATCAAAACGACAAAAATCTTAAAGAAAAATTAGCGAATTTATACCACCACATGACGTAAAACGCAGGCAAAGACAAACACGAACTTATACTGCAACCCGACGTAAAATCTAGACAAACTCGAACTTACACCGATACGCATTATAAACTCGAGGGGGCCAAAGCGATATTCTTTTAAAGTCTTCTAAAGAGTGGAAACAAAAGTGACAACTTTAAAAGTTGTTGGTAGAAAAATATAACTTTAACCGATACGTGTTATAAAGTCCAGGGGGTCAAAGCGATATTCTTTAAAGTTTTTAAAAGTTTTTAGAAAGTGAGAACAAAAATGACAACTTTAAAAGCTGAGAGTAGAAGAATAAAGCTTTAAACTTAAATAAACAATCCAAAAATTAAGGGGAAAAAGTGAAAACTTATAGCGGGCCCTTTACTATAGGTAAGATCCTACTTTATTTGTTACTATACAGTAATATAACTAGTGAAATTCCTACAAGCTTGGTAGCGTGCTTTCGGTCAATGTCGGAAACCAGTGCGATACCGGTATTCAACATAACAACCAACACATATTTTACATTGATTGGGAACAAAAAAAATGAATACCCATACTGGTATTGGTGTTGTTCAGTCAATTTCTATTCCATTCATTACGCTACCGATATTGTACAGACCTCAATTGTCAAGGCTCGCCTAGGCCCACTTTTCAGGCCCATCCCAGCCTTCTCGCTTCGTTTTAAAAGCCCCACTTTCAGGCCCTCAAGCGCATTTTCAGGCCAAATTCCAACAAAATTCCGGTCAAAAATCGTTTGAACATGTTTGAAACAATTATAATAACCCTAAACAAGCCTGGAAACAACCTAAAACAACTTAAACTAACCCTAAAGAAGCCTAAAACATGTCTAAAATCTCTAAAAACTGTATTTTTATACTAAATGACTCACCTAAAAAAGCCCTCGCTTTTTAATCGCCTTGCATTGAGGCCCAAGGCTGTGACAACCCTCGTAATTACATGTATCCGTACGATTAATTAATATTAAATTGTGCGTATTGATTGTGCAGAAAATTGACTAAATGGTCCTGAATGTTTTCCTAAGTGTTGGGAATTAAAAGTGTTACAAATAGTTACATAAAAGACACTATACGGAATAACCTAGCACTTTAACGAAACGGTATCTAACCGAACAACCGGACATTACCCGGGACACCAAAATATTGCAAGAAACACTGTTGTATTATTTTTGGACTAGTTATGGTCCCCGTACACCATAACACCCACTAGAATATATACTAACTAACATATGTAACCATATACTTGAAATTGAATTACTAACTAACTATTTACCATCAAATTTACAATTAACCCCCCCCCCCTTTGATGATTTACGGCCCACAAGGGACCCACCAAGATCACCATCATACTCTAGATTTTATTTCTTTAGATCTTGCTTGCTTGTGTTGACAAAATATTGTAAGGGAAAGATTATATGTATGGTTCCCTAGATCTTCCATATCATTTCATAATCTTCTCAAGATCACACCACATCCCTCAACTTCTCTCTCTCCCTCTCGGCTCACTCTAAGGCCGCCACCACCACCACCATACAACCACCATATCCATCCACTTTCAAGCTCCATTCAAGTATTAGAAGATGTCTTGTGAAGGTTGAAGCTTGAAGAAGTTGAAGGAACTTCATACATTGCTTTCATTCACCATCTTCTTCATCATTTTCTCTAGTGATCTTCCCTAGCTTTAAGCTAGTTGTAAGTGTCTAAATGTCGGGTAGGTTATCTGAGAATGATCTAACGTGTTATATGTCAATGAAAGTGTTATGTGCAATATCGTATGTTTGCTTTTGATGGGTATAGATGGGATGTTTATATGGGCGTGAAATGTTAACGTGAGTGCGTGCTATGTGATAGATGCGTGTAAGAACTTTGTGTTTTATTTAAAACTATTAACAAACTAAATGGTAATTATATTAGGACATGATTGACCAACCCTGACCGTTAGCTATTTTAAGAGTTCAGACCGAGCAACCAAAGGTGAGTTCACACTCTTTCTAAGGCATGGGATTCCCGGTGGTTGGGAATGGGTTAAAGAACTAAAACGGAACCTGCATATCCTCCTTGGGTAGGATATGTACCGCCATCCTCCATAGGTAGGATGCCAATATTAATCCTGCATATTCTCCTTGGGTAGAATACGTACGTTCGTCCTCCTTGGGTAGGACAACAACCTTAAAACTTACTAGACAAAAGCTCTATCATTAAGTCCCTCATTTTTATATCAACTTAATCGCCGAGGCCGATGGCGAGCGGGTCATTAGTTAATAGCGCTATTACGTTTGACAAACCTCACACCGTGCCGGTAGGACGGGCGTGTACTAATGGATCATGGCAAACAGTCAATGATGATAGACATTGACTTAGGGCACAACTTACTTTCGTCAGTAGTCGATATGGTAACGGTCTAGTGGTTCACATGGGGAAGCCACAAGCTCCCCAGAATCAACAGCAGCAACAGCAGGGTAACAGCGGATGCTATCAGTGTGGTGCTGAAGGTCACTTCAAGAAAAACTACCCCCAGTTGAACCAGAAACAGAACAACAACATCAATCAGGGGAACGAAAACAATAATGGGGGAAACAATGATGCCAATGGAGCCAGGGGACGTGTTTTCGTGCTAGGTCAGGGTGATGCAAGGAACGATCCCAACGTGGTGATGGGTAAGTTTCTTCTGGATGATTTCTTTGTTGCTGTTTTATTCGATTCGGGTGCCGATACTAGTTATGTGTCCTTAAAAGTAGTCAAATTCTTAAGCGCACTCCAACATTTTTGAACACCAAACACACGGTAGAGCTAGCAAACGGTAAAAGTCTCGAGGCCACACACGTAGTTAAGGGTTGTAACCTCGTCTTAGCTGGTCAGACCTTTTCTATCGACCTCATTCCTATCGTTATGGGTAGTTTCGACGTTGTCATTGGGATGGATTGGTTAACTCATCAGCAAGCGGAAATTCTTCGCAACGAGAAGATTGTCCGCATCCCTCGTTCTGGTGAAGAACCCCTCGTGATTCGTGGCGACAAGAGTGGTGCTGTTGTGGGCATCATCTCTTTCCTTAAGGCCCAGAAGTGGTTGCGAAAGGGCCACAGTGCTATTCTAGCCCTCGTTTCTGATGCATCTTCGAAGGAAAAGAAGATTGAAGACATTCCTATTGTGCGCGACTTTTCTGAGGTATTTCCTGAGGAATTGTCTGGTCTTCCGCCTCATCGACAAGTCGAGTTTCAAATCGAGCTAGCTCCTAGAGCAGCACCCATAGCCCGTGCACCTTATCGTCTAGCTCCATCAGAATTTGAAGAACTGTCCTCGCAACTACAAGAGCTCTTGGACAAGGGTTTTATTCGCCCTAGCTCTTCACCTTGGGGAGCTCCAGTATTATTTGTGAAGAAGAAAGACGGTACCTTCAGAATGTATATTGACTACCGCGAACTCAGCAAGGTGACCGTGAAGAATCGTTATCCTCTTCCACGCATTGATGACTTATTCGACCAGTTGCAAGGGTCAAGTTTCTATTCCAAGATTGACTTAAGATCAGGTTACCATCAACTGAGAGTCCGAGACGAGGATATCTCTAAAACAACATTCAGGACTCGTTATGGGCATTACGAGTTTCTGGTTATGCCTTTCGGATTGACGAATGCACCTGCGGTCTTCATGGATCTCATGAACCGAGTGTGCAAAACCTACCTGGATAAGTTCGCTATCGTTTTCATCGACGACATCCTGATCTATTCGAAGAGTCAGGAAGAACACGAGCATCATCTACGACTTATTTTGAAACTTCTTCGAACAGAGCAGTTGTATGCCAAATTTTCGAAATGTGACTTCTGGCTTCGCGAAGTCCACTTTCTAGGCCACGTGGTAAACAAGGATGGGATTCATGTGGACCCATCCAAGGTTGATTCGATCAAGAACTGGCCTGCACCCCGTACACCAACAGAAATCCGCCAATTCTTGGGTTTGGCATGTTATTACAGAAGGTTTATCAAGGATTTCTCAAAGATTGCGCAACCTCTCACTTCACTGACTCAGAAGGGGGTCACCTATCGTTGGGGTGATGCACAAGAATCTGCTTTTCAGCACTTAAAAGATAGACTTTGTAGCGCGCCTATCCTCTCATTGCCGGAGGGCACATATGATTTTGTGGTTTATTGCGACGCTTCCATCCAAGGACTTGGTTGCGTGTTGATGCAACGTGACAAGGTCATTGCCTACACATCGCGCCAACTTAAAGTTCACGAAAGGAACTACACTACGCACGACCTGGAATTGGGAGCAGTTGTTTTCGCACTTAAGATATGGAGACATTACCTGTACGGTACCAAGTGCACCATTTACACCGATCACAGGAGTCTCGAGCATATCTTCAAGCAAAAGGAGTTAAACATACGACAACGCCGATGGGTCGAGTTCTTGAATGATTATGAATGCGCTATCAAATACCACCCGGGCAAAGCCAATGTTGTGGCCGACGCCCTCAGTCGAAAGGATACTACACCAAAGCGCGTGCGAGCGTTACAACTTACCATCCAATCTAGTCTTCCTACTCAGATACGAGATTGTCACACCCTGGCTTTGCGGAAGCGTGGTTAATTTGGTGTGACTTCTTAATACCATAGCTTAACCATAACAAAGCTATATGAAATAAAATCATGCAAGATCATCCATTCGATTAAGTTTTAAAAACCAAAGTAACATACCATTGTCTTAGAGACTTACAACATCGTAACATAAAAACATTGTCTTGAAAAACATAAACATTAACATGAAATAAACGCAGTTTAAGATTTGTGACTTGTCCAGGAAAGAGTCACATTTCCTAAACCCGGATGACCTCGGAACCCATATGCAGCGGGAAAACATAACATACCGCGCCAGATCTTTAATTTCCTGAAATACATGTAAGTTGAAAAATCAACAATAATGTTGAGCGAGTTCATGTGTAAGTGAGTAAATAAACCTTTGTGAGTATAAAAATAGTCTTGGTATGTAGCAAATAAGAGAATTGAGATCACCAATGGTTTGCAAGGCCACTGATATATGTGAAGTGCAAATAGGGAGACTCAAACCTAGCAGATTTCGCCACGGCATTAGTATGTGGACAAAGTCACCCCAAGGTCCGTTTCTAGTTTGGCCTGGGGCTGGGCTCGCTACACCCAGATAGATCTACTGCTCCTGTCCCTCGGTCCCGACATGAGGACTAATGGCCTCATATTGCTCCTACCCACTCACATGATCTAAGTAGTAAACCTCCTTACGCTAACCATACCATGTATAAAGTACTTGTAATCAAAGTAACATGTATTTCACCCCCGTAGTTAAGAAAACTGAAAACAGTTAGAGAAAGGGGGACATGAACTCACAGTGGTGCGTCTCTACCAAGTATGCCTCCAAATCAAGCAGCTGTGTGACGACCTACACGTACTAATTCTATTAGACGGACGGCCGTGCCTTAGCTTTATGGTTTAAGTTCTTGGGAAATAGTTAGACAACTATTTCGTGTTCATATTCTGTATATACTTGGTAGTTATTTTCCTTCCCAAGGATGGGGGATTGAATACATGTGTGTAACATTCGAAATACGTTATTAAGTCTCACTTAATACACATTTTATTTCTAACTCCCAAAATATAAATATTCTTCTCAAAAATATTATATTTTCTATTACATAGTTTTCCAAAATAATACCTTGTCAAAAATACGCGTTAAGTCATATTTTCCCAAAATGCGTAAGTTACGTTTTAATGATCGAGTGGTAATAATAATTACCGGTGTAACTTGTGTATTTATCGTAGAGGCGTTCGTATTATTTTGGGTTCGTTAACATTCGGTAGTATTATTTTTACTCTAAAAATAATACTAGTATTTTCACAAAATAATCATAAACACATATCAAGTGACGTTGTGAAAAATATATACTAAATATATATATGTATCACGTTTTATTTTGTGAAATCCCACCTCCGATATTTTGTAAATAAAGTCGCGGCGAAATCTATGCTTGAAAACAAGTCAAAATGTATTTCTAACACTTTTAGTGAAAATGATTCTAAGTATTAGGTTTTTAGAACAATTTCGCCAGAGTTTCCTCTGTAACTGGAGGTGGCCACGCTTTTAAGCGTATCATTTTCTTTTGTAAATCAAATCAACAATTTCCTTTCATTCAATCAAAACAATACTCAACGTATCAAACTAGTCAAAATATATATGTAAATCGCATAAATTACATGAACTTGCGGTTTATCCAAAATATGAAGTAAGTCCCATTACTTTTAGTGGATCTTTTGTATAAATCAATCCGGTTTCGTAAAAGTCTTGTTTTTAAAGAAGTTCCGTCTTTACAACTTCTTGTCATCTTTTACAAAAGTAGTTATTTTGTCGATACTTTGTGCTACACAAGTGTTTACACACTTGTGTGTTCTAAAAATCATTCGTGTTAGTGTAAGATCCGTCTTTAGAAAACATGATTTCTTTGTTACTTGGTTCTTTGAAAATACCGCTTGTAGATACGTAGATCTACTAGTTTTAAACACTATTTTACAAGTAAAATTACTTTTACACAAGTTCATGATTCGGGTGTGGTAGAGTTTCATCTTTTAACCCTTGTTTCTTCCAAAATAACCTTATGTCATGATCCAAGAACATGACTAAACCGGGTTAAATGATGATCCGAGCTACCACAACATAGATCGGGTCTAAATAACTACACAAATCAAATACTACAAGTTTTACACAACATATGAGCTATTAACCAACATTTTTAGCATTTTTAGTAGACTTTTTCGTGTCATATTGTGTGTTCATAAATTTTAACCGTCATATAACGTTTTAACCACTTTAGAATAGATCAAAAGTGTGTTTTAAGCAACTTACCACTAGCTCGGGGCTAGGGAAGATTCTAGTCGAAAAACGCGTGGATAAAAGCAATAGAGTGAGGTCCTTCGCCTTCCGATTGCACCAAGCCTCCTTTTACGCGATCCTTAACGCTTGTATGGACTTGGAATGAGAAGATCAAAAGTCGAAAATGGGTGTATGTTGAAAGGGGTGTTCGGCCAAAAGCTTAGTGAGGGAGAGAGAGTGAATTTTTCTTTGATAAGTGATTTGTGAAATGTTTAGTAACCCATGAGATCTTCTTATAATCCATATAGCATGATTATCCAATGGAAATTATGTCTAATAGATATTAAACATTAGGATTATTTTAATCAATTATAGGACAAGGGTGTCCCCCATCTTGGGGACGGTTTGTAATGGGGGGGGGGGTCTTGGTCCATTTCCAAGTATTAGTTAGTTACTAGTTAGGTTAAGTTAGTTAGTTAGGTACTTAACCCGGTTAGTAGTGTGTAGTATGTTATGACGGGTGTTAGGGTATTCAGGGACCCTAACTGGCTCAGAAAAAGATAAATAGTGAAAATAACAATATTTTCAGGTTCCGAGTATAGTCTGGTTATTCGGTTGGATAGTAATCCGTTAAAGCGTTAACAAAGCTTTAAAGTGTCGTTAATACCATTTTTAGTGACACAACTTATTCCTCAAAGTGTCAGGAATATTTTCTCATGTTTTGGCACTTTATTAGTTAGCTAGATGCTGAATTGTTTATTAAAGTGCTGAGTTTTTGTGCTTAAAGCACGTTTTAGGCACATCCAGTCATTGTAACTTATTCCTAGAGACGCAGTTCTACAACCCTTGTATCCCTACACTCACCACTAGTGTAGTAAAATATTCCTGGCTCATACAGGCCTTTAGAGGCAGTGTCTGCTTGATGCTGGCTTTATCAGCATGTTCAATAGGTTATCCGTTTATTGTGCTACTGTGCTTTTTGTGCATCATGTTTGTCACTAAGGTTCAGCATGTAAATAATGTAGCGACAGTAAGTAAAGTATGATGCAGGTATATGCATGTATCAGAAATCAAGTAGCAGTTCATCAGTAATTTCAATCAAGCACAGTAATTAAGCAGTAATTAATTGTTAATTAAGTCGTACGGATACCTGGTTTAGTGAGGGTTGTCACATTCTCCCCCCGTTAAATAAATTTCGTCCCGAAATTTAAGTTCTGCTACTAGATGCAGGGTTCTTAGGAAATAAGTGGGGGTATTTCTCTTTCATCCGGTCCTCGCGCTCCCAGGTGTACTCAGGACCTTGTTTGGAATGAACTTTGACGAGCCTGACACTGCTCCGGCGGGTCTTGTTTACTTTCCAATCCGTAACCTCAACCGGTTCTTCAACGAAATGGAGCGTGTCGTCAACATGAATCTCGTCGATGGGAATGGCAATGTTATCTTGAGTTGGATTTTTCTTCAGGTTGGATACATGAAATGTATCGTGAACACCATTCAGCTCAGCAGGTAAATCCAACTTGTATGCTACTAGTCCTATTCTTTTCAAAACTCTGAAAGGACCAATGTAGCGCGGATTTAACTTCCCACGCTTTCCAAAGCGTGCCACACCCTTCCAGGGTGAAACTTTCAATAACACCATTTCTCCAACTTGGAATTCCACATGTTTCCGGTTTAGATCCGCATAGGCCTTCTGTCTGTGGCGAGCTGCTTCGATGCGTTTTAGAATCTGCGCAATCTTGTCTGTCGTCTCTTGGACGATTTCGGGACCAGCAAGCTGCCTATCACCTGCGTCAGCCCAGCATAGGGGTGATCGGCACTTGCGTCCGTATAGGGCTTCAAATGGCGCGGCACCAATACTGGTGTGGTAGCTGTTGTTGTATGAAAATTTGACCAAAGGCAAATGCTTATCCCAGCTACCGCCCAAATCCATAACACACGCTCTCAGCATGTCTTCCAAAGTCTGTATCGTTCACTCGCTTTGACCGTCAGTTTGTGGATGAAACGCAGTGCTCAGATTTAATTGTGAGCCAAAAGCTTCTTGGAAGGATTGCCATATCCTTGACACGAACCTTCCGTCTCTATCAGAGATGATCGAGAGAGGCACTCCATGACGTGCGACGATCTCTCTCATGTATATTTCAGCCAACTTGCTCGTATTATCCTTTTCTCTGATAGGTAAGAAGTGTGCTGACTTCGTTAATCGATCCACTATCACCCAGATAGTGTCATGGCCTCTTGGCGTTCTTGGCAACTTTGTAATAAAATCCATGGAGATTTGTTCCCACTTCCACTTGGGAATCTCGGGTTGTTGCAGAAGTCCTGAAGGCTTCTGGTATTCCGCTTTAACCTTAGCGCATGTTAAACATTTGCTCACATAAACAGCAACATCGCCTTTCATCCTAGGCCACCAATAATAATTTTTGAGATCCTGGTACATCTTATCTGCTCCTGGGTGGATAGAGTACCGCGACTTGTGAGCTTCATCGAAAATAACCTTCCTTAAACCTCCAAACAAAGGAACCCAAATCCTTTTCTCAAAACATAACGTTCCTTCCTCGTTTGGTACCAGTAGCTTCTCCATCCCAAGGAGATATTCTTCTTCAAGGTTTCCTTCCTTGAGAGCTTCTTTCTGCGCAGCACGAATGCGCAAGGAAAGATCGGTTCGGATAATCATTTCTAAAGCCCTAACCCTTATGGGCTTGATCCTCTCCTTTCGACTTAGGGCATCGGCGACTACATTCGCCTTCCCTAGATGATACTTTATCCCACAGTCGTAATCGTTCAGCAGCTCCACCCATCGTCTTTGCCTCATATTCAGCTCCTTCTGGTTGAATATGTGTTGTAGGCTCTTGTGATCTGTAAAAATTGTACACTTTGTACCATAAAGGTAGTGTCTCCAGATCTTTAATGCAAATACCACTGCGCCAAGTTCCAAGTCATGTGTGGTATAGTTCTTTTCGTGCACTTCCAATTGACGCGATGCGTAAGCAATAACCTTTTGGCGTTGCATCAGCACACAACCCAATCCTTGACGCGAGGCGTCACAGTATACCACCAAATCATCTGTACCTTCTGGTAGTGCTAAGATTGGCGCATTGCAGAGCTTATCCTTCAATATCTGGAACGCTTCTTCCTGTTTGATTCCCCAATCAAACTTCTTATCTTTCTGCGTGAGGAGCGTCAATGGTTGAGCGATCTTTGAAAAAAATCCTCAATGAACCTTCGATAGTAGCCAGCCAAACCCAAGAATTGTCGAATCTCGGTTGGCGTCTTTGGCGTTTCCCAACTCTTGATCGCTTCGATCTTTGTGGGATCAACATGGATTCCATTTCCATTAACCACATGTCCAAGAAATTGGACTTCACGTAGCCAAAACTCGCACTTAGAGAACTTGGCATACAACTGTTCCTTCTTCAGCAGCTCCAAAATAGCTCTTAAATGTTGTTCGTGCTCAGCCTTTGTTCTTGAATAAATCAAGATGTCGTCGATAAACACAATCACGAACTTGTCCAAGTACGGCTTGCAAACTCTATTCATCAAGTCCATAAAAACTGCAGGTGCGTTTGTCAAACCAAACGGCATAACAAGGAACTCGTAGTGTCCATAACGAGTTCTGAAGGCTGTCTTCGGGATACTTTCCTCTTGTATCCTTAACTGATGGTATCCAGATCGAAGATCGATCTTTGAATAAAAACTTGAGCCTTGCAGTTGGTCGAACAGATCATCAATCCTTGGCAGAGGATACCTATTCTTGATCGTCAGCTTGTTCAGCTCCCGGTAGTCGATGCACATTCGAAAGCTACCGTCCTTCTTCTTGACAAACAGGACCGGAGCTCCCCAAGGCGAGAAGCTTGGTCGGATAAATCCCTTGTCTAACAACTCTTGGAGTTGTGTTGACAACTCCTGCATCTCAGACGGAGCAAGTCTATAAGGTGCCTTAGCCACAGGCGCGGCGCCTGGAACTAAGTCAATGCGGAACTCTACTTGCCTCTGAGGTGGCAGTCCAGGTAAGTCCTCTGGGAAGACTTCTGGATATTCCCTTATGACAGGGATGTCTTCTATCCTTGGCTCAGCAGCCTTCTTATCCACAATGTGTGCCAGGAAGGCAACACATCCCTTCTGCAAACACTTTCGCGCTTTCAGGCAGCTGATAATTCTTAACGGCGTATCACGCTTCTCCCCGTGAACCACAATTGTTTCGCCATCTTCGGTTGGGATACGAACGACCTTTTCGTGACAAACTATTTCGGCTTTGTTGCCTGATAACCAATCCATTCCTACCACCACGTCGAAGCTTCCCAACTGGACTGGTAGTAGATCCAGAGCAAACTCACGCTCTCCCAATTCGATCACACAACCTCTGATAACTTCATTGGCTTCTATTAACTTCCCATTAGCCAATTCGATTGAGTAGGGGATATCTAACTTATTAACGGCTAAACCAAGCATATTCTTAAATTCTAACGATACGAAGCTATAATCGGTGCCAGTATCAAACAAAATAGATGCAAAAGTTTTTGGTTGATAGGGAACGTACCAGTAGTCATGCCTGGATCCTGGCATGCTACACCAGCTCCGATGTTGGATGTCCTTTCACGGTCTTGTTTCAACTTCGGGCATTCCCTCTTAAGATGTCCAACATCCCCACAATGGAAGCATCCTGGATACCTCCCATTTCCACCTTGAGCGTTGTTACTGTTTTCTCCTTGTCTGGGACCCTTCATCCCACAACCATCCTTGTTGTGTCCTTTCCTCCTGTACCTAGGCTTCCGACATCCACACTCGTGGTGATACTTGCACCCAGCACGTCTTGGTTTAGTTTCTAAGTAAATCTTATCATTGGCCTGTTTATTGTTAGGGCAATCTTTCTTGAAATGCCTTTTGTCCCCGCAGTCAAAACAACCTCGAATAGATCTTTGTTCATCCTCATTCATTCGGGTATCTTCGGTGAGCTTCCTTTTGTTCTTTCCGGACGACTCTACCTGAGTCTCCTTGTCTGGGTTTGCAAGTTTTTCTAGTCTAACTGCTTCCGTAACGAGTGCCAAGCCCATCTTACTTGCAGCCATAGTTGTCGGTGGCGTTGATGTTGTCATCAAGCTCAAGACTTGAGGCGCCAGTTCCCAAATGAATTGTTCCAATTTCTTTAATTCTGGTTTCACCAGGTACGGAACAACTCGTGACAAATCATGAAGTCTTTGCACGTACTCCAACACCTTCGGACCTTCCATCATCAGGCTCCGAAATTCATCTTCCCACTTCTGGGTTTCCGTTTGGGGGCAATACTTCTTATGCATCATTCCTTTCAGTTCGCCCCAGGTTAACGCATATGCTGCAGCAGCACCCTTCATATGGGTCTGAAGATTCCACCATAATCGGGCTTCGTCTAGAAACAGCTCAGAAACGTATAGGACTTGTTGTTCCGGCGCACAACCGCTCACTTGAAAGATGGAATCCATACTTTCGATCCATTTTACAAAAGCTATGGCACCTCCAGTGCCGTCGAACTTCGGAGGCTTGTATTTGAGGAAGTGCCAGTAGGAACAACCGTTATTTTCTGAGGTACCTCTGCTAGGTTCGGAGCGTAGGGCCTCGTGCTGTGCTATAGCTGCAGCGATTATCTCTTGAAGTTCTGCCTCTGAGGTGGGCATGCGCATTTCGCGTCTTGGTGGCATCTTCTAAAAGATGTTTCACGTAGGTTAGGTCATAGTAAGTAGAGTGTACGTAAGTATACAACAATATCAACACATAACATCTCATGTTATCAATCACATAACATCTCATGTTATAAATGAATCACCCATATTGATAGCCTCTGCAATGGTTGAGGGCTTCGAGGTAGTAACCATACCCCTGATCTGGGGTGCAAGTGTCCAAATGAATCGTTCAATCCTTTTGAACTCCGGTTTGACTAAGTAGGGGGGCGACCCTAGACAAGTCGTGAGATTGCTGGACGTATTCAGGAATCTTTGGTCCGTCCATTTTCAATTCCAGAACTCCACCTCAAGCTTCTAAATTCCAGTCCTAAAACAACATTTCTTCTCAACCGTTTCCTTGAGCTCGTCCCAGCTCAGTGCATAAGCAGCGTCTGTGCCAAGGGTTTGAGACTGAAGGTTTCACCATGAGAGTGAGTTATCTAGAAATAACCTCGGGATGTAGGTAACACTCTGTTGGGACGAACAGTCACTCATTCTTGGTATGGAGTTGGTCTTTTTGGACCAACGAACAAATGCAACGGCGCCTCCTGTTCCGTCAAAGTTCAAAGGCTTGCAGTTCAGGAACTGTTTATAGGTGCAGCCAGTTGGAGGGTTATCTCCAGTAATGCCATCGTTGTACTTAGAGCGGAGGGCTTTATGTCGTGCATTTATCTGTGAGATGCGTTCTTGCAGCTCGGCTTCTGTCCTTGACAACGTACTGGTGTTTGTGTCACGTCTGGGCGACGTTCCCTTTTGTCGAAGTGGTGTGAAGCGGGTTAGACGATGTTTCAATTGTCTAGGAGATACATAGCACCATAAGCCATCATGTAATCTCCCAATTTCACACGTAAATATACTAAATGTATGAGTGAGGAAATAAATTCTGAGCCTTCACGTAGGCTTGCCAATTTGGATTGTTGCTTGTAATAGAATGAACTCGAGGCTATATCGCCTTGGTCATTCGTGTTTTAGTTATTTCCTGCTACATTGGTTTTCATTAGCTTGACCCGCAGAGTCCACCAGGATTTCTGTGCACTACAAGCCGTTATTACGTGGGCCCCCGTAATAATAAATTGTCTTGCACAGTTACCCCAAATTTTCTCTCGTCCAAGCCGATGATCAATCAAGGAGCAACAGCAGGTGCATCAGCATGAACAGGGTCATGCTCCAATGCGGGGTTAGGAGCAATGCCTGGCTCAGGGGCCACAGCCGGCTCCGGATCAACAAACTCCATCTCAAAGTCAGCTGGATCAACAAACACAGGGGGTTACAGGATCTTCCAAGGGCTGGTCTAAGCGTATGAACTCAAGGCCATGGTCTGGATCAGAACCAGGTGGCAAGGCAGGATCAACCTCAATATCGTGATTAAACTCAAAGCTGTGGGCGGGAACCGGTGCAGCTGATGATGCCATATCAGGGTCGGCGTCGTGTGAGTGGTGCTGCATTCCCTGTATGTGCGAAGATGCGGATGTCAGAAACTCAAATGAGTCTGGGATAGGGAATGGACATGAGTTTCCCCTACAGGAGCGTCCGCGTGCAGTAGTCTAATACCAGCAGTAATAGGGCCCTGCCCTCGAATGGGTCCTCCTCTAGTAGATCGTTATCGTCGTCAGAGGCCACGTCGGGGGGGGGGGGGGCATATCAACAACAGGATAAGCGGCGAGGGGGCAAATTCCCAATATGATGGCCATTCAGTAGGCTCTGCTACGACTTCAGGCAGCGCAAAAGGGTTGAAAGTCGTCATTGTCTGTGCCGGTAGTATCGGAAATGTACACCTCGGGCAAATTCCCATGGGATTCGTAGTGTCCGTCTTTCTAGTACATGATGAAAGCATGACGTTTGTAACACAAACACATATACGTATAATAATCAATCATATAATCATATAAACATGTTAGTCAATCAAATAATTCTCCTAGTCCCACTAGCCAAATTCTTCCCAGTCTCTAAGACTGCTCTATCATCAACCTCGACCTCTTAGATCGAGCCTCGGCCTCTAAGACCGAGCCTCAGCCTCCAAGACTGAGCCTACTCTTCCTAGTCTTACTAGCCATCTACCTCGATTTCTTAGATCGAGCCTCAGTCTCTAAGACCGAGCCTCAGCCTCCAAGACTGAGCCTACTCTTCCTAGTCTTACTAGCCATCTACCTCGATTTCTTAGATCGAGCCTCGGTCTCTAAGACCGAGCCTCAGCCTCTAAGACTGAGCCTACTCTTCCTAGTCCAACTAGCCAACTACCTCGATCTCTCAGACCGGCCTCAGCCTTTCCGGACTGAGCCTAAAAATAATGAATAAAATGTGCTCAACATTTGTTTGTAAAAAGTGTTGGATCTGGACTTAAGTGGTATGCAGAAAAATGTTTTCGTGAGAGCCCTAGTGATCATAGTCTAGACTCGAGAAGGAATCCTAGTTCGCTATGATCAGAGCTCTGATACCAAGCTGTCACACCCTGGCTTTGTGGAAGCGTGGTTAATTTGGTGTGACTTCTTAATACCATAGCTTAACCATAACAAAGCTATATGAAATAAAATCATGCAAGATCATCCATTCGATTAAGTTTTAAAAACCAAAGTAACATACCATTGTCTTAGAGACTTACAACATCGTAACATAAAAACATTGTCTTGAAAAACATAAACATTAACATGAAATAAACGCAGTTTAAGATTTGTGACTTGTCCAGGAAAGAGTCACATTTCCTAAACCCGGATGACCTCGGAACCCATATGCAGCGGGAAAACATAACATACCGCGCCAGATCTTTAATTTCCTGAAATACATGTAAGTTGAAAAATCAACAATAATGTTGAGCGAGTTCATGTGTAAGTGAGTAAATAAACCTTTGTGAGTATAAAAATAGTCTTGGTATGTAGCAAATAAGGGAATTGAGATCACCAATGGTTTGCAAGGCCACTGATATATGTGAAGTGCAAATAGGGAGACTCAAACCTAGCAGATTTCGCCACGGCATTAGTATGTGGACAAAGTCACCCCGAGGTCCGTTTCTAGTTTGGCCTGGGGCTGGGCTCGCTACACCCAGATAGATCTACCGCTCCTGTCCCTCGGTCCCGACATGAGGACTAATGGCCTCATATTGCTCTTACCCACTCACATGATCTAAGTAGTAAACCTCCTTACGCTAACCATACCATGTATAAAGTACTTGTAATCAAAGTAACATGTATTTCACCCCCGCAGTTAAGAAAACTGAAAACAGTTAGAGAAAGGGGGACATGAACTCACAGTGGTGCGTCTCTACCAAGTATGCCTCCAAATCAAGCAGCTGTGTGACGACCTACACGTACTAATTCTATTAGACGGACGGCCGTGCCTTAGCTTTATGGTTTAAGTTCTTGGGAAATAGTTAGACAACTATTTCGTGTTCATATTCTGTATATACTTGGTAGTTATTTTCCTTCCCAAGGATGGGGGATTGAATACATGTGTGTAACATTCGAAATACGTTATTAAGTCTCACTTAATACACATTTTATTTCTAACTCCCAAAATATAAATATTCTTCTCAAAAATATTATATTTTCTATTACATAGTTTTCCAAAATAATACCTTGTCAAAAATACGCGTTAAGTCATATTTTCCCAAAATGCGTAAGTTACGTTTTAATGATCGAGTGGTAATAATAATTACCGGTGTAACTTGTGTATTTATCGTAGAGGCGTTCGTATTATTTTGGGTTCGTTAACATTCGGTAGTATTATTTTTACTCTAAAAATAATACTAGTATTTTCACAAAATAATCATAAACACATATCAAGTGACGTTGTGAAAAATATATACTAAATATATATATGTATCACGTTTTATTTTGTGAAATCCCACCTCCGATATTTTGTAAATAAAGTCGCGGCGAAATCTATGCTTGAAAACAAGTCAAAATGTATTTCTAACACTTTTAGTGAAAATGATTCTAAGTGTTAGGTTTTTAGAACAATTTCGCCAGAGTTTCCTCTGTAACTGGAGGTGGCCACGCTTTTAAGCGTATCATTTTCTTTTGTAAATCAAATCAACAATTTCCTTTCATTCAATCAAAACAATACTCAACGTATCAAACTAGTCAAAATATATATGTAAATCGCATAAATTACATGAACTTGCGGTTTATCCAAAATATGAAGTAAGTCCCATTACTTTTAGTGGATCTTTTGTATAAATCAATCCGGTTTCGTAAAAGTCTTGTTTTTAAAGAAGTTCCGTCTTTACAACTTCTTGTCATCTTTTACAAAAGTAGTTATTTTGTCGATACTTTGTGCTACACAAGTGTTTACACACTTGTGTGTTCTAAAAATCATTCGTGTTAGTGTAAGATCCGTCTTTAGAAAACATGATTTCTTTGTTACTTGGTTCTTTGAAAATACCGCTTGTAGATACGTAGATCTACTAGTTTTAAACACTATTTTACAAGTAAAATTACTTTTACACAAGTTCATGATTCGGGTGTGGTAGAGTTTCATCTTTTAACCCTCGTTTCTTCCAAAATAACCTTATGTCATGATCCAAGAACATGACTAAACCGGGTTAAATGATGATCCGAGCTACCACAACATAGATCGGGTCTAAATAACTACACAAATCAAATACTACAAGTTTTACACAACATATGAGCTATTAACCAACATTTTTAGCATTTTTAGTAGACTTTTCCGTGTCATATTGTGTGTTCATAAATTTTAACCGTCATATAACGTTTTAACCACTTTAGAATAGATCAAAAGTGTGTTTTAAGCAACTTACCACTAGCTCGGGGCTAGGGAAGATTCTAGTCGAAAAACGCGTGGATAAAAGCAATAGAGTGAGGTCCTTCGCCTTCCGATTGCACCAAGCCTCCTTTTACGCGATCCTTAACGCTTGTATGGACTTGGAATGAGAAGATCAAAAGTCAAAAATGGGTGTATGTTGAAAGGGGTGTTCGGCCGAAAGCTTAGTGAGGGAGAGAGAGTGAATTTTTCTTTGATAAGTGATTTGTGAAATGTTTAGTAACCCATGAGATCTTCTTATAATCCATATAGCATGATTATCCAATGGAAATTATGTCTAATAGATATTAAACATTAGGATTATTTTAATCAATTATAGGACAAGGGTGTCCCCCATCTTGGGGACGGTTTGTAATGGGGGGGGGGGTCTTGGTCCATTTCCAAGTATTAGTTAGTTACTAGTTAGGTTAAGTTAGTTAGTTAGGTACTTAACCCGGTTAGTAGTGTGTAGTATGTTATGACGGGTGTTAGGGTATTCAGGGACCCTAACTGGCTCAGAAAAAGATAAATAGTGAAAATAACAATATTTTCAGGTTCCGAGTATAGTCTGGTTATTCGGTTGGATAGTAATCCGTTAAAGCGTTAACAAAGCTTTAAAGTGTCGTTAATACCATTTTTAGTGACACAACTTATTCCTCAAAGTGTCAGGAATATTTTCTCATGTTTTGGCACTTTATTAGTTAGCTAGATGCTGAATTGTTTATTAAAGTGATGAGTTTTTGTGCTTAGAGCACGTTTTAGGCACATCCAGTCATTGTAACTTATTCCTAGAGACGCAGTTCTACAACCCTTGTATCCCTACACTCACCACTAGTGTAGTAAAATATTCCTGGCTCATACAGGCCTTTAGAGGCAGTGTCTGCCTGATGCTGGCTTTATCAGCATGTTCAATAGGTTATCCGTTTATTGTGCTACTGTGCTTTTTGTGCATCATGTTTGTCACTAAGGTTCAGCATGTAAATAATGTAGCGACAGTAAGTAAAGTATGATGCAGGTATATGCATGTATCAGAAATCAAGTAGCAGTTCATCAGTAATTTCAATCAAGCACAGTAATTAAGCAGTAATTAATTGTTAATTAAGTCGTACGGATACCTGGTTTAGTGAGGGTTGTCACAGAGATGCTCAGGTTGAAGCATTGAAAGTAGAGAACATCAGGGCGGAGTCCCTACGAGGATCAAGGAAACGGTTAGAACAAAAGGAAGACGGCGCCTACTATGTAAACGGGTGCATCTGGCTTCCACTCTATGGTAATCTACGTGAGCTTGTGATGGATGAAGCGCACAAGTCTCGTTACTCAGTACATCCTGGTTCGGATAAGATGTACCAAGACTTAAAAACTACATACTGGTGGCCTAGTATGAAGGCCAACATAGCAACCTACGTAAGTAAATGCTTGACTTGTGCTAGGGTCAAGGTCGAATATCAGAAACCATCAGGCCTACTCCAACAACCAGAGATCCTGACATGGAAATGGGAGCAAATTTCCATGGATTTCGTTACTGGCCTGCCTAGATCTCAACGCGGAAATGACACTATTTAGGTGATAGTGGATCGATTGACTAAGTTTGCACACTTCTTGGCTATCAAGGAAACCGACAAGTTTTCTACTCTAGCAGACATCTACCTAAAGGAAGTAGTATCAAGGCACGGAGTGCCAACCTCCATCATTTCTGATCGTGACTCACGTTTTACATCTGAATTGTGGCAAGCTATGCACAAGTCCTTTGATTCTCAATTAGACATGAGCACAGCATATCATCCACAGACGGATGGGCAATCTGAATGCACCATCCAAACCCTTGAAGACATGCTTCGGGCATGTGTAATCGACTTTGGTAATGGCTGGGAAAAACACTTCCCGTTAGTGGAGTTTTCGTATAACAACAGTTACCACACCAGTATCCAGGCCGCTCCGTTCGAGGCATTGTATGAACGGAAGTTCCGATCACCTCTTTGTTGGGCAGAGGTTGGCGACAGTCAAATCACTGGCCCAGAACTTGTAGTAGATACGACTGAGAAGATTGCTCAGATACGACAACGAATGGCGGCTGCTCGTGACCGTCAGAAAAGCTACGCTGATAAGCGCAGGAAACCACTCGAGTTCCAGGTTGGAGATCGAGTGCTACTTAAGGTCTCACCTTGGAAAGGTGTAGTTCGTTTTGGCAAATGAGGCAAACTCAATCCGCGTTATGTTGGACCCTTCGAAATCATTGAGAAAATTGGCAAGGTGGCCTACAAGTTGAATCTATCGGCAGAACTCAGTGGAATTCACAATGTTTTCCATGTGTCAAATCTGAAGAAGTGTCTGTCAGATGAGACCCTCATAGTTCCTCTCAAGGAGCTCACTATCGATGATCAGCTATGATTCATCGAGGAACCAGTAGAGATTACTGATCGAGATGTTAAGGTTCTCAAGCGTACCAGAATACCTCTTGTTCGAGTTCGTTAAAACTACCGTCGTGGCCCAGAGTATACCTGGGAACGAGAAGACCAAATGAAACTCAAGTATCCCCAGTTGTTTAAGAAAAGTGCAACCACTACTGAGGCTGAAGCTACTGCAGAATTTCGGGACGAAATTCCAAACCAACGGGGGGATGATGTGACACCCCAGAAAAAAAAACCAGTAAACCACGCAACTTAACTGGCTTCCTCAGTAACCACGCACTAAATTTCGGGACGAAATTTTCTTAACAGGGGGAGAATGTGACAACCCTCGTAATTACATGTATCCGTATGATTAATTAATATTAAATTGTGCTTATTGATTGTGCAGAAAATTGACTAAATGGTCCTGAATGTTTTCCTAAGTGTTGGGAATTAAAAGTGTTACAAATAGTTACATAAAAGACACTATACGGAATAACCTAGCACTTTAATGAAACGGTATCTAACCGAACAACCGGACATTACCCGGGACACCAAAATATTGCAAGAAACACTGTTGTATTATTTTTGGACTAGTTATGGTCCCCGTACACCATAACACCCACTAGAATATCTACTAACTAACATATGTAACCATATACTTGAAATTGAATTACTAACTAACTATTTACCATCAAATTTACAATTAACCCCCCCCCCCCTTTGATGATTTACGGCCCACAAGGGACCCACCAAGATCACCATCATACTCTAGATTTTATTTCTTTAGATCTTGCTTGCTTGTGTTGACAAAATATTGTAAGGGAAAGATTATATGTATGGTTCCCTAGATCTTCCATATCATTTCATAATCTTCTCAAGATCACACCACATCCCTCAACTTCTCTCTCTCCCTCTCGGCTCACTCTAAGGCCGCCACCACCACCACCATACAACCACCATATCCATCCACTTTCAAGCTCCATTCAAGTATTAGAAGATGTCTTGTGAAGGTTGAAGCTTGAAGAAGTTGAAGGAACTTCATACATTGCTTTCATTCACCATCTTCTTCATCATTTTCTCTAGTGATCTTCCCTAGCTTTAAGCTAGTTGTAAGCTTCTTGTTAACTCTTGGTTACTTCCTATTTTAGTAGTTAAAGGATGTATTATGATGAAATAATGCTAGTATGATGTTGTCTTGTTTATGTTGGTTACTTGATGAAAACTTGTACTCTGGAAATCTGATATGAACGATGGTACTTGACATGATAAATCTGAGTTAAATAAATGATAACCTACTGCAAGTGATGTTAAATGTCGTTGTTGATCACTAGGCATGTTAACGGAACAAATAGAACTTGCGTTAGAGCGCTATAAGCTGAAAACAACTGTTACAGCCGCCTTCAGTCGGCTGTAACCGGCTCATAACTTAATGAAAATTTGATTTTCTTGTGTATATAACATGCATGTTATTTCAAAATATGGTTCTAATGGCACTGGAATCATAATTTTTGGACTTCGTTTGCTATTTTTAAAGGGTCGTTTTTACACAGCAGCAAAAGCTACGTTTTTACTGCAGAAAATATGTGTTATGTTTTTCGTCATAACTTGAAATCTGTGTAGAATTAGCTCATGAAATTTGTACTGTAGATGACCACTGATGTCTTTGTAATGCTTCAACTGGAATTTCATCAATCGGACTTACGATGAATTATAAATGAATTATTCCGTGGACTGCAGTCAGAAAGTGACGAATCTGATTGCAGTCTGGTAAATGATATTTTATAAAATATTGGTAATGAATTGGATCCCGATATTTTTACACAGTAATATTTGGATTGTTTAAAACATTCTGAAAAAATTTGAAAATTTTTGGAGTAAGTTAACTATTTTATTAAAATTCCCGAAAACAGCCTAGTTTTGAATGTTAAAGCTGAAACGACATAAGTAGTAACTTGCGTGTCTAAATGTCGGGTAGTGTCACACCCCGAATTTCCACGTGTCACCGGTGGGCCTGGTGGGGAGTATCGTGACGTGGTTGGCAACATAATAGTCAAACAACACAATATATAAATGCACAGCGGAAGCAAAAGATAAATATATTACATTCCGAATAATAAGTAATATCCAGTATTACAACGGAAAGTAAAAGATCCACAGGCGGATCAAATAAAAGAAAACTGTTCAACAGACTTTGACATCTAGAGCTTGCGAGACTTGAGTAATGATGCCTGGAGTAGCCAGCCTATTTCGTCTAGCACCTGCACTTAGCCTTTTTGGAAAATACGTCAGTTTACACTGGTAAATACAACTCAACTGACTCATTTTGAAAAGAGTTTGTAAATTGATTTGAATGCACTTGGCACAAAATATCTTTATAACTTGGGACAATTATTTGTAGATAATCTTGTATACAGTTTTACTTATTTGCCGTCCATTAGCACCGGTTAGAAGAGCCGGTTTAAGTTAACTGACACGCCACAGGTATAATGCCCACAAGGTTGATTCCTTTACGTGGATTACCAGTTTTTACATAATGCATCTGTCAGGTGTACGCCTACACCCCGTGCTTAGGTCGTGGCCATTTCGTAAAATGATGCCAAGGATATCCGGGACATGGTCATTTAACCCCCAAGGGCCATACATCAAATAATACAGAACAAAACGAGTTATGTAAATACATTAATCACAATCCGATTTAACTGACTACATACCCGACCAAGCGGTACTTTTATAGTACCGTATCCCAAGCCCGTATAGGGAAAATAAGTTAAGAGTATTTACCTGAGCAAAGTATCTGTGACAACTGGCAAATAACTGGTAATTCCGTACAATCTAATCACTATTTATATTTCTTAATCTCATGCATTTAGCATAATTTAATTACGTAACTGTGTCGTATACTGAATAACAACCTTAGGACCAGAAAACAAAGCTAAAACATATGTTAGTTTTCGTCGTATGGCGAAACCAAACAAACAATGTCCTAGAGGTGTTGGTAGAAAGTGCTGCGTGCACTATTCACGGTTACACTATTCATGCCAGCAAACCGTGAAATCAGACCGAAACACTGAAAAACGACACTCGGATAACATAACTGAGTCCATTTATATAAGAAAACATTATTGTGAAAACATGTCTTGCAAAGAAACAAGACTTTCCGGTATAACGCCCTAATCTCAAAAATGTCCGTTTCGGCTTAAAATATGGTATTTTTAATGCGTCTGAACTTATAACAAAGCATTTCCGGGACTTCGGAATAATGTCAATTGATGAAAAACATACTAAAACAATAAGATGATACCAACGGAAGATACATAATCACAAGTTTCCGGCGTTACGTCGCTATGCGCTAAACTAGTCCGTTAGCGGTTCGACGAACTAGTAGGCGACATTTTTGGTCATGAAACAAGCAAACGAAGAATCTAGCGAGCTAGTTAAGCTAAATTGGGACTCGGAATCATTTCATACAACCTTCGGATACAAGAAAACAACTTGCGGAATTTCTTGTCGGTACGACATAAAAGTACCGTAAACGAGCCGACGACGAAACGAAAAGCGTTTTAAGCACCAAGACATAATTTTTACTAGTTTAGGGAACTAGTTAATAATAATTTTGGTTCCGAAACACTAATCACCCCTCAACGACGTAATTAAACCCCTAATCACCCTACACCTCTTATTTACTTAAATATCTAGTTCTTTAATCAATTTTTATAAAAAATTTCATATTACCCCCCCCCCTTCTCATGTTGGACGGTCATGGTGGACCCATGGCCTCACCATACTTGTGTGAAATTATAAGATAAGAAAGCATGGTCTTGATGATAGTTGATGTTGAAAATTTCCCTAACACCATACTTGAATCATTATACATCCTATCATCTCTTTTTTTTTAAGTTCAAACAAAGAAACCTTCTCCATTTCTTCTCTTGTTCACGGTAGCCTCAAGCACACCCACAACCACTTTCAAACCTTCAATTACTTCACATTCCCACCATATTATAGCCTTTACAAGATCATTACACAAGGGTTTAGCATGGAGGATCATTAGAAGCACACTTGGGAGCTTATCTTTCTTCTAATTTTCTTATTTAACTTGTGCACTTTGTGAGTCTTCTAAACACAATTTTTATGCTTCTTATTACTAGTTAATCATAGAAGTACAAGTTGATTATCTTGAAGTTAAAGTTAAACATAATAAAAAACCCTAAACATAAAGCTAATAAACACTAAATATGAATATATTATGTGTTGATCTATGTTGTTTAGTGTTAATATGTTCATGTGATCTTGTTGATTATGTTAATTTTGTTGTGATTAGTAGCTTAAAGTGTATAATTATGATGATCTTGTTGTTAGTTTTATGTAGTATTTTATATTTGTGTTCATATTATTATGATGAACATAAATATGTGATTTAAACATAGTTATGTTTAAATCAAGAAAGATCATCAACTTCAAAGATTATGAGCATTTATATATAAACTTGATTTAGTGATTCTTGAAAGATTAAACCAAGAATAATCATGAGAAAAGGCTTTTAACAACACTAATGAACTTGGTTTTTGACATAAAATAAGTTCATGTGATATTACTTATTAAAAGTGTTATGTAAAAGTCTTGAGAATTTCTATATAAAGATGTGTGAATCTTTAAAAGTGAAAAACAATTTACAATCAAGTTTATGTAAGTAAATAACTTAATAAATGGTTAACTTTGAAGACTTGAAAGTTTAAGCAAAATAATGCTCATAAGAATCTTTGAATGAATAAGTATGATTAGTGATGTTTGGAAATTAATTATTGATTAAAACGCGTTTTTATAACGTGGGAAACGTCATGGTTTAGGGGAAACTATGGCGAATTTTTCTAAAAATCTAATCGCGATTAAAGATGGGATTAAAGGGTGATTAACAAGGTTAAACGCGATCAGTGGTCTTAAATGTCATTATGGAAACTTTGATGAGAATATTTAAGGTTTAAATATTCAAGAAGTTCTTATGAACTTAAACTTATATTTTTACAAAAATAAATGGGTAAAAATATAACAATGTGTAAATATAATTTTTGGTAAGAAAAATTATATATTTTTGGAAACTTGCTAAGTGTATGTGAGGTGTGCTATATATGTGTATGTATTAGATACCTATAGGGTGATCAAAATAAATATACATACATGTTCCTACATGGTCTAAGAAATGCTAGTAAAATCGGACAATTAAATAAAATGGCCGAAATGGAAATACATAACACTTGATGACGACAATTTGGGCGTATCGACATCGTAAACAAGTTACTACAATGTCGAGTCTAAAAATAACATATTTTTAGACACTAAAGCGAACGCATAACTAAGTGGTCAAAAAAACAAGGATCCGGAAAGTCGAAAACTATAAAAGTTACCAAGTATTTTCATGTGAAAAAACGAACTTATTAAGTTACATGCTTGGTGAATTTTTGGTAAAAATTGCAAGAGTATATTTAATGGACTCACTAGAAAACTAGGGCTAGGCCCAATAACTAGAAAACTAGGGCTAGGCCCAATAACAAGAAACGTGGGTTAAGCCCAATTACATAAGTTCGAAGCCGTTCGCATATAATCCAATACACATAGAACACATGAATACACATAACAATCGGGCGAGTGAGCTATCAACGCTCTAAAAGACAAAGTGTTCTAAAGATGACAAGCGAAAACATAATAAAGAATTCAAGATGAACAACTTGTACGAGGTCCGAAAGACCTAGTGTCTAACGAGATTAGTACACATGTAGGTTATTGACACGTACGCACGCTCACTTCGATATCATATTTCACGGAACGCAAACTTGTGAGTTCATGTCCCTCCTTTCACTGTTTTCAATGTTTTTTTTTCAAAAACATCGAGGGGAAATACATGCTAAAACTATTGGTATGTTAGTTACGGAGTAGATGGCATGATCAATGTGCATAAGTAGGGAAACTACATTAGTAACCATTAATCACTTAGTGACCAAGGTGCAAAAGGTGTAGATCTATTGGGCTTGAGGCACGCCCCACTCCTGGTTGGTATACCCTGGAGTGCTTTTGTGATCCCAATGATGACAAAGTGTTATCGGTTTGGTTATTTTGCTTATGGTGCATTATGTCAGGGGGCTCGCTACCCACTGATAGATCCTTAACAGACTCCATGTATGAATCAGAACATACCATGATTACAAGATAACAATTACTATATTTCATATGATAACAAATACTGCATGAACTCGCTCAACTTTTTGTTGACTTTTTAAAACTACATGCATTTCAGGAAACAGGTCTTGAGCCGGTGATTCACTATGGGATTCGGGAAAACAAATGACAACGATGGCCACTTTTGGGAGGGTTTGTCTTTTATATCCCAACTTCGTATGGGTATATAGAGGACAAAACCTCACTATGTTTTGTGTCAAAAACTATCTTTTGTTATGTATAAAATAACTTAGAACTATGCTATGTCAAACGTTGTTGAACTTGGAAACTATGTTGAAAACTTGTAATCTTTTGTTGAAAACTATATATCTATGGCATCGTTGTTGGTTCATGTTGTTAATACATTTGGATGTAATGATTACCTTTCTTACGTCACACACAATACGCTTCCGCTACTAGCAGGGTGTGACAGATTGGTATCAGAGCTCCGATTGTAGTGAACCGGGGAAAAACTTTTATTAAAGATTGGTCTACAATCACCGAAGGGCTCTCACATGAAAACAAAGTCGTTAACATTACAAAAGTGATTTCAAAAGTATGACAAAAATGACAAAAGGTTTTCATTGTATCATTATAACATGAGGATCTATCACACGAGCTCAAACATAAGTAACGGATAAGAGTCAATACATGGATAGGCAATGAGGAATAGACTTAAGGATTAAATGTGAAACACGGGGACCAAACATTGCATGAGATATATAGTGATTGCATGGAATATATCATGAGTAGTAATACATTTTCTAACAACATATATGCATATTGTACGGGTTATTTGCCAGGATCGATGTATTCTGCTTCGTCAGACAATTCGGAGATTGACCCGATGCCGTTAGTATCGGACGACGACTACGGGCCGGAGGTTATTATCATTTCGTCGGACGATGAGTCCGAGCATGACATTTTCTCAGACGATGATGATTTGTTGGATGATTTCCAACCCTTCGCCCTCATTCATCCCGTTGAGGATCATGCTCCACTTGAGGACGACGCTCCGCAGCCACTACATGATGCTATCATCTATGGACATCCCGAGGGGGAGCACATGATAGCTTACTTAGCAGTACCACTAGCCGTTGTCCCACTTATTGACCTCGAGGACGACGATGGCGTCGACATCCCTGTGATACCGGTTGAGCACCTTGACGATGATATTGGTGACGGAGAGGTTCATGACATTGTTATTCTTGAGTTACCATCTCCGGTTGTGTCTGTTATTGATGTCTCATCTACCGCATCCAGTGCCGCTTCTACTACTCGTACCCCCGTATCATCCCCTGCTACTGTACTACCTACTCCCACTGCTGTGCCACCTATCCCTACTACTGATCCTATGCATTTGCCAGGATTTCCACACACTATGCATCCCCCACCTCATTTCCAGCCTGGACCATCTTCACAGCAGCCTTTCCCCCACACTTTTTACGACCCTTATGCTGCTGGACCTTCGCATTATTCTAGATCCCCATCCCCAGTCAGACCACCCTACACGGGTACCCCTACGCCTCCACCTGGCATGCACCCTACTGATCCCTATTATACCCCGCACATCTCTCTGACCACTATGGCGGACATGACTATATCTCATGAGGTCCAGATCTCTATCATTTTCCATAGACTTGGTGAGATGCAGACTGATATGGCCGCGATCAGAGCTGCCATTGCTCCACCACCACCACCACCACCTGTATCACCATTGCCACCATTACCAGCGTCACCCCCTCCATCACCACCACCACTACCACAGTCACCACCTCCACCATCTCCACACCAGTAGTCTGTCAGTTGTATGTTGGTCTTATGTTAGTCGTATAGCTATCTTTTGGGGAGACTATCACTTTTGTGAAGACCAAGGCTTATGAAGATCAAGACTTTTGAAGACAACTGGAAGACATGAAGATGCAATGTAGTAGAAAATCTTACTTTTGTATTATGACTTGTACTGACTAGGGATATGTATCCCTAAGTCCTTTTTTTTGATCTTCATGAACAAATGTAACAAGTTGTCGTTATGTATAAAAGTATGTTTTCTGTATTTCACATTGTATTTCTTTTATGTTGTGGGTGATATTATGGTGATGTGATGATATTTTGGTTGATATTGTTATGACATGGTGGACTTATGGTTGATGTTATGTGGTGGCATGGTGTTTTCTACATGATGAGTTATACGACCATTGTGATGACGTTGTGTTTATGCGTGCTTGCGATTGTGTGGTTAGGTCATGTATACGTGTGTATGCATTTCTTATCGATATAAACCCGATGTGTTTATATATATACATATAATTGACAATATTTTTATTAAATACTTGTCTAATGGAGATCGATATTTTATCTAGAAGACAATGCCGCCTCGCCATAGAAAAACGAATGTTAACCCGCTTCCGACAACACAAGAGGAATTGAACGAACGCATTTCCCAAGCAATTGCTCAATACGAAGCTAACCGCACTGAACAAAGCGGTGGAACAGGAGGTACTTCTGGCGGTAACCATCCGACTGGTAATGCTTAGTTAATCATTAATCTACACGATACTCTCATCCATTCTAATCGTGCTCTTGATATTCACTCTTGAATTTGTGTATATGATAATTTCAGGTTGCACGTATAAGCAGTTCTTAGACTGCAAACCTCTAAATTTTGACGGTACGGGAGGTGCCGTTTCCTTCGTTCGCTGGACTGAGAAGACCGACTCAGTTATTCGAATGAGCAAGTGCCCTGCTGAACAAAGGGTTACTTATGTCACCGGACTATACGTTGATGGGGCACTATCGTGGTGGAACCTCCAGGTCCAAACGAAAGGCGAAACTACTGCGTATGGCCTGACCTGGGAGGAACTAAAAGAATTGATGAGGAAAAAGTATTGCTCAAGGTCAGAAATCCAGAAGCTAGAAACGGAATTCTGGAATTTGAAAATGATTGGTGCGGATATCATGGGTTACACGCAGCGATTTCACAATTTATCCCGTGTAGTCCCATACTTGGTGGATCCCGAATACAAGAGGATCGAGAGGTACATTTGGGGACTTGCCCCCCAAATACTAAGTCTGGTTACTACTTCTAAGCCCACGGAGATCGGTGAAGCAATCGATTTGGCTGTAGCACTTACCGAGGAAGCACTACGTCAAGGAAAGTTTGATGAGTCTGGGTTGAACAAAAAGGAAGCTGCTGTGGAAAATTCGAACTCTAATAAAAGAAAGTTTTCCCATTTTAAGAAAGGTTCGCGGGGAAGAAACAACAAGAATAACAATAACAGAGGAGAACCCACGAAGGAAACTAGGGATGCAAAGGCATATGTTACCACTACCACCAACAATCCCGACAAGAAGCCTTACGCTGGAACTGCACCGAAGTGCAATACATGCCCCTTCCATCACTACGGGGAGTGTCGTAGCTCCAGGTGTGGCAAATGTAATAAGTTTGGGCACCGCACCGAAGCGTGCCGGGGTACAAATACCAGGGATCAAGGTTGTTTCAATTGTGGTGACAAAGGACACTTCAAGAAGGATTGCCCGAAAGAGATTCAAGCTCGGGGAAGAGCATTTGTGATAGGAGCCAAGGACGCTCGTCAGGACCCGAATGTGGTCACCGGTACGTTCCCTATCAATAATCACTTCGCATCTATCCTTTTCGATACGGGAGCAGATTATAGTTTTATTTCTAAGGAATTTAGAGATATACTTGGGTAGAATCGAGCAAATTAAATATTCCATATTCGATTGAATTAGCTAATGGTGAATTAGTAGAATCAGGGGAAATCATAAAGAAATGTACCTTAGAGCTGGGTGAACGAAAGTTCGACATAGATCTCTTACCAGTTCCGTTAGGTAGTTTCGATGTCGTTATTGGTATGGATTGGTTATCCGATAACCGAGCTGAAGTCATATGTCATGAGAAGATCATACGCATCCCCCTACCCAATGGAGAACATTTTCTAGTACATGGGGAGAAACAAGACACGCCTTTACGAATCATTAGTTGCATGAAGGCTCAAAAATGTCTAAGGAAAGGATACATCGCCTTTCTTGCTCATGTCATTAACAAGAAGGCCGAGGAGCGCAAGGTGGAAGACATCCCTGTGGTAAGGGAATATCCCGAAGTCTTCCCAGAAGACTTGCCGGGACTGCCACCACAACGACAAGTGGAATTTCATATCGATCTGGTGCCAGGAGCGGCACCGGTGGCGAAAGCTCCTTATAGACTAGCGCCCTCGGAGATGCAGGAATTATCTACTCAGCTTCAGGAGTTGCTTGACAAGGGATTTATTAGACCGAGTTTCTCACCTTGGGGAGCTCCGGTGCTATTTGTCAAGAAGAAGGATGGAACCTTTCGAATGTGCATCGATTACAGAGAACTAAACAAGCTAACTATCAAAAATCGGTATCCTTTACCGAGGATTGATGACTTGTTCGATCAGTTACAAGGTTCCAGCTTCTACTCCAAGATCGATCTAAGATCCGAATACCATCAGCTGAGGGTTCAGGAGGAAAGCATTCCTAAGACAGCGTTTAGGACTCGCTATGGGCATTATGAGTTCCTTGTTATGCCTTTCGGCTTAACGAACGCTCCCGCCGTATTCATGGACTTGATGAATCGGGTATGTAAACCATACCTGGACAAGTTCGTGATCGTATTCATTGATGACATTTTAATATACTCATGAACAGAGGCGGAACACGAGCAACACTTGAGAACTATTCTGGAGTTACTTAAGAAGGAACAATTGTACGCCAAGTTCTCAAAATGCGAATTTTGGATTCGTGAAGTACAATTTCTCGGTCATGTGGTGAACGAGAACGGAATACATGTTGATCCAACTAAGATAGAGGCCATAAAGAGCTGGAACACTCCAAGGACCCCAATGGAAGTAAGACAATTTCTGGGTTTAGCGGGGTACTATCGAAGATTCATAGAGAATTTTTCTAAAATTGCTCAACCGCTAACCTCGCTCACTCAAAAGGATAGAAAGTTCGATTGGGGTGAAAAACAGGAAATGGCATTCCAAACGCTCAAGGATAAATTATGCCAAGCGCCAATCTTATCACTCCCTGACGACACCGATGACTTCGTGGTGTACTGTGATGCATCGTGTCAAGGCTTGGGTTGCGTGTTAATGCAACGTGAAAAAGTCATCGCGTACGCGTCGCGACAGTTAAAAGTTCATGAAAGGAACTATACCACTCATGACCTGGAATTAGGTGCAGTGGTATTCGCTTTAAAGATTTGGCGTCACTATCTCTATGGTACTAAGTGTACCATATTCACTGATCATAGGAGTCTCCAACTCATATTCAATCAAAAAGAATTAAACATGCGCCAGCGGCGATGGGTGGAATTGTTGAACGACTATGACTGCGAAATCAGATACCATCCGGGGAAAGCAAACATTGTAGCTGATGCTTTGAGCCGGAAGGAACGAGTTAGAACATTACGAGTACGGGCTTTAGAGTTGACAATCCAGACAAACTTTACAACTCGAGCGCGCGATGCACAACGGGAAGCCCTAAAGCCAGGAAATATGCGAGCAGAATACTTGCAAGGAGCAAGGAAACACATGGAAACAAATAAGGATGGCACTTTATATTTCGGAGGAAAGATCTGGATTCCCTATTTTGGTGGCTTACGAGACTTAGTGCTGGATGAAGCACACAAGTCCAGATATTCAATACACCTAGGATCTGATAAGATGTATCAGGATCTGAGAGAATATTATTGGTGGCCTAAACTCAAGAAAGATATTGGAATCTACGTTGGGAATTGCCTAACTTGTGCAAAGGTCAAGGCCAAATATCAAAAGCCATCTGGGTTATTACAACAACCCGTGATTCCTGTTTGGAAATGGGAGCAGATATCAATGGATTTCGTTACAGGACTCCCACAGACCTCTCGAGGTCATGACATGATATGGGTTATCGTTGATCGATTAACCACGTCGGCTCACTTCCTGCCTATTCGTGAAAAAGACAGTACCGCGAAGTTAGCCAAAATCTACCTCAACGAGATTGTGGCACGTCATGGAGTGCCTACTTCGATAATCTCGGATCGTGATGGTCGCTTTGTATTAAGGATATGGTAATCATTTCAAGAATCGCTTGGATCTCGTCTGGATCTGAGTACCGCATTTCATCCGCAAACCGATGGGCAAAGCGAGCGAACCATCCAAACGATGGAAGACATACTTCGCGCCTGTGTGATGGACTTGGGCGAAAATTGGGATAATCATTTACCGCTGGTAGAATTCTCATATAATAACAGTTATCACACAAGCATTAAAGCCGCCCCATTCGAAGCACTATACGGACGGAAGTGCCGATCACCACTGTGTTGGGCGGAAGTCGGAGACAAACAGCTCATTGGCCCTGAACTAGTCCAAGAGACTACCGACCAGATAGCAAAAAATACGAGACCGTATCAAAGCGGCTCGTGACAGACAAAAGTGGTACGCGGACGGAAAACGTAAACCATTCTCCTTCGAGGTCGGAGACAAAGCCTTACTGAAAGTCTCACCTTGGAAAGGCGTAGCTAGATTCGGGAAGCGCGGGAAGCTAAACCCGAGGTACATTGGGCCATTTGAAATTTTAGAAAAGATCGGTACCGTCGCGTACAAGTTGAAGCTGCCAGAAGAACTCAGTAACGTACATGACACATTTCATGTGGCGAACCTCAGGAAAAGTCCGACAGTGGATACAGTTATCATTCCAGCGGATGAAATTCATGTAGACAACACGCTCCAGTTTATAGAAGAACCCGTTGAGGTTATGGACCGGAAGGTCCACAAGACAAGGAGAAGTAATATCGAACTAATCAAGGTCCGCTGGAATTCACGTCACGGACCCGAGTACACTTGGGAACGTGAAGATCAGATTAAGGCAAAGTATCCCCATCTGTTTAAGAAGACCCCTGCAAAGGGTGGTTCAACTTGAATTTCGGGACGAAATTCTTTTTAACAGGGGGAGAATGTGACAACTAGCAAATAACTAGTAATTCCGTACAATCTAATCACTATTTATATTTCTTAATCTCATGCATTTAGCGTAATTTAATTACGTAACTGTGTCGTATACTGAATAACAGCCTTAGGACAAGAAAACAAAGCTAAAACATATGTTAGTTTTCGTCGTATGGCGAAACCAAACAAACAATGTCCTAGAGGTGTTGGTAGAAAGTGCTGCGTGCAGTATTCACGGTTACACTATTCATGCCAGCAAACCGTGAAATCAGACCGAAAAACTGAAAAACGACACTCGGATAACATAACTGAGTCCATTTATATAAGAAAACATTATTGTGAAAACATGTCTTGCAAAGAAACAAGACTTTCCGGTATAACACCCTAATCTCAAAAATGTCCGTTTCGGCTTAAAATATGGTATTTTTAATGCGTCCGAACTTATAACAAAGCATTTCCGGGACTTCGGAATAATGTCAATTGATGAAAAACATACTAAAACAATAAGATGATACCAACGGAAGATACATAATCACAAGTTTTCGGTGTTACGTCGCTATGCGCTAAACTAGTCCGTTAGCGGTTCGACGAACTAGTAGGCGACATTTTTGGTCATGAAACAAGCAAACGAAGAATCTAGTGAGCTAGTTAAGCTAAATTGGGACTCGGAATCATTTCATACAACCTTCGGATACAAGAAAACAACTTGTGGAATTTCTTGTCGGTACGACATTAAAGTACCGTAAACGAGCCGACGACGAAACGAAAAGCGTTTTAAGCACCAAGACATAATTTTTACTAGTTTAGGGAACTAGTTAATAATAATTTTGGTTCCGAAACACTAATCACCCCTCAACGACGTAATTAAACCCCTAATCACCCTACACCTCTTATTTACTTAAATATCTAGTTCTTTAATCAATTTTTATAAAAAATTTCATATTACCCCCCCCCCTTCTCATGTTGGACGGTCATGGTGGACCCATGGCCTCACCATACTTGTGTGAAATTATAAGATAAGAAAGCATGGTCTTGATGATAGTTGATGTTGAAAATTTCCCTAACACCATACTTGAATCATTATACATCCTATCATCTCTTTTTTTTTTAAGTTCAAACAAAGAAACCTTCTCCATTTCTTCTCTTGTTCACGGCAGCCTCAAGCACACCCACAACCACTTTCAAACCTTCAATCACTTCACATTCCCACCATATTATAGCCTTTACAAGATCATTACACAAGGGTTTAGCATGGAGGATCATTAGAAGCACACTTGGGAGCTTATCTTTCTTCTAATTTTCTTATTAGTAGCTTAAAGTGTATAATTATGATGATCTTGTTGTTAGTTTTATGTGGTATTTTATATTTGTGTTCATATTATTATGATGAACATAAATATGTGATTTAAACATAGTTATGTTTAAATCAAGAAAGATCATCAACTTCAAAGATTATGAGCATTTATATATAAACTTGATTTAGTGATTCTTGAAAGATTAAACCAAGAATAATCATGAGAAAAGGCTTTTAACAACACTAATGAACTTGGTTTTTGACATAAAATAAGTTCATGTGATATTACTTATTAAAAGTGTTATGTAAAAGTCTTGAGAATTTCTATATAAAGATGTGTGAATCTTTATAAGTGAAAAACAATTTACAATCAAGTTTATGTAAGTAAATAACTTAATAAATGGTTAACTTTGAAGACTTGAAAGTTTAAGCAAAATAATGCTCATAAGAATCTTTGAATGAATAAGTATGATTAGTGATGTTTGGAAATTGATTATTGATTTAAACGCGTTTTTATAACGTGGGAAACGTCATGGTTTAGGGGAAACTATGGCGAATTTTTCTAAAAATCTAATCGCGATTAAAGATGGGATTAAAGGGTGATTAACAAGGTTAAACGCGATTAGGGGTCTTAAATGTCATTATGGAAACTTTGATGAGAATATTTAAGGTTTAATTCAAGAAGTTCTTATGAACTTAAACTTATATTTTTACAAAAATAAATGGGTAAAAATATAACAATGTGTAAATATAATTTTTGGTAAGAAAAATTATATATTTTTGGAAACTTGCTAAGTGTATGTGAGGTGTGCTATATATGTGTATGTATTAGATACCTATAGGGTGATCAAAATAAATATACATACATGTTCCTACATGGTCCAAGAAATGCTAGTAAAATCGGACAATTAAATAAAATGGCCGAAATGGAAATACATAACACTTGATGACGACAATTTGGGCGTATCGACATCGTAAACAAGTTACTACAATGTCGAGTCTAAAAATAACATATTTTTAGACACTAAAGCGAACGCATAACTAAGTGGTCAAAAAAACAAGGATTCGGAAAGTCGAAAACTATAAAAGTTACCAAGTATTTTCATGTGAAAAAACGAACTTATTAAGTTACATGCTTGGTGAATTTTTGGTAAAAATTGCAAGAGTATATTTAATGGACTCACTAGAAAACTAGGGCTAATAACAAGAAACGTGGGTTAAGCCCAATTACATAAGTTCGAAGCCGTTCGCATATAATCCAATACACATAGAACACATGAATACACATAACAATCGAGCGAGTGAGCTATCAACGCTCTAAAAGACAAAGTGTTCTGAAGATGACAAGCGAAAACATAATAAAGAATTCAAGATGAACAACTTGTACGAGGTCCGAAAGACCTAGTGTCTAACGAGATTAGTACACATGTAGGTTATTGACACGTACGGACGCTCACTTCGATATCATATTTCACGGAATGCAAACTTGTGAGTTCATGTCCCTCCTTTCACTGTTTTCAATGTTTGTTTTCAAAAACATCAAGGGGAAATACATTCTAAAACTATTGGTATGTTAGTTACGGAGTAGATGGCATGATCAATGTGCATAAGTAGGGAAACTACATTAGTAACCATTAATCACTTAGTGACCAAGGTGCAAAAGGTGTAGATCTATTGGGCTTGAGGCACGCCCCACTCCTGGTTGGTATACCCTGGAGTGCTTTTGTGATCCCAATGATGACAAAGTGTTCTCGGTTTGGTTATTTTGCTTATGGTGCATTATGTCAGGGGGCTCGCTACCCACTGATAGATCCTTAACAGACTCCATGTATGAATCAGAACATACCATGATTACAAGATAACAATTACTAGATTTCATATGATAACAAATACTGCATGAACTCGCTCAACTTTTTGTTGACTTTTTAAAACTACATGTATTTCAGGAAACAGGTCTTGAGCCGGTGATTCACTATGGGATTCGGGAAAACAAATGACAACGATGGCCACTTTTGGGAGGGTTTGTCTTTTATATCCCAACTTCGTATGGGTATATAGAGGACAAAACCTCACTATGTTTTGTGTCAAAAACTATCTTTTGTTATGTATAAAATAACTTAGAACTATGCTATGTCAAACGTTGTTGAACTTGGAAACTATGTTGAAAACTTGTAATCTTTTGTCGAAAACTATATATCTATGGCATCGTTGTTGGTTCATGTTGTTAATACATTTGGATGTAATGATTACCTTTCTTACGTCACACACAATACGCTTCCGCTACTAGCAGGGTGTGACAGTATCAATCAATTACAGCAAATGCAAGTACTTTTACTGGGCTCCTAATCTGGAACGAAGGTTTATAATAACCTATTAGAATCCTAACGGGTCTTTAGTTAAGCTTAAGCTTAGACCGGTTAGTTTCAAAGATACGGTTCGTACGCACGATTAAGCGAAGACCGGATAGAATGTGATTTAGACCCGACAAGTTCAGAGACTTGCTTAATATGGGTATATTATACACATTCTGGATTTTGAGATAAAACCGATAAGGTTTGACCCGTTTCGGCTAATTTATGTAAACTAGTTACATAAACCGAACCGAATGCGTAATAAGCGTAACGGGTATTCATGAGAGCCATATACAGGTTTCCTAAGTTAATATGCCTTAAATATATTGTGACATCAGTAAGATGTCTTTTATTATGCCCGAAAAGAATTTAAACACAAACTATGCCCCGTAGGGGTAGTTTGGTCATTTAAAAGGTGATAAAAGAGTTTAAGTGTTTGCCTGAGTTACAGGTCTAATGTAATCAGCAAACATACTCAATTTAATAAGTTATAACAGTAGGGTAAAGTATATATGTGAAATTTATCAATTATAACCAAACTATGCGCCGTAGGGGCATTTTGGTAATTTCACATAAGCCGAGAAGCTCAAAACTGAAGTCTGAGTTTATCAACCTTTGCTTACTGTTAAAATATTATAATTTGCCTAAAATATCAGTAGGTATCAACCCGTGTATGTTTAAAATAGTTTTAGTACATACTATGCGTTAAAAACGCTTAAAAAGGCGATTAGAAGCCATTTCCGGGTTTTATACAATAAGCTGATATTTTTATTATTCCAGAAGGCTTAAAATAATTTATTTATCATATGTAATCAGTAGCAAAAGGTTTGGAGTCATTTAGATATGTAAAACTCATTTTATAGCCCGTAAGGGCAAAACCGACAATTACCGGATTAAGCCTACGACTATAAGTTATGCTCAGCCTAAAATTTATTAAAAATCTTCAAAAATCCAAATAATATATTATATCAGTGGGTAATAATTTTGATATCAAAAAGTGAGTTTAAATAGGCTATACGCTAATTATGTCGTTTAATTAACATAAAGCTTTCAATTTACGCTAATGAGCATAACTCTCAATCTACACCTCAAACTGATGTCAAACTTTGGGTGCAAGTTTAAATATCAGTAACTAAGGTTTCTACTCTTTTACATTTTCAAAAATCACGTTTTATGGTAATAAGGGCATAATGGTCAACATATAGGCAATTAACGGAATCATGCGTATTAATCGGATAACTAATGATCCGAGGTGTATAATCACAGAGGGTTATACTAGCATGTAACCTGGTCCAAATGAAGCTCTAAGGTATTTCTAAAACATACCAAAACGGGTCAGAACTGAAGTCAAAGCAAAAGTCAAAGCTTTGCGACTTTCGGTTCCGAACCGGGTCTAAACAGTAAATTGTCGGGTTGAACATGTTTAGACATGTTCTTACACTAATTACCAAGTTATATTAATGATCAAACAGGTTGTATGTGTTCTACATTACTAATCATGCATAAATTAGAATTTAAGTATCCTGTTGACTTTTTAATGATAAGTTTGACCCGACATTTGACCTAGTTAGAGTGGGAATCAGGGGGAACCCTTTTAAGGGTTTATTACCCACATAATTACCAACTTATAACTACTTTCAATTAGACTAATCATTGGACCATTAGTGATTAATCTTGAAGTCAACCGTTAATTACGACGGTTTGACTTTTAAGCTAAACTAAGCAAAAACTTAACTAAGGAAGGTTAAGCAAACTTACAAGAGTCCTATGAACAACCAGAGATCACTTGAGAGAAGTCTTGAGCTCCAGAGATGATCAGGAATGCAAGAGAAAGGTGTGAAGAATGAGTTGCAACTTCATGGCCTTTTATAGTGTTTAATCCACCATAGAATGTTGACACACAAGTCTACAACTGACCATAACTCATCAACAAGTGTCCCTAGATGTTTAGGGGTTGTTTAGGGGTCAAGCAATATGAGGAAAATCGTTTAAAGATCAAGTATTGCGTTTAAACAGAAAACAGGAGGATTTTCTGTCGCTGGCAACACCTTGCGCACCGTAAGGATAAGTCTTGCGGTGCGCAAGCCTTCTGATCAGACTTCACATTTTCTAGATTTTGCATATATGTCTCTTGGCCCTTCCGAAAGGTCAACTAACTTATATTTTGCACTTTGAGCCCTCCATATTTACCTACAAGGGCTTTAGGACTTATACCCATTTTGTTAAGTCCCCGGTTAACTTTATTGTTACCCGAAAAGTCCTAACTTTCAACGTTGACGCTTTAACCCCTCGCATACGAATTTGATCATAACTTTCTCATACGATAACGAAACTTTATGAAATTTATATCGTGTATTCTAGTGAGCATAATTAACCGTTACAAAGCTTCGGGTTTGTCAAAAGGTCACTCAGAGGTATAACTTAAACATGTTGACACATTTAACCCCTGTAGTTTGTAATCTCTCACTTTCTTTCATATTTAGCTTCGTATGATCCATGATTTATTCGTTTTGAAGGTATGAGCATTATGTAGGGTTAATGTACGATATATTTATTCACCGTTGACATTTAGAACTCGTATTTTCATATACTTTTCATGTTTGTCAACTTTAGTCCTTTCAGAACATTCTTTCACACGTTCAAACATATGACACGTGTCAACACAATATAGGACGTGAATTTTCGAGGTGTTACATCCTCACCCCCTTAAAATAAATCTCGACCCGAGATTTACTGAAATAAATAAGGGTACTTTTCTTTCATTGTGGATTCAACCTCCCACGTATATTCGGGACCTCTACGGACATCCCATTTGACCTTTACAATAGGCACATGCTTCCTTCGAAGCTTCTTAACCTGTCGATCTTCAATCGACAATGGTTTTTCCACAAATTTCGAGCTCTCATCTATATGCACATCTGTATGTGGTATAACCAGTGATTCGTCAGCGAAACACTTCTTCAGATTGCAGATGTGGAATACATTATGAATACCACTGAGCTCTTCAGGTAAGTTTAACTTATAGGCAACGGACCCGACACGTTCGATAACCTCGAAAGGTCCTATGTATCTCGGGCTTAGCTTGCCTTTCTTACCAAATCGCATCACTCCCTTCCATGGTGATACTTTAAGCAACACCTTGTCACCTACTTCGAAGTGAAAGGATTTACGCTTTGGATCTGCGTAGCTCTTCTGCCTATCTCGGGCAGCTTTGAGAAGGTCACGAATCTGGACAATCTTGTCCGTCGTTTCAAAGACTATCTCCGGTCCTGATAATTGGACATCTCCAACTTCCGCCCAACAAACGGGCGTTCTACACTTTCTACCATATAAGGCCTCAAAAGGCGCAGCCTTTATGCTGGTGTGGTAGCTATTGTTGTAGGAGAATTCGATTAAGGGTAGGTGGTTATCCCAACTACCACCTAAATCAATCACACATGCACGTAGCATGTCTTCCAAAGTTTGAATAGTACGCTCACTCTGACCGTCTGTCTGAGGATGGTAAGCCGTACTAAATTTCAACCGCGTGCCCAAAGATTGCTGGAAACTTTTCCAAAAATGTGACGTGTATCTAGTATCTCTGTCAGAGATAATAGACACAGGTATGCTATGTAAGGCTACAATCTTATCCACGTATAGTTGGGCTAACATATCGGAGCTATAAGTCTTTTTGATGGGTAAAAAATGTTCTGACTTAGTCAGTCTATCAACTATAACCCATATCGTATCATTGCCCTTCCTTGTCTTTGGAAATTTGGTGATGAAATCCATCGTCACCATCTCCCATTTCCATGTGGGAAGTTCAGGTTGTTGTAGCAAACCTGACGGTTTTTGATGTTCTGCTTTGACTTGCGCACAAGTCAAGCATTTAGCTATAGGCAGCTACAGACTTTTTCAAGCCTATCCACCAATAATTTGCCCTTAGATCCTGGTACATCTTATCAGCTCCAGGATGAACGGAGTATTTAGAGCTATGGGCTTCCTGGAGGATGACATCTCGAAGTCCTCCATAAATTGGAGCCCATATTCGTCCATTTAATCTCAGAATTTCGTCCTTGCCAAGAGATAACTGCTCCTCAGTTACTCCTAGCCTTTCATTAGGATAGTTAGCTTCCAACACAGCTTCCTTCTGTGCAGCTAACAACCTTTCAGTCAAACTGTTCTTAATCTCAATGCTCTTGGCATTGATTCGGATGGGTTTCACCCTTTCCTTTCGACTCAAGGCATCGGCGACTACATTCGTCTTGCCGGGATGGTATCTGATTTCACAATCATAATCATTTAAGGTTTCCATCCAACGGCGCTGCCTCATGTTTAAATCCTTCTGATTAAATAGGTGCTGGAGGCTCTTGTGATCAGAATAGATCACACACTTGATTCCATATAAATAATGCCTCCACAATTTTAGTGCGAATACAACGGCACCCAACTCCAAGTCGTGGGTGGTGTAATTCTTTTCATGCACCTTTAACTGTCGTGATGCATAGGCAATAACTTTGCCTTTCTGCATAAGCACACACCCCATGCCAGTGTGCGATGCATCGCAGTAAACTACAAAATCTTCTATTCCATCTGGCAGTGTCAGAACAGGAGCGTTGCTCAACTTCTACTTTAGGATATCAAAGGATTCTTGCTGCTTAGGGCCCCAATCAAACTTTACTTTCTTCTTTGTCAGGGAAGTTAGGGGTGCAGCAATCCTTGAAAAATTTTCAATGAAACGCCTGTAATATCCTGCCAATCCCAGGAAGCTACGAATCTCTATAGGCGTCTTTGGCTCCTTCCAGCTCATAACTGCTTCTACCTTAGCGGGATCCACTTGGATGCCACGCTCACTAACCACATGTCCAAGAAATTGGACTTCTCGAAGCCAGAATTCACACTTGGAGAATTTGGCATAGAGTTTCTCATGATACAGGAGTTTGAGAATACAGCGAAGGTGTTTCTCGTGGTCTGCTTGGTTCTTCGAATAAATAAGAATGTCGTCGATGAAAACGATGACGAATTTATCTAAGTACGGCTTGCAAACACGATTCATGAGGTCCATGAACGTGGTCGGTGCATTAGTGAGCCCAAAAGGCATCACTAGGAACTCGTAATGACCATAACGAGTCCTAAATGCAGTCTTGTGTACGTCTTCATCCCTAACCTTCAGTTGGTGGTAGCCTGACCTCAAATCAATCTTCGAGAAATAACTTGCTCCTTGCAATTGATCGAACAAATCGTCGATCCTGGGCAAAGGATACCTATTCTTGATCGTGACCTTATTAAGCTCACGATAATCGATGCACATGCGCATCGATCCATCCTTCTTCTTGACAAATAGGACTGGCGTTCCCCAAGGAGATGAACTAGGTTTAATGAAACCTTTAGCTAGCAATTCATCTAGCTGTGTCCTCAATTCCTTCATTTCTTTTGGTGCCAACCTATAAGGTGCTCTAGCAACAGGTCCTGCTCCAGGGATGATGTCAATTCTGAATTCCACTTGCCTATCTGGTGGCAAACCAGGTAGTTCTTCCGGAAAAACTTCAGGGTATTCAGAAATGACGGGGATGTCTTCTATCTTCGGTTTCGGCTCATCAATAATCACTTGTGCCATGTAGATGACACAACCCTTCTTTAAACACTTGGAGGCTTTGAGCATAGTCACTTGCTCAGGCAATCCATACTGGGTGTCTCCACGAATGGTAAGTGATTCACCAGACGGAGTCTTAATCACCACTTGTTTCTCGTTACAGACAATTTGGGCCTGGTTATGAGATAACCAGTCCATACCCAATACTACGTCAAAACCGGCTAACTTAAAGGGAAGTAGGGATAATGGAAAAGAGTGGTTCCTAATGGATATAACACATCCATCTAACACAGTTGAGACAGTTTCTATGGTGCCATCTGCTAACTCTACCTCATAATTTGTACTCAAGGTTTTGACAGGTAAATTCAGCAATTTGCAAAACTTATGATCTACGAAAGACTTATCAGCGCCTGAATCAAAAAGTACTCTTGCATAGACATCATTTACAAGGAAAGTACCTGTAATCACATTGTCGTCTAGAACCGCTTCCTTTGCGTCCATTCTGAAGACCCTAGCGTTGGTCTTGTTGGCCTCTTCAGGCTTCTTGGCATACTTAGGGCAGTTGGTGTTAAGGTGCCCTTTCTCATTGCAGTTGTAGCATGTGGCATCTCTTATCTTCTTGCACTCTATCGTCTTGTGCTCCTTAGACTTGCATATCCCACATGCAGGTGCTCCTGACTTAGAATTGGACTCAAGCCTGCACTTTCCAAAGTGGCGTTTCTGGCAAGTCATGCACTTTGGCTTTTCCTCTGTTCGCGGACTATTCCTTCCAGACCCAGACTTCTTAGAATCAGTGTTTCCCTTGTGCTTCTTCTCTGACCCTCGTGAGTTATCATCCTCACGCTTCCTCTTACTTTCTTCAGATTTCTTTAGCGATCTCAACCTGACCGCATCTAAAGTAAGGGATAAAGAGAGATCAGCTACTGACCTAAACGTAGCAGGTCTTGAAGCCTTAACACTGGCTTTGATTTCTGGGGCTAAACCCCCTATGAAGCGAGCAATTCGCTTGGGCTCTGGTGTTACAAGGTAAGGAACCAGTCTGGACAGGGTATTGAAACTGGTGAGGTAAGATTGACAATCTAAGTTTGTCATCACCAATGATAAGAAATCAGATTCAACTCTTTCGACCTCATGTTGAGGGCAGTAGTTTTCCATAATGAGGGTAACAAACTGCTCCCATGACTTGTTGTAGAGCGGGATCTTCCCAACAGCTTGAATGAGAGACCTCCACCATGCCAGTGCCTCTCCTTTGAACGATTGGGATACATACTTTACTACATCCCTTTCAGCACAACCGCTGATGTCCACCACCGTGTCCATTTCATCCAACCAGGTCATACAATCTACTGCTCCTTTCTCCCTAGTGAAATCTCGGGGTTTGCAGGAAACAAAGTACTTATAGGTACAAGACTTGGTACGTGGTTCATTATCGAACACTATCTTCTTGGATGGGACACTGTGCTCATTTGATGAATGTCGATCATCATCCTTCTTTGGCTCCTCTTTCTTAGAGGGCGGCTTGTTATGAGGCTCTGAATGAGTTTTAGGGACAGACTTAGAGTGGGGTACAGATGAGGCTCGACTATGCGTCCCACTATACTCCTTAAATTGTTCTTCTACAGCTTTAGATACAGCTGTGTCAATCAGTGTACGAAGCTCTCCTTTGGTTATATTAATCCTATCATTATCATCGCGGTTTTCCAAAGGATGACTGTTTATCTCGTCAGAGTCAGCCATGTAGTCTTAGTTGCTACAAAAAGAAAAATAAGGGCAAGGTTTATTTAGAAGCCCATACAGTACTATCGTTCTTAAACGATTTATTAACCATGCTTTTAATACACATTTTAGTTAATTTGTTAAATATAAAAATTGTTCAGGATCTTTATCATAATCCTTAATTATAAGTTATCAATAGCACAAAAGGCCTAGTCACGTAGACAAGTTTAATTTATAAGCCATGATTTCAGAGAATCGAGGCATTAAGGATTGAATCAAAGTTCATTACCTTTTCTTGACAGGGAGTTGTAGGCTACCACTGTCTTTAGTCTCAGAGGACGTTAATTATAGCCCGTGGGCACTTCATCCATAAGGGATGATTATATAAATAAGGGGATTTAGAATAACCCAATTAAAAATGACTTATGTGATTTTTATCGTATCACACTTTGTCAAGCATGATAATATGCTTTTAGATATTAAAAAATTTTTTGAATTTCTTGAATAGGTTCTACCATCTTGGCCTTGTCTGCAGTGACATTCAGGCTAGGTTTTACCTTTTAGATTCTTTTTAATAATAATTAACGCAGAACAATCCTTAATCGAAATGTTAACGAGGATCTGAATCTAATTGTGGAACTACCGTCTTGGCCTTGTCTTAATGTGACACATGGCTAGGTCTTGTCCTTTTTAGATTTTGCCATTTTATTATAATGGTAGATCTTATAATATAGGAATGATATTTTAAATATAATCGTTCCTTTAAAATTTAAACAAGTATATGGTTGCCCTAAACAGGACTTCTACTGAAAATGACTCGCCCATGCAAGGGCTAATCAGAAAAATAACAAAGGAACCAAATAAGGACAAAATAAAACGAATTTGAATTTGTCCTATGTTCTCGTCTAGACTCAAGAATGTGCAACTGTGTAACTGAGATTAAACACAAAAGGTTAGTGTTTAATTCACTCAGTGTTGGCTCTGATACCAACCTGTCACACCCCGAATTTCCACGTGTCACCGGTGGGCCCGGTGGGTGGGCCCGGTGGGGAGTATTGTGACGTGGGTGGCAACATAATAGTAAAACAACACAATACATAAATGCACAGCGGAAGCAAAAGATAAATATATTACATTCCGAATAATAAGTAATATCCAGTATTACAACGGAAAGTAAAAGATCCACAGGCGGATCAAATAAAAGAAAACTGTTCAACAGACTTTGACATCTAGAGCTTGCGAGACTTGAGTAATGATGCCTGGAGTAGCCAGCCTATTTCGTCTAGCACCTGCACTTAGCCTTTTTGGAAAATACGTCAGTTTACACTGGTAAATACAACTCAACTGACTCATTTTGAAAAGAGTTTGTAAATTGATTTGAATGCACTTGGCACAAAATATCTTTATAACTTGGGACAATTATTTGTAGATAATCTTGTATACAGTTTTACTTATTTGCCATCCATTGGCACCGGTTAGAAGAGCTGGTTTAAGTTAACTGACACGCCACAGGTATAATGCCCACAAGGTTGGTTCCTTTACGTGGATTACCAGTTTTTACATAATGCATCTGTCAGGTGTACGCCTACACCCCGTGCTTAGGTCGTGGCCATTTCGTAAAATGATGCCAAGGATATCCAGGACATGGTCATTTAACCCCCAAGGGCCATACATCAAATAATACAGAACAAAACGAGTTATGTAAATACATTAATCACAATCCGATTTAACTGACTACATTCCCGACCAAGCGGTACTTTTATAGTACCGTATCCCAAGCCTGTATAGGGAAAATAAGTTAAGAGTATTTACCTGAGCAAAGTATCAATCAATTACAGCAAATGCAAGTACTTTTACTGGGCTCCTAATTTGGAACGAAGGTTTATAATAACCTATTAGAATCCTAACGGGTCTTTAGTTAAGCTTAAGCTTAGACCGGTTAGTTTCAAAGATACGGTTCGTACGCACGATTAAGCGAAGACCGGATAGAATGTGATTTAGACCCGACAAGTTCAGAGACTTGCTTAATATGGGTATATTATACACATTCTGGATTTTGAGATAAAACCGATAAGGTTTGACCCGTTTCGGCTAATTTATGTAAACTAGTTACATAAACCGAACCGAACGCGTAATAAGCGTAACGGGTATTCATGAGAGCCATATACAGGTTTCCTAAGTTAATATGCCTTAAATATGTTGTGACATCAGTAAGATGTCTTTTATTATGCCCGGAAAGAATTTAAACACAAACTATGCCCCGTAGGGGTAGTTTGGTCATTTAAAAGGTGATAAAAGAGTTTAAGTGTTTGCCTGAGTTACAGGTCTAATGTAATCAGCAAACATACTCAATTTAATAATTTATAACAGTAGGGTAAAGTATATATGTGAAATTTATCAATTATAACCAAACTATGCACCGTAGGGGCATTTTGGTAATTTCACATAAGCCGAGAAGCTTAAAACTGAAGTCTGAGTTTATCAACCTTTGCTTACTATTAAAATATTATAATTTGCCTAAAATATTAGTAGGTATCAACCCGTGTATGTTTAAAATAGTTTTAGTACATACTATGCGTTAAAAACGCTTAAAAAGGCGATTAGAAGCTATTTCCGGGTTTTATACAATAAGCTGATATTTTTATTATTCCAGAAGGCTTAAAATAATTTATTTATCATATGTAATCAGTAGCAAAAGGTTTGAAGTCATTTAGATATGTAAAACTCATTTTATAGCCCGTAAGGGCAAAACCGACAATTACCGGATTAAGCCTACGACTATAAGTTATGCTCAGCCTAAAATTTATTAAAAATCTTCAAAAATCCTAAAATAATATATTATATCAGTGGGTAATAAGTTTGATATCAAAAAGTGAGTTTAAATAGGCTATACGCTAATTATGTCGTTTAATTAACATAAAGCTTTCAATTTACGCTAATGAGCATAACTCTCAATCTACACCTCAAACTGATGTCAAACTTTGGGTGCAAGTTTAAATATCAGTAACTAAGGTTTCTACTCTTTTACATTTTCAAAAATCACGTTTTATGGTAATAAGGGCATAATGGTCAACATATAGGCAATTAACGGAATCATGCGTATTAATCGGATAACTAATGATCCGAGGTGTATAATCACAGAGGGTTATACTAGCATGTAACCTGGTCCAAATGAAGCTCTAAGGTATTTCTAAAACATACCAAAACGGGTCAGAACTGAAGTCAAAGCAAAAGTCAAAGCTTTGCGACTTTCGGTTCCGAACCGGGTCTAAACAGTAAATTGTCGGGTTGAACATGTTTAGACATGTTCTTACACTAATTACCAAGTTATATTAATGATCAAACAGGTTGTATGTGTTCTACATTACTAATCATGCATAAATTAGAATTTAAGTATCCTGTTGACTTTTTAATGATAAGTTTGACCTGACATTTGACCTAGTTAGAGTGGGAATCAGGGGGAACCCTTTTAAGGGTTTATTACCCACATAATTACCAACTTATAACTACTTTCAATTAGACTAATCACTGGGCCATTAGTGATTAATCTTGAAGTCAACCGTTAATTACGACGGTTTGACTTTTAAGCTAAACTAAGCAAAAACTTAACTAAGGAAGGTTAAGCAAACTTACAAGAGTCCTATGAACAACCAGAGATCACTTGAGAGAAGTCTTGAGCTCCAGAGATGATCAGGAATGCAAGAGAAAGGTGTGAAGAATGAGTTGCAACTTCATGGCCTTTTATAGTGTTTAATCCACCATAGAATGTTGACACACAAGTCTACAACTGACCATAACTCATCAACAAGTGTCCCTAGATGTTTAGGGGTTGTTTAGGGGTCAAGCAATATGAGGAAAATCGTTTAAAGATCAAGTATTGTGTTTAAACAGAAAACAGGAGGATTTTCTGTCGCTGGCAACACCTTGCGCACCGTAAGGATAAGTCTTGCGGTGCGCAAGCCTTCTGATCAGACTTCACATTTTCTAGATTTTGCATATATGTCTCTTGGCCCTTCCGAAAGGTCAACTAACTTATATTTTGCACTTTGAGCCCTCCATATTTACCTACAAGGGCTTTAGGACTTATACCCATTTTGTTAAGTCCCCGGTTAACTTTATTGTTACCCGAAAAGTCCTAACTTTCAACGTTGACGCTTTAACCCCTCGCATACGAATTTGATCATAACTTTCTCATACGATAACGAAACTTTATGAAATTTATATCGTGTATTCTAGTGAGCATAATTAACCGTTACAAAGCTTCGGGTTTGTCAAAAGGTCACTCAGAGGTATAACTTAAACATGTTGACACATTTAACCCCTGTAGTTTGTAATCTCTTACTTTCTTTCATATTTAGCTTCGTATGATCCATGATTTATTCGTTTTGAAGGTATGAGCGTTATGTAGGGTTAATGTACGATATATTTATTCACCGTTGACATTTAGAACTTGTATTTTCATATACTTTTCATGTCTGTCAACTTTAGTCCTTTCAGAACTTTCTTTCACACGTTCAAACATATGATACGTGTCAACACAATATAGGACGTGAATTTTCGAGGTGTTACAGGTAGGTTATCTGAGAATGATATAACGTGTTATATGTCAATGAAAGTGTTATGTGCAATATCGTATGTTTGCTTTTGATGGGTATAGATGGGATGTTTATATGGCTATGAAATGTTAACGTGAGTGCGTGCTATGTGATAGATGCGTGTAAGAACTTTGTGTTTTATTTAAAACTATTAACAAACTAAATGGTAATCATATTAGGACATGATTGACCAACCCTGACCGTTAGCTATTTTAAGAGTTCAGACCGAGCAACCAAAGGTGAGTTCACACTCTTTCTAAGGCATGGGATTCCTGGTGGTTGGGAATGGGTTAAAGAACTAAAACGGAACCTGCATATCCTCCTTGGGTAGGATATGTACCGCCATCCTCCATAGGTAGGATGCCAATATTAATCCTACATATTCTCCTTGGGTAGAATACGTACGTTCGTCCTCCTTGGGTAGGACAACAACCTTAAAACTTACTAGACAAAAACTCTATCATTAAGTCCCTCATTTTTATATTTACTTAATCGCCGAGGCCGATGGCGAGCGGGTCATTAGTTAATAACGCTATTAGGTTTGACAAACCTCACACTGTGCCGGTAGGATGGGCGTGTACTAATGGATCATGGCAAACAGTCAATGATGATAGACAATGACTTAGGGCACAACTTACTTTCGTCAGTAGTCGATATGGTAACGGTCTAGTGGTTCACATGGGGAAGCCCCCACTGATTATGGATATGGTTTGGGGAAAAACAAAGATACTGGTTAACTTGTGGTTTACGAAACAACTTATGGTTTCCAAAACAAACCTTAAAACTAAACAACCAACTGTGAACTCGCTCAACTTTGTTGTTGACTCCTTGTTACATGCCTTGCAGGTCGTTAGATGCTTATGGAGCTCGCACAGGGAGGAGTGGCCGTTGTGGGACATGGATTGTTGAGTCTCATGTCGAACTTTTAAACTTTATGAACTTATTACTTATGTTTGGGTCTTACAATTTATGCTTCCGCTGTTAACTTAAAGTTGGTTACTTTCTTTTGGTCACCAATTATATTGTGGTTGGCTTTATTTACTTAATTGCGTTGTTCAATATGATTGGTGGCTTGATCCTGGTCATGTCACGCCTCCAAGCGGTGATACTCCGCTTGTGGATTTTTGGGGGTGTGACAAAGGCTCACCCTTTGCGCCTTGCACCTTTGACAACTATGGTACAAACATTCGATATAGCTGCGATAACAAAAAAAAAAGACTTTTAATGAGAATATAATTCTATGTTCAGAGAATTTTATACTGTCAAGTCGAGGAAACTATGGAAACGAATATGGTATCGGTACCCATATTTGGTCAATATATGTTCAACTTGTGATGATAAAAAAAATTAACTATATATGACCCGTTTTAATGAAACTTTTCTCACAGAATTTTATAAAACGTTATGTAATAATTATAGAAAACGAAAAGGGCAATCGACGTCTTATATAAAAGAAGAGTAAACTTTTGTTTTGCTCCCTGTGGTTTGGTCGTTTTAACGGTTTTGCCCCAATCCTTTAAAAGTAGTCATTTTCCTCCAATAGTTTAGTATGTTTTTTTTTTTCCATTTTGCTCCGTAACCTTAACTCAGTTAAATCATACATATAAAGGTAGGGGTATTTCGGGAATTTTATATATACCTACTTAATTATTTATAAATTCCTTAAATATGTTTTATCTTTTTATTTATTGATATTAAATTAAATACAAAAAACCCCTCCATATCTCTCTAGTTCTATCTACCAATATAACCACCATCTCCGGCCGCCACCGCCGCACCATCAAACGACCACCACCTGCCATCACCATCCTCCACTCTTCTCCCGTACAACCTGTTCTAGCCTTCAATCACTACCACTCTATTTCTCCCTTTCTTACCGTTACAAACCCTCAACCCTATCACTGCCACCGTCAAAATCATACCACCACCACCACCTGCAAAATTGTAACCACCGACAACCAAACATGTCTTAACCCTAGCCGCCGCAATCTGGCTTGAACCCTAAGCAGATCTAGGGTTCCAGCCGGGCAAAACCACCACACCTGCCATCACCACTTGTCACCACCACGACTCTCTTTCTCATTTTCTTACCGTCACAAACCCTCAATCCTACCTCAGCCATCTACAAAATCGTATCGCCGCCACCTGCAAAATCGTAAACACCCACAACCAAATCTGCCTTGGCTTAAACCCTAAGCAGATCTAGGGTTCCAGCCGGCCAAAACCGGCACATCTGACCCCTTTTACCCATAATCACCTAAAGCCACCACCACTTTTTAAGGCCTTGAAACGTCGGAAACTAAAGGGGCGGTGATACGATTTTGTAGGTTGTTGGTCGACGGTCATTTTAAGTGACGAGGCTGGTGCCGGGGTTAGGGTGGGGTGGCAGTGGTGGTGGTCGACGGTCGTTTGGCGTGGGTGGGGGTGGTGGCTGATGATGGTGGTGGTGGTTGTTGATGATGGAGAACAGAGGGTAGAGAGAGAGTGTAGAGAGAGAGAGGAAAGAGACTACAAAGATGTGTTTTGTTATGTATATATATATATAGGGGAGGGTTTAAATGAGAACACTCATCTTTTGTGAGAACCATGAGAACAAATCTCAGCCACTCATTTGTTTCCCTTGTATTTTAATTAAAAGGATAAAGTGGTAATTAAACAAATTCCCTACAACTCTCTGGTTTCCATCAACACCCAAATTCCAGTACTACTTTTTTCCAATCTACGCACACGATCTTTAGTCTAGGCACATGATCTTCAATCAGGAATCTTATCCAATGGATTATGGTTTGGAGTAATTGATCTTAAACTATTTCGTTCCTAATTTGTAGGTATGTTCTTCAATTCTTAAATTCTTAATTGTTTGATACGGTTTTTGGATTCATTGATTTTTGGTCAAATCAATATTTGATTCACTGATTAATTGTTTAATCGATTTTAGATTCACTAATTATTGTTCAATAGATTTTGGTATCAATTACTCTGTATATGTATTGTGGGTTTTGTTCCACGATTTTAACACATGTTCCTATTGAGTTTGTAATTTGCCCTAATTAATTCTTATTTGCTGGATTGCAAGTACTGTTTATCGTAAATCATATGAAAGTATTGATGAATCACATTATTGATTGATGAAGCATGGTTCCACGACTAAGGGTGATATCAAAACTCAGCTACAAATGTTAACTGAGGTTCTTTATCTTAGTTTTTTTTTACAAAGTGTAATTGTAAGGGTTATATAATGTTATTGATAATGACTATAAGCGTGTGTTTATATTGTGATGTAGGTTCATCTAAGACCAGCTAAGAGGATATTGTAACTGTGTGAGGTGAACCAAGGGTTCTATATTAAGTGTTATCAATCATGAGGAACAATTTGAAGATTTGGATGAAGCAAGTGTTGGAGCTGATATGAGCATCCCATCTTGTTCAGATTTACACATGTGTAACTACGAATTGCTTGCATCCCATCCTGTTCAGATTTACACATGTGTAAGTGTTGTTCTATATTCTTTGTAAAAAAGTACTTCCTTGATACCAAATTTCAAGATAAAAAAATACATTTCAAATGCATGTAGACTTGGTAGGATGAAACTGACGAGCGAGATTATGACAGGTTAATCGACACGAGTCGCGTTCATAGACTTTTAGCATATGCTACTATTGTAGGCTGTTTCAATACTGGAAGATATGAGGACATGTATGCGTATGTGTGTGATATTGAAGTGAAAAGGTTGTCTCAAGTCCATATAAGATGTTCAGTTGGCTTGCAAGGCTGCATTAGATGAATGAGAATGTTGATGGTGATGCAAGGATTCTTATGTGCTTTTCATTCTTTGTATCTATCTTAGTAAAAGAATGTAATCATAAATCAAACATAAAACACTTCATTATATGTAACTACTAAGTACAGTTCTGTTAGAGAAATGTGGATGAAGAACAAAAAAAATATGTGATTCTGTATCTACTAATGTTTGAGGTTGTTTTAATGTTTTAAGGCAATAGCGCCGACTGCAGAAATGCAGCAGCAGCAACAGCGCAGCAAAATGCAGCACCTTTGGCTGCAGAGTACGTTTATACTTCGATTACTTGTAAATTTCCACTCAAAACTCAGTTTCGAACTAGTTTTTTTGTTTGTCGTTATATAGATACAAATAGATAAAGAGAAGGGATTCAAAAACCTTCTTAAAATCACATATTGGCATATTGGAACCTACTTTATATTCTTGTATAATTCAATCAATTTTTTTATGTCAAAATAAAAAATGTGATTCTTTTTTACGGTGACAAAATGTGACCATCTTTTACAATGACAAATCATTTTTTTCTTTTTGATGTATCTCAGTAGCCAAACTTTTTAAGCAACCAATTTTAATGGTATAAGATTTTTAACTTGCTTTGGGTTCAAATTTTTTATAACCATGAATTAATATATTGTAGTTTGTAGACTAATTTTTAAAATTCTCCTTATAGTGCGTGGCTGTAGTAATGCAGGGGCACGATTGCTGTAACGCTGCAGCGCGCGACTTCAGAAAAGCAACGTGTGGCTGCAGATATGCTGCAGAAACGTGGCTGCAGATATACGCATGGCTGCAGAAATGCAGTGCGCGGCTGCAAAAACGCAGCGGGCACGACTACCATCGTTTGATAATTAATCCAAGATAGTATTAAGCAAAAACTAAAAGTATTATATTGACCACCAAGTAGGATTAAAATCAAAATAGTATTACAAAAAAAAAAAAGCAAAAAACATTAATTGTCCAACAAATCATAATCATTGACATACGGTAACCATGATACCATGAAAACATAAGTTATAATCCTTGATATACGCCAACGACAGTAACATAGAGACAAGCCATAATCCATAACATCATCTAGTCTTCTTGATGACGTCTTCTCGGTGAATATTCTCTTTCCAAAGTACAATCTTCGTATCATTTTCTAGGCTTCTACAGTTGAATTCTCAAAGTTCTCTTTGCCATTTTAAAACCAACAGTAGAATGTACCATTTTTTATGAAATATGCCTGGTCAAAGTGACAAAAGTACAATATTATTAAGCCATCTGTTTTTACTGTTATTCTAAACAAATAATATGACTGACTTACACATGTGTAAATGAGCAGAATTGCTCACTTACACATGTGTAAACAACCTACTTACATATGTGTAAATTGCACAATAATCATGTTCATTTGTTGTAATACCATTGTTTCAATGTGCACATGTGTAAATATATTTATACACTACATATGTAAACATCTTATTTACACATGTGTAAATTGTTTAATCACAAAAATGCAATATTAACTAAGATGATTTACACATGTGTAAATTTGTTTTACATATGTGTAAGTTTCTATTTTACACATGTAATTGTTTGTTTTACACGTGTAAATGTTCATATCTCTACCTTTTTTTTAAACTATTATGATTTGCACATGTGTAAACCTTCATATTTATGCTTATTTTTTCAAAGTATTGTGATTTACACATGTGTAATCCATCATATATATGATTTTCACATGTGTATACCTTCATTGTTATGCTTATTTTTTAAAAGTATTATGATTTACACATGTGTAAACCTTCATTATTATGCTTATTTTTCAGAGTATTGTGTAAACCTTCATATATATGATTTACACATGTGTAAAAACATATGGAGATTTGTTGTACTTTTATTTTTTTAATCTATTACACATGTGTAAACCTTTATATCTATGCTTACTATTATTTTTTAATATTATGATATACACATGTGTAAACCTTAATATATTTGCTTATTTTTTTAACTATTATGATTTACACATGTGTAAACCTTTATATTTATGATTATTTCCATGATTTACACATGTGTAAACCTTCTTATTTATGCTTATTTTCATAACTATTATGATATATACATGTGTAAACTTTCATATATATGATTTACACATGTGTAAAAACATATGGAGATTTGTTATAAATTTATCTCTAGTACATACCTTCAAGTTTGGCATTTCCATGAAGTTTCTATGATTTGATTTCTCTCACTATCTTCATTGTCTCTGTTTTCCTTTTTAGTTTCACATGCCTTGATGCTCCTGTTATTATATTACAATTACTTTTCTTTCATAAATAAATGCAAGTTAATGTTTTTGTTTTTTTCCCCTTTCCTTGCATAAGTGAAGCTCTAACCTTAGCTATAGTACTTAAATCCCTCACAATGACTACCGTTTTATAAAACCAATAAACATTGTAGATTTAAGACTATGCAGATTAAAAGAAAAACAAAAGACAGAACTTGAGCAAATATTTACCTGTATACCATCCATTTTTTCTCACACGGAGATTGTATTTCAGAACTCCTCCATTCGATAAGTAATTAGCAATCCCAGACAAGTGATTTACAATCTCGATAAAATAACATGTTGCTATTTCAAAATGTAATGTTGCAAACTTGTATAGTAGCTAGTGTAAAAAAGTCAGCAACTCAATGAACAATTAGACTTCAACTTTACAAATTTAAATCTAAGTTTTTGCCAAAACACTTGAAAAAGCAAGATATTGATATACCAGGTTTAAAGCTCTTCATATTTCAATCCTCTTAAAGGAACTTATATAGACTTTCACATCATTTCAAAAGCTAAAATTCACCCAAGCAGAGATAAAAAAACAAGATGAAAAATGTTGATGTCATTTGAGCTAACATATATACTTAATCTGGTATCCATAAATTATAAGTACACTATCCTTTAAGAAGGTTAAGGTCTACTGGTACACAAAGAGCTTTAGATTTTAGCAGTGTATCTGGTTGACTGATAGAAATCCAACACAAAGAAATAGTAATAGACAGAATCCAAGTCCAAACATAAATAATTGCTGAACTCCCTAAGGTCAAGTTGTAACTCAGTGATCAATTGGATTTCAAAATCACAAATTTGGTCAAATCTAAACTGATGGCAATGTCAAGCTTTCAATTTGCAAGCTACATATATATACTGGAATTTAAATTGGTGTTCCCATATGTTAAATTACATGTAGTTATATCGCGAAACAAACAATAAACATCATTCGAGCCCTAATTTTAATGAAATAGAACAATAAAAAGTTGAAAAAACAAACCTCCAGATTTGCAGATTGATTCATTGAGGAAGATGGTGGATTGATTCATTCATCCTTTTCTTCCCAAAAAAACATTACAGATTTGCAGATTTACATCATCGGCTCGATTTGCAGATTTACATCGTCGACTCGATTGTGGTTCATTCATCATTTTCTTCCCACTAAAATATTTGATAACTTCAGATTTACAGATTGATTCCTTGAGGAAGATGGTGGATTTAGAAGACGTCGATCCGATCTCCTGAAGGAGAATGTGAATTTGGGGGTGAAGGGGTAATTGAATGTGATTTTACAGTATTGCCCCTTTTTAGTCTTATCTTAATGGTCCCCTTCTCATTAAAAAACCATTTAATCTTAGCCCTTGATTGATGATGGTCTATGGATGGAAATTGTTCCTAGAGTTCTCACAAAAATTCATGTTCTCAAGATAACTCTCCCCTATATATATATATATTATATATATATTATATATATATATATATATATATATATATATATATATATATATATATATATATATATATATAGGGGGAGGTTCGGCTACAAGGTCAATTTTTCCTAAAAAGTGTACAAAGTCATAAAACGCCACAATTTCAACCATGAAACACACCCAGAACCCATAATAACAGAATGAATCTGACTAAAACACTATATTAGAACCCTAACAGTCCATAAAAACTTCAAACGCACCATCGTAGAACTTTAAATATAAAACACAACATGATAATCAACATAAAACACACTGATGTTAATCATTCGATAATCAAAGCCTTATCATCCAAAACACAAGACAAAAACCACAAATATTGTGTTTTCATAACCCCCACCATGTTATTCATGAGTTTTGAGTGTGTTTTATGGTTGACATTATGGTGTTTTATGACTTTTTACACTTTGTAGGAAAAATAGACTTTGTAGCCAACTCCTACCCTATTTTATTATGTATAATATAAAATCTTTACTTGTACCAAAATACCCTTAGTTTTATACTTGAAGTTATCAAAATACCCTTACAGTTAACAAACAATTTAGATGGAGTTAGTATCGGGGAGCTGATTGGAAAAAAAATATAGTAAATCATTGGAGGAAAATGACTATTTTTAAAGGATTGGGGCAAAACCGTTAAAACGTCCGAACCACAGGAAGCAAAACAGAATTTTACTCATAAAAGAATAGCTAAAGCAATATTATTCGGTACGGGTAAGAAAAGAGAAATCAATAAAAGTCAAGGAAAAGATGTCTAATGTTAAAAGTAAATATAATAATAAATCTATTGTATTATTTAAAATGTTTTACATAAATAGAAATCTATAAAATCAAATATTGGTATAGGTTTCTAAGCCCAATAAAAAATATTTATAATGTTAAAAGTAAATATAATAATCTATTGTAATACTAAAATGATAAAACTGTTTTACATATATAAAATCCTATGAAAGAGAATGCCAGCAGGGGCGGATGTACATAGATATAAGGGGTAGCCTCCGCTACGGCTTGGCGCTCCGGCGGTAGTGTAAAATTAGTGTAAATTTTGGAAAAATTTGACGTTTTTTCGATTTCGTTACCGCTTATTTATAAAACGTTACCGCTTGGCGCGAATCCTAGATCCGCCACTGAATGCCAGTATAGGTTTCCATGTCAAATAAAGAAAAAAATAATTAAACAAATTATTAAGAACAAAGCCCAACATAATTATAAAATCAATGGGAACAAATTATTATTGATTTACCAGGCCTATTAGGGGCTGGGCCAAAGCCCAACAAATCCGTTCAAGCCCATATGTGGTAAACCTCTCCATAAGTGATAAATACGCGTTTAACCGGAGTCGAACCCCCAACCTCCACCCGGCCTCAGCTCTAGCTCCCCCAATTAAGCTAGGCCTCATTGGCACACCAAGCAACATATTATTAATAGGTGAAAGGATTATTGAATTTCTTAAAGAAAAACAGAATTTGATGAAATTCTTCTATTTCAAATTTCTTAAATAATCAATTTTCACAAATTCACTCATTCAACCACAAAAACCAAGAACAAAACAGCCAGCTTAACTAACCCACAATCTCCCTCACCAACCAATCCAAACTAGGATAAGAAAAATACAAAACCAAAAATGAAGGAACAACAAACAGAACAGTTAGCAGCACATACACAGCAAGTATCACTACACTTGCAGGAATTGCATACAACACAATCAGCAAAAATACCAACACTTCCTATGGCCCGACGATGGGTTTAGACTTAGAGGTTGTTTGGCAACCTCTGAATGGGTAAATGCTGAACCAGTAAAAGGTCTGAATGGGTAAAAGACTCTAAACCAGTAAGTGCTGAGCCAATAAGTGTTGTTTGGTTGGACCTCTGAATGACTATGCACAATGACTACTTTACCCCTCTGAACTATTTTATGCTGATATGTTTTTTTCTTTCAAACCCAATGGGATTCCTTAACTAAAGGACGTTGAACTGTATTATACTATTCTAATTTGAGCCGAGCCGACCTTTGCCCGTGCTTGGCTCGGTCGTTTACAAACCAATCCGATCAGCTCGTTTACAACCGAGCGGGAAATCGAATGCGCATTTTCCAAGCAAGCGACGAGCGATTTGGATAGCCCTAGTGATAGAAACCCTTTGAGCGGGTTAGACTCCAAGATAGACCCTTAAGCGGGTTAGACTCCAAGAATTAGGGATAGAAACAAGACTTTGCTAATTTTTTTTCTTCCCTCATTTGCCAAACTCAAAGGCCTTATAAAGGCTTACAAATACTAAACTGAATACGTAAAACATGCAACTAATTAAGGGAACATGGACCTAATGCAATTACCACTAACATGATTAACTACCCACTAACATAATTAAAAACAAAACAAATAAAAACTATTAAAACTAGGATGATGAACGTGTGAATGCAAGCTAATTTCACGGTGGTCCGTATCAACTCCTCGCCCCTTCAAATCATCCTTGTCCTCAAGGATGGGATGCGCGGTCCATGGCGGTCGCCACTCGCGTCGTACAACGACGTTATGGGCGTTCTCAACATAGCACCATGGTGGTCGCCATTCAACTCTTCCAAATGTGTTCAGACCATGCTCGGTGTTTCGAATGTCAGTATCGGCACGAGGTGGAGATGGGAAGAAGATGAGTGTGTGTGACATAATGCTGTCTTCCGAGAATTGTTCTGCAATATATGTTGGTGTAGAAGCAGCTTGTTTCATTTTGCGACAAATATCCACCCGGATTTGTTGGTGAGTCGTGGCTTGGGCCGGTGGTGGTGCCAATGGTAATGTGGGGGTTGGGGATTCATTGCATGCTAATGAGTCCGTGTTGTTGGTTGATGATGCGTTGTCCGTAGAGACGCCGATGTCGGTAACTTCAATGTGTGTGGTGATGGTGGTTGAAAGTGCAAGTTCTTGGGGTGTGTTCTGGTCATGGAGGGTTGCTTTTTGGGTGGAAGATGAGAGTGTCTCGGTATATTTGGTGATGGTCGCGGTGAGGGAGGTGATTGTGGTGTGTAGGGCTTCAAAGGCTTTGGCTTGTGCAGCCTGTTGTGCAGCTTGGTGGTCCAGCCAACGGTCGAGTCGCTCAACCAAAGCCCAGACCATGTCTTCACGTGACAAAGGAGGCATGAGCAAGCTAATGAAAGCACCAAATGATAGAAACCCTTTGAGCGGGTTAGACTCCAAGATAGACCCTTAAGCGGGTTAGACTCCAAGAATTAGGGATAGAAACAAGACTTTGCTAATTTTTTTTCTTCCCTCATTTGCCAAACTCAAAGGCCTTATAAAGGCTTACAAATACTAAACTGAATACGTAAAACATGCAACTAATTAAGGGAACATGGACCTAATGCAATTACCACTAACATGATTAACTACCCACTAACATAATTAAAAACAAAACAAATAAAAACTATTAAAACTAGGATGATGAACGTGTGAATGCAAGCTAATTTCACAGTGGTCCGTATCACCTAGCTTCAGGCTAGCCATATAGACTTCCACTCAAATGACCCGACTCACTACCAACAAACATCGTAGGAATTTATAATCCGGTACACAGGTAAGGTTTAACGTATCACCCTTAGGATTATAATTCCACATGATGGTACATTTGCATTACATGAATTGATGCTTTACATAACAGCTTTCTGCAAGTATTTACTTGAGTACTATTGCTATATACGGATGAAGATTCTCAATGGCAGACTAGTAAATGTTTCGGTTGGTAGTTCTATTTTAGGCAATCGTAATCCTTTGATCCTGAAGCATGTTCATGTTGGGAGCTAGTAATCGAGTGTAGCGATCAAAATACAAGAGCTGTTTCATTAACAGTGCAAATTCCCGAGGGAATCTTAACCCGTATGACTCGTTGACCCGTACCTATTGACAATTTTAAGCCACAAACAGAGTTATACGCAGCTAAAATATATAAAAAGTTGGACTATTATTAGATGCTAAGGCTTACCACATCAAGAAACAGTGCATTCATCTGCCTTCCATCAACAACTAAATTGGCTTATATAGCAGTTGCATTTGTATCTGTTCGAGTGGCTGTAGCAACAACAACTTCTGTATCCAAATCCTGAAAACCAGAAAAACTTTTATCTATGTATTTACAGATATTGCAGGCTATAATAGTTCGATGAAATAAACAGGGACACAAACATATGAATGCATGCCTGTATAGATGAAAAGATCTTTTCCAAATCTTTAGTAAATGCTCTAGAGTCTATATTGGTGTTTGTAGCACCCATTTCAATCAAGGCAAAAGTAACCTACAGGTAGAACACCATAATACTAATATAAATGAAAATATGTCACATTTACAAATACGGTTACCTACTGTAATAGGAAAAAAAGTAATAAAAAATTTTAATCATGGAATTTGTTTTTGAAAAATATACCAAATATTCATGTAGTCTTAAAGATTACAAAAAGCACATTTTGAATCCATTTCTAAATAAAATTAAAAAAATGCAAATAAAGGATCTTGTAAACAGGGGAATAAAGCAGATTTATTTTTTAGGATATTAATGTTATGAAACATTCATATGGGTTTTTTAGCATGCAAAATAAACACTTGAAATCTGTTTTTAAAAACTAAAAAACCAATTGAAATACATTATCTTGTGGCTGCTCTGGAATTGGATCCCCTAAGTTCAGAGAATTGCAATGAAGATAGAACTCAATGGAGAGAGAGAGAGAGAATCACAAAGCTATCAAGTGGAATTATTTGAGACCGACTCTGTTTACGACACTGAGAAACTAGCGGAAAGAATCACAAAGCTATCAGGTGGAATTGCTGTTATTAAAGTTGGTGCTGCAACCGAAACCGAATTAGAAGACCGAAAGCTACGTATTGAAGATGCTGAAAATGCAACTTTCGCAGCTATTGAAGAAGGTATAGTTATGCACCATAATTAGTTCCAGCCATTAAAGAAACGATCGAGAACGCAGATGAACGGTTAGGTGCAGACATCATTCAAAAGGCAAGTTATGCACCATAATCAGGGGTGTTCAAACCTCAAAAGTTTGGTATTGATGGTTTTTAACTGAACAATGAACTTCATCTATGTGTTCCATACTTTTCACCTATTTCTATCAATCAAGGTTAACAAATCAGTTCTTTATTAAAAACCCTAGATTTCTAACAAATCAATACTTCATACAAATCGAACATATATATTGACGAATCAATACTTTATAAAAAAACCTAGCTTTCAAATCACACACACAACGATTGTACAGAGATCAAACAAAGATCTTACCTGGTTGTGTGCGAAAATTTGCTTGGAATCGTCGAAGTCTTGATGTGCTTGGATGGTTTGCGTGATCGCCAGAAGAGGAGCAGATGAGAGGAACGTGTGACGTGCATGGGTATTTAGGTCAACTTCTCATTCAGCGATGTTTTTAAATTTGAATCGGTCAGAGGCCATGGAATCATTAGATATGTCCACTAAACAAACCAAACACCGTTAACTCTAACCCATTAAGATGTAGCCTCTTAATGGAACCATTAAGAGGATACCAAACAGCCCCTTATTCAGTAATCCATTCAAACCACTATTTTAACTCACTATCTTTCTGGGTGTACTTCTCTATCAACCGAGTCAACTCTACATTAAACCATATCTCTATCTCAGCCATCTTTTCGTCATGTATTTTCACCAGCTTCTCCCACTCTTCTTCAAATTTTATCATTTATTCAGCGTCCAAAATTCTGCATAATTTTTACAATTATTTAATAACGATAACAAAAAAATAATAATTTAAAACTAATACGTTAAGCCACATACCTCTTCAGAAGATCCATAGCAGGAAAAGATTGTTCAGCCCGCCCCAAGTTATCAAAACGCTCCTTTTTCATTCCTGGCATCTCGAATCACCTTAAGCTGCTCTTTGAAAAATTCCTGTTGCAAATCCATCTAATACCAACACCATATGAATGAGAAATTACATTATTATACAAAAGTAGTAAACTTCATAGCAATATTTTATAAAAATACCTCTTCCTTAGTTTGTTTATCATACTGTTGTGTCCTCCGATTCGCTTCTTCAGTTTTCCTCAGTGTGTTAGATACATATTCGCATGACTCTTCAAGTGCCTTAACATGCATTTGTTCTTTCACAACTCGCTTCTTGTACCAATGCAACTGTTGATTATCTTCACTCATTTGCTTTAGCTGACTCACAACTTTTTCTTGGTAACAAACCATATCAAATCTCAGCTTTGTATTCCCTAATTATTTAAACATAGAAAAAGAGTTAAATGCATTTAACTCTCAAGGTCGGGATTATTACTTTTTTTAGTTTAAAATGCATTTAACTCTTTTTATATGTTTAAATAATTAGGGAATACAAAGCTGAAATTTGATATGGTTTGTTACCAAGAAAAAGTTGTGTGTCAACTAAAGCAAATGAGTGAAGATAATCAACAGTTGCATTGGTACAAGAAGCGAGTTGTGAAAGAACAGATGCATGTTAAGGCACTTGAAGAGTCATGCGAATATGTATCTAACACACTGAGGAAAATTGAAGAAGCGAATCGGAGGACACACAGTATGATAAACAAACTAAGGAAAAGGTATTTTTATAAAAATATTGCTATGAAATTTACTACTTTTGTATAATAATGTAATTTCTCATTCATATGGTATTAGTATTAGATGGATTTGCAACAGGATTTTTTCAAAGAGCAGCGTAAGGTGATTCGAGATGCCAGGAATGAAAAAGAAGAGCGTTTTGATAACTTGGGGAGGGCTGAACAATCTTTTTCTGCTATGGATCTTCTGAAGAGGTATGTGGCTTAATGTATTAGTTTTAAATATTTTTTTTTTGTTATCGTTATTAAATAATTGTAAAAATTATGCAGAATTTTGGACGCTGAAGAAATGATAAAATTTGAAGAAGAGTGGGAGAAGCTGGTGAAAATACATGACGAAAAGATGGCTGAGATAGAGATATGGTTTAATGTAGAGTTGACTCGGTTGATAGAGAAGTACACCCAGAAAGATAGAGTGTGAGTTAAAATAGTGGTTTGAATGTATTACTGAATAAGTCGAAACCCATCGTCAGGCCAAGTGCGGTCGGCTTCGAAGTAATCTCCATTTTCAGTTTAGCAGCCGCTTCATCCACTAGATCATGGGCTGCAATTCACAACATACACACATCACATACCCACTATAAAGCTTAATTACGCTAATTTATGTTATATGAGGTAATCAGCTGATCTTCTGACTTATTTAAATTTAAATTACCTTTATCTGGTAAAAAGCGTCCACTGATGTAACGATCTGAGAGAATTGCAGCTTCAACAAGTGCATTATCTGAAATACGTACTCCATGATGGAGTTCATATATTTCACGCAGTCCACGAAGTATGGAAACTGTATCTTCAACTGTCGGTTGGTCAACATAAACTTGTTAAAAACGACGTTCCAATGCAGGATCTTTTTCAATATATTTACGATACTCGTCTAACGTTGTTGCACCGATGCATCTCAACTCTCCCCGACCAAGCATCGGCTTCAATAGATTGCCAGCATCGATTGCACCATTGGTAGCCCCTACAAACAGATACGGACTTTAGATCATGTTTAGTATATTTCATATAACAAAAGATTATCTGGACTTTAATATAACGACTCCAACGACAGTATGGATCTCATCAATGAAAAGAATAATTTGGCCATCTGATTTTGTAACCTCTTTTAAGACCGCCTTGAGTCGATCTTCAAACTCTCCACGATATTTTGCGCCAGCAATAAGCGCCCCCATGTCAAGAGATATCAACTGAGATGCAAATTAACAGGTCAGTGAAAGCAAACAACGTTGATGAGAAAGTTAAAAAGTCCCAGAGTATAGATCATGCACCTTTCGATTCATTAATGCTTGAGATTATTCTCTGAGCAAGCCTGTCAGTTAGAAAATATCAAATTGCATGCAACATAAAGATACAACTCTAAGTGGTCTTTCAAGACGGTAAACAATAGAAAATAAAATCCGATTTCAGATTACATGTAGGATACAAAAAGGCCATGGAAAACCGTGAAAACGGATCGATAAACCTAACGATTAGTGTATCATACGTTCAAGACAGAAATTTTAGATAATTAAACAAATTCAGTAGAAATTTTGGTAGCATGACATTTAGTCAACACAGATTCATTCATACCGAAAGAGTTTACGTCTAAAATCTAAAACTTATGGTGTCCGATCTCCATAAAATCTAAAACTTATCGTGTCCAATGCATGTCTCACAATATAGGGCATGACTCATGCGTTGGCACACTAACACGCATGGCTCATACAACATCACACAACGTATGGCTACAAGTCAAACGCAACACTCATGCGTTGACTAAGACTCATGCGTTAACATCTACATATACAACACACACTCTATCTAGCCTATTCGCACAGTAACGGACACACAAATATGCACTAACAGGCCTTATGTTAATAGCTTACCCTTCGGAAATTGCAGTCTTTCCAACACCTGGTTCACCAATGAGCACAGGGTTGTTCTTGGTTCTCCTTGAGAGAATCTGGATGCATCTGCGTATTTCGTCATCTCTTCCTATGACAGGGTCAAGCTTTCCTTCCCTAGCCATTGCAGTCAAATCTTTACCATACTTCTCTAATGATTCGTACTTCCCTTCAGGATCTGAAATTCAAATAGGACAGAAGAAAAAAAAACATATCAGGATCACTTGAATTAATTCATCATCTTTTCCTCCTAAAATAATCTCTAACATGAATAAACTGTATATACCCTGGTCTATTACTGTTTGCCGTCCTCTGATGGATTCTATTGCACTCTTCAATGTTTTCAACGAAATTTGGAACTCCTTGAACAATTGTTTCCCAAACCGATTATCTTGCACAAAACCAAGCACCAGATGTTCGACAGAAACAAATGAGTCACCATACTCTTTCTTGTAATCCCTAGCTCTCTGCATCAGGCTTTCCAAATCCCGTCCCAACATCGAACCCGCTGACTCACTAATAACCTGCCAATTAGAAGGACCAAGTGAGAAAAGACAATGTTATAAGCATCGCATAATTAACAGTTACGTGTATAAGTCCGTCGTATCTAGAACACTACGTCACCTTCGGTTGGCGTTGAATGAACTTATCCGTAGCTTCTAAAAGACGAGTATTGTCCACACCAGCCTTGGAGAATATCCGGCGAGCCAGCCCGTTTTTCTGCTCCAGCAGAGCTTTCATCAAATGCTCGGTCTCCACAATCTGATGCTTGTTCTCCTTTGCAACTTCGGGAGATGACACAATTGCTTGCCATGCCATCTCTGTGAATTCTTGTTGAGTAATCTGAGAATGCAATCGTCTATAAGAACACCATAGTAAAAAAAAAATCTATCCATCTACTCATTATAAAACATATTGTACTCTTGAGTCAAATTCATATTCCTGATATGTTCAGTTTCTATAATTCATTCAACCATAAATAATTAAGCAGTTCCTGATCCAATCTAAATCTCACAATCAATAGCAACTATATGATTGTGACTGTGAGCACACTGTACTCTAAGAAAGCCAAATTCATAATCCTGATATGTTAAATTTCTGCAATTCACTCAACCATAGATATATAATCAGTTCCTGGTCCAATCTAAATCTCATATTTTATAATTCCATTCTAAAATTCGCATCCCTAATTATGTAACTAACACACCTCATAATCAATTCAATTGATGATTAACAGAACCACAGTAAACTAACTAAAATCACAATTAATCTCATAATCCTCATATGTTCAGTCTCTGTAATTCATCCAACCATAGATACTGACAGAATCACATCAACTATATAATATTAACTCCATAACTACAGTAACAACTTACTCTTCCATTGGATGAAGCAACACACCGAACAACAAAGGACCGAGAACTAGAAATTTTACCGCCAAATCTATCAGAAATGCGATTGCGCAATAAAACCTCACTACTCCCGCTCTTCAATTTCAGCGAGCGAACAGCAACTCGTCTAGGTTTAGAGAAGGAATTGACGGAAACAGACGGCTGAGCGAATGATGCTGATGATGATCTGTTGGTGCAGATGGATGAGATGCGGACGCCGGAGAAGGTCGCCGTGATAGCCATGGTCGCCGGAGAAGTGTAAGTGTAAACCTAGAGAGAGAGAGAATTGAAGTAGAGAGAGATGGAGTGAGAATATGGAAAAGTTACGCTGTGTTCCCGAGTTTAATGTGGAGTTTTGGGAAAAAAAAAATTTGAAAAGGAGTTTAAAAAAAAGGTGTTTGGATTAGCTTATGGGGTGGGAAAAGCCAATAAGTTAATAAGTTGTTTTTTAAAAAGTGTTTGGCTTAGTTTATTGATGTAAAATGACTAAAATAGACATTCTTTCATAAGGGGTGTTAAAAAATAAGGGGTATATTGGTAATTTGTTGGTTGAAAAGCTATAAGCTAAACAAGAAGTCACAATCTCCTGACTTTTCAAAAACTCCTTTTCATTCATATCAAAAAGTCATTTTTAAAAGCACTTTTCCATTTGCCAAACACTATAAGGAGCTTATTGGCTTTTTGATAAGTCAATAAGCCAATAATTTAGTTTGAAAAGCTTAGCCAAACATGCCCTTAATGAAAGTTAGAAAAGAAAAGAAAAGAAATAGAGTTTAGTAGAGAAAAGAAAGAAAAAAATAAAAAATATTGTGTGTTTCAGAGTTTCAAGTAAAGGAAAGGAAAGAAAGGAAAATAAACATTTTTTTGCATTCCCGAGTGGAGAGGAAAAGAAAGGAAAGTGACAATTTTACTATTATACCTAGAGGTGCACAAACCGGTTAATTTTAATAACCGGTTCGGTTAACCAGTTATACCGGTTAATTTGACTTTTTGACTTTAACCGGTTATTTTTTTAACTGGTCCGGTTAATTACTTTAACCGGTTCGGTTAATTAACCAGTTATTTTCGGTTATTAACCGATTTTTTTGCCTTTTTTTTTTGAATTTTTCGGTTATTTTTTCGGTTAACCAGTCTATCGGTTAAAAAACCGGTTTAAAAAAACCAGTTAATAACCGGTTATTATACTAAACACTTATAACCGGTTACGGTTACTAACCTACGGTTAAAAATAACCACTAACCGGTTATTCCTAAATCGATAATTAACCGGTTACGGTTAATTAACCGGTTATTTTGTGCACCTCTAATTATACCCTTTTAAGTAATACTAAAATAAAAATAACCCACACATTCTCGTCTTCTTTAAAACATTCTTTTATCTTCAATAACAAATTAAACTCCATTACAACCAACCTAAACTTGTGTCCCATCATGCAGGAAAAGTGCTAGGGGTGCAAACGAGTCGAGCCCGAGCTTAACCAGGCTTGAGCTCGTTTAACATATGAAAGCTTGAGCTCAGCTCGATTCAAGCTATGACTTTAAAACCTCGAGTTCGGCTCGTAAGTAATTTTTCAGGCTTGTCGCCGGCTCGGGCTTGCTTGACTCGTTTAGTATTTGTTAATTAATTTTATATTAATTATAATTATTTGATTTTGACTTCAAGTTAATTCAGATTTATTGTACTCAAAGATATTAGTTTCAGTAGCAGATCTTGCTACTTTTCTTTGCAAAACTTTACTGCCATTTTATGCACGGTCCAATCTAATCTAAACCTAAAGTAATCTAAAGATAGGATATTGAAACTATGAAAATGAATTTGTAATTCTATTAATGCTACAATATGAGATTCACTTTGGTATCTTGTAGTATAAAGTAAATAAAATCAGGTAAAACTTTCTTGATTCAAAATTCAACCACATGTTCAACAGGAGTATACCGTCTGTTAATGCCATTAATGTCATGATCATGATAACAAAGGAACCTGAATGATTTAACTCTTGATGATCTCCTCAACTACAGATGGAAGAATATAAATATTACACAAAGATACAACTAACAAACTGTTATCTAATAGAACCCAACCCATTACATGCTACAAATAATTCAAAACCATGTAACTAAGTACGGTAAGTCCTTGTTCGACCCTGTACCCACGAAACCTTACAATCGAGGATCATAGGGTTTGAGTTTGAAAAATCATTTAAGAATCAATGTTCGAGCCTTCTTACAAGGGTTCTATGCACCAGTTCAGCTGGTTAGAGTCCAGATCCATCGGTGATATCCGCAAGGCCTTTTTATGGAATTTACGAAGGCTTGTTCGGTGCCTAATATTTATATATGTGATTCCTGCTGCGTTTATTTTGTCATACAAGTGAGCCTGCAAACACAACAACCATTTATGGTCATATTTTCAATGAATATTTGCCTTTGACCCTTCACCCATTTTGTAACTGTAATATAATATAATCTATGTGGTTAATATCGTCGATATATCACCGATATATACCGGTTATCGGCCCCCTGGTTATCAGCATGATATTAAAATTACTAATATCCCACCGCAATTACCGATATCTCAAATATCGATCCTTGAACGATATCCGATGTTTTACCGCATTAACTACTTAGAATATAATTAATCAAAGGTACCTCATTTGCTTCATCTAAAGCACTGGTGGATTCATCCAAGAGAACCAGGTCTGGTTTAGAAAGCAACAAACGTGCAAACGCAAGTTGTTGTTGCTTGCCAAGAGAAAGAACACTGGACCATTCATTGGTTGTATCAAGACCACTGAAGCGTGACAACAAGTAGCCAAGATGCACATCTTCTAAAGCTTTTATTAATTCTTCTGTATTAGGCTGCAACGGTTGTGCGCTACCGACTTCAGACCCTAGTTTATCTTCAAGAAAAGGAAACGAACCTGCAAAATCATGTCAATTTGCAATCACAGTGTTATAACAAATTCATTTCTGGATACTTAAACAAGATCTTAAGACTGCATACCGCCTGATTTTGTTCCAGTAGCACTCCTACTGCTATTGTTCTATGGGTGTTCAGGCGTCAGTTACACTTACAGCGTCTATTACGCATTTTTACTCTAGTTACGCGTATCCGGTATGTGACACGCGCGTAACCCAGTCTGGTAAGCACTGAACGCAGCACTTGACACGAAACATGCTTTGCATGAGTAACCGGTGCCAGTTACACGTGTTTAATGCCTGTTACGCGCATTCCGGTGACTGTGCCTACGCCTAACAGGGTACGTTAACGAAAATAACAGCGTTGTTTCTAACGATTTAAAACCCTAAACCATAAACTATAATAACTCACCACACAATCATCCTCTCATTTACACTTTGTTGCACTGACAAGCCCACTATCATTTTCCTCGATAAAATTTAGAGCATAAAGAAGGATATGATGCAACATCTGCACTAACATTTTCTTAACCCCACATAATATAAGTTTTGCCAAGTTCAAACTTCAAACAATGTACCATAAAGATATGTTTTCACATTGTGTAAGATACCTATATTATTGCAGAAAACATTGAAGCGATTAGTAAATATAGAAAGCAAGTGCACGAATTTATGACTGCACTACACATATGAAGCACAACAGCCACAACGAACATATCAAACTGGAACTAGCATACCAGCTCAGCCGTAGACTGTATCTGCCTAGACCACTTGAACGACGCACCCTAGACTCCATCCGGCAGCGCATAACGATTAGCGACAGCTGCCTTTTTGTTCCTCTTTAAACCAAACAGCAACAGGAATTTGGAGGCCTATGGCGTCTCCGATTTTGTTCCTGTAGCACTCCTACTGATACTGTGCTACGGGCGTTCAGGCGTCAATTACACTTGCGGCGTCTATTACACGTTTTTACTCTAGTTATGCGTATCCGGTCTGGGACACGCGTGTAACCCAGCCTGGTAAGCACTGAACGCATCACTCGACACGAAACCGGATTTGCACGAGTAACCAGTTCCAGTTACACGTGTTTAATGTCTGTTAAGCGCATTCTGGTGTTTAATCAAACTTAAACAATTCAAGAAGCCTAAACCCAAATTGGACACATTAATTTAATCACAATTTTAGATAAGGGGGACCCTCTTCATATTCCTTCCTCAATTCTTCAGTTTTCATATTTTTTTTAACTGATGATATGATAATGGGTGTAGGTGCTCTTCGTTTGTTGTGAATAGTTTGAGAGGTAAACATATGGGTTTTGTTGTTAAAATTCACATGAGCCAGTAAAAGAAAATTATTATAAACAATAAGCACACCTAAAAAATTCATCTTATAAGAAGTTATATCCTCACAAATTCATCTAAGAAACACAGTTAAAACACCTATATGAGATAAATTGGATGTAGGTGTGTTACCTCAAAGATGGATTGTTGATCACTGATGGAGAGTAGGTTGCAGCAACGAAGATGAACAACAGCCCTTATCAAGTTGAATCTGAAGATACGGGAAAGATCATGATGATAATTAAAGATATGCGATTATGGGAGAGATGATGGAAGGTGGGTTGAAGATATGGCGGGATGTGGGAGATATACCCGCCATTTTTTTGACGAGGGTAAAACTGGAACCCTAAATAAGAACATGGCTTTCATTATTCTTTTCTCTCACAATCTTCCCGATTTGGGACGAAACAACTGAACAATAAAAAGACTTCCCCTATCTCTTCTCTTCTCTACCTTTCTTCCCATAAAAAATCTCTGAAACACCATTACCCTCTTCTTTCCTTCTAATTCTTTTCTCTTCTCTAATTAAGTGAATCTCTGAAACACAGTGTTAGGGTTCTAGAAATTGTTCTAGTAACTTATGAAAAGAAAATGTTTCGAGTGAAGATGGAGAAAAGTGAAAACAGAGGTTAGTTATATAACAAGGGGGTGAAGGAAGAGGATGGTTCAAGAGAACACGAGGGTTGTCTAGTCACTAGTGTAGTAGTGTATAACCACTACTATCCATAAAATTTAATTTTTCTGTAGGGTACGATAAATTCATTCATTAAATATAGGAAAAATGTCATAGAATAGTTACTATTCTAACTCGAGTCATTAATCATCATTTCCGGAGAAAATCTGATAACCCATCCGCCTGTAGACCCTATCACTGTCCACCAATGTCTCACACATTTTTTACACCAAATGGAAATTTAACTTGAGTCTTCAAAGAAGAACTTAAGTCCTCCCATCACTTGAGCTAGAGGTCATTTATGATAAAATTATTAATACATTTTTTATTAAATAATAATATAATATCCAAATATAATATAATATAGGTTTCGTATATCAAAATCACAACCTCGTATAGACTTATGGAGCTTATTCACGTCACTAGTTTTAAATTAGACTCTCAGTCATTTAAGCTTGGCTTGTTTCAAGATTTTAACAAGATAATTTACAAGTAGCTCTACTTGTTTGCACTTTTAAGTCTTATCCTAGGTTTGTTGGATCCCAGACATGGAATAATCATGTGGCACCATCAATGGTTGTTTGTGAATTACATTTTTAGGTTTTCGTTGATAATTTGGATTCGGTCTGTGAATAATGATCCGACCACAAGGTGTGCATTTTTGGGTTCGGGTTTCAAGGTTCGGGTTTCACCCCTATCTTAACAACTTCGTTCCTGTTTCTGATAAAATATGGAGGAATTATGCGTTAAAGTATGGATTTCACTCCTGATCCAACGTAATTTCTCCTGTTTATAGATAATATGCGGGTCGAACAAGCGATTTAGTCGAGAGTTTGCGGTTTTCACATAATCTCGACCTAATCACTCGTTCACTTGAAAGTAGTGTGCAGTGATAGTGTAAAGCGAGAATAGGAGATGTAGCAAGTTAGCTCGTACAAAACCCCTACAGGGTATGCACAAGTCGGTCTGTTGGTACCTGACTATAGAATAGGTCGTTTCTAAGACATCAACCCAGACTAGGTCAAGTCTCGCCTAATTCCCTATAGTTATGGCTCTGATACCAATCTGTCACACCCCAACCGATGGCGGAAACATCAGGGCGCGGCACTGAGCGAAACAGATTGTCCATGAGTATCCATAACAACTATTCATTACCACAACATATCTAAAATAAACAGTTATTACAAATAATTGTCTCATAAACCAAATACTGTTCCGACAACTCAGATTTCATTAAATTGTTTGTTACTAAGACTCCATCCTAGCTTGATTCCCACATAGCAGCAAAACATCCTAAGCATTTAAACACATGTCACATACGTTAAAGTAGGGGTCAATACACATAGTGTAAAGGTGAGCATACAAGTTTAATAGATATAATAAAGTTCGAAATCGTTTACCCATAACCAGCATGTAACATGTATAAAGTGAAGGCAAGTAGGTTATCAACAGAGAAATATGCACAGACGTGACTACGAGATGTAGAATGCGCAACATATATCCTCACTGGAACACGTGAAGTAAAACCCTTAACTGCCCCTGTCCACGACAGTTGCTGAGTCCAAACTATAGTACTATCGTTGCTAAGGTGTAAGGCAACAATCACTGTGTTAACATAAGGGTTTTTTGCATATTTCCCCTTAAAAATCTTTGAAATTGCATATATACCCAAGCCAAAAATTAAATTGCATATTTCCCCTCTGTTAACTAGTAAAATTGCAAATTTACCCATTTTGATTTAATTTATTAAAATTAAATTATAGAAAGACAATTTTACCCTTAATTTTACTAAACTTTAGAAAATTGCATATTTACCCTTTTCTTACTAGTTTTTTTTGTCTTTTTTACTAAACATCGGTAACCAAATGTTACTGTAAGATAAAACATAAAACAAAAGATTAAAAAAAACCATCTTTAATCTTTAACACCAACAACACCAGCTGCAAATCCTAAAAAACAACCAAAGTAACTTCCAAGGTGTTAATCACTCAAATACTAGTATGCTACCATTGATGACGTTATATAAACAACTGAAGTCAATTGACAAGCCTGGGACATTGAATGCAACCTCTTCAATGGTCCATGCTTCTTCCATTCTTGTCTTGGTGTGGTTCATTGCCATCTCACCAAATCTAACAAGGGTGACCACAGAGTGACCTGAATGCGCAATCATTACACCTTCAACAGACCTATAATCATCCATACTAGAATTAATCGTGGTCTCCCAGTAGACCGCGTGACTACCAGTGCTTAGAATTAATCTTCCATGTGAACTATGAGTCCGGTTTTCTGGCTAAAGTAGCCAAACAAAACATGTCTTACGATCTCAGCTGGACCTTCACTTCCAGCCTTTAACGTCTGCGGATCAGTGGGTAGTTTAAGAATAAAGCAATCTTCACCGTTAATCTTCTTCTCACCGACACACTTAGCATCCGTAAACATACTCGCAGTGGTTCTAGGATCGAGACCCTGAAGAGCACGACGCAGGGGTCGAACCAGGCAATCTTCTCCATTAATCTTCTTCTCACCGACACACTTAGCATCCGTAAACATACTCGCAGTGGTTCTGGGATCGAGACCCTAAAGAGCACGACGCAGGGGTCGAACCGGGCCTTTAGCGGTGTGTGAACCGAGCCAAGGGGTGTGTCTCCAAACAAGATTTCCATTGCAGCCTGCTTGAACCTTGCTACCATCGACAGCTAGCTCAACATACAAGAATTAAAAAAAAAACAATAATAAAAACAAATGATTACTATGAAGAAATGCTAGAAGAAACTGAAAAGTCGCGCCTGTGAATCTAGAACCTGATTTTTCTCTAAGCAAGATCTTTTAATTTTGAGAATGATAGTTTTGTCATTTTAATAGAGAAGGGCAAATATGCAATTTTTATTTAGGCTTGGGTAAATATGCAATTAATGGTGTTTTTAAGGGGAAATATGCAATTATCTCTTAACATAACATACAAGCATTCATCGAATAACACGTAGCATGCAATAACGGTTAGCGAATAAATAGTGTTTGCGTGGTGTGTCGATTGTGATTTAGCATAAGTAACATATGTAACACCCAAAAGTGCATAAAGCAAAAAGGGATCGAGTATACTCATAGATTGTGCTTAACAAGTAAACACTATCTTGGATTGAAGGGAGCGCTGGAAGAGATTAACCTGAACAGTTAACGATAGCATAAACTGTAACACCCCGTGTTTCGAAAGTCAAAGTCAAAGTCAAGATTGAAGTCAAAGGGAGACAAGACTGCTAATTGCGATCTGTCACTCCTTGCTTAATTCCTGTTTTGACTTCTTTGACTTGTAGATAGGCTATTTTATGCTTTACCTTAGTTGTATTATGTGGAGTAATTGTTGCTAATCGAGGTTTAATCTACATTTAATCGCATGTTTAATCGCTTTATCGCTTATCGCATTCGCATTCGCACTCGCAACTCGAATTACGCGTTCTGGTTACTGTACTACGTGTGTGTGTGCCCTTTATGTGTTACTTGTGCATGTTTATTTATGTTGTTGTTGTGGTGATTAATCGAAATGCAATCGCAACTCAATCGCAAACGCTAAACGAATGTTAAATAAGGATGATTGTATGTTGATATAGTAGTTGGGATTAAAAGTAATTTGAATAGGAAACTCTATCGCATCGCAACGCTCAACACTCGAATCGAAACTGCAAAACTCATCGCGCCAAGCACTCGAATCGAGTGGCCAGCCGACCGAGTTGCCACCCGATCGGGCTGCCACCCGATCGAAGTGCCACTCAATCGAGCTGCCACCCGGTGGGAGGTGCCACTCGATCGAGCTGCCACCCGAATGGGCTGCCACTTAATTGACCAGCCTCTTTCCCCCTTTCCATTTATGGAAACCCTATAAATACCCCATATGTCAACATCATTTGATGTTGATAGCTCTCTTCCTCTCCATTCGATCCAGCCGCTATTTCTTCAGATCTCTCGCGATTCTTGTAATTTTTTCACCTAAATCTTGTACTTTCTTGATCTACACGCACTCCTAAACCTTTCTATCTTTTAAATCTTAACTTTTAACCGTAAAATCACTTGATTTGACGTGTTCTAGGATGATGTCATCATGATGTTCTTATGAACTTCATGTTTTGGCTTCAATCCACCAAGAATCACTTAGATCTGAACGATTTCCATATAAATAAACAAAGATCTTGCATAGATTTAAACGTATTCATGGTGAAAAGGATTGAAAGATGGTTTTCCAACTTTCTTTCAACTCTTTTACACTCAATGCACTCAAAACCGATGGAATCGGAGCTTGTTCTAATCTTCTACTCTTTCTGGTGGATGTGTTGGTTCAAGATCTGGATTCTATCCACGAGATTACCGATTTCGGGTTAAACATGAAACACCGTCTCGAACAGTTAACTGGTCGGATTTAGGTGATTCCTGTCCGATCGGGTCACTAAGTCTTGAACGAGGTTCTGTTTCTTAGCACGTCATCAAATCGTCTCGAGAAAAAGACAAACTATCGAAAACAACCAAGGAAGAAGACGACTAGGTCATCTGGGACGGATTGCCATCTCGAGAAAAAGACAAACTACTGAATTACTGTTTACATTATGCTTCCGCTGAATATTTACTTTGGTTTAAACTTATGTCTTGGATTTATATTTTGAAATGAATGGATTGTTTTATCTAAATATCATGCGTAGTTCAAAGTGATTGGTGGCTGGATCCTGGTACGTCACACGTCCCGCGGTGATTCCGCATGTGGTATTTTGGGGGTGTGACAGTTTGGTATCAGAGCCACTGGTTATAGTGAACTAGGTTTTAAAACCTTTTTATAAAACCAGACTATAACCGAACAACTTCGAAAATCGACCATGACACTCAGCTCCAGATTGCAAGGTTCGTCTTCTGTTTACTTTATGCATTACCTGTTTAGTAGTCACACACTCACAGCTTGCATGAAACGATATATTAGATACTATGGTGATTTGATAGTGTGACACTACTCTTCGACTCTTGTGATTCGTAATCCTATAATACCTTCTGTTTTGCTACTTGAATGCGGGGGAAACTTTTAGCGCAAGTTAAGAGGCACTGAGATCAGCATGCAAATTGCCTTATTATTATGGGTGCACACATAATAATAACGTGAGGTGCATGTAAGTCCTAGTGAGGCTTAACGAGTGTGAGAAGGGTTCTGCCCTATTGTGTGTAAACTTGGTAGTTTGTAGACTTCAACGTGATACTTGACTCTTACCTCATCTCGACTCTTAAATTTGTTCCATCTCCTTATATAGAATCATGAGTGGACGTGATCACATCGCGATGACCCAAGCTGAGCTGACAAACTTAATCAATACACGTGTGGCTGAGGCTTTGGCAGCCTACCAAGCTGGTACAAAATGTGCCAAACACTCTTTAATCTTGTGTCATGTACACAACTCTTACCCCTGTAATGTGTTTTCTTTCGTCCATTAGGTCAGCAAGCGCAAAACCAAAACAATCCACCTGCTTGTACGTTCAAGATATTCATGGACTGTAAGCCACAGACCTTCAGTGGGACTGAAGGGGCTGTAGGACTCCTGCGATGGTTTGAGAAGGCAGAATCGGTGTTTGCAATGTGTAACTGTCCTGCTGGGGACATAGTGAAGTATGCTACGGGCACACTCGAGGATGGTGCCCTGACATGGTGGAATGCCCAGGTCCAGATGTTGGGCATCAAAGTGGCAAATGCCACTACTTGGGACGATTTTAAGGAGTTGATAAGGGAGGAGTATTGTCCTCGTGATGAGATTCAGAAACTGGAAAATGAGTATTATGTCCAAAGATGGTGGGATCCGAGATTGAGGTATACGTGAAACGGTCTCATGAGTTAGCTATCATGTGCCCGAACTTGTCCCGACCTCCGCACCGGAGAATAGAACTGTTCATCAAGGGATTAGCTCCATGGGTGAAGGGTTTGGTTACTGCAGCTAACCTCAACAACTTACCTCAGATTGTCCGTTTGGCTCACAAGATCACCGATCAGGAGGTGGAGAGTGGTTCACTACCACCGTGCGTTTCTGCCACTACTGCTGCTGCAACCACAGCTACTACACCTGCTACTGATAACAAGCAAAAATGGAACGACGCTGAGAAGGCAACTAGTGCCCGTCAATCTCAGAAAAGGCCCGACAACAGCAATAATCGTAGCTTCAGTCAGTTGTCCTCAGTTAACCAAGGCCAGGGCAGCAATCAGAATCAGGGCTCCCATGTTGGGAGGAAGCCAAAGTGCAATAAGTGTGGGTATCATCATCACGGATCATGTGTTCGGGCCTGCCACAGGTGTGATAAGGTAGGCCATATGGTAAAGGATTGTAGAGCTCCGTACCCAAAGCAGCAACAGCAAAACCAGCAGCATCAGCAGCAGCAAAGGCAACAGTCCCATCGGAATCAAGGCTTTAAAATGGGGTGTTACCAATGTGGGGATGAGGGTCATATTAAGCGGGATTGCCCTCAGCTGAACCAGAATGCCAACGATAACAACAACCATCAGAACAACAACAACAATGCTGGGAACAATAATAACGGCAACAATGGGGGCAATGGAGCTCGTGGAAGGGTATTTACTATTAGAGCAGAGGATGCTAGGAACGATGGCAATGTCGTGACCAGTACGTTTTCTGTGAACAATCTTATTGCTTCTGTGTTATTTGATTCCGGTGCCGATTGGAGTTATTTGTCCCTAGAGTTTGGTCAACGATTAGGGTTAGCCCCAATACCCTTAGAAGTTAAGCATGTAGTAGAACTAGCTGATGGAAAAACGATTGAAGCTTCGCATGTTCTGTTTGGTATAAACTAGATCTCGTGGGTCAAGTGTTTGATATTGATCTCCTTCCTGTTACCCTCGGTAGCTTTGATATTGTGGTTGGTATGGATTGGCTGTCTAAACACCAAGCTGAGATTCTGTGTAAAGAGAAGATTGTACGTATTCCTCTCTCTGGTGGAGAGTCATTATCGGTTCAGGGGCATCGTAGTGGTGCGATGGTTGGTATCATCTCAGCTATGCAAGCGCAGAAATGTCTACGAAAGGGGTATCCTGCTATTCTAGCACTTGTTACTGATACTCCGTCAGGAGAAAGAAAGATCGAGGATCTGCCAGTTGTACGCGAATTTACCGATGTGTTTCTTGAGGAACTTCCTGGTTTACCTCCTCACCGCCAAGTGGAATTTCAGATTGATCTTGCACCAGGAGCGGCCCCAATTGCTCGTGCTCCCTATCGTTTAGCACCTGGAGAGTTGCAGGAGCTGTCTAACCAGCTGCAAGATTTATTGGACAGAGGCTTTATTCGACCCAGCTCTTCGCCTTGGGGAGCCCCAGTTTTGTTCGTAAAGAAGAAAGACGGGTCCTTTCGCATGTGTATTGACTATCGGGAACTCAACAAGGTGACTGTCAAGAACCGTTATCCATTGCTACGCATCGACGACTTGTTTGACCAGTTGCAAGGGTCAAGTTTTTATTCGAAGATCAACTTAAGATCGGGCAATCATCAGGTGAGAGTCCGAGAGGAGGATGTTCCAAAAACGGCTTTTTGAACGCGTTATGGACACTATGAGTTTTTAGTTATGCCGTTTGGATTAACGAATGCGCCAGCGGTCTTCATGGATCTCATGAACTGTGTATGCAAACCGTATCTCGACGATTTCGTTATAGTATTCATCGACGACATTTTGATCTACTCGAAGAGCAAGGAAGATCACGAGCGGCACTTGCATCTTATTTTGGAGCTTCTGAGGAAGGAGCAGCTCTATGCGAAGTTTTCTAAGTGTGACTTCTAGATTCGGGAGGTACATTTTCTTGGACACATTGTTAATGAGTTGGGGATACACGTGGATCCTGCAAAGGTTGATGCTGTTAGAAATTGGGCGGCACCAAGGAATCCTTCAGAGGTGCGACAATTTCTTGGTCTCGCTGGGTATTATCGAAGATTTATTAAAAACTTTTCGAAGATTGCTCAACCTCTTACCTCGTTGACACAGAAAGGTGTTGTGTATTCTTGGGGAACGAAGCAAGAAGATGTTTTCCAACTTTTGAAACAGAAACTCTGCAGTGCACCGATCTTGTCTCTACCTGAAGGTATTGAGGATTTTGTGGTATACTGTGATGCTTCTATTCAGGGTCTTGGTTGCGTGCTGATGCAACGCAACAATGTGATCGCTTATGCTTCTCGACAACTGAAGGTTCATGAGAGGAATTATACGACACACGACTTAGAGTTGGGAGCCGTGGTGTTTGCGCTCAAAATCTGGAGGCATTACCTGTACGGTACTAAATGCACTATTTATACCGACCACAGGAGCTTCAGCATATTTTCAACCAGAAGGATTTGAATATGCGACAGCGTCGCTGGGTAGAACTCTTGAATGACTACCATCCAGGTAAAGCTAATGTTGTAGCTGATGCTCTCAGTCAAAAGGAATCGAAACCCAAACGTATTCACGCCTTGCAGCTTACTATCCATTCTAACCTACCTGACCAGATCCGTTCGGCTCAGACCGAAGCGTTGACGGAAGAAAACTATGAAGGTGAGTATTTACGAGGCATGGAGAAACGCCTCGAAAAGAGATCTGACGGCATTTACTATTTTATGGAGCGGATATGGATTCCGTTGTTTGGCAACCTTAGAGATCTTGTGATGGACGAAGCGCACAAGTCTCGATATTCTGTTCACCCGGGCTCTGATAAGATGTATCAGGATCTCAGAGTCATGTATTGGTGGCCAAAGATGAGAGCTCACATCGCAACCTATGTGAGTAAGTGTTTGACCTGTTCAAAAGTTAAAGTGGAGTATCAGAAACCATCTGGATTGCTTCAACAACCAGAAATACCCATGTGGAAATGGGAGCAGATCGCAATGGATTTTGTCACTGGGCTTCCTAGAACTCAAAACGGTAACGACACAATTTGGGTGGTCGTTGATCATCTCACGAAGTCAGCGCACTTTCTGGCAATCAAGGAAACAGATAAGTTCTCGCAACTAGCTGCTGTCTATCTTAAGGAGGTGGTTTCTAGGCACGGGGTGCCGACATCTATTATTTCTGATTGTGACCCGCGTTTCATCACAGATTTGTGGCAGTCGATGCACAAATCATTCGGCTCGCGTCTCGATATGAGCACTGCTTATCACCCGCAGACGGATGGTCAAAGTGAGCGAACTATCCAGACACTTGAAGACATGTTGCGAGCATGTGTGATTGATTTTGGTAAAGGCTGGGAGAAACATTTGCCGTTGATCGAGTTCTCCTACAACAAAAGTTACCATACCAGCATTCAGGCAGCTCCATTCGAAGCATTGTATGGATGAAAATGTCGTTCACCTCTCTGTTGGGCTGAGGCGGGTGACAGCCAGGTTACAGGCCCAGAACTTGTACTCGAAACCTCCGAGAAAGTTGTGCAGACCAGGAATCGTATGGCGGCAGTGCGTGATCATCAGAAAAGCTACGCTGATAAGCGTAAAAAACCTTTGGAATTCGAAGTTAATGATCGTGTTATGTTGAAGGTCTCACCCTGGAAGGGTGTGGTGCGCTTTGGGAAGCACGGCAAGCTTAATCCATGCTACGTCGGGCCATTCAAAGTTTTGGAGCGTATTGGTAAAGTGGCCTACAAGTTAGAGTTACCTGCTGAGTTAGGTAACGTCCATGATGTGTTCCATGTGTCACAATTAAAGAAGTGTTTGTCTGATGAAACACTGGTCGTACCGTTTCAAGAGCTGAAAATCGATGACAAGTTGTAGTTTATCGAAGAACCAACGGAAATTATGGACCGGGAGGTCAAGGTCCGTAAGCACAGCCGTGTTCCGATAGTGAGAGTTCGTTGGAACTCAAGACGTGGACCGGAGTTCACGTGGGAACTCGAGGATCAGATGAAGCTCAAGTACCCACATTTATTCCCAGAGGACAAGTCCAAGCCTGACAAATCTAAATCTAATGCAACTAGTGAATTTCAGGACGAAATTCCCATTCAAGTTAGGGATGATGTGGTACCTATGGAAAATCCACAGTCATCTTGAGTTAACGTCTTGCTGTTTTGGATTACTTGTCAAATTTCGGGATGAAATTTCTTTCAAGTTGGGGATGATGTGACAACCCAAGTTTTCAAGGTCCTTACTCGACGCGTTACTCGTTTCGCATAGTGTTTTCATATAGTGTTTGCATTGTAACTTGTTCATCTTTGGTATATGTTTGGTGTTTGGTGTTATTGCTTGATATATGATTGGTTGTGCACGTTTAATAACTGTTTAAGAGTATACACGTTTGGTGTTATTGTTTGGTGTTGTTGCTTGATATATGATTGATTGTGCACGTTTAATAACTGTTTAAGAGTATACACTTAACCCCACATTGCTCACTATTAGCTTTGTCCGACGAAACCTCACTGTTAGCTTTGTCCGACGAAACATAAGGCTTTCGTCATCACCTCTGCGTGACGAAACACTAGAGTTTTGTCACACTTAGCCGACAAAACACTGATGGGGTTGTGGCCCAAGGGAGGCCCAACTAGGAGTCAGTTATATATACTTTGTATCCGCATAACATTACGTAAAAACCACAAACGGCGAAACCCTACTTTGCTCTCATTCTCTCTCTTGACGGCTGTTCCTGTAATCCCGAGATCGTTGCACACCGACCGGATTGATCTATCCATTCCCATGGTTAGTGCTCATCTTTATTAATGCTAGGGTGTCGATGTTGTGTATGTATGTGTAATTAGGGTTCATCGATAGGCAGATGTTTACGGTGCTCGTTCATGTTGGTCTTTTTGGTTAGAAATTGTAGTGATGACGATGTGTGAGTGAACCTTATGCTTTAATCATTTAATGTATTGCTTGGTTAACAAGGATCATTGTAGAATGAGTATTATATGGAATTGTGTCGTAATGTATGATGAAAACTATATGTAACTGTTGAATGGGCATGATTATCGTAATTAGGGTTTCACTCATGATTGGGAAAAAGGGTGATTGATCTGACTTGGGGACTGTTAAATTATGTTGATTATTACTGTGACATAGTTAAAACTGATGGGATAACATTGATGAAAAATTGATTCAATGGGGTTGTGTGAACGATAAGAATCTGTAACTGTTTCAGCAACTGATGAGGGGTAACGAAACCTGATATGTTTCGCCACACTTTAACTCGACGAAACATGAAGAGTTTCGTCACAAGTAAACTCGACGAAACATGGAGTTTCGTCATTTAGGGAGTTTCGCCGAGGGAGAGTTTCGCATGAACAGTAGGTTAAGATGTTTATATCAACTGCATGAATAATAGTGATTGATTATGTTAATAAGACCATGGTATCTACTGTTAATGAGGTTTACTTACGATCTAATGACATGATTTGGTTCTTACACCCAGTACACTTAACTGTTAAGTATTATTACGGAGCGTACACGTGAACTGTGGATTTGAATAAGTTATGTAACTGCTATGTGTCATTCGGGAATCACTGTGTGAAATGCATACTGTCAATTATATGTGTGTGTTGTGAATGTAAACTGACATTGCATACGTGAATACCATAGGCTGTGACTGTTTAAGTGTAAACCAGTAGTTAATCTTACCGAGCAAACCAAGGTGAGTTCACTGCTCTTTTTCCAAGCATGCGTCCCGGGTTAGGACATCTGGTAAACGTTCCTGGAAGGGAATGTCGGGTAATGGGTTTGACTGGAATGTTAAACCTGGGTTGTTGGTTAATACACGTCTGTATCTATCACTCAAGTCCCTCCTACCGATTGTTGCTTGTAGGGCAACAGGGTATTAGTTAGTAGCGCTACTTAGGTTTGGCACCCTCACACCGCACCGAGGAGGTCGGGAGTGAACTAATGACCCCCCATCTTGACCATTGCTTTGATAGAGGCAATGGGGTTTAGGGCAAATAATCTGGAGCCATCGGCGGTAAGCGTGTGATTAACAACAATGAATCTGTGAAACGTTTTAATCTGGTAACTGGTATCTAAACACTTTAACAAACTTTGAACTCACCAGCGTTGTCTGACACACTTGTCCGCATGCTTGCAGGTCGTTAGATTATTGATATGGACTTGCTATCTGGGAGTGCTGGAGTGGTCATGAGTCAAGACTCTTGGATGCTCGCTTCGTTGATTATGAACACATGTTTTGAAACAATTGAATTACTGTTTACATTATGCTTCCGCTGAATATTTACTTTGGTTTAAACTTATAACTTGGATTTATATTTTGAAATGAATGGATTGTTTTATCTAAATATCATGCGTAGTTCAATGTGATTGGTGGCTTGGATCCTGGTACGTCACACGTCCCGTGGTGATTCCGTATGTGGTATTTTGGGGGTGTGATAGACGATCAAATCGAGTGGCCACCCGATCGGGCGACCACCCGAACGGATTGTCATCCGATCGACCGGCCACCCGATCGGATTACTGTTTGATCCACTGACACTTTGTATCGTTTTATGCGCCGCTTATCGTTATGTTATCGTTCTGCTCAGGCTAACCTTGCTCTCTAGCGCTCCCTTCAATCCATCATCGCTGTGAGTATACTTTATCCCCTTTTGCTTTATGCACTTTTGGGTGTTACATACGTTACTTATTCTAAATCACATCGAACACACTACGCAATACTTTAACGCTTACCGTTAACACATGTTATACATGACTTAATGAATGCTTGTTTGTTATGTTTACACATGGAATGCTGTCTACCTGACTTAGCAATGATAGTACTATTAGTTTGGACTCAGCACCTGTTCACTCAGTGGTTGTTAAGGACAATTTGTTACATGGCTCACAGTGGTGAGTGTGTATTACGAACTGCCTTGGGCAGTCAACCCGCAGTCATTGGCATCGATAGGTTCATGTCGATAACTAACGTGCTTCATTTTACAATGTGTACGTGCTGGTTATGCGTAACGATTTCGAACTCTATTATATCTATTAAACTTGTATGCTCACCTTTACACTATGTGTATTGACCTTTACTTTAACGTATGCGGCAGGTGCATAGGATGTTTATATGCTTGGCTTGCTGTGAAGTCGAGGCTAGGAAAGGTCTAGAAACAAATAAATGAATTGTCTGTAATGAAATCTGAGTTGTCGAAATAGAACAATTTGACTAGATTTTTCCTGTAATAGTTATGTTACTTTTTATGTCATGGTATGGGACATGATGCTTTAAATAATTGGCAATAATAGTTGTCATGGAAACTTCTGGACAATCTGTTTCGCTCAGTGCCACGCCCTGATGATTCCGCCATCGGTTGGGGTGTGACATAAACGATAAGCGGCACGTAAAACGGTGCAAAAGTGATAAGTGTCGGATGGTAATCCGGTCGGATGGCAATCCGATCGGATGGCCAGTCGATCGGATGTCAATCCTTTCGGATGGTCATCCGATCGGATGGCCATTCGATTGGATTGATATCTCGTTTGGTGAGGATGTGTTTGTGTATGATGGTTTGCCTTTTGAAGTTTTCGTTGTAGCATTTTGAAAACAGAGAAGTATCTCTACCCTTCAGGTCGGTCGATCGAACGGCGGTTCGATCGGGCGACGATCCATTCGGCGAGGTATTTCTCAGAGAACAAGTTCACAGCAGTGTTGTCACTCGATCGGATAGTCTACCGATCGGGTGGCAGTCCGCTAGAACTGTCTATGCATTGAACATGTTGAAAATTGTTTAAGTGTTGAAGTCCCAAACATCACATGGTCAGATGGTCGCTCGATCGGATGGCAATCCGATCGGACGGCAACCCGTTCGACGTTCAGTTTTTCAAAAATTGAAACAAAAGTTTAAGTGTGGGACCAAGGTGCAAGCCGATCGGACGGCTGTCCGATCGGATGGCAATCCGATCGGACGGCAATCCGTCCCGACGGCCTGATCGTCTTGACACTTGGTTGTTTTGATAGTTTGCAGTTTGATCGAGACGGCATGATAATGCATTAAACAATAGAACCTCGTCAGGACCTAAGTGATCCGATCGGACAGGAATCACCCTAGTCCGGTCAGTCAGTGGTTCGAGCCGGTGGTTCATGCTTAACCCGGAATCGGTTGTCTCTTTGATAGAAACCAGATCTAGAACCAACACATCACTAAGAATGAGTAGAAGATCATAACTAGTTCTCATTCTATCGGTTTTGAGTGCATTGAGTGTAAAAGAGTTGAAAGAAAGTTAGAAAACCATAAGTATAATCATAAATAAACATGCACAAGTAACACATAAGTAGCATACACACGTAAAACAATATCTAGAACGCATAATTCGGGTTGCGAATGCGATTGCGATGCGATAAGCGATAAAACACGCGATAAATAGCGATTAAACCTCGATGACTAACAAGTACTCCACATAATACAACTAATGCGATAAAATAAATAGATTATCTACAAGTCAAAGAAGTCAAAACAGTAGCGATTTCGGAACACAGGGTGTTACAACCGCAACCCGATGTAAAATCTAGACAAACTCGAACTTACAGCGATACGTATTATAAACTCGAGGGGGGCCAAAGCGATATTCTTTTAAAGTCTTTTAAAAGTTTTTAGAAAGTGGAAACAAAAGTGACAACTTTAAAAGTTGTTGGTAGAAAAATATAACTTTAACCGATACGCGTTATAAAGTCCGGGGGTCAAAGCGATATTCTTTTAAAGTTTTTATAAGTTTTTAGAAAGTGAGAACAAAAATGACAACTTTAAAAGTTGAGGGTAGAAAAATAAAGCTTTAAACTTAAATAAAAAACCCAAAAGTTAAGGGGCAAAAGTGAAAACTTATAGCGGGGCCTTTTACTGTAGGTAAGATCCTACCTTATTTGTTACCATATAGTAATATAACTAGTGAAATTCCTGCAAGCTTGGTTGCGTGCTTTCGGTCAATGTCGGTAACCAGTGCGATATCGGTATTCAACATAACAACCAACACATATTTTACATCGATTGGGAACAAAAAAAAAAAAAAAAAAAAAAAAACGAATACCCATACTGGTATTGGTGTTGTTCGGTCAATTTCTGTTCCATTCGTTACGCTACCGATAGTGTACAGACCTCTATTGTCAAGGCTCGCCTAGGACCACTTTTCAGGCCCATCCCAGCCTTCTCGCTTTGTTTTAAAAGCCCCACTTTCAGGCCCTCAAGCGCATTTTCAGGCCAAATTCCAACAAAATTCCGGTCAAAAATCGTTTGAACATGTTTGAAACAATTATAAGAACCCTAAACAAGCCCGGAAACAACCTAAAACAACTTAAACCAACCCTAAAGAAGCCTAAAACGTGTCTAAAATCTCTAAAAACTGTACTTTTATACTAAATGACTCGCCTAAAAAAACTCTCGCTTCTTAATCGCCTTGCATTGAAGCCCAAGACTCACCCTTTGCGCCTTTGACAACTATGGTACAAACATTCGATATAGCTTACGATAACAAAAAAAGACTTTAATGAGAATATAATTCTATGTTCAGAGAATTTTATACCGCCAAGTCGAGGAAACTATGGAAACGAATATGGTACCGGTACCGATATTTGGTCGATATGTGTTCAGCTTGTGATGATAAAAAAATCAACTATATATGACCCGTTTGAATAAAACTATCTCACAACATTTTATAAAACATTATGTAATAATAACAGAAAACGAAAATGGTAATCGACGTCTTATATAAAAAAATAACTAAAGCAATATTATTCGGTACGGGTAAGAAAAAAGAAATCAATAAAAGTCAAAGCCAAAAAAAGATGTCTAAAGTTAAAGTAATTAAACAAAGAAAGAAATCATATGAAAGAGAATGCCGGTATAGGTTTCCACGTCAAATAAAGAAAAAAATAATTAAACAAATTATTAACAACAAAGCCCAACATAATTATAAATTTAATTAAACAAATTATTAATAACCAAGCAATATATTATTTTTTTAGAACAGCATCGATTTATCAGGTCTATTAGAGGCTGGGCCAAAGCCCAACAAATCCGTTCAAGCCCATATGTGGTAAACCTCTCCACAAGTGGTAAATACGTTTTCAACCGGAGTCGAACCCCCAACCTCCACCCCGCCTCAGCTCTAGCTCCCCCAATTTCCCCAATTTAGCTAGGCCTCATTGCCACACCAAGCAACATATTATTAGTAGGTGAAAGGATTATTGAATTCCTTAAAGAAAAACAGAATTTGATGAAATTCTTCTATTTCAAATTTCTTAAATAATCAATTTTCACAAATTCACTCATTCAGCCACAAAAACCAAGAACAAAACAACCAACTTAACTAACCCACAATCTCCCTCACCAACCAATCCAAACTAGGATAAGAAAAATACAAAACCAAAAATGAAGGAACAGCAAACAGAACAGTTAGCAGCACATACACAGCAAGTATCACTGCACTTGCAGGAATTGCATACAACACAATCAGCAAAAATACCAACACCAACGGGAACTTCGCGCTCACTTCAACCAACAAAAACACCACCTTCCGAATCGATGAATGCACCCCAACAACCCGACTATAGCCCACAACGGGCCCAGACGATCGACCCGTTTGACCATCACTTAAAGTCAACTTTGGTGCATCATTCACTTTAACAGTTCCACTGCTCATTCTCTCAACCATCCACAAAAGAAAGTAGTTCTTTCTAGGAAACTTTAAGGTTCCTTTTAGTACAACACGGGGCGATAGAAGGTTGCACCAGGGGCAGGTTATTAGAAGGGGTAACCGAACGGGTACAGGATGGGCCTTGACGACGGCCCAGGGAAGAGCTAATACGCAGTTTTTGCATAGCGAGTGGCCACACCATAAAACATAAGGTACGTTTTCGACTATGTTGAAGGATTCGCAGCATATTGGGCACTCTAGTCCGTCTTCTTTACTGATTATGGAAGATGTTTCGTCGTCTGATGATTCTTGAAAGCCTTGTGTTAGTTTTCTGAAACGGTTGTGAAATGGTAGCCCACATGTGCCAGCTAGACATTTGGATGCAAAATTCCACATATGGATAATAAGATGATGATCTTACTATAAACAGGATATCAGTTTTTAAGATATGAATGATCCTGTGTAAAATGAAAACAAAACTTACAGTCAGATAACTGTAAGCAAACAAACATACACATATAATCTGACTCATAGCAGGGATTAATGGGGTGAACAATAACTGAACCGTTAACCGAAAACTAATGAAACCGAACCGAAATTAACAGAAAAATGAATTAACCAAAAATCGGTTATGGTTTTTTTTGTATCCTCATTTAAACCGAAATTAACCGAACCGAATTGAACCATTCATACATTTCTAGTTTTTATCACTCCATTTCATCTATTTCACGTTTTATACCCCCGTTTTATGTAGTTATACCTTTATTTCATGTATTTCTAAGCAAAAAATTTAGCGCATGTTTGGTTTTTGGTTAACAACCGAATAGAAAACCAACAAACTAAGCAAATAAACCGAACGGATTTGTTAACAAAACAATTTAACCGATGATGACTTTGGTTTCGGTTAAGGATAATAACCGAACGGAACCGAAACATTAAGTATTGCAATCCATATAACATAAAAATGTAGTTAAAAGAATCAGATGAATCGAGTAACTTATTACATTACAATCAGATAATTTATTAACAGATAATCATATTCATAACTATGAGAGTTCGGATGTCGAATAAAGTAGTTCTCAACTTCAATCAAAACTGATATAAAAATCATAAATATGCAACCAAATTCATGTCACTTTTGCATAAAACACCACTAAATTGACCATCCAAAGTCAAAATCAAAGTGATTATAAAAAATGTTGTAACTCAAACATTTGATGGATATGAATGAACAGCAACAACAGTAACTGCAGCGAAACATAAACCCTAGCTAAAAGGTGTAGAGAGAGAGCAATAGTAATAAAGCCTAAAAGATAGTTACTTACAGGTGGTGTTACGGATTGTGTATGAAAATGCAGAGTAATTTGCCGTCTTCACTGCTAGTCTTAAATGGGGGTTGGAGAATGAATGGATATTATTTGGTTGGTTTAAATAAATTATATTATATTAACGACTGGATGGATATTATTCTTTCACTTCTTTTCCAGATTCGACGAGGTTACAGTCCAAAATTAAAAAAAAAAAAAGTTTTTTGAATTTATTTTCAAGGAACGGCGGCATAGAAAAAGATGTATATCTTTGAATACTGATGAGGATATGTCCTTGATCGGACTGAATCACCGGCAAACGTAGAATCGAACTATAGCACTCCGTTGGAGCCTTCACCTCTGGATCTATGGTAAGTTCTATAATCTCCACTCCCATAACATGTGTTGCACAATTTTCCTCGTTTACGAGTGCTCCGATGAATAACGGTCTCAACGACCTGTTTCGCCAGGGATCTATGGGTTTAAACCCTCAGGAGCAAGAGCTCATCATGCCGTATCATCTGTCACACCCCGATATTTTCACGTTTTACCGGTGGGCCCGGTGGGGAGTATCGTGACGTAGTTGATATCATCATAGTCAAACAACACAATATTTAAATGCACAGCGGAAGCAAAAGATAGATATATTTCAACCGAATATAACTGTAATATCAAGTATCACAAACAGTTGAAAGTAATCCACAGGTGGATCAAAAATAAATAGGAAACATTGTTCAACAGTCCTTTGTCATCCAAGCTTGCGAAACTTATTGTGGATGCTAGGAGAAAGCCAGCCTATTACGAGTAGTACCTGCACTTAATCTTTTTGGGAAAATACGTCAGTTTACACTGGTAAATACAATTTAACTGACTCATTTTGAAAATGTTTAATAAAATTGATTTGAATGCACGTGGCACAAACTTTTTATAACTTGGGATAATTATTTAAATATAATACTTGTAAAAGATTTACATGTCTGTTATGCGTTCAGTAGCCCGGATCGTGCCGGGTTAAAGATCAATAGACACACCACATAGTATAGTCCCGCGGTGGGAAACCAACGGTTATACCTTAATTAATTGTAAATGCACTGACGGGTGTACGCCTACACCTGTGTGCTAAAGTCGTGGCCATTCTTTGAATGATGCCAAGGATATCCGGGACATGGTCATTAAACTCCCAAAGGTGTAAAACAAACAAAACAGATTTTTAAACGGGTCATCTTGATAATACTTAACCACCTACGATTAAGGTCAAATGCCCGACCAAGCGGTATTTTATATACCGTACCCCAAGCCCATATAAGGGAAAATAAGTTAAAAGTATTTATCTTTGCAAGTATAAATCACAAATAGCAAGTGCGTGTAGCTTTTACTGGGTCTCCTATTCTGGAACAAAGGTTTATAATAACCTATTAGAATCCTAACGGTCTTTAGTTAAGCTTAAGCTTAGACCGGTTAGTTTTAAAGGAAGATATGGGTCGAACGCGTGATTAAGCGAATACCGAAATAGAATGTGATTTAGACCCGACAAGTTTGAAGACTTGTCTTATATGGGTAATCTAAACACATTCTGGATTTTGAGATAAAAATGATAAGGTTTGACCCGTTTCGGCTAATTTACGTAAACTAAAGGAATCAGCGGAGTCTGGTTCCAGCCTTGATACCGCCCGCGTAAATAGTTAGGGTGGGTCCACGCGGCCCGCCTCAACTTAATAATTATTGTTTTTAATTTATTTTATATGTTATAACATGTTTCGGGCTCGGTCTTTACATACGGGGTGTAATATAAGACATATAAGGATATTTTTAAGATATAATAGGGTGTCGAAAATATTATGAAAGTGTTGGTTTTACCGAGGGGTGTTACATTTTCCCCACCTTATTTTAGAGCTCGTCCTCGAGTTCTACTGGAACAAATGCGGATATTTCTTTTGCATCTCTGACTCGAGTTCCCATGTGTACTCAGGTCCTCTTTTGGAGTCCCACTTCACTTTGACTAGAACTAGTCTTTTATGCTTGAGATTTTTGACTTTCCTGTCTTCAATCTGTAGAGGTTTTTCTACAAATTTGAGTTGTTCATTTACCTCTATATCCTTAAGAGGTACTATTAGTGATTCATCACCTAAACACTTTTTGAGATTAGATACATGAAACACATCATGTATACCTGCCATTTCCTCTTGCAGTTGTAGCTGATAGGCTACAGGTCCTATTCTTTTAATAATCTTAAAAGGTCCAAATACCTGGGGCTTAGCTTTCCCCGTTTGATGAATCTTACTACTCCTTTCCAAGGAGAGACTTTCAATAATACTTTATATCCTACTTGAAATTCCAATGGTTTGCGTCTGTTATTAGCATAGCTCTTCTGTCGATCCCGTGCTGCTTTCAGTCGTTCCTTGACTTGAATAATTTTGTCGGTTGTCTCTTGCACTATCTCAGGTCCAGATAGTTGCTTTTCCCCAATTTCTGCCCAACAGACTGGGGTTCGGCACTTTCGTCCATAAAGTGCTTCGAATGGTGCAACATTGATACTTGTGTGATAACTGTTATTATAAGAAAATTCTATTAAAGGTAAGTGATCGTCCCAATTACCTCCGAAATCAATTACACAGGCTTTAACCATGTCTTCCATCGTCTGAATTGTTCTTTCGCTTTGTCCATCGGTTTGAGGATGATAAGCTGTGCTTAACTTTAACTTAGTTCCCATTGTCTTTTGGAAACTTGACCAAAAATGAGATGTAAAGCGGCTATCCCTATCCGAAACAATCGATAAAGGAATGCCATGTAAAAAAACAATTTCATTTACATACAATTTAGCTAATTGTTCCATACTAATTGTTTCCTTCATTGGTAGGAAATGAGCTGACTTAGTTAGCCTATCTACAATCACCCAGATTGTATTATTTCTTTTCTTTGTTTTGGGTAATTTAGTAACAAAATCCATTGTTATCAATTCCCATTTCCAAATTGGCATTTCTAATTGCGGTAACAACCCTGAGGGTTTCTGGTGTTCAGCTTTAACTTGTGAACAAGTTAAACATTTAGAAACATAGGCTGCTATGTCCTTCTTCATTCCTATCCACCAGAAATTGTTCCTTAAATCCTGGTACATTTTATCACTTCCTGGGTGCATCGTATAGTTAGACTTATGGACTTCTTCTAATATGCGATGACGTAGGTTTCCTAATTTAGGTATCCACATTCTCTTTTCATGGAATCTCCAAATTCCATCTGATCCTTGTTCTAATTCTTTCAGCATACCTTTTAATTTTTCAAAATCATCCTTGATTACTGACTCTTGTGTTTCTCTTATTTGATCGTTTAAATCTACTTGCAGATTTAATTTAAGAGAACGTACCCTTTTTGGCTTTTCATGATATTTTCGACTTAAAGCATCTGCCACTACATTTGCTTTTCCTTCATGATACTGGATATCACAATCATAATCACTAAGAAATTCCATCCAACGTCTTTGTCTCATATTCAATTCCTTTTGTTTGAAAATATACCTTAAACTCTTATGATCAGTGAATATGGTAAACTTACTACCGTAAAGGTAATGTCTCCAAATCTTAAGAGCAAAAATTATAGCTCCTAATTCTAAATCATGGGTTGAATAATTCTCTTCATGATTCTTAAGTTGTCTAGATGCGTAAGCTATAACCTTTTGGTGTTGCATCAATACACATCCATAACCTAATTTAGAAGCATCACAATAGACTACAAAGTCTTCAGTTCCTTCTGGTAATGCTAGTATAGGTGTATAGGTTAATTTTTGCTTAAGAATTCTAAAGGCTTCTTCTTGTTTTACTCCCCATTCAAACTTAACAGATTTACAGGTTAGCTTAGTTAAGGGAATGGCTATTCTAGAGAAATCTCGAATAAATCTTCTATAATAACCGGCCAATCCTAAGAAACTTCTAACCTCGGTTGGTGACTCAGGGGCTTTCCATTTAGTAATTGCTTCGATCTTTGTGGGATCCACATGAATTCCTTCATGATTGACTAGATGTCCAAGGAATTGTACCTGTTCTAACCAAAATTCATACTTAGAAAACTTAGCATAAAGCTTTTCCTTTTGTAGTAAACTTAAAAGTGCGTGCAAATGCTTTGCATGATCTTCTTTGCTCTTAGAGTAAATTAGAATATCATCTATGAAAATAATTATGAATTTATCCAAATATGGCTTACATATTCGGTTCATCATGTCCATAAATGCAGCTGGAGCATTGGTTAAACCAAATGGCATGACAGTAAATTCATAATGTCCATACCTTATTCTAAATGCGATTTTAGGAATGTCCACTTCCTGTACCTTTAATTGCTGATATCCTGACCTTAAATCGATTTTTGAGAAAAATCGAGCTCCTTGCAGTTGATCAAACAGATCATCAATTCTCGGTAATGGGTACCGATTCTTAATCGTAACCTTGTTTAATTCATGGTAATCAATGCACATACGCATTGATCCGTCTTTCTTTTTAACAAACAGTATCGACGCTCCCCATGGCGACAAACTGGGCTGTATAAATCCTTTCTCTAACAATTCATCTAATTGTTTCTTCAGTTCCTGCATTTCAGCAGGTGCCAAACGATAAGGTGCTTTGGCAATTGGTGCTGTCCCTGGTAGCAGGTGAATTCTGAATTCAACTTCTCTGTCTGGAGGTAGTCCTGGCAATTCTTCTGGAAATACATCTGAAAACTGAGATACTACTGGAATGTCTTTTAAATCTTTTCCTTTAGTGTTAGTGATTATGGAAATCAAATACACTATAGAATGTTTTCTTATATAACTTGCAGTTTTCATCACAGAGATGAACTTAGTGGATCTAGAGGGTTTATCTCCTTTAATTGTGATCGTTTTACCTTTTGGTGAATTTACTTGAATTGACTTTTGATCACATAAAATATTGGCTTTATTGGCTATTAACCAATCCATTCCTAAAACAACATCAAATCCTGCCAGATTCATAGGATATAGGTTTGCTATAAATTTCTGATTTAAAATTTCTATGCTTGCTCCCTGCAAGATTTCAGAAATCCTAACGGTTTCTCCATTGGCTGTCTCTACTAAGCATTCTAGTGGTAGTTTAGTTAATGACTGATTTAGAAATTTGCAAAATGATGTATTAATAAAACTTTGGTTTGCACCAGAGTCAAATAATACTTTAGCAAAGACATCATTAACTAAAAACGTACCAGCTATGACATCTGGAATCATCTTGGCTTCATCTACAGTCAGAACAAATGCTCTAGCATTTTTAGTATTCTTGTTGTCTGGAGCTGGAGCTAATTTTGGGCAATTAAGCTTGATATGGCCTTGTCCTCCGCAGTTGTAGCATATCATGTTGTTTTTCTTCCTGCAGTCTTCTTCCTTGTGTCCCGATATTTTGCAAAAGTTACAGTATATAGAGCATCTTCCTGAATGCTTTCTTTTGCAATTCCTACAGTAAGGTGTAGAGGTAGAACCTATATTTTTCCCACGATTAAAATTTCCAGAACGAAATTCTTGTGTGAGCTTTTGGGTTAGGTTCCTTCTTTGATCCTCTTCTCGGGTACGGATTAATTCATCTGTCAAGGTATTGGCTAGTTCTACAGCTTCTTCTATGGTTTGAGGTCTAGCTGCCTTGACTACGTGTTTTATTTCCCCAATTAATCCCCAAATATAACGGGAAATTAACACTGGTTCTGGTGAAGCAAGAGTTGGCACTATTCTGGCATATTCAAAGAATATTTTAGTGTATCCCTTACTATCCACACCAGTCATCCTAAGGTTTAGGAATTTGTTTGCTATCTGTTCTTTTTCATTGGGTGGGCATAATTTCCTTTCTACTTTGTTTTTAAATTCTTCCCATTCCATATTGTAGGTTCTATCACTTCCTCTTGATTGGAGGATAGTGTTCCACCATTCTAATGCTGCATTCTTAAACAGATTAGAAGCAAACAATATTTTATCTTCTTCAGCACACTTGCTTATCCTTAAGACTGTCTCAGTTTTCTCTATCCAGCGTAAGGTAGCAATGGCCCCTTCGTTGCCCGAGAATTCCATTGGTTTACAAGACCAGCATTCTTTATAAGAACAACCATAAGGCATGGTTCTTCTTCTTTTGGGAATAGGCATTTGAAGTATAGGTCCATTGTTCACGCTGTTTTCTGGTTCGATTGGTCGCTTACTGCTATGCTTACTTTTATTATTCGCTTCTTGAATAGTTTGAATAATAAATGGCATGGCATCTATAATTCCTTGTGCCACAATGTGTTGAACGGCACTATTATCCATTTGGTTTTCGTTGTTATGGATGCTTGGATTCTCATTAACCACGTTAATGTTACTCTGGTTATCGTTATTCAGATTTCCTTGATTTCCTTCATCGGCCATCTGAATTTTAAACATTTACCCCATATTAATATCACAAGATAATAAGTAATATAGTTACTCACATGACACACAATCTAGCCAAAAACGTAGATCATTGCTACTTTTACTCTATTTATATACTATTATGCATCTATTACACACTAGTACTGAAATAAAATTACAATACCAACAGAAATAGAATCACACTAATAGTAATATGCATCCGTACACACATATTTTATTTTTATTTTATTTTATTATTATTATTATTATTATTATTATTATTACTACTACTACTACTACCGTTTCCTCCATTCTCACATTCACGGATATGGATTTATCCAAAAATCCATATTGCGTTCATTGTATTTCCATACGAGACGCTCTCCCACCTGACGCATTCTCTCACTGCTCTCTAAAATTTCCTCCCCAAAAGTCCTAAGTTCTTGGATGTTTTCTGCACTCATTGGGGGTGCAGGTTCTTGGACTGGGTTTGGAATGTGGGGTGCGGGTTCCTGATATGGGGGTGAAAGTTCCTGAAATTTGTAAGGATCCTCTAATATTTCCCTAATATAATCATCTTGGTAATAGGGATCTAAAGGGTCCATACCTGGGTAGGCTTCTATGTTCTGTATGGGTGGATATTCCTGGATAGGGTAACGTTGCACAAAGTCCCTATTGTCGTCCCACCAGGGGTCGTAATTCGGGTCTAGGGGGTTTGGTGCAGGTACCCTAGGGATTTCTTCTGGGTTAAAGTCGTGCATCTCCACTTAGTTGTCAGGATTTTCTATCTCCATGGGTTGTTCTGGGTTTTGTGGTTGTGGGGCTACTAGTTGTTCCAAACTTGGGTCAGCAGCAGTTGTAGCTAGAATATGGAAATTAGCTAGGCTTCTATTAAGCATATCTTGCGTATGAGCATCTGTCTCTCGCTTAATAGCTGCTAAGGCTCTTTGCTGTTGCAATTTTTGCATTCTCTTCCTACGAGCAAAAGCTTCTTTACTGAACCATCCTCGTTTCTTATTAGGAAATGGCTCTTCAGATTGAGCTCTAAAGGCAAATATTCCTTCCTCCTGATCAGTAGAATACCCCGAAAGGGCAGGCTGTAATGATGTACCTTCACTCTTAGGTGAATCAGATAACTGACGATTCAGATCTGAGGGTCCTTGATCACTCATACTGTAAACTAACAAATATTCAAATAACACATAACAAATAATTACAGTTATGCACGTATTTCCATAATTTATTTCCTAACAAAAATATAGATTTTAAGTGTCAGCAGAACACTTCTTTGGCTCAGACCAGTGGCTAGGCTCTGATACCACCTTCTGTCGCAACCCTCGATCCCTTATCTGTCCCGGGAACGGGCGGACGCGAACTCATTGGTGGTGGTATCAGGTTTCGTTAATTTGGTAGCGGAATTTACATCAGGACCGTAGTTAGGAAATGTTTATCAGAGTAAAACCACCATAATTGATATTAATAAACACATGGGCAAAACCCAAGTTTCTTATTACAATACATTTATAGGGACAAACCCTATTTTATTGAATTTAAAACATCGTTTATTAGATAACTTTTATAACCACTTATTTTCCAAGCCGTCAGTGCTCTCGAGCTGGCTTTTTCCCAGTTGGCTTTCACATTGTGTTACCTGAAACATGTTTTAAAAATATTTTGTCAGCGGAAAATACTGGTGAGTGAATCCCAGTTTAAATCAAGAAACATTTTATCGATTAACACAGTATTGAGAGCGATCACATTGTTTATTTCTACACAATTACTCATTCAGTACTGTCAATCTTTGACTTGTGGGTCATATTACACATTGGCTAACTCGTTGTCCAATGATAACGTACTGTCATTCCGACTTATTACTCGCAAGTAATAAATTTTGTATACAAAACCCCATAATACCGGCAGTAATTGAAGAACTACAAAGACTCAATCACCGCTTAATCACATTGTAAATAATTAAGGTTTTGTAAAATATTCCAAAAAGGTTAACAAAAAGAGGATAAACTCACATTGCTATCTTAGACTCCGCGTAAGGGTTTCCTGGATATAATCTATAATTTATACAAATGTACATTGGTTAGTATCATAACCCTTTGAAAATATTAATGATACCCTCCCCGAGACGGTATTCCAATAACTACGTCGGGCAGAACCACGACAGTTATTACGGAACCCTAAATCAATCGGGCAGCGTAACTATTCTGAAACTGGGGTTATAATACTTACAACGGAGCAGAACCTCGCTAATTAGGGGTATAATACCCGACTATAATGCCTCTTCTACAGAAATTGTGATTTGAGAATGAATTGTGAGCGACGGAAAACGAAAACTGATGCGTTCTATTTATAGTACTGATATACGACTCTCAGGCGGCCCGCGTAAGATAAGGCTAAGCCTTACGCGACCCGCGTCAACATATGGTCAACATGTAGCTATGCTGGGTCAGCGTACAGGTCCGCCACGATGTTGACACGTGTCAGCTCAGGGTGTCTCCGCATCGTTGATCTCTCGCGGCCCGCGTCAATGTAAGCTTAAGCTTACGCGGATCGCTTGAACTAAAGGAATCAGCGGAGTCTGGTTCCAGCCTTGATACAGCCCGCGTAAATAGTTGGGGTGGGTCCACGCGGCCCGCCTCAACTTAATAATTATTGTTTTTAATTTATTTTATATGTTATAACATGTTTCGGGCTCGGTCATTACATACGGGGTGTAATATAAGACATATAAGGATATTTTTAAGATATAATAGGGTGTCGGAAAAATTATGAAAGTGTTGGTTTTACCGAGGGGTGTTACAGTATCAGCGTCTGATGAGCAAAGCTTTCAAAGATCAGATCGAGCGAAATATAGAGGTATATGTTGATGATATTGTAATCAAGAGTCACGATGAGGCCACCATGCTGAAAGACATACTCGAAACATTCACCCGACTCCGAAATATCAACATGAAGTTAAACCCCAAAAAATGTACGTTCGGAGTAGAAGAAGGAAAGTTCTTGGGAGTCATGGTCGGGTCAAAAGGCCTTCGAGCCAACCCAGACAAGATCGACGCCGTCCTTACAATGAAATCTCCAACTTCGGTAAAAGAGATTCAGTCCCTAAATGGACGACTGGCTGCTCCCCATCGCTTCTTGTCAAAAGCAGCAGACAGATCACTCCCGTTCATGGACGTCCTCAGAAAAAGCTTCAGATCGGAGTTTAAATGGACGGAAGAAGCTGCACGAGCTTTTGAAGAACTTAAAGTTTATCTCGGTACTTTACCGACTCACACCGTACCAGAAAAGGATGAGGTGCTAACAGTCTATCTGGCTGCATCATCTGGTGCTATCAGTGCAGTACTAGTCGCTCACCGAACCGGAGCGCAAATCCCCATCTACTACGTGAGCCGAACACTAAAAGACTATGAAACAAGATATTCAAACTTGGAAAACTAGCTTTAGCATTGGTCCATGCTTCGAGAAGACTCCGACGATACTTTCAAGCCCACCCGATCGAGGTACGAATGAATCAAAGAATCCAGCATGTTCTCCGACGACCCGAAGTTTCAGGTCGCATGGCAAAATGGGCAATCGAGCTGGGCGCATTCAATATCACCTTCAGAACCAAAGGTCCGTTAAAAGGGCAGGTGATAGCTGATTTCCTAGTAGAAATGCCGGAGGATAAGGAAACACAAGAAATCGAGAAAGCTCTAGAGAAGCCTTGGTCCTTGTATACAGACGGGGCTTCAAGCGCCGAAGGAGTGGGAGCAGGCCTAATTCTCACCGATCCAGATGGTACGGATATGACGTATGCGCTTCGACTAGAATTTAAGAGTTCTAATAACGAAGCCGAATACGAGGCCCTCTTAGCTGGTCTACGTCTGGCGCTAAAAGTCGGGGCAAAAAATGTCGAAGCCCACGTAGATTCGTTGCTCGTGGCAAATCAGGTAAACGGGGAATATGAGGCAAGGGAAGCAAACATGATCGAATATCTCGAACAAGTGAAGCAAATTATGGCGTCATTCGGGGCATGTAAAGTCGAACACGTTCCCCGTAGCAAAAACAAAAAAGCCGACGCATTGAGCAAGCTGGCATCCGTATCATTCAGTCACTTGGCCAAGGAGGTGAGGGTGGAAGTATTAACCACACCTTCAATTGCCACTCCTCACGTTATGCAAGTAGAAGCTACGACACAAACATGGATGACACCCATAATCAACTACTTGGTGCACGACGTCTTGCCAGTTGATAAAGCAGAAGCAAGAAAGATCCAAATCAACTCGCTCCAATATCAAATGCAGGAAGGAGGTCTGTACCGAAAGACTTTTCTCGGACCCCTGCTAAAATTTCTTGATCCGGAGCAGGCCAGTTATATCATCAGAGAAATACATTACGGCATTTGTGGTATTCACGCCGGGCCAAAAATGATCGTAACAAAAGTAAAAAATGCAGGATATTATTGGCCCGGGATGCACGAGAGTGATGTCAAAGAACTCCAACAATGTGACGAATGCCAAAAGCACGCACCAGTGAGCCTCCGAGCAAAGAATGAAATGATCCCGGTGACCGCTGTATGGCCTTTCCAAAAATGGGGCGTCGACATAGTTGGTCCTTTTCCACGATCAAGTGGAAGCGCCCAATATTTGCTAGTCGCAGTGGATTATTTCACTAAATGGGTGGAAGCCAGACCATTCACAATCATCTCCGGCTATAATGTAACAAGATTCTTTTGGGAACAAATCGTATGCCGTTTCGGTCTTCCACTCTACATCATAAGCGACAATGCAAAGCAGTTCGCAGAAAACCCGTTCAAGCGGTGGTGTGAAAACTTGAAAATCAACCAAGTCTTTTCCTCGGTCGCCCATCCCCAAGGGAACGGGCAGGTCGAACAGATAAACCGCTGAATCGTTGATGGGATAAAGAGAAGACTTGGTTATGAAGGCAAAGGTTGGGCGGACGAGTTACCGAACGTTTTATGGGCTCACCGAACGTTGCACAAGACCAGTAACGGGGAAACTCTGTTCAGTCTTACTTATGGCACTGAGGCCGTAATTCCCGCAGAGATTGGACTCCCAAACCAAAGGTGCAAAAATTGGGGAGAAAACGAGCGTGAGCTCCGATCCAATCTTGATCTGCTAGAAGAACGTCGGAACATCGCGACGATCAAAGAAGCCCGATACAAAAAGAAGATCGAAAAGTACTATAACGCCCGTGCCAAGCTTTACAAATTCAAGGTGGGAGACTTTGTGCTCCGGAGCAACGATGCCAGCCGCGTCGAAGCCCCCGGCAAGCTCACCCCAAAATGGGAAGGACCGTACCGAGTCAAAGAGGCTAGTGAAAAAGGCTCGTACGTGTTGGAAAAAAATGATGGAACCCCCGTACCCAGGACATGGAACGGTGTGCATTTAAAGAAGTGTTTCATGTAAACAACCTGCTACGGCTAAGAAAAGATCGCTATTGCTCATGTTTTTTACTTTCAATTTCCATGTATGAATCGGGAGGGTAATGCCCCGAACTAATTTCCATTTTCCTTGTAAACCGGGAGGGTTTTCCCCGGAAGCTATGATTCAATCAATAAATAAAGCGATCTGTGTTTTTACAAGTATAAAGCATAGTGTATGTATAAATTCGAACAATGTTAAAAATGTGGACAAACGGGCCCCGACCCATGCCTCGCGCCGATCGAGAAGGCTTAAATAGTTCCAAAAATAATAAAATCTATTAAGCAAACGGCCCGTACTTAATACGGTCCGACTATAAACAATCCATTAAGCAAAAGAAATCAAAGAATTTCTCGCTATGGCCCGGTCACCTAAGATGACCGAACAAAAACCTGGTCGAACAGTAAAAATTTGGACGCAAATTAAAAACCAAGTAGCCAGGCCCAAATAACTTCACCAGAAAGCATTACTTCGTATAAAGCTACGGTAATATAAAACTGTAAGCAGGAAGTTAAATTGTATAATTACATGCCATAACAAAAATATGGTAATAAAATGTCGTACGACAGCAAAATCAAACGTCAAGCTTCATAATCTTCCTTTACAATGGGAAGTTCGCTCCTTTGCTTGATGACGGACAAGGGTTTGTCAATTAAATCCGCAACTTCGCCAAGGACAGAGATATGAAAATCTTCAAAGGCTTTTATTGCGGCATCCAATACATCCTGTGCTCCTTCGTCATATCCAGGAACTTCCTCGGCCGAACGGACTGAGTTCAAAGCGGCCTTGAAGCCATGTTTGATTCCTTCATTTACACCAACTACGTTTACACTGTTGACCAGGTCCGCCACGACCTTCACCATCTCAGGGCTTTGGTGAACCAGCTTAACTACCCAGGCAATCCCATCTGTGAGAAACCATTTCTTGGTAAGCATGAGCTCCGATACCTGGGCATACAGCTCTACCATCTCACCGTCAGTACGGGTCAACATGCCTTTTGCTTCGTCGATCGTTGCTGTGTGCGATTCGATCGCCTTGTCACGAGCCCTCTCTAATTCATCTTTAACTGAGGAAAAACAGGATTCAATAAGTAGGAAGAAGAAGCAATAAAAAGCAAATTACGAGCGTACCATCAATCAAGCGATGATGATCGGCCAGGAGCTGATCATAAGATGTTTGCATTTCCTTCAGTTCAGCCGCATGCCTCTTCTCCGTACCAGATGACTTATTCTCCAGATCAGCAAATTTCAGCTTGAAAGCTTCTAAGTCTTGAAGGGCTTTGTCTCGAGCTTCATAAGCAGCCGCAGCCGAAGCCTGGGAAGATTTATTAACCTCTTTCGCTTCCAAGACTTGCTCTTTCAAACGGTCGATTTTAGAACGGAGAGAAGATAGCTCCTGTTTTGTCTTCGATCGAATATTCTCTTCATTTTTCAAATTAGCAACTTCACGTTCAAGCTTGCAACAGTTTGATTCCGACTCGATCCAACGATTATACGTCTCCACCACCAGAGAATTCGACTGAGCTTGATTCAGCATTAGGGCAATTTCGAGCTCCGGGCCGCTCATCCTTCGGCAATGTGCATGTTCGGCCGGAGTCCCAAGATGAAACAGAGCCATCTTTGCTGATAAGGCATCCATAATTCTATCTTTATTCGCCAACGACCACTTGGGTATATACTTCTCCAAAGCTCGAGCCGAATCCATATCCCCGACATCGCCCGAACCTAACTCCCGGGACAAGAAAGCAGCTTCAGTTTTAAACCACAAGGGGGAAGAAGAGGCACTGTCCCCACCATCAAATGGTCGTGGACTTGGCCTTGAAACGTTAGAAGCAACCCCGGTTGTAGGCTTACCCGAAGGAGAAGGTTCAATCTTCTTAAAGGATAGGGGCTCGGGCATATGAATATCTTCCAAAACTTTGGTATTTGCCCCTCCAAAGGATAACGGGCTCGTCGGAACCTTGACCGGATGATCCCTTGGGGTACGACCACCATGGAGATGGGCGTCCAGGTTTGCCAACAAACCCCAGCAGTAGAAAAGTCGGTGGTTTGATCTTCCTCATCATCATCTAATGTAATAGTTTTAAAACTCATCTTCGTTTTCACCTGTTTAGCTTTTGGACCGGACTTAGAAGAAGTAGTACGTCTTCTCTTCAAACTAACTTGAGGACGTTCTTCATCATCGCCATCATCACCCTCTTCGCCCCCTTCGGCATGCACTCCTTCATCTTCAATAGAGACATGTACTCCTTCGTCTTCAATAACAAATTTGGAACCAAACCCTTTCATCCCACTCGAGCTTGTTTTCTTGCCCTTATCACCACCAACTACCACCGCAGCCTGAGTCGGAACAATATCCACTATTTGTGCCGCAGGAGCCGAACCTGAACCTCCTTGACCGGCTGAACCTCCCTGATTATCCGGATCCTCAGGTCCCCAAATCTGATAAAGATTCTCCTACACAACGCTTAAATACAGAGGATCACCTTTCGGTGTCCTTGTGGCCCGGAGGTCGAGCTCCTTGGAGTCAAAAGACTTCAACCTCAAAGCTTCCTTTAAACCCATGGCTGCATAAAAGCAAAACAATAAATAATATCTACAGTACGGTATGATATAAAGCATACAAAATGAGTAAAAAAAAAATTCAAGAAACACCGCATAACTAACCCTTCTTATTCCACTTGAGGGTAGGATACCACTCTGGTTCGGCCCAAATCGTGCTAATCCGTCCTATGACGAGGATGTGTTCCGGATACTTCTGTATACGTCCGGCTTCCTTAATCAAATTCGCATATAAATCTTGGTTAAACTCGAAGTCTTCAGGAAGAGGGGGTGGAAGGTGCGACTTCTTCAATCTCCACGTCATAAACTCCGGAACGCACCGATCATCAACCAAGAAGAAATGGTCTTTCCAATCCTTTATGCTGGTAGTAATCCACGTATAACAACAAGAATTTTTGTCCCTAACCTCGAAGGTGTACCAGCTACCGGACCGATTCAGCTTGTAGAAAGCCCGGAACACATCCAAATCCGGGTCGGATCCTAAACCACGATAAGCTAACTCAAAGTGACACACCTTGGCAAGGCCGAAAGGGTTCATTTGAGAAAGATGAACCCCGTGAAATAAAAGAACTCCGATCAAGAACTTCGTCAGAGGAAGACGATAGTTGCAGTAATCGAAAAGGCGAGTGTAAACCCCTATTTTCCCCGGTACAAAAGGGTAAATAGGCGTATTCTTTTCGGGGAGAACGGGGTGTAACGAAGCAGGAATTGCATAAGTATCTAGGTACCACTGTAAACCGTTTCGACTCAAAATATTGAAGCAACCGGATAGATTACTCTTGTTCGCCATACGAAAAAGAAAGGTACTAACCTGCTCAATGAATAGTTTCGCCTCAGAGAAAGGGATGAAAAAGGTAAAGAAAAAAGTGAAAACAAAAATTACTTTTCCCCCTTTCTTATAGAGATGGAAACCGCCTCAAGACAACCAATCAAGGATCGACACGTCATGACAGCTGACGCACATCAAGCGTCACACCAGCGGGAAAAATAAAGTGACTGTCGGTTACCCAACTAAAATCACCGCCCAGAAATTTAAAATTCAAAAAATCCGCAAAACAACAAATCCAGGATCAGCCCGCCAAAAATTACGCCGTTATAGTTCGAAGCTTTTACCTAGGAAACGCTACGAACTAGGGGGACTTGATGAGGATATGTCCTTGACCGAACCGAATCACCGGCAAACGTAGAACCGAACTATAGCACTCAAAGGTCGGATCGCACCATCATGCGGCAGACGGAACAACGAAACACGTTGATACACCATAACTAATTGGGGGCCCCACAGCTTTAACTACCCTGACAATGACTGGTCTGACCCTAACTAACTTGCCACGTCAGCATACCCAAAGACTATAAATACCATACTTAGACCTCCAAAAAAAGGGTAATCGCTATTCTCTCTCTCTCTAAACTCTCCTCTCTCTCTCCCTGACCTACTTCCTCTCACAAATACTTATTCTCACGCCCGAGCTTGGTCACAGAGAGGCCCCCCTCCCTATGACGAGGCTAACGGTGTGCCTGTTTCCTTGTGATCTTGCAGGTTCTTGCTAGGTCATCTGAAGCTCTGCTCTGACCAGGTCGGACCAACTGGTTTTGAGTCTTCAAATACTATGAGGAGATTTACTATTACAATATCCTTTTAGTGGGACATTATTAGAGGCGGGATAAGGTTGAGTGACCATTAAGCTTTGAGTTTGATTTTCACAAAGAAATTTTCAGATCTATTGGGTTTCTTTCGAATTGGTGTATATGATTTATTTTAGGGTAAATTACACTTTTCGTCCTTTATGTTTGTACTGGATTACAACAGATGACATTTAACTTCAATAATTGCAGTCACAGTCATTTATTTGGAAAACTCGTTACATCTTTCGTTCTTTAGCACTAACTAAGTTAAAAATTCGGTGCCCTTTTGTCCGTGATAGTGATTCTTCCACGCGTGGTGGGAACAAACAACCCACTGCCACTGAAGTTTTCAACGAGTGATAGCAAATGACCGTGATGTTTTCAACGCGTTATGGGATTTTAGTGATGGAACATGTGAGGGGGATGTGAGGGTTTATTGTGGGTGTTGTGAGTGATGATCAATGCCACTAAAAAAGGTTGTGAGTGATGGAAAAATGGTTGATGACATGGCGGAACTTGATTGGACGCTTGTGAGTGATAGAATTCTATCACTAGTGACCACCATCACTCCCCTAAGTCTAATTATATAAGGAAACTTTGGTCTTTTTACCAATCTAATTAAAATATATTATAAATAACAAAAAGTCTCTACAAAATATCCATGCCAAAGAACAAATAGTCCCTCTTTTGTGGGGACAAAAGCAACAAAAGCAAGTCAAAGTTCTGCGCATCCAGATCTGGGCAATTTTCAAAACCATAAGGCTATAGGGTGTGGTCATGACCATCATGATCCTCCACATAGACGCCATGTCATCCAACTTTAATCCACATTCAAAACCACTACCCTAAGGGTGTGGTCATGACCCAAATCACTATCCCCTTTATTTTTTTAATTTATTTTTGTCTTAAAATTTTCAAATGAGAGGGTCGTGGCAATCGTGGTTTAATCCATGGGAACCACCATCAATCAAGGAGGGGGATGGTATACCATTTAATTAATGGTCCTATGTGGAAATAATGTTTCAATCTATGACCCCCACACCCCATAGCCTAATGTACAAATCTCTCCAGATTTCAAGCTTAACAATCAAATTCCATCAAAATCAAATGTTTATGAGGTGGATTCAAGCACTAATTTTAGTGAATCGCAAATTGAAGCAGAAATTAAGACTGCGGGATGGAATTTCTCGAGTACGCGATTAAATTCTCGAGTAATGTTGAAATTGAAGCTGCTATTCGAATTTTTGGTAGCAAATCATCCATAGATCCGGTTTTTAAAATTGAAGCTGATGTGAAGAAGCTGTAGAAAGAAACCTCTAAACAGGATATGGACATTAATGTTCTCAATTCCTCTGGTGGTAAACAGTCTTCTTATGCTAAACTTGTATCAGGTACTCTATCTCAGCCTTCACTTGAACCGATTGTGTTTTCTCCTCCTCCTACTATGAAACCAGAGTATGTAGAGAAAGTTAAGCAGATATTCCAGAAGCATTCGTATGGATATTTTGTAGGGACTGTTTGTTCTTTGGCATGGGTCAGGGTGAATTTGTATAAGACTGGGATATGGTTATGGAGGTTGGTTGAAGAGAAAGAGGGAGAAAGAGATGGCTGAGAGAAAAGATTATATATAAGAAAGTGAAATTATCAATTTACCCTCATGTGCAATGCATATGTTCTGACTTAACTTAAAATTTTAACATTGTTAGTGCTAAAGGACGAAAGATGTAACGAATTTTCCAAATAAAGAATTGTGAGTGTAATTATTGAAGTTAAAGGCTATCCGTTGCAATCCGGTACAAACATAAATGACGAAAAGTGTAATTTACCCTTTATTTTTTGATTCTACCAATTAAGCAGATGTTTATTTAGTATGATCTGGTATATTGTATTGTTTTCTTTTCTTTCCTTAGACTGTAACAAAAGGTTTGAGCAGCTTGCTTAAGTTGCTTTCTCTAAATGAAATTGCCACCTTTAAAAAAAACTTAAATCGAACAATCATCAAACCCGTCAATAATTGTTAAGCATTCTTCCATAAGCAAATTAACCGAATCGAACTTTCAAAATATAAAGTTCACGTTAGAAAACATTATGTTTTCATTTTTTAATAGCTTGAAATATCTGTTGTTACTTGCTAATCTGGTTTTGAAGTCTCAACTACTATTGCGTTTTCTATAAATTATATTTTGTGTTTCTAGAAACTAATAGAGATCATTCGGGTTTTGTTGTTCGTTTCATATTTATTTAATAAATCTATAGATTTGTTCTTCATTTTTTAACAAAATGTTTTGATTATGTTTTTGACATGAACCATACATCTTTTCATGCTTAACCGAGCATAGAACACTATAATCGAACCATTTGCAGTTTGAACAAAGCAAAAAAAAAAAAAAAAAAATACATTCGAAAATTAACAGAAAATAACCGATACCAATCCATAACCGACAATTAACCGAACCATGTTTAACCGACCATCTGTTATGGTTATGGTTAAGCCTCCGTAACCGAAATGAAGCGAACCGTTTTGTTTTAGTTAGCCCATAATTAGTTTTGTTAGGGATTAAGTTGTAAAGCCTAGTCTTGTATTATAAATATAATAATATGTTGTACTTGTAATTTCTCGCGAATGAAGCAGAAAACAATAAATAATATATTGGTTGTAGCGCATGGACGTAGGCCATATTGACCGAACCATATAATTCTCGTGTGTTCATCTTTATTTTCATTTTCTCTTGCAGTTTTTTTTTTGTGTTTCTGAATCCCTAACATATAACATATATCATATGCTATGCTCAAGATTCTTACTATTTCACTTCTTTCTTGGTACTACCCCAAGATTGTGGAGTACTTGCTTTGATGTTACGAACCATTTCAAGGGATAACCATTTTCGCTTAAAGTTTAGATTTTTCGTATTAATTCGATTATGTTTTAATCTTGGCAATGCTTCCATGTATTTGGTTTAATGATGCTTTAAATTTAGTTTATCTTTATTGTTGGTAATGTATAGACATGTGATTTGCAACTAGAATAGTAACTTATGGTTGATTAAGAGAATTCTTGCTTTGAATTAGCCTTAGAGATACCTAAACCAATTCACATGAGCAATTGCTTATAGAATACATGTTGGTGTTAATTGTTTAATGGGTAAATAAATTATCTAAATCATATGGCCCTTAGGAGTTAGAAACATCACAAGACTTAGTATTATGATTCTTTTACGTCGTTTTTTAGTTGACAAACATGTATAACTTATCATTACCCATACTACAACTGTATTGAGCACACTTGCATAGACGTGTCTCTCTATTTGCAATTATTGTAATTGAACTTTAAAAATTTAAATTGAGTATTGTAATTTCCATGTTAGTTCCGACTCAATTGTTAGACCATTCGTAGTGGTTTGAGCAATAATGCCCTCACCCATGGGCGTTTTGCGTCACGTGCCAGTCCAGTCAGCATGGAGGCATTATTGGGCGTTATTGCAAAAGTGGCGTAGTGGGAATAATGCCCAATAACGCCCCTTCCAATCATTAAACAATTATTTTTTTTAATTAAAAACTTAATATACTTCATTAAATTAAAAAAAAAAATACAATACTAGAAATAAAAAAAATAAAATCCGAATAAATTAAAAAAAATACATTAGTTTTCGTCTTCGCTTTCTTCACCCTCGCCAACTTCGTCTTCCTCGTCATCCGTTTCTTCTTCACCCTCAGGTGGTACATACCGAACCGACCATGCGTGTTGTACCAAATCAACCGTTAACGCGGAATGGTACGGTTCGTAACGCAACTCTTGCGCATTATTCACTCTTTCTTCCATTGACGCTTGTGGATGCTCCTCTTGAACGGCTTCTGCCACATAATTCTGGCATATCGTCTTTCCTTCGTCTTTCAAAATCATGTTGTGCATGATTATACAAGCGTACATAACATCTCTCATTTTTTGCTTGGTCTATGCACGACATGATTTCTCAAATATTGCCAGTGTTGTTTAAGAACCCCAAAGCATCTCTCAATGTCCTTTCGTGAAGACTCTTGAACCTTTTAAAAGTATGCTCGTTTTTCATCAATAGGATCACTAAACGTCTTCACGACAATCGAATACCTAGGATAAATTCCGTCGCACAAATAATATCCATGAGGGTAGTAGTTTCCATTTGCGTAAAACGACGCTTTTGGAGCTCTGGCAGAAATCCAGTCCTCTAACAACGGAGATTGTTCAAAAACATTTATATCATTGCATGACCTGACCACGCCAAAGTAAGCCGACCAAACCCAAAGGTCCTGTGAGGCAACCGCCTGAAGAATAACAGTGGGTCCTTTTTGGTCACCCCGTGTGTGTTGGCCTCGCCATGCGGTCGGGCAATTATCCCAACGCCAATGCAAGCAATCCAAGCTCCCGATCATACCAGGCAAACCATGCTCCGCCGAATGTACCTCGTAGATCTTTTAAAAGTCGTCCCATGTGGGCGTTCTAAGATAACGCGCACCATATATATCAAATTATCAATAATACCTTTATAAAAAAAACATACACAAACATAAGCTTCAAAAAAAAAAAAAAATTGTAAACATTATAGTAAAGTATAGGAATTGTACCGCGACAAAAATTCTCTAAGGTGTCTCGCGTTGTTTTCTAGGCCATTTTTAAATACTCGTCGTTGATGTCGATTGTGTTTCCATAAGCAAGGATTCGTAGCGCCGACGTACACTTTTGGATACCGGTAAATCCAAGTGCCCTCTCGCATCCGCTTTTTGTTTAAAATAATCGTAGTCGGCTTCCAAGCCGTCGACTATGCATAGAAACAACCGCTTACTCATTCGGAAACGACGCCTAAAAATCTGGTTCGAAAATGTCGGCGCCTCATCAAAATAATCTTTCATCAAACGATCGTGTGCCGCGCGTCGGTCTCGTTCAATATAACCTCTTTTTTTAGTTTCTGGTTCGGGGCGGCGACAATGCTTCACATATCTCACCGCTAGTTGACAAGCACTCGTAACCGCCTCTTGCTCGACCTCCTCATCGGTGGAATCATCGCCATCCGCAAAAAACTCTTTGTAGTAAAAATTTGCCATGGATGAAGAACTAAGGGAATCCATCAATTTTTATAAAATGGTAGTGTTTTTGAGAGAGTTTTGATTAAATTTGAAGGATTTTATATATATATATAGGTAAAAGGTTTAAAAAAATAAAAATAAAAATCAAAGTAGCCGTTAACTAGCCGTTGCTAGTTTCTGATTGGCCAGTCAACCTCCATCGCAGCGTGTTTCAAAGAACGCCAAAACCAAATTTGCCGAAAATAACGCCGAAACACGCCGGGGTGTAGTGGCTAGTCGGTGTTTTCGGGCGTTTTTTTCGAATTTTTTTTTATAAATCACGCCCCATTACGGGCGGTCTTAACATGATGCATGCATGCCAACGGAGACTTATCCTTTTTAGGGGCCTAAAGTAAAATATAAAATTGAGACTTTCTTTCGTATCATACAAGAAATTCAGGCAACCAAAAAAAGGAACAAAGTGATCACAAGAGAATCTCACAAACCGTTACCCAAAGTGTCTAGTATATATTACCTCTCTCGATGCAACATTTTGTTCATTAGACTAAACCTGTGTCCGCATGTTTGTTCATTGGTGTCTGCGAAGCCTTTGATACATGACCGTAGAGTCTCTAAATGACTTTACGAGTATTAAATGATTAATATGTGATCCGTGTACAAGATGTCCAGTATAGGTAGATAACGTCAGGCGTTATAGAGTTGGTAAACATAAGCATTCTGCCTGGATGTGTTAGAGGCGTTTGGATGTATTGTAATTTGGCCAGGCTACAAGCCCTAAATAAATACTGCATTCATTATTATGCATGCGTGAGAAGCCGAGAATCAGTTTAGTTCAGAACAGGAAAACGTTATAGTCGGGATACAATCATCGTGTTATAGATACACATAACGATGGTTATAATGGGGTTAGAGGTATCGGCTGCGAGGAGGGGATTTGGTGAGATGTGGAAGCTCATTTTATGGTTGTGGCGAATTTAGAAGAGTTTCGACAGGCAAAAGCCAGAGGTCTGAGGCGAATACGGTATCACAATTCCGAGATTGATCACAAACTTTTCATGTTTATATAGATTTAGTTGAAGCTGGTTAATGTAAGAGGTTCTATGGTGTAGTGGTTAGCACTCTGGACTTTGAATCCAGCGACCTGGGTTCGACTCCCGGTAGGACCTTTTTTCCTTTTTTTTTTTTTTTTTTTTCAATTTAACCTTTTGTTTAGCTATGTTCAAAGGCATAGCTTGAGCTCAGTAGATGCATTTATCAAATATGTCGAGTTAACAAGATCTCTATTGGCTATTTTCCAAATGCCATATACCATATGAATTTTTTTCATCAATTATTTCATCATTTTTTATTCTTACAAGTTACAAGTCTACTGTTATACAAAGTGTAACCCACTACCAAGTTTGTTGATTACGACAAAATCATTTCAATCAACTTATGATCCTTCATTAAACTATTTTAATCGTTAAATAAAGACATTGAATTTAACTTTTACATTTAATATAGTTAAATGTATTTACAAGATATGACTAAAAAGGTCAAGAATTCCATAACATACACGTTTCATGGTGTGATTTCAGCATCGGGTGTTTATCTCGGGCATCACAAACAGTTCCGACTGTTATACTATGAGAGACAAATGTATAATCTTAAAAAAAGATGGAAAAGATGTTTTGAGTGACCCATATCTAACACGAATCTTCAACCATCCCTCTTCCTCTTTTATTCTTTGTTGTTTTGCTTATTTCATGTGTAATAGAGTAGTTTAGTTATATTTATTTTCTTTGTGTTGTATTTGTTTTATAATGATTGGCATCCTCCTATAAGATACAAGAGTATATAGACCATCACTAATGCAAGTTCAAAATTCTTGCAAAAATTTTTGTCATGTCATTTCACTATTCACTCTCTTTCCTCTTTCTTCATTTAAGACCTCATTACTTACAAACTTCATTCTCTTCTTGCAAGAACTTTTATACCCTCTCTCTCTCTCTCTCTTCTTTCTCTTTCCTCCAACTCATCATCTATATCACAAATGCACCTCAAATACATTGTATTGGGCTTGGTCTTAGAATCTTGTATCCCAAAAACGGTTAGTTTATCCGTCGCCAAAATGAAGTTATTCCAAAGAATGAACAATATAACACTTCTCCATTGAAAAGGCCATTTTTCTAGGAAAAAATGATGAATCTGAGAGCTCATGCTTTCTGCACCTAAGATGGAGAAAACATTAGTTAATTAGTATTTATATAAAAAACAATTATTAATCATAACCTTAAACCAATTCCCATTTGTGAACTTTTTTTAATCATACGTTTCTTTCAGTCAGAAAACAAACAAACGTACCTAGTAGAATCTCACTCATAGCAAAAGTTATTCGTAGGATCAGCGAAGAGTGTGATGGTGACAAACTTTACCTCTATATCAGAATAGTTTCTAATATAACCAATAATAACTTCTTGTGTCAAGAATCAACTATGTCGATACTATTCTGAAAATTATTTTATCAAGATTAATCTGAGTCTAGAAAATAATTATAGAGATAATTTAGTATTACAAACAAACGTACCCTTTAGAACTAAGCATATGTCATATGTATCCAATGAATCAAAATTAATGAATCAAAATTTCATATATACTTATCTTTAAGTTTATGATATTTATACCCTTCTCTTTGCATTAATATTTAAGATATTACATAATATAAACATTCAAAATACTTCATATATAATCGCCCCAGAATTTTATCAAGATTGATCCTATAAGTAACAAGTTGGTATCTCATACATATTGAAACTGACCAATCACACAAGTGTTAGCAGTTAAAGATGGTAATTAAGCAAGCACTGAACCAAAACCTATCAAATTCATAAACCAGAATGTTGTTCTTCTTACCAAAGTAACTAACTTTGTTGAATGCAACTTTCATCACTTGTGCAGGAGACATGATTTAAGAACTCTACTGTATAACTATGTACATCAATGGTCACAACACTGACGCTGGTCAACCGTCGTTTTGACTCAACACTTCAAAGCAAGAGACTGATGATTACCACCATTTTGACATCTCTGTCTGGGCAACCGTCTTGTCCTTTTTCCCCACCCGCTAAGACTTTTCTCCTCCAACGCCACCTCCCGACAAGCACTCTGCTCAACCGCCATCTCTGGTGGCGGAGCAGGAGGCGGCGACAGCGTGGGACTAACAACCGCCAACTGCCGCCTGCCCCTGCCAGCTTTCCTCTTCGACTGCCACGAAACACCAATACCGTTAAACGCCTCTTCAAACGTCTGAAGATCTTCCGTCACTTCTCGCCTTGATAACGAAACAATTCCCGGCAGAACATCGCGCTGAAAATCTTTCTTCTGCCTACCCCTCTTTCCTTGTCCCTTTCTTGTCGCAGTTTTTCTCGATAAACCGCCGTCTTCTTTCTCGTCCACCACAGTCGCCGCCTTATAGCAGCGGTTATCTACCTCGGTTTCTTGCAGCTTTAACGTCATGTACTCGAAGTAATCCATACCTTCCGGAATACAATCTTCACCTTTATTCACATTTACGGATTTGTTACCATCACATTCTAACGCAATCACCTCTGCAAACCACCGCAGCAAAGTATCATCTGGCGGTGCGTCAGATGACGAAATGGACATGATAGCCTCAGCTGCAGATTTAACAAGTTCCTGAACATCTGTTTCAGTTTCAATGGCTGCAGGGGCCTCTAAGTCGATCTCCGTTGAAGCAATACCGACAACGGTTTCTGGAACGTTTGGTGTTGCAGAAAGATCCTCGTCTTCGTCAAATGACAGATTCAAGTCAATGCCATGCCTTGGTTTCAAACTGCCGTTATTTTTATCAGTTTCCGCATTCGTATCCTGAGTATGGATGGCGGAATCTTGAATCTGGACCCCTAGAATTTTTGTAATATGGACGTTTTCGGTTTGAAGTTTCTCGGCTTTCTTGAAAAACTGCTGAGAATGTTGCTGCAAAGAATCCAAGTTCATCTGATAAAGTATCGTTTCTTTCCCTTTGGTGTTCGTAAGCCAATGCGGCAGCTGTTTTTCAAGATTCTTTTTCCCATTAAAAACTTCATGTCGTTCGGTCCAATGGTTATGGTTAAGCGATGAAGTATTTTGATCTCGTGAAGAAGACTGTGAAGAATCAAAAGGCGACTTATGCCCGCTTTCACAAAGTTCAACACCAAATATCGTTTTTTTCCTCGATAAATGGTCATTAGCTTGCTTCGGTACAGATTGCAAGTACCAAAAGTTTGAATTTGTAGATAAATCTTGCCTTTGTATATTGTCAGTAATACTGTAATCACTGTTTCTTGCTTCTTCCATCTGGATTGGTTCGTTAAGATCAGCCAAATTATAAGGCTTTTTTGTGATTAAATTATGAACATTTTCCACCGCTTGATTATCTTCTTCAACATCAGCAGGCAGTTCTAAATCAATCACTCTTCTCTGTGAACAAACTTGACTTAAAAAATGACCCGAATTTGGAGCTTTTGCTGGTATTGTAAAACCGTAATGGTCTTTCATTCTAACTTCATTCATCAAATCTCTTTGCCGTTTATACAGGCGATGAAGTTCTTGAAGCTGGAACATTAATAAAAACAACAGTAAAACGAAAAGTTTAACGAACAAAAGTATAAGAGTAAAATGCCATTTTCGCCCCTGAGGTTTGGGCAGTTTTGCGACTTTCGTCCAAAGGTTTGTTTTTCCGCATATGAATCCAAAAGGATTGAAATCTTGCCATTTTTATCTTGCTCATTAACTCCATCCATTTTTTCCGTTGAGTCAAGGGTATTTCCGTCTTTTTTGTTAACTTAAAGGGCAATTCGGTCTTTTTCGGGGGTATTCGGTCTTTTTACATAAAGTGAAAAGGACCGAATTGCCCTTTAAGTTAGCAAAAAAGATGGAAATACCTCTGACTTAACGGAAAAAAATGGATGGAGTTAATGAGCCAGATCGAAATGGCAAGATTTCAAACCTTTTGGATCCAAATGCGGAAAACGAACCTTTGGATGAAATTCGCAAAACTGGGCAAACCTCAAGGACGATAATGACATTTTACTCAAAGTATAAACAACTCGATTGTTTATACAATATTTTGAAAGAAGACACAATTTGCAAAGTAAAATATACCTGATGCTTGAAGACTGACTCTTGATTCAGTATAGTTCGCCTCATTCGTTCTTTCGGATATCCCGAGTATCCATCCATGGTTTGGCTCATCAAAAAGGAGTTGTAAGTCTGGTTTCGGTCATCACGATATGGGTCCCACATAACATTGCATAAACCGTTGTTTAGATCCATCATGGAACCGTGAAAATATGTCTTAGCTTGTACTTTGGCTGCCATTCCTGCACTAAAATCAACAGACTGACGGTTAAAAAGAGTAATTACATAAGGTTCAAAGTTGGCCATTAACGGTTTCAACATATTGAATATGTGAGGTACATATTAATCAAACATAAATGATACTTGTTTGGAAAGTTATACATAACCACCAACCTTGCTCCACAAAGCAGTGAAAACAAAACATCATAAAATCTCACCAAACAATCACATGAGGATACAATCGCTCATTTATAGAAGATAATAAAGTAGCTTTTCAGGTTTCACACTTCATCCACCAAACTATTTTCACATAAATGGAATTGAAGACAATGATATTCAATCATTAACCTAAATCCGATTATCGATCTAATACGAGTAGAATCAGTAAGTTTCAACAGATAATTTAGCATCGTATAACCATCAGACACACAATAAAATAGAAATTTGAATGACAAGCATCGCCTTAAACAAAAACCTAAATTAAACAAACAACAAAATCTAGAGTAACTAAAGTAATAAACGATAAAATTAGAGAAGAATCGATATCTAATCACTAACCTAAGTTCGATCATCAATCAAACATGAACAGAATCAGTAAGTTTTAACAGATAATTTAGCACCATATAACCATCAGACACAAAATAAAAATTCTAAAAACAAACATTTAAACAAATTGAGATTACCTGCAAACGAAAACCTAAATCAAATTAACAACAAAATCTACACTAATTACAGTAATAAACAATAAATTAGCGAACAAATCTACTCCACACCGATAATCCTCCGTTAAAAACACAATAATCCTCTGCAAATTAAGCTCAACTGAGTACAAATTTCGTAAACGAATTACAGAAATCTGATAATCAAATTAAATCAAATTAACAACAAAACCTAGACTAATTAAACTAATAAACAACAAATTAGCAAATAAATCTACTTCACGCTGATAATTCTCCATTAAAAACACAATAATCCTCTTCAAATTAAGCTCAACCGAGTACAAATTTCGTAAACGAATTACAAAATCGAATCAAATCAAATTAACAGCAAAATATACACTAATTAAAGTTATAACAAACGCCTAATTACAGAAGAATCTACTTCACGCCGTTAATTCTCCGTTAAAACCACAATAATCCTCATCAAATTAAGCTCAACTTACTACAAATTTCGTAAACGAATTACATAAATCGATTCAAATTAACATCAAAATCTAGATTAATTACGTAATAAACAACAAATTAGCGAATAAATCTACCTCATGCCGATAATTAACCGTCAAAACCGCACAAATCCTCTTCAAAACAACCTCCAGTGAATTACAGAAATCCGATAACTGAATTGAATCAAATTATGAAATTAAAGGATCATCGGTATAAAATATAATAATAAAAAAAGGAAAATCTCCGATCTACTGGTCCACTTTTCTGATCAACAGATACGAGAAAGAGAGATAGAGAGAGGGAGAGTGATTTGAGATAAGATAGATAGAGATATAGATCCCTATGTTTGTTTCTCTCTCTAGAAATGAAATGAAGGTTTGTCAACTTGTGGTCTCCAGGCACATATATTGCTTTGATTCCATCATAAATTGCTTTGCCATTTGGCCACCAAAGAATTTTTAGATATAGAGAGAGAAACCTATACGTACACACTCACTCTCGTGTGTGTGTGTATCACCTATCAATTCAGATTTCTAGATTCTTTCCACCTTATGTCCCTTTTGGCCCTTTTGGCTTTGCATAATTTTTCATTATTTAATTAATGGTGTTGTTACATGATTAATAAATTATTAAAAGATATTTTAATATACAAGATCCAATGGTGTTGTCTGCTGTCTATACAATATTTATGTCTAAAATATCATTTAACTAATTATTGACAATAGGATGCTAATAATTTCCGGCCTTTAATTCCAAACTTTAAAAATATCATGGGTTCGAGTTCATCTTGAGCAAAATGCTTTAGGTTGAGCTGGAGGTTTTATCACAACAGGTGGTGTTTGTTTTTTCAGAGGCAAAAGGTTTGCAGTCTGCGGACTTCAAACGTTTGCATGAGAAGAGGTGGACCAAATGTCTGCGGAGTGTAGTAAAAAGAGTGTTTGATTATCTCACCTCTTTACCAAACATCTGCAAACTTTTTTTCCCTTTCTCTTCTCCCAAACCCCTTTCTCTTGAACAATGAAAACAATACGACTCACAAATGACACATGTCTAGTGGAGATGAAAAGGTTGATGTGTCTCGATGCATTTGGGTTGAAAAAAAGAGGTAGGGTTTGAATTGATTAAGAAAACAAAGGATATTTGCAGAGAGAGGGTTGGAAGAGATGGGAAGACATTGGACCATGTCCGTGTAGGAATAGGACGCGCAGAGATTTGAATACATTTTTTAATGAAATGTCTTCTAAAAAACAAACGGTCTGCATAGCTAAATGATGCGCGTGTTCTGCGCGGTGCAGACAGGGCCGGCTCAAAATTTTCTAAAATTTTATAGGCCTAAAGCGGATAGCAAAATTAGGGCCCTTTTGTAAAAGAATTTTTTTTTTGCTAAGGATCCTATTATTCATATATCATCTTTGTATATGCATAATTATAGATCATAAACCTCAATGTTAACAATCTCAAAACTAAAATTACCTATAATATATTTTGTTAAAATTTGAGGCCCTAGGAAAATGAGGGCCTAAAGCCCTTGCTTTATTTCACTCCCCCTTGAGCCGGCCCTGGGTGCAGACATAAGAGGTCAAAAGAGATTTTTCTGAAAAAACAAACACCCCCAGATCTTTAGGCAATGGGTTTCCTATGAAATAGTGGTGGGCCGGGTTACTAGCAAAATCTTTGTTTGTGGGCTTGAGTGACCTTTTGCAATTGTGTTTATACGGGTGTTCGGACTTTGTTGGTCGTTAAAAAATCATCTAGAAGATTAACTTTATGAAAAGTTTGTATATGATAATCAACCATTAGTTCTGGTCTCAAAAATCGATTGACATTGGTGTAAATGTGTTATTTGAGATGCATATAAGTTATGGAGTTTATTTTTGTTAATATGGGTACGGATATATAAGTTTATTCTAATTTTCAACATATACATTTCACATGGAACAGGGGTTCGCAGCCATTGGCTAAAATGGGCGGTCGGCCCTTTCCCATTTGACCAATCAATTTAATATTTTATACACGCTTTAAGATTACGTTTTTGCCCCGGAATAGTGTTTCTCTGCAATTGGTTCAAATGGGTGGCGAGCAATATCCATTGGACCAACCAGTTTATTCTTTTATACCCACTTTAAAATTACGGTTTTGCCCCCCGTTAAAAAAATATTGTTTTGCCCCAGCTTCAAAATACATTTACCCTTTTGCCCCAAGCTAAAAAATACGATTTCGCCCTCGGTAAAAAATTACGCTTTTACCCTCAGCCAAAATTACGTTTTCGCCCCAGTTCAAAATAAAATTTTGTTTTTCCCCCGGCTCAAAATTACGATTTTACACCACTTTATTATTTTTTACCCACTTTAAAATTATGGTTTTGCCCACAGTTTAAAATTACGTCTTTGCCTCCAGTTCAAAATATAATTATGCTTTTGCTCTCAGCTAAAATTTACGATTTTCCCCTCGGTTCAAAATTACGATATCACCCTCAATTAAAAAAAATGTTTTTGCCCCCACTGCAAAATAAAAATATGGTTTTCCACTAGCTAAAAATTACGATTTTACTAAAAAAAAATATGACTTTGCCCCCAGCTAAAAATCGTGTCAAGGAGCTACCTAATACTCGCTCATTAGTCCTTACAAATTATTGTTTTGCCCTGAGCTCAAAATTGCGATCTTGTCATCGTTTTACTTTTTCTTGCTAGCAAAACTATAGTACTGCTTTTTTATTAGTTGAAAATTATTCGGCTATCGCCCCGCAACGCAGGCGAGGCATCACCTAGTTCTAAATACAAAGACAAAGGACTCCAGCTCATCTTACTTATATAGGGTAGACATGGGATTGTGGGCTATTATATATTTATATATATTACGGTCTTTTTAATATGCTTTTTAAAGATAGTTACAGTGACATAAAAATTTTAAAATTATGTATAAGTGTTTTAATTAAAACAATCGGATATTATATGATCTTGACTTATAAGCTACTTTTATTTTATTAACTAAAAATCGGATAGGATAAGAGCTTTACGAACTTTCTTTGAATTTGAATATAAGTAGTTGAACTTTATTCTTTTATGGTTTATAAGCTTTTAACTTATTAAATTAAAATGAATAAAAAATTAAAACAATCTTATCTAAAACAATTAGTAACATAAATGCTCCCTTTTATAAGGTGATATTACAGTCTTTGTTATAAGTTTTTCAAAATTATAATAAGAGTCCTTATTGTTCATCAATCGGTAATACTTTTGAACTTTGACTGTGAATATGCAATCGTGGTCGATGTATGTTTAATGATAGAGGTAGTCTTCGACAATAATTAGTCAAAGGATGTCGGGCTTTTGTAGCGAAGAATATTGGCGAGAGATGTCGTGATCTAGGGTTGGGGAAGGTTGGGGTGGTTGAAAGTAAAATATTTTTAAATTCTAATTTTTACTACCGTCGGAGCGTTAAGGAACAACGTAAGTTGCCCTTTATTAAGAGGTACATCCGCCCTTGTCTAAAACCCGTTTAGAGTAATCGAGACAAAATGTTTCTTATCAACTCACTATATCTCCAATTCACAATCAATATGTTATTCTAACTAAGGGTATCGTCATTCTCGCTTGTTGGAGAATTTGGTAAGCTAGGAATGATATGGTTTTTGAGGGGAAGCCTTTTGTCATTAATGAGGTTTTTAGTGATATTAGATCTTTAGGTTTTGTTTGGTATACTAATAGATCGAAAGACAGTAGTTTAGCTTGGAAAGATTGGTGAAAATATGTAGTTGTTTGGGGTTGGCTGCTCGGCGTCGAGCGGTTGGTTGTTTTTTAATAAAGTTTTCCTTTAAAAAAAAACTAAGGGTGTTGCTAAAAATAAAGTTTGATTTAATTTGAATTTCGGTCATTTAAACATAAAAATCATTGAGAAAGGTTTAAGTAGTAGAAATTGTTTCCTACCGAGGCATGGTTCGATCCGGAGGGCAACCCGGTTTTACCCAGCTGTTACCCCAACGAGTCTCTCGTGTGGGGGCAATATGGTTTTCGGGCAAAGGTCAGTCAGAGCGGCAGCAGTCAGAGCGTCTGAGAATGCTGGGCTGACAGGTAACCGTCCTTGACGGAAACCCGGTGACCAATGATCCATGTACATATTGAAAGTCACCCTTAAAAATAAAAAAAAATAAAAAAATAGTAGAAATTGTTTATCCGAAAGAAATGCAAAAAGTTTTCCACAACCACAAGTCTCAACAGCCAATGAGTCTTTGGTGGAGTGGTGGAAAAGACTTAGACCTTGTGAGAGGTCTCAAGTTCGATCCCCACTTCAAGCAAAGAGGAGGTGGGAAGGTTTTACTCCTTCGGAGGTTCCTGCCCGGGTGCTCAGGTTCGATCCCAAGGCCTGAGTAAGGTGCTGCATTTCCTTAAGCAATGCGGAGAATTATACAAGAGTGGGTTTCCATAGGGTTGTATACGCCTCGCTGTTCAAAAAAAAAAAAAAAAAAAAAAAAAAAAAAAAAAAAAAAAAAAAAAAAAGTCTCAACAGTTGCGGAAATATAGGCAAGTGGCGTCACCTTCAATTTTTGTAACCACGCGCCCACGTCACACATGGATTTCACGAACGTTTTTCCCAATTTATTACAACCACCTATTGTTTTTAAATTATTATAAATTTTAATAAAAAAGATAAAATATATTTTGTAACACACAAAAAAAAAAAGGATACGAAAGAGAAAAAAGAGAGAATGTTAAATTATTATCTAATCTTTGTTGAAGCTGTAAAGAAAATTTGCAATCTCTATTATGTATGTTTACTCCGGCAAGAAACCTATTAATAAGGTAATAATAATATATATTGTGTTACAAAAAAAAAGGTATATACAAAAGGAGAAAAAAATTAGAATATTAATTTATAATCTAAGCTTTATTGAAATTAAGGGGTTGTTTGTTTTAACTCTTAATGATCGAGACCTCTACCTCTTAACGATTCAGCAATTAATGGTTCAGATTATTTGTTTCGCGAGCAGATTACTGAATAGTTCAAACATTTGTCTCTGAATGATTAAACATTGTAGTGTATCCGAATGATTAAGATCCCTGTCGAATATTCGTCTTTGAATGGTTAAGAATTATACTGGCTCTTAATAGTTCAGACATATTAGTGGTTTAACACTTAATTGTTCAAATATCTTAGTGATTCAACACTTATTCATTTAGAAGTTGTCAAACAACCCTGAAGGGGTATGGTACCAGATCTCGCGTCAGCACGACCGTGAAGGACCACTACCCTCATCAAAAACCTCCAACAACAATAAATTCACATGCGTCCGCATGGGCACATGCGGACACAGCGGTCCAATCTGTCCAGTGATGAGAAGACTTACCTTAAGGACATAAACTAATGTTACACATAGCGATGCGGCCCCGCGCCGCATCCTATGAACATTTTCGTCACGACAAGGGATCTGGATAACAGTAACAGTCACTCAGCAGGCAATGCGGCATAACACCGCATCCCGCGTGAATCATGGATGGAACAACCAACGCGGGAACAACATCAAAGACCGCAAGCAGCGATGCGGCCTAGCACCGCATCCTGCCTACTAGGCAAGTGGGTCTGACACCACAGTGCAAGTGGCACTGGGAACGGTCGCCTACCGGCCCACGTGTATACAACAGTCTGACACCACAGCAGGACGTGGCATCACCACAGTGTCCGACAGGTCTGACACACCTGCAAATAGCTGTGCGATGTCAGGCTAACTACTCAACTACCCTCCTTCACTCCTCGGCTATAAATACCGACCCCAAACCAGGTTTGAGGTATCTCTTCTCAACTCTCTCAATACTACTACTAACACACTTTGCTTCCCAAGCAAACTACTGATTCTCACACCGGAGAGTGGTAACAAGGAGCACCCCCCACCCCATCCTCCTTGTTGCGAGTCACGGTTTGTTTCCTTGTGCAGGAAACCCACCACCAGACGATCCAGCCGGCGATCCTCGGAAAGAAGGGATTAACCCTCTTGACGAGACTAGTGAGTTAACCTACCAGGTTAACCATTGTTTCATCATTGGCGCCCACCGCTACTCTTAGCACTTTTTCCTGACCATCCCTTTCTCTCCAAAGATCATGTCTGATCGTCAAAACAACACTACCGGGGATAACCTAAACCCCGCGAACCAAGGGCCTGCAGGAACCATTCCCCCAGGCCCAAATGCTGAACACATTGGCACATCAACGCAAGGGGGCGCATCCCTTACGTTTGGACACGATTTATCACAGTACGCTCATGTGATACCTACAGGCATGAACCTTCATGCCTGGTATGACCAACAAGCAGCCATGTTGGCTGCAACATACAACAGAGCTTGCGCAGAAGCGCAAGTCTCCGCGGGGCATACCCCAGCACCGCACACCCCAGCGGGACGTACTTTACAGTACGACGGCAGGGCCCCAACCAATCCGGCCTCCAGAAGCAGGCACGAAGATCGCGGTTCCTCTTACTGCGACGTTCGCACACTTGATGAGGACGACTCCACATATGGGTCCCGCCACAGGAGCCATATACAGAGTCGCCTAGGCCCACATGGCGAAACTAGGCGACAGTCTACAGCCCACCACGGCCTAGGCATTCACAGCCGACTGGGACCCCAGTCCCACCGTGAAGGGCAAGGCTATACCGATCCGGACGATGGTACATACCGTGCGGAATCCCATGCCACCAGCAGCAGACCGGGAGGACGCAACTACGTCCCTCCCACTCATCCCCGCACTACGTACCTCCGCGCTGCAAAGCAGCACCGCGGACAACCTTACAGGCCGAAATCGGCGGCCGAAAACTCCAAGTTTGTCCTAGAAATCTCCCACGCCGATGTCACCACCACAAAATTCCCATTAAACATTGGGAAATACAACGGTTCAACCGACCCAGATGATCACAACAACATCTACGTCGGTGCCGGGTGCAACGGTAGGTGGGATGAACCCACCTGGTGCCATTTTTTCCCACAGACCCTAACAGGTCTGGCCAGGCCCTGGTTCGATTCCCTACCACCAGGATCACTGACTTCATTCGAGGACTTACAAGAAAAGTTCCTCGCACACTTCAGCCAACAACGACGCCATGAGCGTGATTCCATGGACGTCATGAACATCTGGCGCAGGGATAACGAATCGCTTGAAGCATTCGTTGTCCGTTACAATAAAGAATGCCTAGAGATAGGCGATGTTGCCGACCAAATGGCGCGTAACCATTTCATTGTTGCCGTTAAAGACGAGCAAATGGTTATGAACATCTCTGGCAAAGATGGTTTGCCTAAGAAGTGGGAAGATGTCATGGCTGCGGTCAAGACATATGCCCAGACTCAGCGGTCCCTAAGACCGCACATGTCAAAGGCACAACCCCAGGCGGAAGGCCAGTCTTCCCGCCAAGAGCCGAAGCACAGCAATAAGCGCAACCGGGACACATGGAATCGTGGCAGCGATTCCAGACCATATGTCCCACGAAGCAACCAGCCCGACGCAAGGGCTACAATCAACGCCCAACGTGAAAATCGGGCGTTAAAAAAGGAATATCGGGACCGCAGCTGGACCGAGATTAACCAGTCGCCAAGCGACGTCCTTCTCACGGACGCACAATTCTTGCGAACGGCCCAACCGATGAAGTCCAAAAAGAACCAAGATCTCGCACTCTACTGCGAGTATCACAAAGACAACGGCCACACAACAAACAGCTGCATCAGTCTCCGACTGGAGATTGAGCGAGCCCTAAAAGAGGGAAAACTGCAACACCTGTTGACAGGCGCACAAAAAGCTACCAAGCGCATCACTCCCCACAACGAGGGCACCTCCACGGGGAAGAGGACCATGTACGTAGCCTCTACCCACATGATCAACGGAGGAAGAGGAAGGCCGCGCAAGGCGGGAAGAAGACCGGAGAACGCCTGGAAGGACGAGCAAGTCGTCTTTCCAAAAGTCCGAGGCGGCCCGCGCGATAGACGCGCTGTGGTTATCACAGGCCACTTGGCTCACTACTGTACCGAGCGATTATTCATCGACCCGGGCAGTACATCCGATATTATATACGAGCAATGCTTCAACCAGTTCGATCAAGAAGACAAAGATCGACTGCAACCAGCGGATTACCCGTTGGCCGGGTTTGCAGGGGAAACCGTATTCCCCCTGGGCCAGATTACTTTTCCTGTGCACCTCACCAACGGGAGGCACACAAGAACGGAGGAGGTAAACTTCATGGTTTTACCGCACACCTCCAAATACGACGTACTTCTCGGGAGAGAATCCCAGGGTGATTTTAACATGATCACATCCGTCCCTCACTCTGCTATCGGTTTCCCAACCGAGACGGGGGTCGCGATAATATACGCCAGAAGGGAAGTTCTGTCTACGGACGACCTGCGTCCAGCCAAGGTAGCAAGGCCCACCCCCAACACGCAACCAGAAAAATGGGTGCTTAACGCAAGACACCCATAGCAAACGGTCACGTTGGGCCATGCCTTGACACCTACCATCAGAGCGCGCCTGAAGCAATTACTCTTCAAGAACCAAGACATTTTTGCGTGGACACCCGCAAACATGACAGGGGTACCGTGCGACATAGCGCAACACTTCTTGAATACCATGCCAGGTATCAAGCCAGTGATCCAAGGCCAACGCCACCTTGGATCAGCAAAAAACGCGGCGATGGAAGAGCAGGTGCAGGAGCTGCTCTCCGCAGGTATCTTGCGGGAAGTCAAATACCAGACTTGGTTATCCAACCCAGTCATGGTAGAAAAACCAAGCCGGGGCTGGCGCATGTGTGTCGATTACAAAGACCTCAATAAAGCCTGCCCCAAGGATTGTTACGCACTTCCGGAGATCGACGAGAAGGTCGATAACCTCGCACCATTTCGTTGGAAGTGCTTCCTCGATTGTTACAAAGGCTACCACCAAGTACAGATGGCAATCGAAGATGAAGACAAAACGGCATTCCGCACTCCTACCGGGAACTACTGTTACACCAAAATGCCGTTCGGGTTGCGCAACGCTGGCGCAACCTATCAAAAGTTGATGAACGACACTTTTCGCGGTCAAATCAGCAAAAGTGTCGAAATCTATATGGACGACCTGGTCGTCATGAGCATGGAGGAAGACACCATGCTCAACGATATCGAAAAAACATTCCAGACTCTGCGAAGCGTCAACATGAAGCTCAATCCAGGGAAATGCTCGTTTGGAATGGAAGAAGGCAAATTCCTAGGGTTCATCGTAACCAAGGATGGATTCAAGGTAAATCCGGAAAAAGTTCAGGCGATCGAACGCATGCCATCGCCCTCAACGATGAAAGAAATGCAACGACTAGCCGACAGGCTAGCCGCACTAAACAGATTCTTAGCCAACCACGCAGCTAAGTCATACCCTTTCATCAAGACCCTGCGGAGCTGCCTAAAAAAGGAACAATTCCAATGGACCGCAGAAGCCGAAAAAGCTTTCCGGGAGATGAAAGAGTGTTTGATCCAGCTCCCAACCTTAACCGCACCACGAAAAGCTGAACCTCTTATTCTATACCTGTCTGCCGCGGACAACGCGGTAGGCGCGGTACTCATAGTGGAGCGGGAAGGAGTTCAAACACCCATCTACTACATCAGCAAAATGCTCAACGACCCAGAGACAAGGTATTCCATCATGGAAAAGTTAGTACTCGCACTGGTGCACGCGTCGAGACGCCTACGACGCTACTTCGCGAACCACGTCATCACAGTACTAACCAACTACAGGATTGGCCCGATCCTATCTAAACCCGACATCTCTGGGAGGTTAGCAAAATGGGCAATTGAGCTGGGCGCACTTTCACTAAATTATAAGCCGCGCCCCGCAATCAAAGGCCAAGTCTTGGCTGATTTCGCTGCTGAAGTACCAGCAAACCGCATTCAAGAATGCGAAGAAGAACAAAACCCGACATCACCACCATCCTCCGCAGAAACCTGGGCACTATATACAGATGGCGCATCCAACGAAGATGGTGCTGGTGCAGGTCTGCGACTCGTCAGCCCCGATGGCCAAGAGCTAACCTATGCAATCCGCCTCGATTTCAAAAGCACGAATAACGAAGCGGAGTACGAGGCTCTATTGGCAGGACTACGTTTGGCAGTCAAACTCGACGTCCAACATTTGGAAGCACACGTCGATTCACTATTGGTTGCAGGGCAGATGCGTGGCGATTATGCCGCAAGAGGGGATATCATGATCCTCTACCTCGAACAATCCTTGCAACTAAAATCAAAGTTCACCTCCTTCAATATTCACCATATCAACAGGAGTGATAATAAACCCGCGGATACACTTTCAAAACTCGCATCCACCAGCTTACAACACCTGGCAAAAGAGGTACGCATCGAGATTCTGCAAAATCCTTCAGTACCCCTGCGCCAAGTTAATGTCATCCAGTACGGTACAACCTCCTGGATGACACCGATAATTGCTTACTTACAATCAGGTGTTACTCCCGAAAGCAAGGCAGAGGCACGCAAGCTACAATACAAAGCGTGTCATTACCAAATGGGAGACGGTATCTTATACCGTAAATCATACCTGGGGCCACTCCTACGATGCGTCAACCCCGAAGATGCCATATACCTTATCAAAGAAATTCATGAGGGAATATGTGGCATACACGCGGGCCCACGCATGATCGTGGCCAAAATCATGAACGCCGGATACTATTGGCCCGACATGCACCTGGACGCAGTCAAAGTCTTACGCAAGTGTTTCAATTGCCAGCGACATGCTCCCAAGAAATTGCGTCCCAAGAACAACCTGATCCCCGTCACCACCACATGGCCATTCCAAAAATGGGCAATCGATGTGGTGGGACCATTTCCAGACGCACCAGGTGCAGTGAAATTTATCATAGTAGCTGTGGATTACTTTACAAAATGGGTAGAGGCAAAGCCACTTGCATCAACCACCGCTATGATAACAAGGAAATTCGTGTGGGAACATATCATCTGCCATTTCGGTCTACCAATGTGCATCGTTACCGATAACGGTACCAACTTCGCCGCCGATGACTTTCAAAGATGGCTAAAAGAGCTAAACATTGAACACATATTCTCTTCAGTGGCGCATCCGCAAGGGAACGGCCAAGTCGAGAGTATCAATAAAAGCTTAGTGGAAGGCATCAAAGCACGGTTGGGAACAGCCAGACGCGGCTGGGTTGATGAACTCCCAAGTATTCTATGGGCTCACAGGACAAGCCCAAAAACAAGCAACGGTGAGACACCCTTCAGCCTGGTCTATGGCACTGAAGCGATGATCCCCGCAGAAGTAGGCCTCCCCTCACCTAGAATGTTGGCTATCAACAAGATAGACAACAATGAGGAACGCAGGATTGACTTAGACCTCTTGGAAGAAAGGCGCGAAAACGCTGCCATCAATGAGGCCAAATACAAAACCAAACTTGAAAAGTACTACAATGCACACGTTCGCATTTGTACTTTCAACCCGGGAGACTACGTCCTTCGCGACAATGAAGCATCTAACGCGGAACGCCTAGGGAAACTTGCCCCCAAGTGGGAAGGACCCTACCTCATCCAAGAGGTCCTGGGCAAAGGCGCATATAAACTTCAAACACTTGAAGGCGAAACTATCGCACGCACATGGAATGCACAACAGCTTCGACGCTGTTATATGTAAGCCATGTTTTTTACATTCACAATGTAACCTATTAGGCCACGGGCCATTTGCAAATAAATAAATAGACGATTCAATGCAATATTGTTTATTTATTTCTATTACAAATGCGTGTTCCACTCTGAGGTATACACAAAAACAGATTAGCAAAATCTTCATTCGCGATACCCACGCAGAATGGTAACCACACGCAACTATTATAATAGGCCAGCAATGGCAATACTGTTTGTCCAACCAAACACAATTCTTCATACTTGCATATCACCTAGATATGCAGAAGGCAATTACAGGTTTAGTGTCACTCACAGTAACATTAAACCCTTACAAATTCAAATATGCAAGTAGTAAAAACACTTGTACAAATTGAACGGAACAATTCTTTATATTCAAAAAATTCCTACACCTGCGCGGTGCACAGAGAATTTACATAAAGTTTTTCAAACAATTATGAGGAAACAAAAGGCACGCAGGCCAGGCTAATCTTTCTTTGTGCCGCTGGAACCCTCACCATCCTTGCTTGCCACAGAAGGTTTTTCCTCATCCTCTTCATCAGCATATAACACTTGCAAGCGGTCCATATAGTCCTCCGCTTCTAGTCACCTTTCAAGATCCTCTAAACCGGAAAGGGTCGTGTCATTATACGCTTCAACCGCAGCATCAAGAAGCGCTTCAGTATCCACACCGTGGAACCCGGATCGCTCATCAGTAAATCCGCCCCGGGCTGCAACATTCAAATGACCAATACAGCGGTTATAGCCAGCTTTAAAACCTGCATCCCGGGCACGCTCCTTGATCTCGTTAACACCTGATACAGTCTCAGGTGCGTCAAGGATGGCAGTAACAATCTGCGATACAAGAATACAAAGGTTATCAAAGGTAAACCTATAACAAAAATAACAAACGCAATGAATGCTTACATGCCCGATCCCGCGCATACGCATCCATTCTTGGTCGGCCTTAAGCAACTTAAGCGACGAATCAAGGCTATCTCTAGACTCCTCAGCCTCTCTTGCCCGCGCTTCAACCTCATCAACGCGGGCAGAAACCTCTTCAATAGTGGCCCCCCGGGTCCGCACTTCAGCCTGTTAACAAAACAAAAACAGGTATACGAAAACAATCAACATACTGGTGAGATATAAAAATTCAAAAGCAAGAAACTTATACCTTGAGGCCCAAGATAGTATTGGTTAAATTGGTGCGGTCAACATTCGCCTCCTGAAGAGCTTTTGCAGTGCGGACCTCCGCCTCCTTGGCCTCTTCAAGAGCCTTGTTAAGGCGAGCCTCCGCCTCCTTGGACTCTTCAAGAGCCTTGGCAAGGCAACTTTCCGCCTCTTTGGCCGCTTGGGCGGCCGCAACAGCTGCTGCTTTATCTTTAGCAAGCGCGGTATTTGTTGCCTTAGCATTGATAAGCTCCTGGCGAACACGAAAGAGAGTTTCATTCTGTTTGGCCCAAGAGTCTTTCCAAGCCTTGCGCTCATTAGAAAGTGTCTCACGCTCATTAGAAAGAGATTCTTTCCAACTCTGGCGCTCAGTGGAAAGCAGTTTGGCAAGGGTACGAACCTGTTTAAGCTCAGCAGTCGCAGCCCACTCTTCAGTCTGCTTGCGCTTTTCAAACACAACCCTGTCCCTTTCAAGCTGCTCGACACCCTCACGTGCAGCCTTCACCAACTCCTCAGCCTCTGCACGCAAGCGCACATTCTCCTCCTCCCTGCGCACCAACACCTTATAATTTTCCATAATGGCATTGGCCATTACGGAACTCCCAACAAGCATGGAGGAGAGTTGGTTAATCTGGGCTTCAGTTGGTAGGGCACGGGCCCGGTTGACTTCAAATGGGGTGCCCAGACCACCCAAAATCTCCCTACACGCGGAGGGATCAGCAGAAATGTCATCCCCTTGCATCACAGACCATGGAGGACGGTGATAAGACATGGCCCGATCTTCCGTATTGGTGCGGTAATAATACTCCAATTCAGACTCTTCAGGCTGAATGGGAGTCTCTACGAAACCCGCACCTCCGGAACCAGAACCAGAAGCCTTCTCAGCAACAGGAGACTTTGGCTTTTCAGTATAAGCAAATTTCAAATTCAGATCATCCGCATCCTCTGGGGTAATGACATTGTCATGAGAATCTACCGTGTCATGGATCTGGGCCGCAGACCCCTTCCCAGTATCTTCCTCCCGCACAGAGGGTTCAGACGTCACAACCTTATGAACCCCCGCACCCGCAGCAGTGTCATGCGGGGGAGGAGGAGGAGCATCAAATATGGTGAACCCTTCATCTTGGGGTTCTGAAATCAAAGCAAAAACACTTTGAATTACAAGTACAAATATAAATTATTTGACTAAGTAATACATCACGTACCAGGAACAACCGCAGGTTTCTTGTGTCCCAGAAAAGCCCTGCGTCTGACCTGAATCTTCGGTTTCTTTCCCTCACCAGCATCAACAGCTTTCCCCGCTTTCCTCTTCTTCTCATCCGCAGCCTTAGAACCCGCAGTGGTTCCACCTGTGGCCGCACCAGCACCTGGAACACCCAAGCCCTCAAGGGTGTCAGATACTACCACGTAATCGGTATATCTGCGGAAATGAGATCGAGAGATACCTGCTGCATGCGGAACCAAAGGCGGAACAACAGGAGCCTCATTTTTCTTCTTGCCGCGACCCCGCACGGGTTTATCAACTTGTTTTTTCTCTGCATGCTTTTTAGGGGCACCCTTTGAATCAAACTTACCAAGGGCCCCAAGGGTACCTGCAAGAAGAACTTCAGCAACATGAAACTTATGAGGCAAGAAAATAAGGCTACGAATTATACCTTTGCCCTGCAGCAGGAGTGCATTCAGTGCATCGCGTGTAGGAACGCGGAAGTTATGAAGAATGGTCAAATTAAACCCTGCACCTTCAGCAGTCTGGACAATATCAACCTTGCCAGTAAAGGTTGGATCAAATATCTTCCACAGCTCAACAACTTCTTCTGATGTACACGTTCAAATTAATAAGCAAACAACGGGATAATAAGACCGTGCAAGAGTAAAAACACTTACCACCAGTTTTCTCCCGCACAACGGGCCTTGAATGCTTATCGGCCCTAGTCAATAACATCCGCAGCATCCACAACTCGGTGTTCTTCAACAACCTATGCTCTATAGTCTTCAACCGTGGAAACCACTCCGCATTGTCCGCATTAGGAATGGCAATGTCCTCCGCAGGAATAGGCTCATTAACATTCCGCAGAGGTATGTTGACAACGACCGCGGAAGCTTTAACATAGAAGAACTTGCTCTTCCACTTTGTAATACCCTTAGGAGGGGTCATCAACTTAATACTTCCGTACCGTTCTCGGAAGGAGAAGAAGCCTGAGTTCACCGTCAACTGATAAAATCCCCGGAAATTGTCAACGGTAACCGGCAAACCAAGGGCACGAAAAGTTGATTCAAAGTGCCAAATCCGAATAAACCCAAAAGGACTCATTTGGGAGATATGGACCTTGTAATGTTCTAACAAATCAGCAACAAAAACGGTCAATGGTAAACGAAGATTACCATCGATGAAAGAATCGGCCCACAGGGTCACGTGACCGGCTGGAGCACAAGCACCGGTGTCACCGTCTTGGGGATGAACAGCCCCAAACTCGGAGGGCATTTGTGTACTGATCATCAGTTGGTCGAAGGACGCTTTCGACCACTTCAACGGTGGCAAGCCACCACCAGGAACAATACCACCATCATCTTCTTCTTCCCCGGCCACCGGAGAAGAGGTTTCAGGGTTTTCACCCTCCACATTATGTGGGTTAGATGATTCAGCCATCAGAAATATGAAGAAGAGAAATATCGAGTTACACAAAAACTCGAAAAACTCAGAAAGTTGCCGGAAAGAAGACAGATTCACCGGAGAAGACGAAGAGAGCACACCCCCTTTTCACCGGAAATTTTTTTCAAATTTTGAACAAAGTGAGGGGAACCCAAACGGTTTCCCCTTATATACTCATCGCAATAAATGCGGTGGTGTAACCGACTTACAAAATTAAAAAAAGGGCCACTTACGTTTCGCCACGTGTTCAGCGACTTTTCAGCTGACGGTTATAACGCGCGAGTGACGGCCCATGCGCCTTACAGATTTGACCTTTACACTACTTGCTACAGTGCAGTTATGACCTCGGTCAATGCAAACGTCCTTTCAGAACATCACATGTCAGAGTTCTACCAACTTTCAACAACCCACACGTGCCCTCAGCCACGTAGACAAAACAAAAGCGACAAACATTACCCAAACTTAAGCGGCATGCGGTTTCTCTGGTTTACCGCACCATAACCCATACCGCATGTCGTTTTTTACATACCCCTCAAAAAAGGAAAAAATATATATCTTTAAATTATATAAGGGGGTATAAGCAATAACCGCACATACCCACGCGCACACGTGGAATATGCGGAGAGGACACACAATAACCCGCACAGGTGTGTCAGATACTCAGAACCAGCATGGTTTTTTGGACTGCGAAAACCGCTTCTCAGGATGCGGTAAACCGCACTTCATGTAAGCTTCTTCAAGCTTCAAAACCCTCATTTCCGGTTCATAACCACGGAGGGAACGCAAACAGCTTCTCCTCAAGGAAACGAACAAGTATGCTGAGCAACCGCACATCAGCAACCCTGTCTCCTGAACCTTCAAGAGCTACGTCCAGACTACAAGACTTCTAGAAGCGAGTTCTTTGCTACAAACTGCAACTACTCGTGAGTAGTTACTACAAACCGCAACTATGCGAACGGTAGCTACGGAAGAGCCACAACTAAAGCACCATGCGGAGGAGCAAAGCTACTTCAAGGAAAACTGCTTTTCAACCAAGCATCAAGGAAAGTGGTCACAAAACGAATGCGGAAGAGTTTCAACCAACTTCCCAAGTATCCAAGGTGATCTCCTCCGGTAACACCACTTATAGAAAAGCTACCTTCCACAAAAGCGTGAAGGAAAGTAGCTCCAGAACAGCGGTAACAAGTCTGCTTATGACTAGTTACCCATCTATGGACAACATAGAATAAACAATGGTGGGCACAACCCTGCCTATGACCATGTTTATCTGCACATAGTCCAGATTCACATTGTTCGACCAAACACGGCCAACAAGGGTGCAACTACCCCACGTTCCTCAAACGAACATGGCCAACAAGGTACGGCAACGAGGTAACCGCAAAGAACGTGCGGTTACTAGAGAGCTAAACCTCAGAGGACGTGCAGTTACTTGAGAGATAAACCGCAGAGGACGTGCGGTTACTAGAAAACTCAACTGGAGAACATGAATACCCCACAAAACAGGGTTCATCATTGCATGTCCAGTTGCTAAACATAGAGCTTGAGCAAAGTACTTACAACTTTGCACTAGCTGACGCAGAGGTTACAACTAGACTGACGAAGACGCACATCTTCAGTCACGATCTCAAAGGTTGGTTCGAACCCTGTTGACACCTTCAGTCACCGTCTCAAAGGTTGGTTCGAAACACCAACAGGTGACTGATGACACCAAGAAAAGGTAGACTAAGAGTCGAGTCCTTGGCTGAGAATTCCGCATCAGACGGAACTTGCTCACCAAACACCCTTCTCAAAGGAAGAAACAATCCACTAGAAAGGCCTAGCCATCTGCATGGCCCATACTTAACCTTCTAGACAACATAGTCCAGTATCCCTCCCACATGCAACTTGCATACGGAAGGAACACTAGACTGGGGGGACTTGAAGGGGTATGGTCCCAGATCTCGCGTCAGCACGACCGTGAAGGACCACTACCCTTATCAAAAACCTCCAACAACAATAAATTCACCTGCGTCCGCATGGGCACATGCGGACACAGCGGTCCAATCTGTCCAGTGATGAGAAGACTTACCTTAAGGACAGAAACTAATGTTACACATAGCGATGCGGCCCCGCGCCGCATCCTATGAACATTTTCGTCACGACAAGGGATCTGGATAACAGTAACAGTCACTCAGCAGGCAATGCGGCATAACACCGCATCCCGCGTGAATCATGGATGGAACAACCAACGCGGGAACAACATCAAAGACCGCAAGCAGCGATGCGGCCTAGCACCGCATCCTGCCTACTAGGCAAGTGGGTCTGACACCACAGTGCAAGTGGCACTGGGAACGGTCGCCTACCGGCCCACGTGTATACAACAGTCTGACACCACAGCAGGACGTGGCATCACCACAGTGTCCGACAGGTCTGACACACATGCAAATAGCTGTGCGATGTCAGGCTAACTACTCAACTACCCTCCTTCACTCCTCGGCTATAAATACCGACCCCAAACCAGGTTTGAGGTATCTCTTCTCAACTCTCTCAATACTACTACTAACACACTTTGCTTCCCAAGCAAACTACTGATTCTCACACCGGAGAGTGGTAACAAGGAGCACCCCCCACCCCATCTTCCTTGTTGCGAGTCACGGTTTGTTTCCTTGTGCAGGAAACCCACCACCAGACGATCCAGCCGGCGATCCTCGGAAAGAAGGGATTAACCCTCTTGACGAGACCAGTGAGTTAACCTACCAGGTTAACCATTGTTTCATCAAACCCCTAAAAATGGAAATTTGTGATTTTTAGATCAACGTAAAAGATCATATACACTTTCAAAAAAAAAAAAAAATTTCTTGACTTTAATCACACTTGTATTTTATGCATGTTTACTCGGACAACACGAAACCTATGATAAATTAGTCAATCAAAAAGAAACTTGTCATCTATATTTTTTTTTTAAATGTACAAAGTTTTTTTTTTCTATGTTAAACTTCCTTTGACATGTTTTTAAACCATTATAATACGTTAAGAACGTTGAGGATTTTGTTTATTAAATGTAAAGATATCAATAGAGGTCGGGATATTAACTTAGGTGGTGTTTATTTTTTCAGATGCAAAAGGTCTGCGGACCACATCTGCAGGCATCTGCAGGAGAAGAGGTGGACCAAAGGTCTGCAGTCTGCAAGGAGAAGAGGGTTTGTTTTTTTTACTTCTACGAAAACCAATTCACAACACACACACAACACTCCTCTCTCTCTACCTTCATCTACCACCACCACAACCATCCGCCACCACCTCCACCACCGCCCACCTGCACCACCACAACCAACAACCACCGTCAAGCACCACCGCCCCATGTCTCCTGCCGCGAAGCCAAGCACCACCGCAAACCCTAGGGCATGGGTCTGCGGATGAAGAACATCAAACCCACCACCGCCGATCAAAACCCACCACCGCCGATCTCTCTCTTCTTTCCCTCTCTCTCTCTCTCTCTCTCTATGTCGCAACCCCCGATCCCTTATCTGTCCCGGGAACGGGCGGACGCGAACTCAGAGTTTCGGTGGTATCAGCTTGTTAATTTGGCAGCGGAAATTACATCAGGACCGTAGTTAGGAAATGTTTATCAGAGTAAAACCACCATGTTTAATATTAATAATCACATGGGTAAAACCCAAGTTTCTTATTACAATACGTTTATAGGGAAAAACCCTATTTTATTGAATTTAAAACATCGTCTTTTTAGGTAACTTTTATAGCCACATTTTCCCTAAGCCTTCAGTGCTTTCCAGCTGACTTTTTACTAATTGGCTATCACATTGTGTTACCTGAAACATGTTTTAAAAACATTTGTCAGTGGAAAATACTGGTGAGTGAATCCCAGTTTAATCAAGAAACATTTTATCAATTAAAACAGTATTGAGAGCGATCACATTGTTTATTTCTACACAATTACTCATTCAGTACTGTCAATCCTGACTTGCGGGTCATATTACACATTGGCTAACTCTTTGTCCAATGGTAACGTACTGTCATCCTGACTTACTACTCGCAGTAGTAAATTTTGTATACAAAACCCCAACATACCGGCAGTAATTGAAGAACTACAAAGACTCAATCACCGCTTAATCACATTGTAAAACATTTAAGGTTTTGTAAAATATTACGAAACGGTTAACAAAAAGAGGATAAACTCACATTGCTATCTTAGACTTCGCGTAAGGGTTTCCTGGAAATAATCTACAGTTTACACAAATGTACATAGGTTAGTATCATAACCCTTTGAAAATATTAATGATACCCTCCCCGAGACGACATTCCAACAACTACGTCGGGCAGAACCACGACAGTTGTTACGGAACCCTAAATCAATCGGGCAGCGTATCTATTACGAAACTGGGGTTACAATACTTACAACGGGGCAGAACCTTGCTAATTAGGGGGTATAATACCAGCTTTCTATGCCTAATATTTCAGAATTTGAGATACAGAAATGTTTGTGAACGAATTGAAATGAAATCCGATGCGTTCTATTTATAGGTGCTGAATTTGGGTCTCACGCGGCCCGCGTAAAGGATAAGCGGGGCTTACGCGGCCCGCCTCGTAGCCAGGTAGGGTTTAGGTGATCCGGTTCATCGCCTAGACTTGCCACGATGTCGACACGTGTTAGCCTCTGGTGTCGCTGTGTTGTTGATCTTACGCGGCCCGCGTAAGTGTTAAGGTGAGCTTACGCGGCCCGCCTTAACTTAAAGTTCTACCGGAATCAAGTTTCAGCCTTGATACAACCCGCGTGAGTGTTGGGGTGGGTCTACGCGGCCCGCATCAACTCACAATTTCAATTTTATTTATTTTAAATACTATTTAATGTATTTCGGGCTCGATTTTCACATACGGGGTGTAGTTAGAACATTTTAAAACATACAGAGGTGTCGGAAATATTATGAGGTGGTCGGTTTTATTGAGGGTTGTTACATTCTCCCCACCTTGTTTTAGAACTCGTCCTCGAGATCTACTGGAATAAGTGCGGATATTTCCTTTGCATTTCTGATTCAAGCTCCCATGTGTATTCAGGTCCTCTTTTGGAGTCCCACTTCACTTTGACCAGAACTAATCTCTTATGCTTGAGGTTCTTGACTTTCCTGTCTTCAATCTGTAGAGGCCTTTCTACAAACTTGAGTTGTTCATTTACCTCTATATCCTTAAGAGGTACTATCAGTGATTCATCAGCCAAACACTTTTTGAGATTAGATACATGAAATACATCATGTATTCCTGTCATTTCTTCTGGCAATTGTAGCTGATAGGCTACATGTCCTATTCTTCTAATAATCTCAAAAGGTCCAATATACCTGGGACTTAGCTTTCCCCGTTTGATGAATCTTACTACTCCTTTCCAAGGAGAGACTTTCAATAATATTTTATCTCCTACTTGAAATTCCAATGGATTGCGTCGGTTATCAGCATAACTCTTCTGTCGATCACGTGCTGCTTTCAGTCGTTCCTTGACTTGAATAATCTTGTCGGTTGTTTCTTGCACTATCTCAGGTCCAGATAGTTGCTTCTCCCCAATTTCTACCCAACAGACTGGGGTCCGACACTTTCGTCCATAAAGTGCTTCGAAAGGTGCAGCATTGAAACTTGTGTGATAACTGTTATTATATGAAAATTCTATTAAAGGTAAGTGATCGTCCCAATTACCTCCGAAATCAATTACACAAGCTCTAAGCATGTCCTCCATTGTCTGAATTGTTCTTTCGCTTTGTCCGTCCGTTTGAGGGTGATAAGCCATGCTTAGATTTAACTTGGTTCCCATTGCCTTTTGGAAACTTGATAAAAAATGAGAGGTAAATCGGCTATCTCTATCAGAAACAATTGATAAAGGAATGCCATGTAAAGAAACAATTTCATTTACATATAATTTAGCTAACTGTTCCATACTGAAAGTTTCTTTCATTGGTAGGAAATGAGCTGACTTGGTTAGCCTATCTACAATCACCCAGATTGTATCATTACTTTTCTTTGTTTTGGGTAATTTAGTAACAAAATCCATTGTTATTAATTCCCATTTCCACACTGGCATTTCTAACTGTTGTAGAAATCCTGAGGGTTTCTGGTGTTCAGCTTTGACTTGTGAACAAGTTAAACATTTAGAAGCATAGGCTGTTATGTCCTTTTTCATTCCTATCCACCAGAAATTTTTCCTTAAATCCTGGTACATTTTATCATTTCCTGGATGCATCGTATACTTAGATTTATGGGCTTCTTCTAATATACGATGACGTAGGTTTTCTAATTTAGGTATCCATATTCTCTTTTCATGGAATTTCCAAATTCCATCTGTTCCTTGTTCTAATTCTTTTAACATACCTTTCAGTTTTTCAGAATCATCCTTGATTACTGATTCTTGTGCTTCTCTTATTTGATCATTTAAATCTACTTGCAGATTTAATTTAAGAGAATGTACCCTTTTTGGCTTTTCATGATACTTTCGGCTTAAAGCATCTGCCACTACATTTGCTTTTCCTTCATGATACTGGATATCACAATCATAGTCACTAAGCATCTCCATCCAACGTCTTTGTCTCATATTCAACTCCTTTTGTTTGAAAACATACCTTAAACTCTTATGATCAGTGAATATGGTAAACTTACTACCATAAAGGTAATGTCTCCAAATCTTAAGAGCAAAAATTATAGCTCCTAACTCTAAATCATGTGTTGAATAATTCTCTTCATGCTTCTTAAGTTGTCTAGATGCATATGCTATAACCTTTTGTCGTTGCATTAATACACATCCATAACCTAATTTGGAAGCGTCACAATAGACTACAAAGTCTTCAGTTCCTTCTGGTAACGCTAATATGGGTCTATGGGTTAATCTTTGCTTAAGGATTCTAAAGGCTTCTTCTTGTTTTAATCCCCATTCAAACTTAACAGATTTACAGGTTAGCTTAGTTAAGGGAATGGCTATTCTAGAAAAATCTTGAATAAATCTTCTATAATAACCGGCCAATCCTAAGAAACTTCTAACTTCGGTTGGTGACTCAGGGGTTTTCCATTTAGTAATCGGCTTGATTTTTGTGGGATCCACATGAATTCCTTCATGGTCGACTAAGTGTCCGAGAAACTGTACATGTTCTAACCAAAATTCGCACTTGGAAAATTTAGCATAAAGTTTTCCTTTCTTAATAAACTTAAAAGTGCGTGCAAATGCTTTGCATGATCTTCCTTATTCTTATAATAAATGTGAATATCATCTATGAAGACGATTATAAATTTATCCAAATATGGCTTACATATTCGGTTCATCATGTCCATAAATGAGGCTGGGGCATTGGTTAGACCAAATGGCATGACAGTAAATTCATAATGGTCATACCTTGTTCTGAATGCGGTTTTAGGAATGTCATCTTCATGTACCTTTAATTGATGATATCCTGACCTTAAATCGATTTTAGAGAAAAATCGAGCTCCTTGCAGTTGATCAAACAGATCATCGATTCTTGGTAATGGGTACCGATTCTTAATCGTGACTTTGTTTAATTCACGGTAATCGATGCACATACGCATTGATCCGTCCTTCTTTTTAACAAACAATATTGGTGCTCCCCAAGGTGACGAACTTGGCTGTATAAATCCTTTCTCTTACAATTCGTCTAATTGTTTCTTCAATTCTTGCATTTCTACAGGTGCCAGACGATAAGGTGCTTTGGCAATCGGTGCTGTTCCTGGTATTAAATGGATTCTGAATTCAACTTCTCTATCTGGAGGTCGCCCTGGCAATTCTTCTGGAAATACATCTGAAAACTGAGATACTACTGGAATATCCTTTAAATCCTTTCCTTTAGTGTTAGTGATTATGGAAATCAAATACACTATAGAACCTTTTCTTATATAACTTGCAGTTTTCATCACAGAGATGAATTTTGTAGATCTATATGATTATCTCCTTTAATTGTGATCGTTTTACCTTTTGGTGAATTTACTTGAATTGACTTTTGATCACATAAAATACTGGCTTTATTGGCTATTAGCCAATCCATTCCTAAAACAACATCAAATCCTGCCAGATTCATGGGATAAAGGTTTGCAATAAATTTCTGATTTAAAATTTATATTCTTGCTCCCTGCAAGATTTCAGAAATCCTAACGGTTTCTCCATTAGCTGTCTCTACTAAGCATTCTTGTGGTAGTTTAGTTAATGACAGATTTAGAAATTTGCAAAATGATGTATTAATAAAACTTTGGTTTGCACCAGAGTCAAATAATACTTTAGCAAAGACATCATTAACTAAAAACGTACCAGCTATGACATCTGGAATCATCTTGTCTTCATCTGCAGTTAGAACAATTGCTCTAGCATTTTGAGTATTCTTGTTGTTTGTAGCTGGAGCTAATTTCGGGCAATTAAGCTTGATATGACCTTGTTCTCCGCAGTTGTAACATATCCCGTTGTTAGCTTTCTTCCTGCAATTTTCTTCCTTGTGTCCCAATATTTTGCAAAAGTTACAGTATATGGAGCATCTTCCTGAATGCTTTCTTTTGCAATTCTTATAGTAAGGTGTAGAGGTAGAACCTATATTTTTCCCACGATTAGAATTTCCAGAACGAAATTCTTGTGTGAGCTTCTGGGTTAGGTTCCTCTTTTGATCTTCCTCTCGGGTACGGACTAATTCATCTGTCAAGGTATTTGATAGTTCTACAGCTTCTTCTATGGTTTGAGGTCTAGCTGCCTTGACTACGTGTCTTATCTCCCCAATTAATCCCCAGATATAACGGAAGATTAACACTGGTTCAGGTGAAGCAAGAGTTGGCACTATTCTAGCATATTCGAAGAATATTTTAGTGTATCCCTTACTATCTACACCAGTCATCCTAAGGTTTAGGAATTTGTTTGCTATATGTTCCTTCTCATTGGGTGGGCAAAATTTCCTTTCTACCTTGTTCTTAAATTCCTCTCATTCCATATTGTAGGTTCTATCACTTCCTCTTGATTGGAGGATAGTGTTCCACCATTCTAGTGCTGAATTCTTAAACAGATTTGAGGCAAACAATATCTTATCTTCTTCAGCACACTTGCTTATCCTTAAGACTGTCTCAGTTTTCTCTATCCAGCGTAGGGTTGCAATGGCCCCCTCATTGCCCGAGAATTCCATTGGTTTACAAGACCAGAATTCTTTATAAGAACAACTGTAAGACACGGTTCTTCTCCTTTTGGGAATGGGCATTTGAAGTACAGGTCCATTGTTCACGCTGTTTTCGGGTTCGATGGGTCGCTTACTGCTATGCTTACTTTTATTATTCGCTTCTTGAATAGTTTGAATAATAAATGGCATTGCATCTATGATTCCTTGTGCCACTATATGTTGAACAGCACTATTATCCATTTGGTTCCCATTGTTATTGATGCTTGGATTCTCATTAACCACGTTAATGTTACTCTGGTTATCATTATTCAGATTTCCTTGATTTCCTTCATCGGCCATCTGAATTTTAAACATTTATCCCATATTAATATCACAAGATAATATTTAATATAGTTAATCACATGATACGCAATCTAGCCAAAAACGTTGATCATTGCGACTTATACTCTATTTTCATATACTATGCGTCTATTACACACTAGTACTGAAATAAAGATTACAATACCAACATAAAGAAAATTACACTAATATTAATAGGCATCCGTACACACATATTTTATTTTATTTTATTTTATTATATTATATTATTCTTACTATTACCATCTCCTCCATCACATCTACGGATATGGATTTATCTAAAAATCCATATTGCGCTCATCGTATTTCCATACGAGACGCTCTCCCACCTGTCGCATTCTCTCACTGCTTTCTAGAATTTCCTCACCAAAGGTCCTAAGTTCTTGCACGTTTTCTGCACTCATTGGGGGTGCAGGTTCTAGGACTGGGTTCGGAATCTGGGGTGCGGGTTCCTGATATGGGGGTGAAAGTTCCTGGGTAGGCTCCTATGGGTGTGTCTTCATGGATAGGGTAACGTTGCACAAAGTCCCTATTATCGTCCCACCAGGAGTCGTAATTTGGGTCTAGGGGGTTTGGTGCAGGTACCCTAGGGATTTCCTCTGGGTTGAAGTCATGCATCTCCACTTGGTTTTCAGGGTTTTCTATCTCCATGGGTTGATCTGGGATTAGTGGTTGTGGGGCTACTAGTTGTTCCAGACTTGGGTCAGAAGCAGTTGTAGCTAGGATATGAAAATTGGCTAGGCTTCTATTAAGCATATCCTGTGTATGGGCATCTGTCTTTCGCTTAGCGGCTGCTAAAACTTTTTGCTGTTGCAATTTTCGCATTCTTTTCCTACGTGCAAAAGCTTCCTTACTGAACCATCCTCGTTTCTTATGAGGGAATGGATCTTCTGACTGAGCTTTAAAAGCAAACATTCCTTCTTCCTGATCAGCAGAATACCCAGAAAGGGCAGGCTGTGAAGAGGTACCTTCACTCCTAGGTGAATCAGATAACTGATGACTCATGTCTGAGGGTCCTTGATCACTCATACTGTAAACTAATAAATAGTCAAATAACACATAACACATAAATACAGTTATGCACGTATTTCCATAATTTATTTCCTAACACAAACTTTAGAATTTAAGTGTCAGCAGAACGCTTCTTTGGCTTAGACCAGTGGCTAGGCTCTGATACCACCTTCTGTCGCAACCCCCGATCCCTTATCTGTCCTGGGAACGGGCGGATGCGAACTCAGAGTTTCGGTGGTATCAGCTTGTTAATTTGGCAGCGGAAATTACATCAGGACCGTAGTTAGGAAATGTTTATCAGAGTAAAACCACCATGTTTAATATTAATAATCACATGGGTAAAACCCAAGTTTCTTATTATAATACGTTTATAGGGAAAACCCCTATTTTATTGAATTTAAAACATCGTCTTTTTAGGTAACTTTTATAGCCACATTTTCCCCAAGCCTTCAGTGCTTTCCAGCTGGCTTTTTACTAATTGGCTGTCACATTGTGTTACCTGAAACATGTTTTAAAAACATTTGTCAGTGGGAAATACTGGTGAGTGAATCCCAGTTTAATCAAGAAACATTTTATCAATTAAAACAGTATTGAGAGCGATCACATTGTTTATTTCTACACAATTACTCATTCAGTACTGTCAATCCTGACTTGCGGGTCATATTACACATTGGCTAACTCTTTGTCCAATGGTAACGTACTGTCATCCTGACTTACTACTCGCAGTAGTAAATTTTGTATACAAAACCCCAACATACCGGCAGTAATTGAAGAACTACAAAGACTCAATCACCGCTTAATCACATTGTAAAACATTTAAGGTTTTGTAAAATATTACGAAAAGGTTAACAAAAAGAGGATAAACTCACATTGCTATCTTAGACTTCGCGTAAGGGTTTCCTGGAAATAATCTATAGTTTACACAAATGTACATAGGTTAGTATCATAACCCTTTGAAAATATTAATGATACCCTCCCCGAGACGACATTCCAACAACTACGTCGGGCAGAACCACGACAGTTGTTACGGAACCCTAAATCAATCGGGCAGCGTATCTATTACGAAACTGGGGTTACAATACTTACAACGGGGCAGAACCTTGCTAATTAGGGGGTATAATACCAGCTTTCTATGCCTAATATTTCAGAATTTGAGATACAGAAATGTTTGTGAACGAATTGAAATGAAATCCGATGCGTTCTATTTATAGGTGCTGAATTTGGGTCTCACGCGGCCCGCGTAAAGGATAAGCGGGGCTTACGCGGCCCGCCTCGTAGCCAGGTAAGGTTTAGGTGATCCGGGTCATCGCCTAGACTTGCCACGATGTCGACACGTGTCAGCCTCTGGTGTCGCTGCGTTGTTGATCTTACGCGGCCCGCGTAAGTGTTAAGGTGAGCTTACGCGGCCCGCCTTAACTTAAAGTTCTACCGGAATCAAGTTTCAGCCTTGATACCGCCCGCGTGAGTGTTGGGGTGGGTCTACGCGGCCCGCATCAACTCACAATTTCAATTTTATTTATTTTAAATACTATTTAATGTATTTCGGGCTCGATTTTCACATACGGGGTATAGTTAGAACATTTTAAAACATACAGAGGTGTCGGAAATATTATGAGGGGGTCGGTTTTACTGAGGGTTGTTACACTCTAGGGTCTCTCTCTCTTCTTTCCTCTTATGCAGGTATGTGGAGAGTGGTGGTGGAGATGTGGTGGCGGAGGTGGTAGCGGAGATGTGGGGGTGGATGTCACACCCCCAAAATCCACACGCGGAGTATCACCGCATGGAGGCATGACTGACCAGGATCCAGCCACCAATCATATTGAACAATGTATTTAAAATAAATAAAATCCAACCACACAATATAATTGGTGTTCAAAAATGAGTTAACCAAGTTCAAGTTAAATAGCGAAAGCATAAAACGTAAAACCAAAATATAAGTTCAATAAGTTTAAATGTAACATGGCACACAACCGTCCATGCTCCACAACGACTCCTCCTGCTCGTGCAAGCTCCAAAGATACCTAACGACCTGCAAGGCATGTAACAACGAGTCAACAACAAAGTTGAGTGAGTTCACAGTTGGTGTTCATTGTTAAGTTGTTTCAAAAACCATGAGTTCATTTGTAAGTCGTAAGTTAACCAGTTTACCCTGTTTGCCAAACATATCCACAATCAATGGGGGATTCCCCATGTTAACCACTAGACCTATTTACCATATCGACCACTGACTAAAGTAAGTTGGTGCACTAGCGTCAATGTCTATCATCATTAACGTGCCCAGATCCATTAGTTCACGCCCGTCCTCTGCGGCACGGTGTGAGGCTTGTCAAACCTAAATAGCGCTATCTAACTAATGACCCACTCGCCATTGGCCCGGCGATTAAGTCGATATAAAAGGAGGGACTTCATGATAGAAAGTTTTGGTCTAGTATCCGTGTTGTCACCCTTTAGTAAAGAGGGTGTGTACGAAATCTCTAAACTAGGAGATTACGCAGGTTTCGATTAAATACTTATCACATGTTGTCACCCTTCAATAAAGAGGGTGTGTACGTGTTCCAAACCAAGAGATCACGCAGTTTCCGTTCAAATCCTTTACCCATTCTCAACCCCTGGGAATCCCATGCCTTGTAGAAAGTGTGAACTCACCTCGGTTTGCTCGGCAGATTGTTTACTTGTTTTATCGTTCTAATCAACCACGTCCTATTTTACGGTTTACCAAGTTTAGTCAGACATGTATATGGATATTTCACACATGTATACAGATAGCACATAATGCACTTAAAACAATCTAGTCATAGAATCATGTTTGGAAACCCACATATAACCATACTGGTGCTTGGTACCACCTTCACTCATACATACACTTTTATACACATACATTGAGTAGCCTATATATTTATGTATATATATATTCGTATACATATATGCACAGCAAATCAAACCAATGTACCTATTCATCACATGCACACACAACTTATAAATTAGAAATCAACGCGCATGATCGTATACGAGTTCGTGTTCTTGAACGGAATCGAATCGGAACTTCCATCATGAACATGTATCGATGTACACATATGGCTATCAATAGTTGCATAAAATCACTCAATTTTGGACACAGATATTCATAGTTCGATCACATACGCTCGACATCATTACCCCGTTTCGTGCCTACACCTATGGCGTTGTTAAATTTATAATCAGATCAACAAATTTATGAATCACGTTCAGATCATAATATTCATACATGTCATCGCATAAACCCTTCATACATACTGTTACATATGCATGCATACTCACTAAATAATTTTCACAAAAACAATCACATATAAGCATGGTTCATATTTTTCATAACCTACCAATCCACTGCAGTTTATATACAAACATAATCATATGGATCCACACACAGTTTCATGATTTTCAACTTTGTTGGTGTTCATATATACACACAGATTTCGCACACCCATAAATAATTAACCAGGGAATTATGTGAACATTAACTACAACTCGAACCGAAACCGTGACGAATCTTATAACCAGAATTACGAGCGAGTGGGGGAATAGAGGATCTTACCGGTGTTCGGCGGAGACTGAACTCGCTGGAGAAGACGATGATGATGGCTGGTTCGTCGCGGATTTTCGAGGGAGGGAGGAATAGTTGTGACGTGAGAGGGGTGGGTCTACTTGCTGCCGTAGAGTTTGTGTTCTTATGAGATCTTTATGCAATATATAAACAAACTCACGTAGTTGATGGCTGAACAAAAGGAAGTCGGTGGAAACTTGTGGGTGTGGGCCGAGACATGAGGTAGGGTGGGTTGAAAATTTGGGTTGCATGAAGGGCTGTTACGTGTAGGCTGATTGGGCCGCAGCAAGTGGGGGTCGGTTTGGGTTTGATACGGAACACAAAAAGGGAAGACATAACACAATTCGTTTGCTGCACTAGATTCTCAATTTACATACATCCATAAACTATTATATATATATATATATATATATTGTGTGGTTATTTTTGTTATTATTATTATTATAAACATAAGATTAACTAATAAAAATTTATATAACATCAATGTAAAATATACGCACTAAGGGTTCGGGCCTCACAAGTTTCGAGTTATGCGGTTTAGGTCATGGTTGCAACGGTTCGAGGAGGTTCATCACCAAGCGGACTTGGTTTCGACTACGCGTTTGCACACGATGAACTAAATGAGTATAACTTTAATCCGCTGAAAATAGATAAATATAAATACTTATTTAAATGAGCGAAACGAACGATTTATACCTCAAATTTACGGGTTGTCACACCATCCCCAAGTTGAAAGAAATTCCGTCCCGAAATTTAGTACGTGATTACTGAGGAAGCTAGTTAAGTTGCGTGGTTTCCTGGTTTTTCTTGGGGTGTCACATCATTCCCCCGTTGGTTTGGAATTTCGTCCCGAAATTCCGCAGAACGATAGGAATGAGGTCGATAGAAAAGGTCTGATCAGCAAGAACAAGATTGCAACCCTAAACTATGTGTGTGGCCTCTAGACTTTTACCGCTTGCTAGTTCTACTTTGTGCTTGGTGTTCAAAAGTGTTGGGGTACGATTAAGCATTTGACTAACTTTTAAAGACACGTAACTAGTATTGGCACCCGAATCAAATAAAACAATAACATAAAAGTCGTCAAGTAGGAACTCACCCTGACCGATCACGAAGGCACGTCCCCTAGCACCATTGCCGTCGTTGTTACCCCCATTGTTGTTCCCATTTCCTTGGTTGTTGTTGTTCTGATTCTGATTCAGCTAGGGGCAGTCTCTTTTGAAATGGCCTTCAGCACCACACTGAAACCATCCTTTATTGTTACCCTGCTGCTGCTGACGCTGATTCTGTGGAGTTTGCTGCTGGTTCTGTCGTCGCTGATTTGCAGGGTAGAGACTCCTGCAATCCTTGGCCGCATGGCCAGGTTTGTTACACCTCTGACAAGTGCCCTTAGTACATGGTCCGCTATGATGGAAACCACATTGATTGCATTTGGGGTGGTTCCCCTTGTACCCACTCTGCCCTTGACTACCAGAAGATTGCTGACCAGGGCTCTTGTAGTCGTCAGTCTTTCTCTGCTGAGACTGTGACTGAACAGAAGCTGCACCTTTTCTCGTAGCTCCATCCCATTTTCGCTTGTTGTCACTAGGAGCATCTGAAGTAGCTGTATCACTAATACGCTTTGGTAACCTGTTCTGCTCCACCGCCTGATCCGTGAGACGATGAGCCAACTTGATGATCTGTTGAATGGTGCCTAGATTTGCTGAGGTCACGTGACTTTGAATCTCTGGCACTAGACCCTTGAGATACAGTTCGATACGTTTGATGGGAGGGTCTACCATAGTAGGACACAGAGTAGCCAACTCGTTCGACCTTTTAGTGTACGCTTCAATTTCTGACCCCGTCATCTTTAAGTTGTAAAACTCTACCTCCAGCTTATGAATGTCATCACGGCTGCAATATTCTTCTTTGATCAATTCCTTGAAATCGTTCCATGGGGTGGCATTAGCAGTCGCCAACCCCAGCATTTGGACCTGAGCGTTCCACCACGTGAGCGCTATACCCTCAAGAGTACTAGTAGCATATTTCACCCTGCGAGCCTCAGGGCATTCACACATCTCAAAGACGGATTCGAGCTTCTTAAACCAGTGGAGGAGTCCAACGGCCCCTTCAGTGCCACTGAAAGTACTGGGACGACAGTCCATGAAGGTCTTGAAAGTACACACAGGAGGCTGAGCGTGTTGAGCCTATTATATACATACATCCATAAACTATTATATATATATATATTGTGTGGTTATTGTTGTTATTATTATTATTATAAACATAAGATTAACTAATAAAAATTTATATAACATCAATGTAAAATATACGCGCTAAGGGTTCGGGCCTCACAAGTTTCGAGTTATGCGGTTTAGGTCATGGTTCCAACGGTTCGAGGAGGTTCATCACCAAGCGGACTTGGTTTCGACTACGCGTTTGCACACTACGAACTAAATGAGTATAACTTTAATCCGCCGAAAATAGATAAATATAAATACTTATTTAAATGAGCGAAACGAACGATTTATACCTCAAATTTACGGGTTGTCACAGTGGAGGTGGTGGCAGAGATGTGGTGGTGGAGGTGGTGGCGGGGATGCAGAGAGTGGCGGTGGAGAGTGGTGATGCAGAGATGTGGAGAGTGTCTGTGTTTTGAAAGAGAGAAGAGGTGAGAAGAGGTGGGCTTATGTCTGCGTGGGGAAGAGGTAAAAGGTGAGAAGTGCTTCTAGAAAACAAACAAGCTACAGGACCCAAAGGTCTGCGCGTGTCTGCGCGACGCAGGCATAAGTGGCCAGAAGTGCTTCTGGCCAAAAAACAAACAGCACCTTAATAACTTGGATGATGCAATTGAACATTCCAGTTTGACCTTTAATGCATTGAATTTCCTGCCCTCGTGTTCGGTTGGGCGCATTGGCGGAGGATAGTGGAGGCTTGGGGGTGCCCTGTCCCCCGCCAATTTTCGCACGTAGTGTTATTTTTTTCAAAAATTTTGAGAGATGTTTTTTTTAGTTTAGAATATTGGATTTTTAAAATTTCGGCCTTGTCGCAACCCCCGCCCCCTATCTGTCCCGGGAACGGGCGGCCGCGAGACCAGTTGTGGTGGTATCAATTTCTGTTTATCATTATTCAATTTGGCAGCGGAAATTTCATCAGGACCGTAGTTAGGAAATATTTATCAGAGTAAAACCACCATATTTTATGATAATAAACACATGGGTAAAAACCCAAGTTTCTTATTACAACATGTTTGTAACACCTCGTAAAAGCACGTCCAATAATGTATTGACACGTGTAATTAACCCTAATAAAGTCAAACGTTGACTATGAAGGACTAATTGTGCGAAAAATCAAAAACTTTGATTATGGAAGGACTGGAAGTGTTATCATGCTTAAAATAAGTCTCTGAATAACCTCTTACGGCATTTATATTCCCAAATAAGCCACTTGTTGATCGAGTGTAGCCGTTTGCGTAATTAATTGAAAGTTTGCGCAATGAAGGGTTAAAAGCGTCAACATGTTAGTTCTTACCTATGAGTGACCTTTTAACAAACCGGGAGCTTCATGACATTCAATTATACTCTCGAGAATGCCAATTATTGGCCGTCTAAGGCTTTTATGCCTTCAAGTAACGTTACGCGTAACTTTGCAAGTTTAAGGGGTTAAAAGCGTCAATATGTTTAATTATACCTCTGAATGACCTTTTTACCAACCCGAAGCATAGTGATGTTTAATAATACTCCCAAGAATGCCTAATATGGATTAGATAAGGCTTCAATGCTATTAAACGATGATATGCGCAAGTTTGCGCATTAGAGAGACTATTTGCGTCAAACTGCAAAAGTATACCGATTCGTATGGTATCGAACCTTCCGGAATATGATCATAAGTTAAACATGCCCTAAATATCCTTTATATAACTTAGATATAGGCTTAGAGGTGTTTGGTGCGCAAAAATAAACTTATTTGATCCACAGGGACTAAAAGCGTCAAAAAGTGCATAAGTTTGCATTTTCGCGCATATCTTACGTTCTGAATATATCCGGACATCCAAAAATTTATGTAATCACTAAAATAATTTATTTTAGTGTTTGGCTTGATAAAATTCCATTCGTCGTGTAATTTGGATCGTTTTTCGCATCCGTTCGTGTTTCGTCGTAAGTAGCCGAACAACGTGACCGTGCGACCAAACGAACCGACATCCGGCATATTTTTTAGCATGTTTCATGTTCCCTATGTTTAGGAATCTTTGTAGAGCCTTGAAAATGTTTTAACGGGCCTTAGATATATCAGAAATGGCATTTAGCAAGTGCAGGGACCATTTCAGCAAATCTATCAAACTTGTGGCTGGGCCAGAAGCTTAGTGTCACACCCCCAAAATCCACATGCGGAGTATCACCGCTTGGATGCGTGACTGACCAGGATCCAGCCACCAATCATATTGAACAATGCAAACAAGTAAATAAAACCAACCCAATATAATTGGCGTTCAAAAGAAACCAAACATGTTTAAGTAATCAGCGGAAGCATAGTAATGTTTAACTAACCAAAACATAGTTTAAAGTTCAAATGTTTAGGTACGGTACATAACAGTCCATAATCCCATAATGACCTCTCCTCCCTGTCCAAGCTCCGATAGTACCTAACGACCTGCAAGGCATGTAACAAAGAGTCAACAACTGAAGGGGTATGGTCCAAAAAAAGCCGCGCAAACCTCTGTCAAGGTTGCGCGCAGGTCCATACTCCTTATTCAGCAAATCTCTTATCGCTAACGTCGCACGGGTTACATCAACACTCTTTGATGCGGCGCGAGATCTAGGCAATAGGAAGCTCCATTTTCAACACTTAGTATTCAGAATGAGCATGCAGTAACCTGTACTCCTGCGCGGGGTAGTTACGTGCTCAGCAAGAATCGCGCAGGGAAGCAACGCCAGGCTGTTTCAGATAGTACTCAAGGTACAAGTAAAGAGCCAATCAGCGACCTTCTGGCCCTGCTCAATCGTGCTCCACGATCGTCTGACATGCAGGAGACAAAAAGTACTTAAGGACGCCTACATGGCACCAATCACAGGGCAGAGACAACTGCCACACGATCTCCACTTACCTACTGATGGTAGAAGGGCGGCCATGCCGACAACGGTGACACGTGGCTCCAATCACATTGCGCCAACTCTAGAAAGCTCAGAGAAGCCACTAACGGTCGACACTAGTGAGACAAGGAGCATATCCTCTATGTTGTCGCCTTCAGGCCCAAGGCCCATCAGCCCATATCCTCTTACACCTCTCTGGCTATAAATAGAGACCTCACCTCACAGGTTAAACATTCCATTCCCTCTACTCTCACTCTTACTACACACTTTATCCTCAAATACAGTCGCTTATTCTCACGCCGGAGCCTGGTTAAGAGGGAAACCCCCATATTCCCCTCTTAATGAGTAACGGTGTTCTGTTTTGCAGGATTAGACGATCATTACGAAGCTCAGAAAGCCATTAGAAGATTAACCATTATGGTAGGAACATAAACCAAACTGATTAGTCCCGTAATTAGTTTAGTGTTTCTTCAACAACAAAGTTGAGCGAGTTCACAGTTGGTTGTTTAGTTTTACCAGTTTGTTTTGAAATCATAAGTTGTTTCGTAAACCACGAGTTAACTAGTAACTTTTGTTTCCCAAACCATAACCATAATCAGTGGGGGGCTTCCCCATGTGAACCACTAGACCGTTACCATATCGACGACTGACGAACAATAGTTGTGCCCTACGTCAATGTCTATCATCATTGACAGTTTGCCATGATCCATTAGTACACGCCTGTTCGAACAAAACGGTGTGAAGTTTGTCAAACCTAATAGCGCTATTAACTAATGACCCGCTCGCCATCGGCCTCGGCGATAAAGTCGATATAAAATAAGGGACTTCATGATAGAGTTTTGTCTAGTAAGTTGTAAGGTTGTTGTCCTACCCAAGGAGGACGAAGGTACGTATTCTACCCAAGGAGAATACGCAGGATTTATAGTGGCATCCTACCCAAGGAGGATGGCCGTACATATCCTACCCAAGGAGGATATGTAGGTTCCGTTTTAGTTCTTAACCCATTCCCAACCACCGGGAATCCCATGCCTTAGAAAGTGTGTGAACTCACCTTGGTTTGCTCGGTATGCTAACTTACGTGCTCACAAATAATCAGTCAAGGCCTATAGTATGCACGTATACACAATCAGTTTACGTTCGTAATGACTCGCATGCAAATCTAATGTCACATAGTGTGCTTGGCAGTTAACATCATGTATCACGTAAACAGTTAATCAAATTCATTCAATTCATACTTCACATAAATGTCTTTCTCAGTTTATTCTAACATAGTTACCAATTAACAGGCTTAACATAGTTAACAAGCTTAACTTAACAGAGTTTACATGCTTGACAGAATCAACATACTTAACAGTATTAACAGGCTAAACAGAATTAATAAACAAACAGAGTTAATCAACTTAACTTAACAGATTTAGCAAACTAGCAGAGTTAACAAAGTAACAGATTTAATATACGAGTTACAGATCATTAGCCGAAAACCCTTAGGTGACGAAATCACTTCGGACGAAAACCCCAGGCGACGAAATCCAAGGGTTTTCGTCGGGCTTAGGGTGTGACGAAAACACCTAGTGTTTTCGTCTGGTACCGTGTTTTCGTTGGTCCCTGTGTTTTCGCCTGATGGTGTCTTCGTCGGTTACATCATCTTCATCGGAAATCAGTTACGCAATACAGTAACTCTAATCATCACTTACAGTTACATGATCAGTCATCAACGAAATCATTCAATCAGATCATCGATATGTACAAAACGGTAACACATAATCACACAACACTCAATTAACATGATCATCAAGAATTAAACTAATATGATCAGTGGCCTAACAACCTCAGATCTATTCTAAGCAATTCATGTTAGAAACCTCAGGCTCCATCTTTCAACCAACGCATCAACAACGATCAAATCTCTTTATACGTAACCGAAATTGTTAATCTAGCAATCTATTATTCTCAACCTAGCATCCAAACATGGATTTACGTATTACTTAATATCAACAAACAATGATTTAAATTATACAGTTAACAGAGATATCGATCAAGCAATCATGTAAAGGTTAAACACTAACCGTGATGGGCAAAACAATAACTTGATCGTTCTAGGGAGCTTCAAAGACACAAGGTTTCCATCGCACAAAAAGGGAACTCTAGGGTTTTGCTAAACTGATCATCTACGCGACCTACTGGGTTATAAAAGAAGGTTATAACATGTTGGGCCTTACTGGGCATCGGCGAACTCCAAGCCGATGAAATCACTGATTTCGTCGGAGGTTTATGGTGAAATCCCTTTGGATTTCGTCGAGTAGCTTATGGCAAAAACCCTTCTGGTTTTCGTCGAGCATGTTTATGGCTAAACCCTTTTTGGTTTTCATCTTGCACAGTGAATTATATTAATATAATATTGGTAATACATTACATATTTCACACCATTCATAACTAACATTCAACCAACCAATCAACACTGATTAATAATTTACAATTCGGATAACCGGTGCACATAAAAGAACACAACAAATTAAGAAAACGTAGTTGTGAGGAAAGACCTTGAAAACTCGGGTTGTCACATTATCCCCAACTTGAAAGAAATTTCGTCCTGAAATTTAGCACGTTGTCACTGAGGAAGCTAGTTAAGTTGCGTGGTTTTCTTGGGCTGTCACATCATCCCCCCGTTGATCAGGAATTTCGTCCCGAAATTCTGTAGTAGCTTCATCCTCAGTAGTGGTTGTACTGTTCTCGAACAACTGGGGATACTTGAGTTTCATTTGGTCTTCTCGTTCCCAGGTAAACTCTGGGCCACGACGGGAGTTCCAACGAACTCGAACAAGAGGAATTCTGATGCGCTTGAGAATCTTAATGTCTCGATCTGTAATCTCTACGGGTTCCTCGACGAATCGCAACTGATCGTCGATAGTGAGCTCCTTCAAAGGAACTATGAGAGTCTCATCTGACAGACACTTCTTCAGATTTGACACATGAAATACGTTGTGAACTCCGCTGAGTTCTTCAGGTAGATTCAACTTGTAAGCGACTTTGCCGATTTTCTCAACGATTTCTAACGGTCCAATGTAACGCAGATTGAGTTTGCCTCGTTTGCCAAAACGAACTACACCTTTCCAAGGTGAGACTTTGAGTAGCACTCGATCCCCAACCTGGAACTCGAGTGGTTTCCTGCGCTTATCAGCGTAGCTTTTCTGACGGTCACGAGCCGCCGCCATTCGTTGTCGTATCTGAGCAATCTTCTTAGTTGTGTCTACCACAAGTTTTGGGCCAGTGATTTGGTTGTCGCCAACCTCTACCCAGCAAAGAGGTGATCGGCATTTACGCCCGTACAATGCCAAACGGAGTGGCCTGGATACTGGTGTGATAGTTGTTATTATACGAAAATTCCACTAACTGTAGATGTTTTCCCAACCATGGCCAAAATCGATTACACATGCCCTAAGCATGTCTTCAAGGGTTTGGATGGTGCGCTCAGACTGCCCATCCGTCTGTGGATGATAAGCGGTGCTCATGTCTAAACGTGAGCCAAAGGACTTGTGCATTGCCTGCCACAGTTCAGAAGTAAAATGTGCATCTCGATCAGAAATAATGGAGGTTGGCACCCCGTGCCTCGAAACCACTTCCTTTAAGTAAACGTCTGCTAAGTAGAGAACTTGTCTGTTTCTTTGATGGCCAAAAAGTGTGCAGACTTAGTCAATCGATCCATTATCACCCAAATTGTGTCATTTCCGCGTTGAGATCTAGGCAGGCCAGTAACGAAATCCATGGAAATTGGCTCCCATTTCCATTTTGGGATCTCTGGTTGTTGAAGTTGGCCTGATGGTTTCTGATATTCGGTCTTGACTCTCGCACAAGTCAAACATTTGCTGACGTAAGTTGCTATGTGTGCTTTCATACTAGGCCACCAATATGTAGTCTTTAAATCGTGGTACATCTTATCTGAACCAGGATGTACTGAGTAACGAGACTTATGTGCTTCATCCATCACAAGCTCGCGTAAGTTTCCATAAAGTGGGACGCAGATGCGCCCTGTAACGTAGTAAGCGCCGTCTTCCTTTTGTTCTAGTCATTTCCTTGATCCTCGTAGGGACTCCGCCCTGATGTTCTCTGCTTTCAATGCTTCAACCTGAGCATCTCGTATCTGAGTAGGAAGACTAGATTGGATGGTGAGTTGTAATGCGCGAACTCGCTTAGGTGTAGACTCCTTTCGACTGAGGGCGTCGGCCACCACATTGGCTTTGCCCGGATGGTACTTGATCGCGCATTCGTAGTAGTTCAAGAGCTCTACCCATCGACGTTATCGCATGTTCAACTTCTTTTGCTTGAAGATATGCTCGAGACTCCTGTGATCGGTGTAAATAGTGCACTTGGTACCGTACAGGTAATGTCTCCATATCTTAAGTGCGAAAACAACTGCTCCCAGCTCCAGATCGTGCATTGTGTAGTTCTTTTGTGAACCTTAAGTTGCCGCGATGCATAAGAAATGACCTTGTCACGTTGCATCAACACGCAACCAAGTCCCTGAATGGACGCGTCGCAATAAACCACAAAATCGTTTGTGCCTTCGGGCAATGAGAGGATTGGCGCGCTACAAAGTCTATCCTTTAAGTGTTGAAATGCAGATTCCTGTGCATCACCCCAACGATAGGTTACACCCTTTTGAGTTAGTGAAGTGAGAGGTTGCGCAATCTTGGAGAAATCCTTGATGAACCTTCTGTAATAGCCCGCCAAACCCAAGAATTGGCGGATTTCTGTTGGCGTACGAGGTGCAGGCCAGTTCTTGATTGAGTCTACCTTGGATGGATCAACATGAATCCCATCCTTATTTACCACGTGGCCTAGAAAATGGACTTCGCGAAGCCAGAAGTCACATTTCGAAAATTTGGCATATAGCTGCTCCGCTCGAAGGATTTCTAGAATAAGCCGCAGGTGATGCTCGTGTTCCTCCTGACTCTTAGAGTAGATCAGGATGTCGTCGATGAATACAATAACGAATTTATCCAGGTAAGGCTTGCACACTCTGTTCATAAGATCCATGAAAACCGCAGGTGCGTTCGTCAATCCAAAAGGCATAACTAGAAACTCGTAATGCCCATAACGAGTTCTGAACGCTGTCTTAGAGATATTCTCATCTCGGACTCTCAGTTGATGGTAGCCTAACCTCAGGTCAATCTTTGAGTAAAAACTCGATCCTTGCAACTGGTCGAATAAGTCATCGATGCGTGGGGAGAGGATAGCGATTCTTCACGGTAACCTTGTTGAGTTCACGGTAGTCAATACACATTCTGAAGGTACCGTCTTTCTTCTTCACAAATAACACTGGAGCTCCCCAAGGTGAAGAGCTAGGATGAATAAAACCCTTATCCAAGAGCTCTTGTAGTTGCGTGGACAGTTCTTCAAGTTCTGATGGAGCTAAACGATAAGGTGCATGAGCTATTGGCGCTGCTCCAGGAGCTAGCTCGATTTGAAAGTCAACCCGACGATGAGGCGGAAGACCAGGTAATTCCTCAGGAAATACCTCAGGAAAATCACGTACAATCGGGATATCTTCTATCTTCTTTTCTTTCGAGGATGCATCAGAAACGAGGGCTAGAATAGCAGTGTGGCCCTTTCGCAAACACTTCTGGGCCTTAAGGAAAGAGATGATGCCCACAACAGCACCACTCTTGTCGCCCTGAATCACGAGAGGTTCTTCACTAGAACGAGGGATTCGGACGATTTTCTCCTTGCAAATAATCTTCGCTTGGTGTTGAGACAGCCAATCCATCCCAATAACGATGTCGAAACTACCAAGTCCGATAGGAATGAGATCGATAGAGAAGGTCTGACCAGCCAGAACTAGATTACAACCCTTAACTATGTGTGTGGCTTCGAGACTTTTACCGTTTGCTAGCTCTACCGTGTGTTTGGTGTTCAAAAGTGTTGGAGTGCGCTTAAGCATTTGACTAACTTTTAAAGACACATAACTAGTATCGGCACCCGAATCAAATAAAATAGTAACATAAAAGTCATCCAGTAGGAACTTACCCATCACGACATTGGGATCATTCCTCGCGTCACCCTGACCAAGCACGAAAACACGTCCCCTGGCACCATTGCCATCCTTGTTACCCCCGTTATTGTTCCCGTTACCCTGATTATTGTTGTTGTTCTGATTCTGGTTCAACTGGGGGCAGTTTCTCTTGAAGTGACCTTCAGCATCACACTGAAAGCATCCCCTGTTACCCTGCTGTTGCTGCGGCTGATTCTGTGGAGCTTGCTGTTGCTGTTGACGATTCTGATTCGCATGTCGTGCACCCCTGCAATCCTTTGCTTCATGACCAAACTTGTTACACCTCAGATAACGACCCTTGTTGCACTGCCCACTATAAGGCTTGTTGCATCGGCTGCACTTGGGGTGGTTTCCTCTGTATCCACCTTGCCCTTGACTACCAGAAGATTGCTGACCAGGACTCTGGTAGTCATCAGTCTTTCACTGCTGAGACTGAGACTGAGCTGATGTCAAACCCTTGCTTGAGACTCCATCCCATTTACGCTTGTTGTCGCTGGGGGAATCAGAAGTAGTAGTAGCTGTAGCAGTAGTACCAATACGCTTGGGCAGCCTGTTCTGCTCGACTGCCTGATCAGTGAGACGATGAGCCAATCAAATAACCTGCTGGATAGTGGTGAGGTTTGCTGCTGTCACTTGAATCTGGATCTCTGGCACTAAACCCTTAAGGTACAGCTCGACTCGCTTGATAGGATGATCTACCATAGTAGGACACAAGATTGCCAGCTCATTTGACCTTTTCGTATACGCTTCGATTTCCGACCCCGTCATCTTTAAGTTGAAGAATTCTACCTCTAGCTTGTGGATGTCATCACGATTACATTACTCTTCCTTGATCAGTTCCTTGAAATCGTTCCATGGGGTGGCGTTAGCAGCTGCCAACCCTAGCATTTGAACTTGCGCTTTCCACCAAGTTAATGCAATGCCTTCAAGAGTTCCAGTAGCATACTTCACTCTACGAGCCTCAGGGCATTCGCACATTTCGAAGACAGATTCGAGCTTCTCAAACCAGTGGAGGAGGCCTACAGCTCCTTTAGTGCTACTGAAAGTAGTGGGTCGGCAGTCCATAAAAGTTTTGAAGGTACATGCAGGAAGCTGAGCAGGTTGACCTGTCGTGTGTGTAAGAAAAGACAAGGTTAAGCACAAGTGTTGGGTTACGAGAGTAGGATCTAAAAGATCCTAGAGTAAGTTACTATGGCAGGTTATACCTCCTGCCTGAGCGGCTGCGAGTGCTGCAGTAACTTGTTCATTGATCAAAGCCGTTAGCTAGGCTTGAGTTAGGTTGATTCATCCACTCATGATTCTTCATATCAAAGTAAACATGAGTGAGAAAGGTGTCGCGAAAGTGCGATGACAGAAGAGAGTAAGCACACATGTGTTTCAAACAATAGTTGCTACATTTATCTAAGCATATCATGAACAATGTACTATGTAACTAACAGGTAGGTAACATAAACCATATCACTTAGAATATTGAGTCTTGCACGTGGAGCGCAGCGTCGTTGTGGATCGTTGAGCACTGTACAGGTTATAGTCTGGTTTTATCAAAAAGCTTTTCCCCTTTTTAAAACCAAGTTCACTATAACCAATGGCTCTGATACCAATCTGTCACACCCCCAAAATCCACATGCGGAGTATCACCGCTTGGAGGCATGACTGACCAGGATCCAGCCACCAATCATATTGAACAATGCAAACAAGTAAATAAAACCAACCCAATATAATTGGCGTTCAAAAGAAACCAAACATGTTTAAGTAATCAGCGGAAGCATAGTAATATTTAAATAACCAAAACATAGTTTAAAGTTCAAATGTTTAGGTACAGGACATAACAGTCCATAATCCCACAACGACCTATCCTCCTTGTGCAAGCTCCGACAGTACCTAACGACCTGCAAGGCATGTAACAAAGAGTCAACAACAAAGTTGAGCGAGTTCACAGTTGGTTGTTTAGTTTTACCAGTTTGTTTTGAAATCATAAGTTGTTTCATAAACCACGAGTTAACCAGTAACTTTTGTTTCCCAAACCATAACCATAATCAGTGGGGGGCTTCCCCATGTGAACCACTAGACCGTTACCTCGACGACTGACTAACAATAGTTGTGCCCTACGTCAATGTCTATCATCATTGAGAGTTTTCCATGATCCATTAGTACACGCCCGTTCGAACGACACGGTGTGAGGTTTGTCAAACCTAATAGCGCTATTAACTAATGACCCGCTCGCCATCGGCCTCGGCGATTAAGTCGATATAAAATGAGGGACTTCATGATAGAGTTTTGTCTAGTAAGTTGTAAGGTTGTTGTCCTACCCAAGGAGGACGAACGTACGTATTCTACCCAAGGAGAATACGCAGGATTTATAGTGGCATCCTACCCAAGGAGGATATGTAGGTTCCGTTTTAGTTCTTAACCCATTCCCAACCACCGGGAATCCCATGCCTTAGAAAGTGTGTGAACTCACCTTGGTTTGCTCGGTATGCTAAGTTACGTGCTCACAAATAATCAGTCAAGGCCTATAGTATGCACGTATACACAATCAGTTTATGTTCGTAATGACTCGCATGCAAATCTAATGTCACATAGTGTGCTTGGCAGTGAACATCATGTATCACGTAAACAATTAATCAAATTCATTCAATTCATACTTCACATAAATGTCTTTCTCAGTTTATTCTAACATAGTTACCAATTAACAGGCTTAACATAGTTAACAAGCTTAACTTAACAGAGTTTACATGCTTGACAGAATCAACATACTTAACAGTATTAACAGGCTAAACAGAATTAATAAACTAACAGAGTTAATCAACTTAACTTAACAGATTTAGCGAACTGACAGAGTTAACAAAGTAACAGATTTAATATACGAGTTACAGATCATTAGCCGAAAACCCTTAGGTGACGAAATCACTTGGGACGAAAACCCCAGGCGATGAAATCCAAGGGTTTTCGTCGGGCTTAGGGTGTGACGAAAACACCTAGTGTTTTCGTCTGGTACCGTGTTTTCGTTGGTCCCTGTGCTTTCGCCTGATGGTGTCTTCGTCGGTTACATCATCTTCATCGGAAATCAGTTACGCAATACAGTAACTCTAATCATCACTTACAGTTACATGATCAGTCATCAACTAAATCACTCAATCAGATCATCGATATGTACAAAACGGTAACACATAATCACACAACACTCAATTAACATGATCATCAAGCATTAAACTAATATGATCAGTGGCCTAACAACCTCAGATCTATTCTAAGCAATTCATGTTAGAAACCTCAGGCTCCATCTATCAACCAACGCCTCAACAACGATCAAATCTCTTTATACGTAACCGAAATTGTTAATCTAGCAACCTATTCTTCTCAACCTAGCATCCAAACATGGATTTACGTATTACTTAATATCAACAAACAATGATTTAAATTATACAGTTAACAAAGATATCGATCAAGCAATCATGTAAAGGTTAAACACTAACCGTGATGGGCAAAACAATAACTTGATCGTTCTGGGGAGCTTCAAACACACAAGGTTGCCGTCGCACAAAAAGTGAACTCTAGGGTTTTGCTAAACTGATCATCTACGCGACCTACTGTGTAATAAAAGAAGGTTATAACATGTTGGCAAACTCCAAGCCGGCGAACTCCAAGCCGGCGAAATCACTGATTTCGTCGGAGGTTTATGGCGAAATCCCTTTGGATTTCGTCGAGTAGCTTATGGCGAAAACCCTTCTGGTTTTCGTCGAGCATGTTTATGGCTAAAACCTTTTTGGTTTTCGTCTTGCACAGTGAATTATATTATTGTAATATTGGTAATACATTACATATTCCACACCATTCATAACTAACATTCAACCAACCAATCAACACTGATTAATAATTTACAAGACGGATAACCGGTGCACATAAAAGAACACAACAAATTAAGAAAACGTAGTTGTGAGGAAAGACCTTGAAAACTCGGGTTGTCACACTTAGGCGGGCCGCGTAAGCCCACCTGGTTTCCCTACGCGGGCCGCGTAGACAGATCAGCTGCAGAAACTTGTTTTTTGTTGCTGGTTTCGTCAAATCTGGTTTCCATTCTCTCATAACTCAATCTAGGGGCTTGCTACATGTTTTATAAAACCATTTTACACATGTTATGATCTGGTTATACCTTCCAACACTTGTCACGATCTTATGCGATCCCGAAAACTATAAATAGATGGTGGGTTTTATTGTTCAAGCACACCATCTTTCCATTTATGCTCTTGCTCTGATTTTGAGAGGATCCTGAGCTTTTGGGAACCTCCTTCAGTCCTAAGGACCACTCGTAAGTGTTCCTTTCGTGCTTAGTTCAATTGTTTGGCTCTTAAAACCGAGAAGTCAAGCGTTTACGATAAACGCTTTGACTTTTAAACGATCGAGCCATTGTTCGCAACGAACATGGCTACGTGATCGTAATTAGGTAGGTATTAAACCCTCAAAAGGTCACATCCGAATTACCACGTTTGCTTAGTTAATTGTCGGGTCAAAATAATCAAAATAAAAGTCAACGAGTCGGTTTTTAAATAAAAATTCATAACTAATGATGTAAGGGCAATAAAATCAGTTTTGTCACTTTAATAACTTGGTAAATATTAATTGAACATGTCTAGGCATGTTCACCCCGACAATTCTAAGTTTAGGCTCGATTCGGAACCGAAAGTCGCAAAAGTCGACTTTTGCTTTGACTTTCAGTTCTGACCCAATTTAGCTTAGTTTAGATATGCCTTAGGGTTCCTTTAGGACCATGTTATAGGTTAGTATAATCCTATGAGGTTATACAACTTGGTTCCTTAGAAATCCTAGTTTATTGCATGTTTCCGTTAAATGCCTAAAAGTTGACCATTATGCCCTTTTGATATTAAAATGAGATTTTTGAAAATGTGAGAGGACAAAAACCTTTATTTCTCATTTATAAACATGTCATAAATATTTGACATCAGTTTGAGGTCTAAATTAAGAGTTATGCTCGATATCGTAAATTGAAAGCTTTTTATTAATTAAACGGCATTTTCGGCATAAAGCCTATTTAAACCCAAATTTTTTATATCAAATATTTTACCTACTGATGTAATATAATATTTTGGGATTTTTGGAAATTTTTATTAAATTTTAAAATGATCATAACATAGAGTTCTCGCATAGGCTCGGTAATTGACGATAACGCCCTTTTTGCTAATAAAATGAGTTTTATACATCCTTTACATGCCAAACCTTTTTCTACTGATTTTATATATTAAATAAGTTATTTTAAACAGTAAATGTGGATCAAAATCTCAGATTCCCTTAACTAACCCGAATATCGTCAAATACCGACTTTTATGCGATCTAGGCGCATAGTATGGTTTAAAACCATATTAGGCACTTAAAGCTTGACACCTACTGATGTTATGAATAAGTTTTTATACTTTAACAGTAAATAAAAGTTTTGAACTTAGATTTCCAAAATTAACCCTTAAAGCATATGTGAAATGACCAAAATGCCCCTGCGGTGCATAGTTTGGCCATAAATGGTAAATTTCACATATGTGAGATATCTTACTGATACAACTTGATAAAATAAATATTTTTACTGATTATTTAGACCAGAAACTCAGATTATTATTTAACCTCTTTTATAAACATTAAAATGACCAAAATACCCCTACGGGGCATAAATTGGTTTTAAATTCGTTTTGGGCATAATGGAAGGTATCCTACTGATATTATAACATAATTAAGGCATATTAACTTGTGAAACATGTTCATGACTCAATTGGTTACCCGTTATGCATTTTACACATTCGGTATGGTTTATGTAGCTAGTTTACATGAATTAACCGAAAAGGGTCAAACCTTATCATTTTCAATTCAAAATTCAGAATGTATTTAGTTTACCCATATTATACAAGTCTCTATACTTGTCGGGTCTAAATCACATTCTAATCCGGTCTTCGCTTAATCTTGCATTTTGAACCGTAAACCTTTCCTTAAAACTAACCGGTCTAAGTTACAACTTAAATAAGACCCGTTAGGAATCTAATAAGTTAATAAAACCTTCGTTCCAGATTGAGAGCCCCAGTAAAGGTACTTGTGCTTGCTGATTTGAATATACGGCTGAGAATAATATTACATTTTAGCTCAGGTAAATACTTTTAACTTATTTTCCCTTATACGGGCTTGGGATACGGTATTATAAAAATACCACTTGGTCGGGTGTAGAAACCTTTTAATCGGAGATAATTAAATTGCATAATCCCGTTTTAATCAGTATTGATTGATAACAAATAACATTGGGGGTTAATGACCGTGTCCTGGATATCCTTGGCTCATTTAAAAAGTGTAAATGGCCACAACTTAAGCACAAGGTGTAGGCATAACACCTCCTGTTGCGTATGTAAAAGATATACTCACTCGTGAGGTAACTTCTTGTGAGTTATATTTGTGGTGTGTCGATTAATCTTGATCGGTTTGTTTAATCACCGGCCCTAAATGTTGGACAACCATGTAAATCTGATACAAGATTGTTATTAATATAATTGTCCCAAGTTATAAAAGAATATTTGTGCCTTGTGCATTTAAATCAATTTTCTTAAACATTTTTCAAAAGAGTCAATTAATTGTATTTACCAGTGTAAACTGGCGTATTTTCCAAAAAGGTTAAGTGACAGGTACCATACGTAAATTGGCTGGGAGCTCAGGGCGTTAATAAGGAATCTTGCAAGTTCTAAACGTCTAAAGTCTGTTGAACAGTGTTTATATTTATGTTTTAAGATCCGCCTGTGGATCCTCTTACATTCCGTTTGTAATACTTATGTTACTTTCACTCGGTTTGTAATATATTTTACTTTAGACTTCCGCTGTGCATTGAACTGTGATTATTTGACTATGATGATATCAACTACGTCACGATACTCCCCACCGGGCCCACCGGTAATACGTGGAAATATCGGGGTGTGATAATGTTTATAGGGATAAACCCTATTTTATTGAATTTAAAACATCGTCTTTTAGGTAACTTTTATAGCCACATTTTTCCAAGCCGTCAGTGCTCTCCAGCTGGCTTTCTTCTAATTGGATTTTACATTTTGTTACCTGAAACGCGTTTTAAAAACATTTGTCAGTGGGAAATAGTGGCGAGTGAATCTCAGTTTAATCAAGAAACATTTATCCTTTAACAGTATTGAGAGCAATAACATTGTTTATTTCTACACAATTACTCATTCAGTATTGTCAATCCTGACTGGTGGGTCATATTACACATTGGCTAACTCATTGTCCAATGGTAACGTGTTCCACATTTTGTATACAAAACCCCAACATACCGGCAGTAATTGAAGAACTACAAAGACTCAATCACTGCTTAATAGCATTGTAAAACATTTATGGTTTTGTAAAAACAATTTACAAAAAGGAGATTACTCACATTGCTGACTTAGGTTTCTTCTAAGGTTTCCTGGAGATTATCTATAATTTACACAATGTACACGCGTTAGTATAATAACCCTTTATATTTACATTAGTTATACCCTCCCCGAGACGACATTCCAACGACTACGTCGGGCAGAACCTCGACAGCCGTTACGGAACCCTGGATTAATCGGGCAGCGTATCTAATACGTAACCGGGGTTATAATACTTACATTAGGGTAGAACTTCGTTAATTAGGGGGATATAATACCCGTATATTATGCCTACTTCTCAGAAATTCGTTAAGAAAGAAAAGAATTGAGCGACGGGAAACGAAATCCCGATGCCTTCTTATATAGGGCCTGACTTCGGGTTTTACGCGGCCCGCGTAAGGTGTAGCAATGGGTTACGCGGCCCGCGTAGTAGGGGGTCTACGGCGTAGGTGATCCGGGTCACTTAGTAGGTTCAACACGCGTCAGACACATGTCAGCACCGGAGCTCGCCTGACTTTGAGACTGTTGCGGCCCGCGTAGGCTTAAGGGGTGGCTTACGCGGCCCGCCTGAACCCCATTTTTCTTGTTTTTTATTTATTTTTAATGGCATAATGTATTTTGGGCTCGGTTTTCACGTACGGGGTGTATTTAGAGACATATAGGGGTATTTTAAAATATATTAGGGCGTCAGAAAAAGATTCAGGAGGGTTGTTATATCCTCCCCACCTTGTTTTAGAACTCGTCCTCGAGGTCTACTGGAACAGGTGTGGGTATTTCCTTTGCATTTCTGATTCAAGCTCCCATGTGTATTTTGGTCCTCTTTTGGAGTCCCACTTCACTTTGACTATAACTAGTCTCTTGTGCTTGAGATTCTTAACTTTCCTGTCTTCAATCTGTAGAGGCTTTTCTATAAACTTTAACTGTTCATTTACCTCTATATCCTTAAGAGGCACTACTAGTGATTCATCAGCTAAACACTTTTTGAGATAAGATACATGAAATACAACATGTATTCCTGCCATTTCCTCTGGCAGTTGTAGCTGATAGGCTACGGGTCCTATTCTTCTAATAATCTTAAAAGGTCCAACATACCTGGGGTTTAGCTTTCCCCTTTTGATGAATCTTACCACTCCTTTCCAGGGAGAGACTTTCAATAAAACTTTATCTCCTACTTGAAATTCCAATGGCTTTCGTCTGTTATCAGCATAACTCTTTTGTCTATCACGAGCTGCTTTCATTTGTTCCTTGACTTGAATGATTTTGTCTGTTGTTTCTTGTACTATCTCAGGTCCAGATAGTTTCTTTTCTCCAATTTCTTCACAACAGACTGGCGTTCGACACTTTCGTCCATAAAGTGCTTCGAATGGTGCAGCATTGATACTTGTGGGATAACTATTATTATAAGAAAATTCTATCAATGATAAATGATCATCCTAATTACATCCGAAATCAATTACACAAGCTCTAAGCATATCCTCCATTGTCTGAATTGTTCTTTCGCTTTGTCCATTGGTTTAAGGATGATAAGCGGTGCTTAGATTTAACTTGGTTCCCATTGCTTTTTGGAAACTTGTCCAAAAATGAGAGGTAAAACGACTATCTCTGTTAGAAACAATTGATAGAGGAATTCCATGCAATGAAACTATTTCATTTACATATAATTTAGCTAACTGTTCCATACTGAAAGTTTCTTTCATTGGTAGGAAATGAGTTGACTTGGTTAGCCTGTCTACAATCACCCAGATTGTATCATTACCTTTTCTTGTTTTGGGTAATTTAGTAACAAAATCCATTGATATTAATTCCCATTTCCATACAGGCATTTCTAACTGTTGCAATAAACCTGAGGGTTTCTGATGTTCAGCTTTAACTTGTGAACAAGTTAAACACTTTGCAACATATGCTGCTATATCCTTTTTCATTCCTATCCACCAGAAATTCTTCCTTAAGTCCTGATACATCTTATCACTTCCAGGATGCATCGTATACTTAGACTTATGGACTTCTTCTAATATACGGTGACGTAAGTTTCCTAATTTAGGTGTCCACACTCTTTTCTTATGGAATCTCCAAATTCCATCTGTTCCTTGTTCTAATTCCTTAATCATTCCTTTTAATTTTTCAGTATCATCCTTGATTACTGATTCTTGTGCTTTTATAATCTGATCATTTAAATCTATTTGCGGATTTAACTTAAGAGAACGTACTCTTTTAGGCTTTTCATGATACTTTCGACTTAAAGCATCAGCAACTACATTTTCCTTTCCTGCATGATACTGGATATCACAATCATAATCACTAAGCATTTCCATCCAGCGTCTTTGTCTCATATTCAATTCCTTTTGCCCAAAAACATATCTTAAACTCTTATGGTCGGTGAATATGGTAAACTTACTACCGTATAGGTAATGTCTCCAAATTTTAAGGGCAAAAATTATAGCTCCTAACTCTAGATCATGGGTTGAATAATTCTCTTCATGATTCTTAAGTTGTCTAGAGGCATAAGCTATAACCTTTTGACGTTGCATTAATACACACCCATAACCTGGTTTGGAAGCGTCACAATAGATTACAAAGTCTTCAGTTCCTTCTGGTAACTCTAGTATGGGTGCATGGGTTAATCTTTGCTTAAGAATTCTAAAGGCTTCTTCTTGTTTCGATCCCCATTCAAACTTAACGGATTTACAAGTTAACTTAGTTAAGGGAATGGCTATTCTAGAAAAATCTCGAATAAATCTTCTATAATAACCGGCCAATCCTAAGAAACTTCTAACCTCAGTTGGTGACTCAGGGGTTTTCCAATTTGTTATTGCTTCGATCTTGGTGGAATCTACATGAATTCCTTCAGGATTAACTAGGTGTCCAAGAAATTGTACCTGTTCTAACCAAAACTCACACTTCGAAAATTTAGCATAAAGCTTTTCTTTTCTCAATAAACTTAGAAGTACGTGCAGATGGGCTGCATGTTCCTCTTTGCTTTTTGAATAAATAAGAATATCATCTATAAAAACAGTTATGAATTTATCCAAATATGGCTTACATATTCGATTCATCATGTCCATGAATGCAGCTGGGACATTGGTTAAACCAAATGGCATGACGGTAAATTCATAATGGCCATACCTTGTTCTGAAAGCGGTCTTAGGAATGTCCTCTTCCTGTACCTTTAATTGATGATATCCTGACCTTAAATCGATTTTAGAGAAAAATCATGCTCCTTGCAATTGATCAAACAGATCATCTATTCTTGGTAATGGATACCGATTCTTAATCGTGACTTTGTTCAATTCACGATAGTCAATGCACATACGCATTGATCCGTCCTTCTTTTTAACGAATAAAATTGGTGCTCCCCAGGGTGATGAACTTGGCTATATGAATCCTTTCTCTAACAATTCATCCAACTGTTTCTTTAGTTCCTGCATTTCTGCGGGTGCCAATCGGTAAGGTGCTTTGGCAATTGGCACAGTTCCTGGTATCAAGTGGATTCTAAATTCCACTTCCTTGTCTGGAGGTTGTCCTGGTAGCTCTTCTAGAAATATATCTGAAAACTGGGATACTACGGGAATATCTTTTAATTCTTTTCCCTTAGTGTTAGTGATTATAGAAATCAAATACACTAATGATCCTTTCCTTATATAACTTGCAGTTTTCATTGCAGAGATGAATTTTGTGGATTTAGAGAATTTATTTCCTTTAATTGTGATTTTTTCACCCCTTGGTGAATTTACTTGAATTGACTTTTGATCACATAAAATACTGGCTTTATTGGCTATTAACCAATCCATTCCTAACACGACATCAAATCCTCCCAGATTCATTGGATAAAGGTTTGCAATAAATTTCTGATTTAAAATTTATATTCTTGCTCCCTGCAAGATTTCAGATATCTTAATGGTTTCCCCATTTGTTGTCTCTACTAGACATTCTTGTGAAAATTTAGTTAATGATTGATTAAGAAGTTTGCAAAATGAAGTATTAATAAAACTTTGGTTCGCACCAGAGTCAAATAATACTTTAGCAAAAACATCATTAACTAAAAACGTACCAGTGATCACGTCTGGGATCATGTTTGCTTCTTCTGCAGTCAGAACAAATGCTCTCGCATTTTTAGTGTTCTTGGGGTTTGTAGCTGGAGCTAATTTTGGACAATTAGGCTTGATACGACCTTATTCTCCGCAGTTGTAGCATATTCTGTTGTTAGGCTTTTTCTTGCAGTCTTCCTCCTTATGTCAAGATATTTTGCAAAAGTTACAGTATATGGAGCATCTTCCTGAATGCTTCCTTTTGCAATACTTACAGTAGGGTGCAGAGGTAGAACCTACATTTCTCCCACGGTTAGAATTTCCAGAACGAAATTCATTGGTCAGCTTCTGGGTTAGGTTCCTCCTTTGATCCTCTTCTCGCGTACGGACTAATTCATCCGTCAAGGTGTTGGCTAGTTCTACAACTTCTTCTATGGTTTGAGGTCTAGTTGCCTTGACTACATGTCGAATCTCCCCAATTAATCCCCAGATGTAACGGGAAATTAAATCTCGTTCGGGTGATGCAAGGGTTGGTACTATTCTAGCATATTCAAAGAATAAAGTAGTATAACCCTTACTATCTACCCCAATCATCCTAAGGTTTAAGAATTTTTTTGCTATCTGTTCTTTCTCATTAGGAGGGCAGAATTTCCTTTCTACCATGTTTTTAAACTCTTCCCATCCCATATTGTAAGTTCTATCACTTCCCTTTGACTGGAGGATAGTGTTCCACCATTCTAGCGCTAAATTCTTAAACAGATTTGAAGCAAACATTATCTTATCCTCTTCCGCACATTTACTTATTCTTAAGACTGCCTCAGTCTTTTCTATCCAGCGTAGAGATGCAACGGCCCCTTCATTGCCCGAGAATTCCATTGGTTTACAAGACCAGAATTCTTTATAAGAACAACCGTAAGACACGGTTCTCCTTCTTTTGGGAATGGGCATCTGAAGTACGGGTCCATTGTTCACGCTATTTTCAGGTTCAGAGGGTCGCTTACTATCATGTTTACTTTTATTTTCAGCTTCCCTAACTGTTTTGATAATATATGGCATTGCATCTATTATCCCTTGTGCCACTACATGCTGCATGGCACTGTTATCCACTTGGTTTCCATTATTGTTGTTGTTGTTGTTCGGGTTCTCATTAACCAAGTTAATGTTACTCTGGTTATCGTTATTCTGGTTTTCCTGGTTTACCTCGTCGTCCATCTGGATTTTAAACATTTACCAAATATTAATATCACAAAATAATTAATAATTTGAGTAACAACCATACAACACACATATTAACCAAAAGCGTCGATCATTGCGACTTTACTCTTTCTATTATAGTATGCGTCAAATACACACCAATACTAGAAATTTAAAAATTACAATAAAATACTACTATGCATCGGTAACCACAACGTGGTCTATACTAGAACATTTATTATTATTATTACACATATATTATTATTTTTTTCATTATATATATATATATATATATATATTACCAATTCCACCATCACATTACTGGTCTGGGTTCATCCAGTAATCCATGTTGCGCTCGTCGTACTTCCAGACGAGTCGCTCTCCTACCTGCCTCATTCTCTCACTACTCTCTAAGATTTCTTCTCCGAAAGTTCGGAGTTCATGCACATTATCTGCACTCATTGGGAGTGCAGGTGCTGGTACTGGCTTCGGGTAATGGGGTATGGGATTCTCCTGAGGGTAAGGATTCTCTAATATCTCCCCAATATATTCATCGTTGTCGTAGTAGGGATCTAGAGGGTCCAATCCTGGATAGGCGGCTAAGTTCGGCATGGGTTCGTCGTTTAAGTGGTAGCGCGGCACATAATCCCTATAATCATCAAACCATGGATCATAGTCCAGGTCTAAGAGATTTGGGGCTGGTATCCTAGGTATCTCCTCAGGGTTGAAATCATGCATTTCTACTTGATTTCCAGGGTTTTCTTCTATCTCCATCGGCTGAGTAGGGAACAACGGTAAGGATTGTGGGGCTACTAGTTGCTCCAGGTTTGGGTCAGTAGCAGTTGTTGCTAGGATATGGAAATTAGCTAGGCTTCTATTATGTATATCCTGTGTATGGGCATCTGACTCTCGCTTAGCGGCTGCTAGAACTCTTTGCTGTTGCAACTTTCGCATTCTTTTTCTACGCTCAAACGCTCCTTTACTGAACCATCCTCTCTTTTTCTGAGGGAATGGCTCTTCAGACTGAGCCATAAAGATAAACATCCCTTCTTCATCATCAGCAACATACCTAGAGAGGGCTGGCTGTGAAGAGGTACATCCACTCCTAGGTGACTCGGACAATTGACGATACACGTCTGAGGGTCCTTGATCACTCATATTGAAAACTAACAAATACTCAAACAACATGTTTATAGGGATAAACCCTATTTTATTGAATTTAAAACATCGTCTTTTAGGTAACTTTTATAGCCACATTTTTCCAAGCCGTCAGTGCTCTCCAGCTGGCTTTCTTCTAATTGGCTTTTACATTTTGTTACCTGAAACGCGTTTTAAAAACATTTGTCAGTGGGAAATACTGGTGAGTGAATCCCAGTTTAATCAAGAAACATTTATCCTTTAACAGTATTGAGAGCAATCACATTGTTTATTTCTACACAATTACTCATTCAGTATTGTCAATCCTGATTGGTGGGTCATATTACACACTGGCTAACTCATTGTCCAATGGTAACATGTTCCACATTTTGTATACAAAACCCCAACATACCGGCAGTAATTGAAGAACTACAAAGCCTCAATCACTGCTTAATAGCATTGTAAAACATTTAAGGTTTTGTAAAAACAATTTACAAAAAGGAGATTACTCACATTGCTGACTTAGGTTTCTTCTAAGGTTTCCTAGAGATTATCTATAATTTACACAATGTACACGCGTTAGTATAATAACCCTTTATATTTACATTAGTTATACCCTCCCCGAGATGGCATTCCAACGACTACGTTGGGCAGAACCTCGACAGCCGTTACGGAACCCTGGATCAATCGGGCAGCGTATCTAATACGTAACCGGGGTTATAATACTTACATTAGGGCAGAACTTCGTTAATTAGGGGGATATAATACCCGTATATTATGCCTACTTCTCAGAAATTCGTTAAGAAAGAAAAGAATTGAGCGACGGAAAACGAAATCCCGATGCCTTCTTATATAGGGCCTGACTTCGGGTTTTACGCGGCCCGCGTAGTAGGGGTCTACGGCGTAGGTGATCCGGGTCACTTAGTAGGTTCAACACGCGTCGGACACGTGTCAGCACCGGAGCTCGCCTGACTTTGAGACTGTCGCGGCCCGCGTAGGCTTAAGGGGTGGCTTACGTGGCCCACCTGAACCCCATTTTTCTTGTTTTTTATTTATTTTTAATGGCATAATGTATTTTGGGCTTGGTTTTCACGTACGGGGTGTATTTAGATACATATAGGGGTATTTTAAAATATATTAGGGCGTCAGAAAAATATTCAGGAGGGTTGTTATTGGCCTCCACTGATTTGGATTTTTAGAGTCTGGCCTCCACCGAGTTTTCGTTCAAACTTCGCCACTGGTTGGGCGGGTGGGAAATATGCTTGTGTGGATCTTACCGGAGTATCCCCTCTGATTGGGCTTAGAGAAAACCAGTTCGTGGATGGTCAGGTTGTGTTAAAGGCAAAATCGAGGAAAGTTGCTAAGCATGAGCAAACTTGTGCTGAGAATCAACATGCCTTCATTACCTTTGCTTTTGATACCTTTGGTTCCCTTGCCCCTGAAGGCTGAAACTGTTGGTTTCCTTAAAAGCATGCAGAGAGTCGTGCATAACAATTTATCGACGCCGAAGAACTAAAGCTTTGTTTTCAGTAGAATCAGTTTTGCAATTCAAATGGGAGTTGTGACGTAGCTTGTTGCGTGTTTACCTACTGTAACAATGATCTTGTCAAGTTTTTTACTTATTGTCTAATCAATATATACAATGGGAATATATGACTAAAGAAAAAAAATCTAATCGTAATATGAAAATTATATTATATTATACCTATTAATTATTATCTCTATAACAATTACCAAATCGGGTTAACCATGCCAGCAACCTACGTAGTAGCTAGCTATTGGGATATTATTTTTTATTTTTTTTTCCCGTTTCACTCTCTTATATGTCCGGATCACATTAATTTTTTTCTTTTTGCAAATTGTTTGCCCAGCACATAGACCACCGAAGTCTCTCACCACCACTAATTGTGATAACTAAGAACACATGTCGCCTCCGCCAGCAGTGATAGTTGAACCCAACCATCCATCATCTATAATTGCATGACAGCTTTGGGTTCGATTGCTTCTGCTATCCTGAAGGGGTATGGTCTCGAAAACCTCACGCAGGCTCATAAGACCATACCACAACCTTAACCCAAAGATATCTTGAACAAGACCCTGCGCGGCCGCGCAGCGGTCCTAAACAAGATTTGGGAAAAAACAGATCACTGAAGGAGTATGGTCCCCAAAACCTTGTGCGAGCACACAAGACCATACCATAAGTCTTGTTCCAAGAACACCTTTAACGAAACCCTGCGCGGCTGCACAGTAGTTCCAAACAAAGGTGAAGGAGAATAGTCTTCGATAACCGTGCGCCGGGAAAGGGGGAAACTAACATTCAACTAACACCCTTGTGCGGGCTCGCATAAGGGTACAATTAGACTTGAAGATAAACTTCTAAACGTCTCCGCGGGCCTGATATCAAGACTTGAACAAAAGTATCTTTTCTGTTATAATAGAACAGACACGTGGCAAGAAGATAAAGGTTTACAGTTGTAGATGTTCCAGAAGACTCTCTAATGCCCATCGTGCACCACCATTCGGTTACAATTGAATGATGACGTGGCACGATTCTGGACACTCACCTGAATCACGATGATGGCATCAACTTGGAGAAGGGTCTACCCAAACCCACTTTCCACGTAGCAACTCCCTAGCCGTCGATCACGCTCATTATCCGTGTGATTAAATGCAACGTTAATGATCGACGGAAAAGAGAATAACCGCCTACGGGAAATACTTTCCGTTACTTCCTCCGTCACACCCATTTCCCGCCAAAAACCGGCTACAAATATGTTATTGCAGGTATGATCTCACAAGTTACATTCACTTCACTTTCACTATTTCTTCTTCATTAAGATCACTGTACTTATTCTCACGCCGGAGGGTGGTCACGGAGAGAACCCCCATTCTCCCCGTGGAGAGTCTAACAGCTTTCTGTTTTGCAGTGATCACCGGAGAAGGAATTCAGCCGAACCCTCGAATCAGTGAGAGGATTAACCTTTTTATGCAGAGACTAAACCCTTGATCTGATTGATTCCAGACAATTCTGATCACTGTTTCTTCATTGGCGCCCACCGATTCTTCAATTTCTAATTCATCTTCTCGTTCGATTCATCTTCTCTTCTGTTTTCTATGGCAATTTACCCATCAAGTCCTCGATCTGAAAACAGGGACGATTCGACTCGTGTTTCTCAGATCGACAGAATCATGGGAAAATCATGATTAACAACGAGATTTGTTATGAGGTGCACAGTCCTGTTACCTCAGAGGATCAATCTCAAACTCAGAATAGTCCAAATCTACTTTCAGGAGAAACTCCAGTTTGTTGGTTTACCAAATTCGAAAATACTATAAACAAAATGTTCGTTCAAAATCCTGTCACTCAGATAAACACCAGATCTGAATTTCTTCATCTCAAATCTGGTTACCAGGAGTCTCAGAAGAAATTCGATGGTACAGTGTTTGGCCCACGTACACCACAACAGTGGGACACCCAGCTCAATGACGGAGAGTATCTGAAAACACTCAATCATACGAAACAAGATGTGGAAGAAAACCACAACAACTCAAAAGCCAGTACGGAACAAACGTACATGGTGCAAGGTGGACCCTCCCGCAAACAGAACAATAAACGGAGCCACAGTCAACACTGGCGCGAACAGCAAGTAAACTTCCCCGCTGTTTCAGGAGGTCCTCAAGAAGAGCAGCTGGTCATCATAACTGGTATCTTCTGCCATTATCGCACTGATTACATGTTCATTGATCCGGGAAGTTCCATGGATATTATTTACGAACAATGTTTTAAACAACTAGACCCAGAGGACAAGGCGCGCTTGAAACCAATCGATTTTCCTCTAACTGGTTTCTGCAATGAAGTAGTCTTTCCGCTGGTTCAAATCGCCTTTCCTGTAACACTCTCGGATGGAGAGCACTCGCGCACCGTTACAGTCAAATTCATGGTTATGCCAGCCACATCACGCCATGATGTGCTGCTGGGAAGACGTTCACAATGGGAGTTTAGCATGATTACCTCCATACCACACGCTGCGTGCGGTTTCCCAACAGAAACCGGAGTAGCAATCTTATATTCAAGCATAGAAGTAATGTATGTAGACGACGAGCCACCAGTATAGGCTGCAAAGCCATCTCCATCCAATGAACCAGAGAAATGGGTACTCAACAATGAATACCCAGAACAAACCATTCTGTTAGGGCACGCCATCTCACCAGCAATCCGCGAAAAGCTAAAAGAGCTCCTAGCCGAGAATATGGATATTTTCGCATGGTCTCCAGCAGACATGACCGGCGTGCCAAGAGAAATAACAGAACATTGCTTGAATGTCCGACCTTCCGCAGAACCAGTAGCACAAGGAAAGCGCAGTCTTGGTCTAGAAAAGGCTCGCGCGATGAATGAGTAAGTAGCTGAATTACTTCAGGCTGGGATTTTGCGCGAAGTTTGATATCAAACCTGGGTAGCTAGCCCAGTAATGGTGCAGAAGCACAACGACGGGTGGCGCATGTGCGTTGATTTCAAAGATCTCAACAAAGCCTGCCCAAAAGACTGTTACGCCCTCCCAGAAATAGACAAGAAGGTAGATTCCTTAGCATCCCTGTAAAGTGTTCGTTCGAAATGGAAGAAGGCAAGTTCTTAGGATTTATCGTAACCAAAGACGTTTTCAAAGTCAATCCAGAAAAGGTAGAGGCTATTCAGCTCATGCCGTCACCAACATCCATCAAGGAAATGCAACGCCTAAGTGGTCGGCTAGCGGCGCTCAACCGGTTTCTAGCAAATCATGCCGCCAAGTCATACCCATTTATCAGCACGTTACGCAACTGCGTGAAAAAGAGCCAATTTCAATGGACCCCGGAGGCAGAAAAAGCTTTTCAGCAAATGAAAGAATCATCACTCTAACAGCTCCACGGAAGGAAGAACCCTTAACCTTATACTTCTCCGCATCAGAGGTAGCAGTTGGCACAGTGCTGATGGTCGAAAGGGGCGGAGTCCAAACTCCAATATATTACATCAGAAAAGTGCCGACTGGTCCAGAAACGCTCCATTCCATCATGGAAAAACTTGTTCTCGCACTAGTTCACGCATCGTGCAGGTTGCGAAGGTATTTTTCTGGTCACGTTATAATCGTCCTTACCAACTACCATCTGGGACAGATCTTGTCCAAACCAGACGTCGCTGGCAGATTAGCCAAATGGGCCATTGAACTGGGCAGCTATAACATTTAGTATAAGCCGCGCCCAACTATCAAGGGCCAAGTCCTAGCAGACTTTGTTACTGAAGTTCCCGTCGATAAGATACAGGAATGCAAGCCATACAAAATCCTAGCCCAGTCTTCGATGACAGGGTCTGGACCCTACATACAGATGGTGCTTCTAACGACGACGGCGCAGGAGCTGGTCTCCGCCTACTCAGCCCCGACAACCACGAACTTACCTACGCCATTCGGCTAGATTTCAAAAGCACCAACAACGAAGCAGAATATGAGGCATTCCTTGCAGGTCTCCGCTTAGCGCTCAAAATGGGGGCAAAAAATGTTGAAGCACATGTTGATTCCAAGTTGGTATCTGAACAGATCAATGGTCGTTAAGACACAAAAGGCAAAACAATGGCATTATATGTCGAGCAGGCGAGAACTGTGATAAATCCGTTCCAGACCTTCAAAATAATCCACATCAACAGAAGCGAGAACAAGCACGCCGACGCACTAAGTAAGCTAGCCGCTACAAGCTTTAAGCACCTGGAAAAAGAGGTCCGCATTGAAGTTCTCTCAAACCCATCCGTTCTACTAAGACACGTAAACGTGATAGAAGTTGGGAATCCTTCGTGGATGTCCCCAATTATCATGTATTTACAGCATGGAACTCTTTCAGAAGGAAAAGCAGAAGCAAGAAAAATTCAACACAAAGCGCTAAATTATGAAATGGCGGATGGAATCTTATATCGCAAATCTTTCATGGGTCCTCTCCTACGATGCGTAGACAAACATGATGCACAGTATCTGGTCCGGGAAATCCATGAAGGACTATGCGGAATACATGTTGGCCCACGCATGGTAATAGCAAAGATCATGAGTGCTGACTATTACTGGCCCGGTATGCATTTAGACGCTGTAGAAATCTTGCGCAAGTGTACATCATGCCAGCGTCATGCTCCAAAGATGCCTCGCCCAAAGAACCTGTTGGTCCCCGTAACCGCAGCGTGGCCCTTCCAACAATGGGGCATCGACATAGTAGGTCCTTTTCTCGACATGCCCGATGCAGTAAAATTTATAATAGGCGTTGTGGATGACTTCACCAAGTGGGTGGAAGCTAAAGCCTTAGCGTCAACCACCGCAATGGTAATCAGAAAATTCATCTGGGAATACATCATATGCCGGTTTGGACTACCCCTGCGCATTATCACAGACAACGGTACCAATTTTTCGTCAGAAGATCTACAAAATGGATGAAGGAAATGCGCATCGAACATAGTTTCGCCTCCGTGGCGCACCCACAGGCAAACGGTCAAGTCGAAAACGTTAACAAGCAGATCGTAGATGGCATTAAAGCAAGGTTGGGAACCACAAGGAGGGGGTGGGTTGATGAACTCCCGAGTATTTTATGGGCTCACCGCACTATGCCAAAGATTAGCACGAGAGAAACGCCATTTAGCCTCGTTTACGGCTCCGGAGCAGTAATTCCGGCGGAAATTGGCCTCCCGTCACCTCGAATGCTAGCCATGGAGAAACAAAATAATGAGCATGAGCGCAGACTCAACCTGGACCTCCTTGAGGAGAGACGCGGAAACGCCGCCATCAACGAAGCCAGGTACAAATCAAAGCTAGAAAAATATTACAATGTATGAGTACGCATATGGACTTTCGTACCAGGAGATTTCGTTCTAGTAGACAACGAAGCCTCGAACACTGAGAAACTAGGGAAACTCGCGCCCAAATGGGAAGGGCCATATGTTATTAATGAAGTCCTTGGAAAAGGCTCGTACACCCTACGACGGCTTGATGGAACAGACGTTCCACGAACTTGGAACACGCAACAGCTGTGCAGGTGCTATATGTAACTGAACCATTCGTACTTGAACAACATACAATGCTAACACAGTACAACAGTCATTGCTTGCGTATGAATCATAATTATCATATTTATTTACTTTGCATCTACTGTCCCCTGCGCCCTATCCAAATCAATACAATGTTTTACTTCCATTATGCTCCGGTGTTTATTACAAAATGCATGCAATTTCTTTTAGTAAGCGCAAAAACACTATGGTAACCTAATAAAAGTCTCATGAACGGTCCGCGGTTACAGGTACCGCGCAAGGTCCAGCCCTACGTTCACACATAAGCCTTTTATCATCTTTATTCGCCTTACCTAAACAAAGTGATTGTACTCATGCAAAACATTGTAATTCAAACATACCATATATTCAAAAAAGTTACATGCGCAACGAGAGCATTAGCAAAAATTTACATGCACAGCAGTGCATCAACGATACTTACAAACGGGATATACATCCCAAACCTACAACTAAAATGTTCTAATAAACTACAAGTCGGGAAACATTGCCAACACTTCTACAGGGGTGTGCAATGCTTCACCGTACCATTCCAAAGGGTGAGGATCAACAATCATGTCATCGTCATTCCCCTCACCAGTTAGGGCAGCCGTCATCCTCCGAGCACCGACCAAGTTCGCACATCGACGAGTATATAAAGGCTAAAACTAGCTGACAGGGATGACGAAAGCATAATTAAAGGAGATGTAAGAAGTTATGATGATTAACGTCAAATCGCCACCCTTTGAACGGCGACGCTACCGTAATCATGGATTTTATTAATGATCCCTAACAACATCAAGTTCTTACACACATCCCAACAAAATATAGTTTTTACAAAATATCACAATCACAGTACAAAAACGAACAATCAAACACCTATTATTCCTCTGATTCGTCCGCCACCTCCAGCATATGGCGTAGGGATTCCACGCCATCCTCAGCCACATTGTTGGTCAAATCAGCATACGCCGATAAAGGATCGTTGTAATCGTATAAACCATACAAATCATACGCTAGAATCTTCACCACAACGGTAGCCAGACATGATTGTACGTCCTTGTCAACAATCCAGAAGATTCTTCATGCTCTAGCCAGACATGATTGTACGTCCTTGTCAACGGTAGCCAGACATGATTGTACGTACCGGTGACCACGTTAGGGTCCTCGCGTGCGTTCTTTGCTCCAATCACAAATGCTCTAGCCTGACCATTGTTTCTCTCTGGGCAGTTCTTCATGAAATGATCATGGCTTCCACACTTGAAGCATCCTTGGTTCTGCCCCTTCCCGTTGCCATTCTTGTTACCAGCACCGTTTCCATTTCGGTTCTTTCCTTTTCCCCAACAGTCTTCTGTTTGATGACCCAATTTACCACATTTGTCGCACCTTGGAATGCGACAAGCTCCATCATGATGATACTTACATTTTTGGTATCTAGGTATGGAGCCTTGGTATGCTTTGGTTGCATTGGTTTTCGCCTCCTGGGACGGGTTAGCGTCACGCTTCTTGTTGTTGAAACCCTTATTGTTACGAGTTGCTTGGTTCAAACTTGTATGCTTTCTCTTTTTGTCACCGGACGACTCAGCATGTGTCTCGGTCTTCTCTGTTGGGTTCAGTGATAGCTTCTTCATACGAACACAATCTTCAGTAAGGCTAACAGCCAGAGTTACAGCCTCAGTGATTGTTTGTGGTTTGGCCGACGTCACCATGCCACGAAACTCTGAGGCCAGTCCCCAAATGTAGCGTTCAACACGCTTGAATTCGGGAGTCACCATGTAGGGAAGCACTCTGGACAGATCGTGGAACCTTCGAGTATAACCATTAATGTCAGCACCTTCCATAGTCAAGTGCCAGAACTCCGTCTCCAGCCTTTGGAGTTCAGCGCAAGAGCAATACTTCTCTCTCATTATTTCCTTCATTTCCTCCCAAGTTAGGCCATAAGCGGCATCATCACCCAAAGTTTGGGCTTGCAGGTTCCACCAAGTCAGAGCTTCATCGACGAATAACCCAGTAGCAAAAGTGACTTGCTGATCCGCGGTACACTTGCTCATGCGGATAGTAGCTTCAGTCTTCTCCGTCCAGCGCACAAATGCTACTGCACCTCCTGTGCCATCATAGTTCATCGGCTTGCAGTCGAGGAACTGCTTGAAAGTGCAGCCTGGAATTAACCCAACCAATTCACTTATGAGCAATCAAAGAAATAATGAAACAAGGGCCGTTCATAAATTCCTTCATGCTTAGTAAATTGTTTTAAGGTTACCTTGAGCTGCGTTTCCTCCAGACGAATCTCCATTCCCATTACGCCTAGCGTTGCTTGGTCCTCCACTGTCTTGAGTTCTGTTCGCCTCGTACTGGGCGATAGCAGCGAAGATCCTTTCTTCCAGTAGAGCGTTCAGCTCTTCAGCAGTTCTTGGCAGTGGGGGAGGAGGAGGTTGATCGTCATTGCGAGCATTCACAGCTTTCCTGGGTGCCATGTTCTGACAGAACATAACACAACAGGGTTAGACATTTGTTTGATATCGTCCTACTAGACAGTAGTAGTATATATATTCATAGGTATATATACCACATAAGTGACATCAAACAATTATTACTCTAGCAGAGTACTTAGTAGGCTTGCACTGAGGGAATCTATACGTGACAAGACTTGCTGTGATTTTTGTGCACTGAATTCCATAATTATGTATGCATCCATAATTACGTAACTCCTTGCACAGTCCGCACAGTTCGTTTCATCCTCGTATTTCTTCCTTCAGGTAGGCCATTGCTTTCAGGTAAAGTCACATATACTTGTGACATTCTACTTCTAGTACATGCTAATTATCACACATAATTGCAAGTAATTTCTAGTCAACGACAAGTGCTACTCAAGTGCACTCTAAGTCTCGTAGTGTCTTTTCTAGACTCATGTAACTAGTTTCAGGTAGTGGATGTCGCGGGACGTTTTATGCAATGAAAACTCTTTGAAAATTGTTTTCGTGAAAGGATCATAGAGATTGTAGACTAGACTCGAGAAGGAATCCTGGTTCACTACAATCGCAGCTCTGATACCAATCTGTCACACCCCTTTCTGCGGCGGAAGCACGAGGTGTGATCATGAAAGGTTCTCATTGCATACGAAGAGTAAACATGCTACATGCTCGTAAAATAACATCAAATACCATGATTTGAAAACGTAAGTTTAGCGTTTACATCGCTAGACAGCTTAAAACATTGTCTTAAAAGTTTACAACTTTATTTAAAGTTAAACACAAGCGACATCCACGAGCATAAGCAAGACCGCGCGCACATCCATCCTAGTTACCTGAAATACATGTGAGTTTTTGGAAAAACGTCAACATAAAGTTGGTGTGAATTCATGCAGTTTTGTATTTCACGTTTGTATACTTTGTATAAAAACATAGTTGTGAATAAATCAAGTTTTTCTTGAGTACTCCACGTACTTCAAGTTATATATCAATCTTCTTGAGTACCCCACGTACATCAAGTTATATATCAATTTTCTTGAGTACCCCACGTACTTCAAGTTATATATCAATTTTCTTGAGTACCCCACGTACTTCAAGTTATATATCAATTCTAGTATGGTATGAATTTTATATAAATACAGTATTTCTGTAAATATCAGGATTGTTAATGGGTTGCAAAGCCATTAACATGTGACACGACATAGGAAGTCACCAAACCTAAGGCATTTAATTGGTATATTCTGAGACACAAAAGCACTACTCGATTCTCGCCCTCACCGAGAGTGTGGCTGCCAGGCACCCGTTAGATCTAACCTTTTGTTCTGCGGTCTAAGTATGTACACGATTAATGGTGCTTCTGTACCCTATTCGTGACACTATTTCTCATAACGCATCCTACTTGGTTCTCGTCCTCACCAAGCGCGTTTCTTTTTATCATTTCTCATAACGCATCCAACTTGGTTCTCGTCCTCACCAAGCGCGTTTCTTTTTATCTTATATTTTGTCACACTTGGTTCTCGTTCTCACCAAGTGTACTTCTTGTATTTATATCATACCATTTATAAATATTGTACTTTTGTACATGTATTTCACCCCCGAAGTTATAAAAACTGAAAACAGTTAAAAGAAAAGGAGGAGCATGAACTCACAACTTTGCGTTCCTTGCGTCGTAAACTTCACCGGATTTGCTTAATTAACGTCGTAACCTATACGCGTTTTCTTAACGTTAGTCACTAGACTTGCGTCGCACAAGTACAGTCATTTTCTTTTGTGTATATATTCTTGTGTTAAAAATATTTCATATTTTTAACTAAGTATCTTACTTATATTATTTTCTCAAAAATAAATATAAGTCTTTTGTGTTTTGCACTTTGCACCCGAATTATGTATCTTGTATGTTGCATGTGTATTTTTTTATGTTTATACTCCTCATGAGTATTTAGTGTATTTTTAAGTCTTAATACACTAGCACGTATTACACATACTATATACACTTAGCACAAAAGTTGGTGATAAAATAATATATATTTTTCTCTAAAAAATATACATACTTATATCCATTTTTATTCTTGAAGAAATCCTCATTTCTTATCACCAAAAATTAGGGAAACCTTGGTAATACTTTTAAACACATTTTTAGGGAATAAGTTTCTCAAAAACTTATATTTTTAAATTTATAAAATTTTGACAGAGTTTCCCCTAAAAATGGAGGTTTCCCATGTTTTCAAAACATGTGTTTATTTTCTTTTAAATTGTCAACAATTTCCTCATTCAACAATAAACAATATGCAACTTAGTTAAAATAGATATAATCGCAGAAATACATGAACTTGTGGTTTTTCCAAAATAGGTAGTATCCTTCCATTATTTTTAGTGGATCTTTGTATAGATCAACTTCGTTTCTTGAAAGTCTCGTTTTTAAAGAAGTTACATCTTTACAACTTCCTGTCAATATTTATAAAAATAGTTATTTTGTCGAAACTTTGTGTTACACAAGTGTTTACACACTCGTGTGTTTGCTAGAATCATTCTTTTTCATGTAAGATTCGGCTTTAGAAAATATGATTTCCTGGACACTTGGTCCTTTGAAAGTACCGCTTGTAGATCCGTAGATCTACTAGTTTTGAACACCATTTCATAAGAAAAATCGATTTTACACAAGTTCAAGTTTGATGTGTGGTAGAGTTTCATCACCTAACCCTTGTTACACTTTAACAAGCTTTATGTCATAATCCATGATCATGACCAATCCGGGTTAAACGATGATCCGAGCTACCACAACATAGATTGGGCCTAAATAACCACATAAATCAAATACGACAAGATTTACACAACATTCAAGCTTTTAACCACCATTACTAGCATTTTTAGTAGACTTTTATGTATCAACTTGTATGTTTACGAGTTTTAGCCGTTACATAACATTTTACCCACTTCAAAATAGTTCGAGAGTGTGATTCAAGCAACTTACTACTAGCTCGAGGCTAGGGAAGAATCTAGACGCAAAATGAGTGGATAAAAGCAATAGAGTGAGGTCCTTCGCCTTCCGATTGCACCAAGCTTCCTTGTAGGTGATCCTTAACACTTGTGTAAGCTTGGAATGGCAGGATCAAAACTCGAAAAATTGATGGATGGATAGGGGAGTTCGGCCGAGAGCTTATTGAGAGGGAGAGAGAGGTGTGAAGTTGAGTTTGTGATGAAATGAATATGATGGACTTAAGCTTATACTTATAGACAAAGTCTTTCTAATTATCCAAAGGATTTGGTGTCTAGATGATATTAGACATACAAGATTATTTTAATCAAATATAGGACAAGGGTGTCCCCTTGGGGACCGAATTCGGTTAGAGGGGGGGGTCTATGGTTCCATTTCAACTAAACATTAGTTATTAGTTAGGTTAATTTAGTTAGTTTAGGGATTAACCCGGTTACTAGTGTGTCATGCATTATGACTGGTGTTAGGGTATTCAAGGACCCTAACTAGCTTAGAAAAATAAAAATAATGCTTCGAGCATTATTTTGGTGTTCCGGGTAATATCCGATTGTTCGGTTACATACCGATTCATTAAAGTGCTAAATTGCACCTTTTAGTGTTTAATAAGTATCTTTTTATAATACTATCGATTCCCAACACTTAGGGAAATATTCTGGATAATAAAACGACATTTCTGCAAAATATTCATATGTCTAAATGCTGAATTATTGCTGAATTATATAAGTTCTGCACTTAAAGTGCGTTTCGGGTGCTTTTTAGTGCTTAATTTTGCTTTCGCATTGCATATATATTAAACCCTTGTGTGTACTCTTGGGTTTTAATGCATTCTTGTTGTCGGACCTACACCTAGGCTCCAATTTTATTGTCTGACTGCTTTCTGCAGTTCTGTTGACACAGTGTGTCTTACCGGTGAGTTTACTATTATTTCTGACGCAACGCTCTCGTTTATGCATAAAGCAATATTTTTGTAGTATACAACGTGCATGAATTCACTTGTTTAATCATGTGTTCAGACATTGCTAACAATTAAGCACATAATTGCAGTCATTAAATAATGATTAAAGTGTACGGAAATTACCGGTTTGGTGCCAGTTGTCACAGTCTCCCCCCGTTAAAAGAATTTCGTCCCGAAATTCAGGTTGAACTAACTCTCGCAGGAGTCTTCTTGAATAGGTGGGGATACTTTTCTTTGAACTGGTCTTCACGTTCCCATGTGTACTCGGGTCCGTGCTTAGAGCTCCAACGTACTTTGACAAGTTTTACGCTGCTCCTCCTGGTCTTGTTGAATTTCCAGTCGGTAACCTCAACGGGTTGTTCTGTAAATCGGAGGGCTTCATCAATATGCACTTCATCCATCGGGATGATCACGCTTTCTTGTGTTGGACTCTTCTTCAGGTTGGATACATGAAACGTATCATGTACTCCATTAAGTTCTTCCGGTAACTCCAACTTGTATGCCACGGTACGAATTCTCTTCAATATTCTGAATGGTCCGATATATCGTGGATTCAGCTTTCCACGCTTTCCAAATCTGACTACGCCCTTCCATGGTGAGACTTTTAACAACACTTTGTCTCCCACCTTGAATTCTACTGATTTCCTTTTCGGATCGGCGTAGCTCTTTTGTCGATCTCGAGCCGCCTTAATGCGCTCTCGGATCTGCGCAATCTTGTCGGTTGTCTCTTGTACAAGTTCAGGACCAACCATACGCTTATCTCCGGCATCTGCCCAACATAAGGGCGATCGGCATTTGCGGCCATACAGAGCTTCGAACGGCGCGACTTTTATGCTCGTATGATAACTGTTATTGTAGGAAAACTCAACTAAAGGTAGATGAGTATCCCAGCTGCCGCCTAGATCCATGACACATGCGCGAAGCATATCTTCTAACGTTTGTATAGTCCGTTCGCTCTGGCCGTCTGTTTGCGGATGGAATGCCGTGCTCAGATCTAACTGAGATCCAAAGGCTTCCTGAAATGATTGCCAGATTCTTGAGACAAAGCGTCCATCTCTGTCTGAAATGATTGAGATTGGCACTCCATGACGTGCCACGATTTCTCTTAAGTATATTTCAGCAAGCTTTCCAGTGCTGTCTTTTTCTCGGATCGGTAGGAAGTGCGCAGACTTCGTTAACCGATCAACTATTACCCATATCATATCGTGCCCTCTCGGGGTCCTGGGTAATTTTGTTATGAAGTCCATCGAGATTTGCTCCCACTTCCACACGGGAATCTCTGGTTGTTGTAATAGGCCGGACGGTTTCTGATATTCTGCCTTAACCTTGGCACAGGTTAGGCATTTTCCAACATAAACAGCGACATCGCTTTTAAGTCTCGGCTACCAGTAGTAATCCTTTAAGTCTTGATACATTTTGTCCGATCCTGGATGGATCGAATATCTCGATTTGTGGGCTTCATTAAGGATGACTTCTCGTATGCCACCATAGAGTGGAACCCAAATACGCTTCTTGAAGTATAAGGCTCCCTCTTCGTTTGGCACCATGTATTTCAGCATACCCCGTAGGTATTCAGCTTTACGGTTCTCTTCTTTAAGAGCTTCTTGTTGTGCGTCTCGAATGCGTGCAGTGAGGTTCGTTCGAATGGTCATTTCTAACGCTCGAACCCTTAGGGTCTTAACCCTTTCTTTTCGGCTCAACGCGTCCGCTACAACGTTCGCCTTTCCAGGATGGTACTTAATCTCACAGTCATAATCATTTAGCAGCTCGACCCAACGTCGCTGGCGCATATTCAATTCCTTCTGATCAAATATGTGTTGTAAGCTTTTGTGATCTGTGAAAATTGTACATCGAGTACCATATAAATAATGTCGCCAAATCTTCAAGGTGAATACCACTGCACCCAGCTCCAGGTCGTGAGTGGTATAATTTCTCTCGTGAACCTTCAGTTGTCTTGAAGCATAAGCGATGACTTTTTGGCGTTGCATGAGCACGCAACCCAAGCCTTGTCGTGAGGCGTCGCAGTATACCACGAACTCTTCAGTGCCTTCGGGTAATGATAGTATCGGTGCATCGCAGAGCTTGTTCTTAAGTAGCTGAAAGGCTTCTTCCTGTTTGTGACCCCAGTCGTACTTCTTGTCTTTCTGGGTAAGGGTCGTTAGCGGTTGAGCTATCTTTGAGAAATTCTCGATGAATCGCCGATAATAGCCCGCTAAGCCCAAAAATTGTCGAACTTCAGTTGGGGTCTTGGGAGCTTCCCAATTCTTTATTGCTTCAATCTTGGACGGGTCTACATGAATGCCCTTCTCATTCACCACGTGACCAAGAAATTGTACTTCGCGAATCCAGAATTCGCATTTCGAGAACTTTGCATAAAGTTTCTCTTTCTTCAGTAGTTCCAGAATAGTTCTGAGATGTTGCTCATGTTCTTCTTTCGTTCGCGAGTAAATCAGGATATCATCGATAAATACAATCACGAATTTATCGAGATATGGTTTGCATACGTGGTTCATCAGATCCATAAAGACCGCTGGCGCGTTCGTCAATCCAAACGGCATCACAAGAAATTCGTAGTGCCCATAGCGTGTTCTGAATGCAGTCTTTGGCACGCTTTCATCTTGGATTCTCAGCTGATGGTATCCAGATCGAAGGTCGATCTTGGAATAGTAGCTTGATCCTTGCAGTTGATCAAACAAGTCATCAATCCTCGGTAGCGGATACCGATTCTTGATCGTGAGCTTGTTCAGTTCCCTGTAATCGATACACATCCGCAGTGATCCATCCTTCTTCTTCACGAATAACACTGGAGCTCCCCAGGGTGAGAAGCTTGGCCTTATGAATCTTTTATCCAACAACTCCTGAAGCTGTGTAGATAATTCTTGCATTTCGGATGGCGCAAGTCGATATGGAGCCTTGGCTACAGGAGCGGCTCCTGGAACCAAGTCTATGTGGAATTCGACTTGTCGTTGCGGAGGTAGTCCTGGCAGATCTTCAGGGAATACATCAGGAAATTCCTTCACCACAGGAATGTCTTCGAGTTTTGGCTCCACAGCCTTCTTATCTACAACGTGTGCTAGGAAAGCAACACATCCTTTCCTTAAGCACTTCTGTGCCTTCATACAATTGATGATTCGTAGAGGCGCGTTTCGTCTTTCTCCATGTACGATGAGAGTTTCATCATTCGTCAGAGGGATGCGAATGATTTTCTCATGACAAATGACTTCAGCTTTGTTCTTGGACAACCAGTCCATCCCGACCACTACATCGAAGCTACCTAATTGAATAGGTAAGAGGTCAATGCTAAATCTTCGTTCACCAAGTTCTAGCGTGCAGCCTCTAACAACTTCGCTCGATTCAACAAGTTTACCATTGGCTAGTTCTATGGAATAAGGAATTTCTAATCTACTAGATTCTATTCCAAGTATGCGTTTAAATTCCACAGACATGAAACTATAATCGGCGCCAGTGTCAAATAATATGGATGCAAAGTGATTGTTAATGAGAAACGTACCGGTGACCACGTTAGGGTCCTCGCGTGCGTTCTTTGCTCCAATCACAAATGCTCTAGCCTGACCATTGTTTCTCTCTGGGCAGTTCTTCATGAAATGATCATGGCTTCCACACTTGAAGCATCCTTGGTTCTGCCCCTTCCCGTTGCCATTCTTGTTACCAGCACCGTTTCCATTTCGGTTCTTTCCTTTTCCCCAACAGTCTTCTGTTTGATGACCCAATTTACCACATTTGTCGCACCTTGGAATGCGACAAGCTCCATCATGATGATACTTACATTTTTGGCATCTAGGTATGGAGCCTTGGTATGCTTTGGTTGCATTGGTTTTCGCCTCCTGGGACGGGTTAGCGTCACGCTTCTTGTTGTTGAAACCCTTATTGTTACGAGTTGCTTGGTTCAAACTTGTATGCTTTCTCTTTTTGTCACCGGACGACTCAGCATGTGTCTCGGTCTTCTCTGTTGGGTTCAGTGATAGCTTCTTCATACGAACACAATCTTCAGTAAGGCTGACAGCCAGAGTTACAGCCTCAGTGATTGTTTGTGGTTTGGCCGACGTCACCATGCCACGAAACTCTGAGGCCAGTCCCCAAATGTAGCGTTCAACACGCTTGAATTCGGGAGTCACCATGTAGGGAAGCACTCTGGACAGATCGTGGAACCTTCGAGTATAACCATTAATGTTAGCACCTTCCATAGTCAAGTGCCAGAACTCCGTCTCCAGCCTTTGGAGTTCAGCGCGAGAGCAATACTTCTCTCTCATTCTTTCCTTCAGTTCCTCCCAAGTTAGGCCATAAGCGGCATCATCACCCAAAGTTTGGGCTTGCAGGTTCCACCAAGTCAGAGCCATCGACGAATAACCCAGTAGCAAAAGTGACTTGCTGATCCGCGGTACACTTGCTCATGCGGATAGTAGCTTCAGTCTTCTCCGTCCAGCGCACAAATGCTACTGCACCTCCTGTGCCATCATAGTTCATCGGCTTGCAGTCGAGGAACTGCTTGAAAGTGCAGCCTGGAATTAACCCAACCAATTCACTTATGAGCAATCAAAGAAATAATGAAACAAGGGCCGTTCATAAATTCCTTCATGCTTAGTAAATTGTTTTAAGGTTACCTTGAGCTGCGTTTCCTCCAGACGAATCTCCATTCCCATTACGCCTAGCGTTGCTTGGTCCTCCACTGTCTTGAGTTCTGTTCGCCTCGTACTGGGCGATAGCAGCGGAGATCCTTTCTTCCAGTAGAGCGTTCAGCTCTTCAGCAGTTCTTGGCAGTGGGGGAGGAGGAGGTTGATCGTCATTGCGAGCATTCACAGCTTTCCTGGGTGCCATGTTCTGACAGAACATAACACAACAGGGTTAGACATTTGTTTGATATCGTCCTACTAGACAGTAGTAGTATATATATTCACAGGTATATATACCACATAAGTGACATCAAACAATTATTACTCTAGCAGAGTACTTAGTAGGCTTGCACTGAGGGAATCTATACGTGACAAGACTTGCTGTGATTTTTGTGCACTGAATTCCATAATTATGTATGCATCCATAATTACGTAACTCCTTGCACAATCCGCACAGTTCGTTTCATCCTCGTATTTCTTCCTTCAGGTAGGCCATTGCTTTCAGGTAAAGTCACATATACTTGTGACATTCTACTTCTAGTACATGCTAATTATCACACATAATTGCAAGTAATTTCTAGTCAACGACAAGTGCTACTCAAGTGCACTCTAAGTCTCGTAGTGTCTTTTCTAGACTCATGTAACTAGTTTCAGGTAGTGGATGTCGCGGGACGTTTTATGCAATGAAAACTCTTTGAAAATTGTTTTCGTGAAAGGATCATAGAGATTGTAGACTAGACTCGAGAAGGAATCCTGGTTCACTACAATCGCAGCTCTGATACCAATCTGTCACACCCCTTTCTGCGGCGGAAGCACGAGGTGTGATCATGAAAGGTTCTCATTGCATACGAAGAGTAAACATGCTACATGCTCGTAAAATAACATCAAATACCATGATTTGAAAACGTAAGTTTAGCGTTTACATCGCTAGACAGCTTAAAACATTGTCTTAAAAGTTTACAACTTTATTTAAAGTTAAACACAAGCGACATCCACGAGCATAAGCAAGACCGCGCGCACATCCATCCTAGTTACCTGAAATACATGTGAGTTTTTGGAAAAACGTCAACATAAAGTTGGTGTGAATTCATGCAGTTTTGTATTTCACGTTTGTATACTTTGTATAAAAACATAGTTGTGAATAAATCAAGTTTTTCTTGAGTACTCCACGTACTTCAAGTTATATATCAATCTTCTTGAGTACCCCACGTACATCAAGTTATATATCAATTTTCTTGAGTACCCCACGTACTTCAAGTTATATATCAATTTTCTTGAGTACCCCACGTACTTCAAGTTATATATCAATTCTAGTATGGTATGAATTTTATATAAATACAGTATTTCTGTAAATATCAGGATTGTTAATGGGTTGCAAAGCCATTAACATGTGACACGACATAGGAAGTCACCAAACCTAAGGCATTTAATTGGTATATTCTGAGACACAAAAGCACTACTCGATTCTCGCCCTCACCGAGAGTGTGGCTGCCAGGCACCCGTTAGATCTAACCTTTTGTTCTGCGGTCTAAGTATGTACACGATTAATGGTGCTTCTGTACCCTATTCGTGACACTATTTCTCATAACGCATCCTACTTGGTTCTCGTCCTCACCAAGCGCGTTTCTTTTTATCATTTCTCATAACGCATCCAACTTGGTTCTCGTCCTCACCAAGCGCGTTTCTTTTTATCTTATATTTTGTCACACTTGGTTCTCGTTCTCACCAAGTGTACTTCTTGTATTTATATCATACCATTTATAAATATTGTACTTGTGTACATGTATTTCACCCCCGAAGTTATAAAAACTGAAAACAGTTAAAAGAAAAGGGGGAGCATGAACTCACAACTTTGCGTTCCTTGCGTCGTAAACTTCACCGGATTTGCTTAATTAACGTCGTAACCTATACGCGTTTTCTTAACGTTAGTCACTAGACTTGCGTCGCACAAGTACAGTCATTTTCTTTTGTGTATATATTCTTGTGTTAAAAATATTTCATATTTTTAACTAAGTATCTTACTTATATTATTTTCTCAAAAATAAATATAAGTCTTTTGTGTTTTGCACTTTGCACCCGAATTATGTATCTTGTATGTTGCATGTGTATTTTTTTATGTTTATACTCCTCATGAGTATTTAGTGTATTTTTAAGTCTTAATACACTAGCACGTATTACACATACTATATACACTTAGCACAAAAGTTGGTGATAAAATAATATATATTTTTCTCTCAAAAATATACATACTTATATCCATTTTTATTCTTGAAGAAATCCTCATTTCTTATCACCAAAAATTAGGGAAACCTTGGTAATACTTTTAAACACATTTTTAGGGAATAAGTTTCTCAAAAACTTATATTTTTAAATTTATAAAATTTTGACAGAGTTTCCCCTAAAAATGGAGGTTTCCCATGTTTTCAAAACATGTGTTTATTTTCTTTTAAATTGTCAACAATTTCCTCATTCAACAATAAACAATATGCAACTTAGTTAAAATAGATATAATCGCAGAAATACATGAACTTGTGGTTTTTCCAAAATAGGTAGTATCCTTCCATTATTTTTAGTGGATCTTTGTATAGATCAACTTCGTTTCTTGAAAGTCTCGTTTTTAAAGAAGTTACATCTTTACAACTTCCTGTCAATATTTACAAAAATAGTTATTTTGTCGAAACTTTGTGTTACACAAGTGTTTACACACTCGTGTGTTTGCTAGAATCATTCTTTTTCATGTAAGATTCGGCTTTAGAAAATATGATTTCCTGGACACTTGGTCCTTTGAAAGTACCGCTTGTAGATCCGTAGATCTACTAGTTTTGAACACCATTTCATAAGAAAAATCGATTTTACACAAGTTCAAGTTTGATGTGTGGTAGAGTTTCATCACCTAACCCTTGTTACACTTTAACAAGCTTTATGTCATAATCCATGATCATGACCAATCCGGGTTAAACGATGATCCGAGCTACCACAACATAGATCGGGCCTAAATAACCACATAAATCAAATACTACAAGATTTACACAACATTCAAGCTTTTAACCACCATTACTAGCATTTTTAGTAGACTTTTATGTATCAACTTGTATGTTTACGAGTTTTAGCCGTTACATAACATTTTACCCACTTCAAAATAGTTCGAGAGTGTGATTCAAGCAACTTACTACTAGCTCGAGGCTAGGGAAGAATCTAGACGCAAAATGAGTGGATAAAAGCAATAGAGTGAGGTCCTTCGCCTTCCGATTGCACCAAGCTTCCTTGTAGGTGATCCTTAACACTTGTGTAAGCTTGGAATGGCAGGATCAAAACTCGAAAAATTGATGGATGGATAGGGGAGTTCGGCCGAGAGCTTATTGAGAGGGAGAGAGAGGTGTGAAGTTGAGTTCGTGATGAAATGAATATGATGGACTTAAGCTTATACTTATAGACAAAGTCTTTCTAATTATCCAAAGGATTTGGTGTCTAGATGATATTAGACATACAAGATTATTTTAATCAAATATAGGACAAGGGTGTCCCCTTGGGGACCGAATTCGGTTAGAGGGGGGGGGGTCTATGGTTCCATTTCAACTAAACATTTGTTATTAGTTAGGTTAATTTAGTTAGTTTAGGGATTAACCCGGTTACTAGTGTGTCATGCATTATGACGGGTGTTAGGGTATTCAGGGACCCTAACTAGCTTAGAAAAATAAAAATAATGCTTCGAGCATTATTTTGGTGTTCCGGGTAATATCCGGTTGTTCGGTTACATACCGATTCATTAAAGTGCTAAATTGCACCTTTTAGTGTTTAATAAGTATCTTTTTATAATACTATCGATTCCCAACACTTAGGGAAATATTCTGGATAATAAAACGACATTTCTGCAAAATATTCATATGTCTAAATGCTGAATTATTGCTGAATTATATAAGTTCTACACTTAAAGTGCGTTTCGGGTGCTTTTTAGTGCTTAATTTTGCTTTCGCATTGCATATATATTAAACCCTTGTATGTACTCTTGGGTTTTAATGCATTCTTGTTGTCGGACCTACACCTAGGCTCCAATTTTATTGTCTGACTGCTTTCTGCAGTTCTGTTGACACAGTGTGTCTTACCGGTGAGTTTACTATTATTTCTGACGCAACGCTCTCGTTTATGCATAAAGCAATATTTTTGTAGTATACAACGTGCATGAATTCACTTGTTTAATCATGTGTTCAGACGTTGCTGACAATTAGGCACATAATTGCAGTCACTAAATAATGATTAAAGTGTACGGAAATTACCGGTTTGGTGCCAGTTGTCACACATTCGATTACAACTGAATGATGATGTGGCACGATCCGGGACACTCATCTGAATCACGATGATGGCATCAACTTGGAGAAGGGTCTACCCAAACCCACTTTCTACGTGGCAACTCCCTAGCCGTCGATCACACTCATGATCCATGTGATTAAATGCAACATTAATGATCGACGGAAAAGAGAATATCCGCCTATGGAAAATGCTTTCCGTTACTTCCGCCGTCACGCCGATTTCCCGCCAAAAACCGGCTATAAATAAGTTATTGCAGGTATGATCTCACAAGTTTCATTCACTTCACTTTCACTAATTCTTCTTCATTAAGATCACTGTACTTATTCTCACGCCGGAGGGTGGTCACGGAGAGAACCCCCATTCTCCCCGTGGCGAGTCTAACGGCTTTCTATTTTGCCGTGATCACCGGAGAAGGAATTCAGCCGAACCCCCGAATTAGCGAGAGGATTAACCTTTTTATGCAGAGACTAAACCATTGATCTGCTTGATTCTGGTCAATTCTGATCACTGTTTCTTCATATCCTTAATTGCCTTAAAAAAAAAACCACCCATGAACCACTAAAAGTTTAAATCTGACAAAATAGGCGACATGCACTCACCGGAAACCCTTGCTGGTAAACCGATTTATTGTTGCAAGTCATCTAACTCACCATCGTCGTCCTATATGGTCGGCGGAGACCATCATGACACCCTTTCTGCATTCTTAACGGGATATTTGTAGTTGTCGCGATTTAGAGAGAGAGAGGGAGAGATGAAACTGAAAACATGATTTTGAGATTTTTTGAAACTAAAAACAAGAAGATACATAAGACCATATAGGTGTAACAAGTGTACACAGGGTTAGTTTTAGTACGCAACACGTTTTCTAGATATATCCTTTCTTTTATTTGTTTTTTTTTTCATTTTACTTTGAGTAAATTACATAAATTGTCCTTTGTGTATGTTACTTATTGCAAACTGTGTCCTTTATCTTTAATAAGTACAAAAAACGTACTCGATGTTTGCAAACCCTTGCAGGTTACGTCCTTTAATCATAACACAGTTAGTTTTCATGGTTAAATCTGACGAAATGGACCCTACTGAAGGGTATTTTTGTCATTTTACTCATTTATTTAAAATACAATAATCAAATAAGATAAAAGGAATTTAAAACAATTAAAAAATTACATATAAAAATAAATAATCACCCTTCTCTCTCAAGTCATTCTCATTCTCCCTCTCTAACTTCAAAGGTCAGATTCAGATGACCCCCACCATACATCACCATCTTCATCGCACGCCACCATTGACCACCATCCCCACCATTAACTTCAGATTCAGACGACCCTCTACCATTGACCGACATCATTGACGACCCCCACCATTGACCTCCTTCTTATCGTGACAGCGAAAGGGATTGTGGTGACAGCTGCGGGCAGGAGTGGGTTTCTGTTTTCGGTCCGAGATCTGGCGAATTCGGGTCTCATAGTAGCGACGGTGATGGAACTGTCTAAACCGTAGCAAAAGGCGGCAGCGCCACCGTCAGATCTCTTCCGGGCTTCTAGCCGGCGGACAACCCTCCCCCTCCACCCCCTTCACTCCGCCACAGTTGTTTCCTTCCACCGCTACCTCAGATCACCATCGATGAAGTTGAAGAAGTTAGGCTTTCGTGGTAATTAAAATTGAGAACATTGATGATTAGGTTAAGTGTGTAATTGAGTGTTTGGAATTGAGAAATGGTGTTTTTTTGGATGTTGGTTATGTGGTCAGAGGTGAGGGTTTTTAAAGTGAGGGCTGGGTTCGTTATGTTGTCGGAGATGAGGGTTTTTTTAGGGCGGCAGAGTTGTGTGTGTTGTTGGTCGTTGTGGTTGTAATGGTAGTAGTTAGTTGGGCTATGGTGGTTGAGTGGTGGTCGTGGTGGCTGTGTGGTGATGGTTGGGTGGGTGGTGGCTACGTGGTGATGGTTGGGTGGGCTAGAGTGGAGTCTGGTTGTTTATTTTAATATTTGGGATAAAATGACCAAAATACCCTTATGTGGGGATGACTTGGTCAAATTTAACCATGAAAACTAACTGTGTTATGATTAAAGGACGTAACCTGCAAGGGTTTGCAAACATCGAGTACGTTTTTTGTACTTATTAAAGATAAAAGACACAGTTTGCAATAAGTAACATACATAAAGGACGATTTTTGTAATTTACTCTTTTACTTTTCCTGACATTGCTCCATATTCTTAAGACGTAGTTGTGCAGTTTTAATTTTAGATCAACATATACGTGGGGTTTTCTCATGTAGCAAGGTTTAACTAGGTCTTAAAATATCCATAAATCATCCCTGAACTTAGCTAACCATCAATTTAGGTTTTCTAATTTGATACTTTTCATTATGTATCTGAACTTATTTCATTATATAAATTCTATGAATCAGTTTAATAAAACCAATGTTTTAAAAACCGTTTTTTAAATCATACCGGGATGGCCTTAAAAATGGTTCAACCGGTAGAACCGGGTTGTACCGGGTGGTTCAACCGAATGAACTAGTCAACTCTATAATTTCATAGATACACATACGTACATGAATTATATTGACATAACTTATTAGTTTTAATTTATTTCACTAACATAATAAATTATAATATAACAATTATCATGTCCTCTTTCTCTTTCAAGTTTCATAATACAATCTTTCACATAACATTGCTTTACCCATACATACATACATACATACATACATACATAGGGGGCCGCTAAAATGAAAACCATCACTAGTTAAGAGAACCACTTTCCAACCATTGATCTTGGGGGATGGATGGATGAGATTAAAAGTAATAAAAACAATATTAAATTCTTTTTGTCTTATTATGTTTTTAATATTTTAATGTCAGAAGGGTAGTTTAGTAAATTTGTTTGTTTTGTCTTTATTGTATTTATTGTTTTTTATTACTTTTTTGTCTTATTAAATTAATTGTTGTTTTTATTAAAATCAGATTTTTTAATTAAAAAACATTTTAAAATATCATTTTTTTTAACAAAAAAAGCAATTTTCTCATTATTTTTTTAACAAAAAACGTTTTTATGAGCAGTATTTTACGCGTCGTTTTTTCGCCCAGTTTTTTACGACCTGTTTTTACGCCCCGTTTTTTTACGCGTCGTATTTACGCCCAGTTTACGCGCTGTTTTTTACGCCCCGTTTTTTATGTGCCGTTTTTTAAGATTCGTATTTACGCGCCGTTTTTTTACGCTCCGTTTTTACGCCCGATTTTTACGCGCCGTTTTTACGCCCGGTGTTACGCGCCGTTTTTACGCCCCGTTTTAATGCGCCGTTTTTACGCCCCGTATTTACGCGCCGTTTTATCACACGGTTTTTTACGAGCCGTTTTTACGTCCAGTTTTTACGAGCTGCTTTTTTACGCCCCGTATTACGCGCCTTTTTTTACACACACGTTTTTAAACTTTTTTTTACGGTTTTAACTTTTTTTACGAAAACTTTTTTTTACGGTTTTAAACTTTTTTTTTTACAAAATTTTTTTACAAAAAAACTTTACTCCAATTTTTTTTTTACAAAAACTTTTTAACAAAAAACAAAATTTATACGACATTTTTTTTATGGTTTTAACCTTTTTTTAAAAAAAAACCTTTTTACCAAAAACTTAAAAAAAATTTATAAAAACTTTTTTGCAAAGAGACTTTAAAGAATAGAGAGAGATGATTTGATGGTTTTGATTAAAAAGAGACTTTAAAGAGGAGAGAGAGATGATTTGATGGTTTTGAAGAGAGAGAAATTGAAATGACTTTAAAAAGAGACTTTAAAGAGGAGAGAGAGAGATGATTTGATGGTTTTAGTTAAATGACTATATTACCCTTTTGGTTGGCATTATCTGATTGGTGGAGAGTGGTTCTCGCGGTTCTCACAACTGGGGGTGGTTTTCATCTTAGCGGCTCGCTATATATATATATATATAAGGAAAGAGAGAGATACATCGAATTGCTTCAAGTCTTTCACTTTTTGACCTACTTGTGGATCTATTTACTCTCAAATTATTTTACTAAAATAAGTAAAACTGCCGATGAAGATGGAACTGGAAGCATGATAAAGATAGAGTAATGAACCAATGAAGAGGGAGCTGAATCTTGTGGATGAAGTGATGAACCGTAAGTGATGATGGTTTTGAATGTTGATTGATAGTATATGTATCTGATGAAACTCAAGAATACTAAAAACCCAAACCAAAATAATCATGGGTCGGTACCGGTATTACGGTTCAAATCGGTATACCGGATTTTACCTCTGGTACAAATCTTATGCCATTTCACTTATTTACCGGGGTGTTTCGTACCGGATTTGCATCTGGCACCGGTAATACCAGTATAACTGGCCAGTATTTACCGGTTTTTAAAACACTAAATAAAACAGTTGAAACCACGTCTCAATATAATAATTAAATTATCATTTTCTAAGACCTTTTCAATTTCAAAAAAAAACTTTATTCTTTTCGTGATTTAAACATTATTGATCGATATAAAACAAATGTAGATATCTTCTTGGCATGGCCGACACTTAGGGTGGGCGTCCGATACTTCAAAGGGCATATTATTTAAAAAAAATCCGATATGTAAATGTAAAAATAAATAAACTAAAAGGGTATATTCATACAAACATCAACTTTGGCCCACTTACAAAACTATATTTATGGTTTAGATTGGTTATTAGCCCATTGCCATTAGGTTTAAACCTTTAATGAGCCCAATACCCAATTTCGTTAAGGCCTAAGGGCACTTTTTTGAGCTCGAACAAGGTACATGAATTCTCAATGTTGGCCCTGCTTCTTGGGCATAATTTTTACTGCTGCTATACCAAATGTCGATGCCTGACAAAACCAAACCAATGCCTATCAAAACTCCGCAGCGTATCGTGGGTATTTATGCTAGTTAATTAACATTTATGAAATTTGGTGAACAGTAGTTCACCTGCTTTGGGCCAAATGAAATTACGACTTTGTCCTCGTTTTAAAATTATGATTTTGCCATCAGTTTAAATTACGTTTTTACCATCAGTTTAAAATTACGTTTTTACCTCTAGTTCAAAATAAAATTATGCATTTGCCCCAGTTAAAAATTACAATTTTGCCCTCAATTCAAAATTACGATTTTCCCCGTTTAAATTTACAGTTTCCCCATTAGTTTTGTTTTGTTCCTCCTAGCTAAATTACAATTTTGCCCACAATTTAAATTTACATTTTTGTCATCGTTTTTGTTCGCTTTCCCAGTAAAATTACGATTTTGCCCCCAGTGTATAACTACAGACACAAGATGGGGGAATAGTGCCAGGAAGCTGCCTGGCACTCCCCCATTGACCCAACCAATTTACGATTTTCTCTCCGCTTTAAAATTGTGATTTTGTCATCAGTTAAAAATTACGTTTTTACCTCAGTTCAAAATAAAATTTTGCTTTTGCCCCAACTAAAAATTACCATTTTGCCCTCGATTCAAAATTACGATTTAGACCCGTTTAAATTTACAGTCTTGCCATTAGTTTTGTATTTTCCCCACCCAGCCAAATTACAATTTTTCCCTCAATCTAAATTTACATTTTTGGCATCGTTTTCCTTGTTTTCCCAGTCAAATTACGATGATATACGAGAGGATTTTCACCATTTCATAATACAATGAAAAAGATATATAAATTAATTTATCTGTACTCTCTCTCCCTTTCTCTTTCTAACCTACACTCGCTCTATCTTTTAACTTTCAGAGCACCACCACCACCCGGTTACACCACCACCCTACCACCTAAATTCAGACGAATCAAATCAAACACCCATCTCATAACAAATCAAGTTAAACTGCAACAACTTATCTTTCTCCATTTTTTTATCTCATTATAGAAAACACATAAAACAGAACAACAAAAGCAAGAAGTCTTTACAACGCTAGGGCTTTTTTTTGAAATCGAGATCAGAGAGAGAGAGAGAGAGAGAGATAGGACCGATCATCTCTAGCAAAGAGAAAGAGAGAGAGAACGAGTTCTAAGAGAGACAAAGAGTTGCGATTTCCGGTTGCTTCAAAAATTATTGGCTTGCGATTTCATATCTGGGAGAGAAAGATGGGACCGGATGTAGGTTATCGTTAACTTCTTCAAATCTGTGAAATGCTGTAGTGGTATTTTTAGGCGGTAGTCATTTTTTTATTTGGCCAAAATTGGTTGTAAAGGGAGAGATAGATATGGAAGAAGTGGGTGGGTGGTGATAAGATTGATATGGAAGAAGTGTGTCAGAGGTAGGGGAGGGCAGTGAAAGTTGAAAGGTTTTTGGTGATTTTAAAAGTAGGCTTTGTGAAACTAGTTGATTTTTAAGGTGGATTTTATGATTTTGTCCAAGATTCTTGTTTTTTTTTTTATCAGTTCTCTTTAAACATAATGGAAAACATAAATAACATACCTGTAACAGCAGACAGGCCAGAAGAGAATCCAGTCAGAGATGCAGCTATTGAGTTTGACATACTTGTCAGGATGATATGGTTCCTCCTTAGGGTGTAAGATTATGATGGTGATGAAAATCGAAACAAGGGTTGGTTTTGGTTAGGAGAGAGAGCCGAAAGTGATGTTATTCGGGTTGTGTGAATTGTGTAATTGTCTAACCGTCTAACCGTCTAACCCTTAAACTCTCTAATAATCTCCTTATATATACACCCAAGAGGAAACCCAATTAGTTAATAAGGGTAATATGGTCCGTCAACAATTACCAACTAATTATTAATAGGTTATTAATATATTTTGATCTATATAATATAAATGATTATAATGGCTACAAGATTTAATATTATAATATTAATATATTTAATCTCACATTCTCCCACTTAGCCGAGTAATCATTTATCATGAGTATTAGATGAGCCTGGCCAGGAGTTAACACTCATTTTAGCCTTAAACCAAGAACTATAGCAGAGAAATACAGCCGTTGAATCATCATTCGACTCAGGACTCCCATTAGTCATACTATAGCCTCAATTTAAAACCTAACAGTTATGATCGAAATACGCATAAGCCATTTAGCGTCTGTTTGTATTTATATTTGTCTATATGTCATTACACCGGCAGAACATATGTTAGAGACATACAAAATCAAACTGAAGAAATTTAATTAATTAAAACATAAGCTAGTACAATATGCCATTAAATAAGGTCTTTAGTAAGTCCCATATTCGATACATGTTCTTCGAAAACTTTAGGTGGGAGACCTTTAGTCATCGGATCCGCAAGCATATCTTTAGTACTAATATACTCAATACAAAGATTATTTTCCTCAACTCGTTCACGTACGAACAAATATTTTGTATCGAGATATAAACCAGCTCCAGTCGAACTGTTACTGTTCGAGAAACTAACGGCAGCTGAGTTATCACAGTAAAGCTTCAATGGTCTAGAAATGGAATTAACGATTTTGAGTCCAGTGATCAGATTTCTAAGCAACATTCCATGACAGGTTGCGTTATAAACAACAATGTATTCTGCCATCATTGTGGATGTTGTGGTTAACTGTTGTTTATGACTCTTCCATGAGATAGGTCCGCCTGCTAACATAAAGATATAGCCCGAAGTGGATTTCTTGTCATCTTTGCATTTGGCAAAGTCAGAATCAGAATAACCTACCACTTCTAAGTGATCACTTCTTCTATAAGTCAGTTTATAGTCTTTCGTCCCTTGCAGATATCTAAGGACCTTCTTAGCTTCTTTCCAGTGATCTAGGCCAGGATTAGTCTGATAACGGCCTAGCATTCCAGCAATATAAACGATATCTGGGCGAGTACAGACTTGAGCATACATCAGGCTCCCGACTACTGACGCGCAAGGTATCTGGCTCATTTGCTCCTTTTCAACCTCTGTTGTCGGACACTGGAATGAACCAAAAACATCTCCCTTAACTACTAGAGCGACTGAGGGTTTGCACTATTGCATGTTGTAACGTGTAAGGACACAATCTATGTAAGTTTTTTGAGACAATCCTAAGATCCCTTTGTGTCTATCTCGGTGAATTTCGATGCCAATGACGTAAGAAGCATCTCTGAGATCCTTCATGTCGAAGTTATGCGAGAGTAACCGCTTCGACTCATGCAACATGTCTAAACTATTACTTGCCAATAGAATATCATCTACGTAAAGGACAAGTATAGTAAAATTACTCCCACTCATCTTGAGGTAGGTGCATTGATCCACTTGATTCTTCATAAAACCTTGTCTCTTCATGACTTCATCAAACTTAAGGTACCATTGACGTGATGCTTGTTTTAACCCATAAATGGATTTCTTCAACTTACAGACTAGATGCTCCTGACCTTCAGGTTTAAAGCCTTCAGGTTGTTTCATGTAAACATCTTCGTCTAAGTCTCCGTTAAGGAAAGCGGTTTTAACGTCCATCTGATGCAGCTCTAAATCAAAATGAGCTACTAGGGCCATAACGATCCGTAATGAATCTTTATGAGAGACAGGTGAAAACGTCTCTTGATAATCAATTCCCTCTTTCTGAGTGTAGCCCTTTGCAACCAATCTCGCTTTGTAGCGTTCAACATTCCCATTCGGATCCAGTTTTGTTTTGAACACCCATTTACAACCTACAGGTTTAACACCATTGGGTAATTCTACCAAATCCCAAACGTCATTTTTCTTCATGGATTCAAGCTCATCAATCATTGCTTTGTTCCATTCAGAAGACTGATCACTGCTAATGGCTTCATTATAAGAGATAGGATCATTGAGCTTTCCAGCATCCATTTCAATCAGGTAGGTAACATAATCATCCCAATTAGTAGGTCTTCTTTGCCTAGATGACCTCCTGAGTTGATTATCGGGTTCATCGTTGTCTTGGTTTTGAGCGTTTGATGTGCCTTCGTTATGAGGTATAATGGGTTCTGATTGTGGAGATAGAATTTGTGCAGTAGCTTCAGGTGCAGTTGTTGCATTGGGTACAAGAGGAGTAAATGGAGTAATGGTAAGCGACGAGTCTCCCCCCCCCCGCGTCTTGTACTTCTTGCAATTCTTCGTAAGGGTTGGTACTGCTCCCACTAACCTTGAAATCCTCCAGGAACGCAGCACGCTTGGTTTCAACAATACGGGTGACATGGGAAGGAAAATAGAAACGATAACCCTTCGAATGATCAGGATACCCGATAAAGAAACAGGTAACTGTTTTAGGGTCAAGTTTCCTTAGGAAAGGATTATAGAGTTTTGCTTCAGCAATGCAGCCCCATACTTTCATATATTTAAGACTCGGTTTCCTTCCTGTCCAAAGTTCATAAGGAGTTTTAGGGACAGACTTAGAAGGAACTCTATTAAGTATATGAACGGCTGCTTTTAACGCTTCAGTCCAGAGGAATAATGGTAAATTAGTGTTGGCTAACATACTACGCACCATGTTCATAAGGGTACGATTTCTTCGTTCAGCGACACCATTCTGCTGAGGTGTACTAGGCATGGTGTATTGGTTCACAATCCCCTGGCCCTTACAAAACTCATAAAATGAACCAGGAACTTGACCCACATCAGTATGTCTTCCATAATATTCACCGCCTCTATCTGATCTCGCAACTTTAATTTGACGATCTAATTGCTTTTCAACTTCAGCTTTATAATCTTTAAAAGTTGTAAGAGATTCAGACTTTTCCTTAATAAGATACAAGTACATGTAACGAGAATAATCATCAATGAAAGTGATAAATGAAGTATGTCCTGTTACGCCAACGATTTGGTAAGGACCACTAATGTCAGTGTGAATGAGTTCTAACAGATTAGAGCTCCTAGTGGCACCTTTCTTATTCGCTAATGTCATTTTACCTTTAAGACATTTGACACATGTTCCAAAATCAGTAAAATCGAGAGGAGGTAAGACTTCATCCTTTACGAGACGATTTAATCGTTCTCTTGAGATGTGGCCTAAACGTTGATGCCACAACATAGATGAACTCTCTAAGTCTCGAATCGGTTTCATCTTTGTGAGTGATTCATTAATATTATATGACAACAAAGATTTGGAAAAACTATCATCTAGTTCTAATCTATAGAGACCACCATCCAGAATGCCAGTACCATAAACAACGAAATCATAGAGAATAAAGAGTTTGCGATGACCATGGGAAACAACAAAACCGTCCATGTCTAACTTTGGTCCTGATACAAGGTTCCGAGTTACCTCAGGAACATATAAGGTATCATAAAGTTTAATACATAAACCAGTTTTCAAAAATAATTGTAATGTTCCTATGGCCTTCACTTCTAATTCCCGATCATCACCAACTTTAAGTGTTCTTTGGTTTCTTCCCAGCTTCCGGATTGAAAGGAATCACTGAGTAGAGTTGGTTACATGAACCATAGAACCAGAATCAAACCACCAAGAATTAGCAGGAACATTTAAATTAAAGGACTCAAGTATCATGAAAAAATCGTTACCTTTCTTAGCCAGCCACTCCTTGAAGTCAGGGCATTCCTTTTGCTTATATCATGTTTTCTTACAGAACTTGCAGTAGGGTTTGCCTAAGGAGTTCTTAGAGCTGGAAGGTGCACTTGTATTAGGATTGGGCCTTTGAACTTTGGAAGCATCCTTCCTTTGATGATTGTTCTTCCTCTTCTTAGAGTTGGAGGTGGTGAAGTTAGCAACATCAGTAGTGCGATCCATCTTCAAGCGATCTTTCTCCTGTACGCACATAGCGACCAGCTCACTCATCGTCCATTTGTCCTTCTGAGTGTTGTAATTGATCTTGAATGCTTCATAGGACGAAGGAAGCGAAGTGATGATGAAGTGAACAAGAAAACCATCACTGATTTCCATCTCTAGCCCTTTCAGCTTATTGGCCATGTCATGCATCATCATGACATGCTCGCGAATGCCGTTCCTCCCATCATACTTAGTTTTCACCAGCTTGAGGATAAGAGTGCTAGCGTGTGCTTTTGATGTTCCTTTGAATTGAGCCTCAAGAGAAGCCAGGTAGGTTTTAGCATCCTCAGAATCAAGAATAGCTCCTCTAATTGCATTATGAATGGACTGCTTCATGAACATGAGAGACATGCGGTTACACCTAGTCCATTTTTTTCATGAACTATCTATTCAGCAGCAGTACTTTAAGTAGTAAGGTCCGCTGGCTTATTCTCTCTAAGAGCATAATCAAAATCCAGCAATCCAAGTATAAGCATGAGGGCATCCTTCCATTCAGCAAAGTTATCACCAGTTAAAGGTGGAATCCCGCAATTGGGTGCTGATAGTGGAAATAAGATGAGCAAGTTATGATACTAAGAAAGAAGTCCTAATGTGATCTAAGGGCATGTTATACTAAGGCAGGCATAAATAATGACCATTTTAATTATGAAGCTGTGATATTGTCTATTACTAACATCAAAATAATAGACTTAGTTAAAATTCTACTTAAACGAAGACAAATCAACTTTGGCCAGAAGTGTAATCATTTAAGTATGTGTACAAAGTAATCGTGACAAATCAGCTTTGGCCAGAAATGAGACAATCACTTTAGTTATGCACTTGTCAAGTATGCTATACATAAAAGAATTAAAATCAGCTTTTGCTAGAAATTAAGACATTTCACGTTTGTAATGCATACTCAACATAGCCTTTTATAATACTTGAACAATAAATAGATGTATTAAATCAGCTTTGGCCAGAAATGATACATCAGAAGTTCATTCAAGTTAAGCTATTTTGGTTTTGTAAAAAGTTATCTGATTCTGATTAGGTAATTAAGTGTTAACAAAACCAAGTATTTAATAGCAAACCACCTGTTAGCGCGGATCGAACTAAAATAATGAGGTTTCGAGTGAGGTCTCGAGTCAGGTCTCGACTGAGTTATGAGATCTCGAGTCAGTTATGAGGTGTCGAGTCGCAACCTTGGTCTCGAGTTGCAACCTCAGTGTCTCGAGTCGTAATCATGGTCTCGACTACTGTGTTTTATGAGATCTCGACTCCATAATGAGATCTCGAGTCGCAACCACGGTCTCGAGTTGTGAAGATTGAAGCCATTAGTCGAAAACTCAGTGGTCTCGAGTCGAGACTGTTGTCTCGAGTTGTAAAGTTTTGAGAACCCTTATGATTTCGAGTCGAGACGTTGTAGTCTCGAGCCGAGACCTGATGGTCTTGAGTCGCAATCTGATGGTCTCGAGTCCACTGTTAATAGCTGTTATTGTGATAATAACTGAAAACTCAAAATTTTAGGGATTGTAGGATAATGTTTCCTGTTTTATTGCTGATCTAAACTTATCAAAGATTTCGAAAATTATAACTGATTATCTATTAACAATTTTCGAAGTTTTAAAAGAAAAATTCAGATCAAAACAGTAAAAAACATCCACTAATCCAAATTATATTCCAAAACTTAAGGAATTTCCGAGTTTTCTTAGATCAAAAGATGAACCCTAGAAAATTAAAACATAATTCTGGGATCCGAAACCTGAATTCTAAGACTTTGGTTAACAGATTTCGGACATTAATTTACCCATTATGATTTCGAGTCAATTTATTAATCATCATCTTCCGAAAACAGTGATTTCGGCACAATGGTACTCGAAATCAGCCGTGATTTTATAAGGCTTTAAATAGTTCTGTTTTCCAGATTTTAATCCCAGAATAATGGATACGAAAACAGAACTGATTTATCAACATATGCTCTGATACCACATTTTGATCAGTTCTGTTTAAACATAATGGAAAACATGAATAACATACCTGTAACAGCAGACAGGCCAGCAGAGAATCCAGTCAGAGATGCAGCTATTAAGTTTGACATACTTGTCAGGATGATCTGGTTCCTCCTTAGGGTGTAAGATTATGATGGTGATGAAAACCGAAACAAGGGTTGGTTTCGGTTAGGAGAGAGAGCCGAAAGTGATGTTATTCGGGTTGTGTGAATTGTGTAATTGTCTAACCGTCTAACCCTTAAACTCTCTAATAATCTCCTTATATATACACCTGAGAGGAACCCCAATTAGTTAATAAGGGTAATATGGTCCATCAACAATTACCAACTAATTATTAATAGGTTATAAATATATTTTGATCTATATAATATAAATGATTATAATGGCATAAGATTAAATATTATAATATTAATATATTTAATCTCACAGTTTTTGGTAAAATGTATAGTTGTAGTGGTGTTGGGTTTTGGGTTTTGGTGTGATGAGAGATAGGTAGTGTGCGGTGGGTGGTGGTGGTGATGGTGGATGTTGGTGGTAAATGGGAGAGAGAGAGAAGGAGAGGTGAGAGATATATCTATTTTTTATATTTTTTTAATGGTTAGGTATTTAATTTATTTACACAACTAGTCCCTGAAAAGTGAAATGACAATAATACCCTCACGTGCAAGTCACATAACCTGATTTAACAAAAAAATCTAACTGGGTTAGGGCTAAAGAATATAACGTGCAAAATTTTAAAACATTAAGTACAAGACTCGTCAATTTGAAAGATAAATGACACTGCCTGAATTCACTATAAAGATAAAGAACAAAATTTGAAATTCACTCTTATTCCAATCATTTCTATCCAATCATTTCTAGCGCTATATCATATAAATAAATATCATAATATTACTTTAACTTAACCATCTCCATTATTTGCTTCATTTTTTATGAAATTTTATCTTTGAAACATACTGATCTTCCACCCTTAATAAATGCCATAAACTTATTGTGGTTGTCTTCCTAGGACACTAATCTTAATTGAAGCATTAGTAGCTACTATACATGACTTGGTCACTTTTGTTTAGGTCTATGCATGCGTCTGGTCACTAATACTTATAAATAGATTATCATTTAAACCTTTTGAGTAAGAGTAAGAAGGGTTTCTTGACAATTATGACTATCTTTAATTCCGACCAGCAGGGGAGGCTCTAAGGAGGAGCAATGTGGGCGCTCAGCCGGGGTACGTTTTCTTCAAGGGGCACAAAAATTTTAAAAATTCCTGGTTATATATATATATATATATATATGCGAATGATCGTTTGGTAAAATTTAGACGATTTTCTTTTGTATCTAACATGTTCAAAGTATAAAAGAAATATAAAAATATGATAGGTTGATTCTTGATGAGGTGGTTAAGAAGGCGTCTAATAATTTTCTCGGAGCCAGAGAAGCAGATGTGCGTCTTATGGAAAAATTGAAAATGATTAGGGAGAATATTAAAAAGTGGAAAAAGGAGGTCTTATCTAAGGAAGGGGAAAAAAGAGAGTGTCTTAAAGGAGGAGCTCGATAAGTTGGATGAATGGTCGGAAATTAGGGATTTATCGGAAGAGGAAGAGTGGATTAAGGCGTAATGTAAAAAAGATTTAAAAGAGCTGGAAGACTTCAAAAGTAAAGATCTTAAACAAAGAGCCAGAATTAAGTGGGAAGCAGAAGGAGATGAAAACTCGTCATTTTTTCGTGGTTACATTAAAAGTAGACGGGCATCGAATAATATTCACGGTCTCATGATTGAGGGAGTCTGGACGAATAAACCTTCCTTAGTCAAAAAAGAGATTCTGAGCTTCATCAAAATGGCTTTCAAGGAAAAATTATCTAATAGACCTAAGCTTAATTGTCATAGTATCAAGAGGCTGTCGGAGGAAAATGTGTCGTTCTTGACGACTCCTTTTGAGAAGGAAGAGATTAAGAAGGCAGTATTTGAGTGTGGGGTAGACAAAGCTCCTGGGCCAGACAGTTTTAACTTCGATTTCATTAAAAGGTATTGGAATTTATTTGAGTTAGACTTTTATAAATTGATGGCTGATTTTTACAGCAAATGTTCTATCGCGAAAGGATGCAGCTCATTTTTCATTACTCTTATCCCAAAAAACAAAGATCCGACGGGGATGAGAGATTATCGTCCGATCAACCTTATTGGGGTGATTAGTAAAATGATCTCTATGGTTCTTGCTAACCGTCTTAAAAAGGTTATATGTTCTATCATATCGGAGAATCAAACGGCGTTCCTTAAAGGTACGTACATTCTGGACAACCTATTAATGGTTAATGAGATTATCTTGATGTGTGCAAAATGTCACATATAAATTACATCAAATGAGACATATAACTAACCCTTTTTTAGTACTAATGTTGGAAAAAGTGTGTTTTTGTCTTCCTTTTGAATTTACAGGACCAAATGAGCTTAAACGAACAAAAGGAACAAATATACAGCCAAAACCAACATAAATACAAAGAAAAGGAAGAAACGTGGCATGTCCGACCCCTCGGCAGCATCCCCAAAGCAAAAACAAGACAACAGAGGACTGACCACGGGGTCGTGCCCACTGGACACGGGGACGTGGTCAGGTGCCTACAGAAAAGACAAAGCTGTCGAAGCTTCTACGCCCACCACGGGGGCGTGCCCAGCTTAGCACGGGGAGTGGTCAATGCTAAGATACGCAAAATCTTGCAAAATCTTGGTAGTACAGATACGCTTCTGCCCACGGGGCCGTGCCCGCTGGACATGGGACGTGTGGAGCCCTCTGCTGACACATGCATTTAATGAGGAAGAGAAAAGGCTGACCATGGGGGCGTGTTCATTGGACACGGGGTCGTGGCCAGTGCTCTGTGCAGGTTATAAATAGGGGTGCTTGGTTCACTTGGTTAAGCCTCTTACATCACTTGGTGAATACAAGTCTTTAGTGTATTACTTTTGATTTTTAATCTTTTCACACTTTTTATTTGGTTTTGTATTAATGACTTTAATAACTAGTTTCTTATGTTGAAGGTGAATTTTCTTTATCATTTGTCCGTGGTGTATTGGCGTTACTTTACTGTCTATATAAAGTAAAAGATTGCATCATTCATGTCTCTACTGTCTATATAGAGGCATGTTGGCTACCTGGTCGGGGGTTAAGGGAATGGTTTAGTAAGGTTCTTGCCTTGTTCAGTGTATAGATCCTGCAAGGACCTGGTTCAAGCTTACTAGGATCTCCTTCAATGCCCACTGGTATTGGATGGCGGGGGTCCGAATAGCTTGAAACCCTCATATGTAAAGTACTATTAATACATTAAACTGGCTACTTAGGATTGTATCCCTGCTGACTCAAACCACCTAGCCGAGGGTAACGTCACCTTCAAAAGAGGGGCCTATCACTTTTCGCATTAATAACTTAATCAATTATCTTTCAATATTCCAACCCTTTGGGATTGTATCCTTGCTGACTCAAACCACCGGGTTGAGGGTAACGTCACCTTCAAAAGAGGAGCCTACTACTATAACTAAGATAATCTCTTAAAAAGTCCGAAAGTGCGAAAATAATCAAAGGATACATTAAAGGCGAGTCGGATCCAAGTGATTCATCTTGTCTATCTGTTTTTATTTTATTTTTATTTCTGCATTTTTATTTTTTACTTTCATATTTCAAAACTTTTCTCAAAAATTTAGATTGATTAGACGTTGAGGATAAACCGGTACTAAAAGCTCTTGTGTCCTTGGACGACCTCGGTATCTTACCAATGCTATACTACGCTCGATGGGTGCACTTGCCCATGTGTGTGTTTAGTGTTAGTAGAATATCGTGTTTTATAAATTTAAAACTTGACTAATGCGTAAAATGGGCTTAAAAGATCAATAAAAATATATCACACCGAACGCACACCAAGTTTTTGGCGCCGTTTTCGGGGACACAAGGATTTTGAGAAAGTTTAGAATCAACGGCCTAATTATTTTTACTTATTTTTCTATTTTTTTTAGGATTTTTCTTATATTTTTCAGTTCTGCAGACTTCAGCACGGGGCCGCGCCCACTGAACACGCCCCAGTGTCCAATCTTTGTTATTGGCAATCCTGTTTTAAGTCAGACAGTAGCTGACCACGGGGCTGTGCCCACTGAACACGCCCCTTGTGTCCAAAATTCAGTTTCTAAAAACAGAACCGTAAGATCCCGACGGTTGGTAATTTCTGACAAAAATATGAGTGATATTGATTATTTTTACTTTCGCTCCTCTTACGGTGAATGGTGTCAAATATGTGGTGGATTTCATAAAGATCTAGAATGTTACTTTCTAAACTACACTCCCCACTATTTAGACCTATCATTTCCCTGTAACCTTAAGATGGGCGAAAGTAAAACGATCCCTATCAATCCACCGAATGCCCTCAACCATTTCTTTTTGATGACATAACTTCCGAAGAATTGTGTTAACTCGAAGAAATAATTCTCCAAAAATTAAAAGAGCTTGAGATGAAAACAAGTTATTCATCACAAGACGACAATCAAGGAGAATTATTGGGCTCACATTCGGATTCTAACAACATCGACGATTCCGAAAGCACCCCAAACTCTTGTGAGAACTTGAACGATAGTCGTCCCTATGTCGATTGTGCCATGAAGGACTCTCCATCGGTATCCACCGATGCGCTCATAGACCTGATCGATTCGACATACACCTTCATTAACGAGAGCCCGGACAAGGAGAATAAAGGTTGGTTTCGCCCACCGGTATTTAGCTTAGGTTTTACCCTTTCCGATAACCTCTTGCGTTCATGTCGAAATCAAGAGCAATTAAGGTACCTTAGGGACTTCAGTGTTGTTCCCTCCAGTAAGGAACCGCCCGATCTGGATAAAATCCTTAAATAAGACAAAACTTCATAAAACACTCTAGCCACGGGGCCATGTCCAGGTTAACACGCCCCGTGCCCACCTTAAAATAGACCATGTGGTCATGTCTAGGCCAACACGCCCCGTGTTCAGAATACGGACAACATGTGTCAGAGTCTTGTCTGACCATGGGGCCGTGTCCAGCCGACACAGGGCCGTGGTCAGCGTGTTGTCATTTTCTATAAAGTCAGCAAGATTCCTGCACATTTGGACCCATTCCAAAGACCAAGATCTGCTGGGATCTTCACACATACCTTAAAAGGTATATTCCAAAGAAGTTTCTCAAACACCATCTTGTCTTTACCAGTTTTGTCTCTTACCTTCTTCTCCAAAACTCCTCAACCTCCATTAAAGCTTGAAACTTCCATGGTTCCAAGCTTTATTGTGATATTTGCTAGGTTTTTAAACAAGGAATCTTATTAAAAATAAGTTGTACAACACTGTTTTAAGTTATTTATGCTCAGAATTGTCCCAAACTTCAGAAAAAATAATTTAAAACAATAAGATTTCTTGATTCAAAAATCTGCAGATTGGTGAACATGGGGCCATGCCCAGTGGGCACGGGGCCGTGTCCGGAGTTACAGTTTCATTATTTTGAATTTTTTCGACTTGTTTTCTTAGAATGTCAAGCCAGAACAGCGAAACATCTTCAGCTCACTCGAGAAACAGTCGCAAAGATAGAAGGCCGTCAATAGAAGCTACCCTTATGCGTTACGTAATGGCGCTAAGAGAAGCACTCGACGAGATGACATCCGTGGAGGAGGTTCTAATTGACCGTATCAACTATCTAACGGTGGGGCTGGAGAGTAGCTTCCAAGAGATCAACCTTTTGCACCAAAGGTTGAACATTCTTGCAATGCCGCCTATGCAACCAATCTTCCCACAAGAAGATTGGAACTTAGCACAAGAAGTTGTCAATCCAACCGGATGGGATGGTATTCCCCCGGAACCTCCTCTAGACGCCATACCCGAGGTTCCGGGAGATGTCGCACCTCCTCCACATGAGGTTGTGGATAATGAGCCGGTCTTCCTTCTCCCTCGGGAGATAGAGGAATGGCTCAACGATGTGTGAGGAACCCTGTAACACCTCGGAAATTCATGTCCAATAAAATAAAGACACGTGTCATGTTATGCAAACGTGTCATGAATACGGATCCAGATAAAGATGTACGGTAGGATTTAAACGTCGACATGTTAATTTATACCTCTGAGCGACCTGTTAATAAATCCCTAACCAGGATATATTTTATCCACATCTGAATTTTTGTTATAAATCTGGATTCCTAAATAATAAATGGGTTTTAAACTCTAGACATGGATCCTATGCAAGTTCTTAGGAATTTCCGTCAAATTAAACTCCCCACAATGTGCCAAAGTGTGTAAATACATGCCATGACATGCAATGGCTGGAAACATGGTCCATATACTGACTAAAGTGCATGAGATTCGGAGTTGAAAAGGGTGCATGGTCATAGCTTGAATAAAAACAAAATTCTGGTCTCTGGCGATAGCTTGCGCACCGCAACAACCAGGACGCTACGGTGCGCAAGACTGCTTGCGCACCGCAACACTCAGAACGCTGCGGTGCGTAAGCAGTGCATCTGGGCGATATTGTTGACAGCTGCCTGTATAACCGGTTGCACCGACTTATAAGGGTAGTTTTCGAAACCAGGGGCTCCTATATCTGGTTTTTAGCATTATAGGACACCTGGGGACATCTTGCAACCTTCCTAGACTTATGTGGGATGATCCTAAGCTCTTGGAGGCACTATATAAGAAGATGAACTTGCTACATTTTGGACATTTATTTGCAACTCCTTCCAAGTGAGGTTCTGGAGCTCTCCTGATCAGCAAGCAATCATCCTAGTGGTCCCTAATCATAATTAGGACATTTGTAAGTAGCCTTAACCCTTTCTAATCTAGTTTAGCTTAGTTAATTAACTAAAAGTCAAACCATCGTAATTAAGGTTTGACTTCGTGATTAATTAAAATGTGCTTAGTCTAATCACGAATTAAAAGTACCTTTAAGTAGGTATTTATGTGGGTAACAAACCCTTAAAAGGGTATTTTCAGATTCCCACTCTAACTATGATAATTGTCGAGTCAAAGCTTGCTTTAAAAAGTCAACAGAATGATTATTTGCAAATTTAAGCATAATTAGCAATGTAGGGTACATGCAACCTGTTTGATCATTAAAATAACATGGTAACTAATGTAAGAACATGTCTCAACATGTTCAACTCGACAATTTTCAGTTTAAACCCGGATCGGACCCGAAAGTCGCATAATTTGACTTTTGCTTTGACTTTCAGTTCTGACCCGTTTATGCATGTTTAAGATCTGCCTTAGAGCTTATTTTGGACCAGGTTTCATATAAGTATAACTCTCTGAGATTATACAACTTGGTTCAATACTTATCCGATTCATATGCATGTTTCCGATTAATGCTTAAAAGTTGACTATTATGCCCTTTTGACTATAAAACATGATTTTTGAAAAAGTGAAAGAGTAGAAACATTAGTTACTGATTTATAAACTTGCACCTAAAATTTGACATCGGTTTGAGGTCTAGATTAGAAGTTATGCTCATTAGCGTAATTTGAAAGCCTTATGTTACTTAAACGGCGTAATTATCGTATAACCTATTTAAACCCACTTTTTAATATCAAACTTTTTACCCACTGATGTAATATAATATTTTGGGATTTTTGGAGATTTTTATTTAATTTTTGGCTGAGCATAACATAGGTCTTTAAGTTTAATTCGGTTAATACCGATTTTGCCCTTTTAAGCCATAAAATGAGTTTTACAAAACCTTTTGACCCCAAACCTTTTTCTACTGATTTCATTTGTTAAATAAAATATTTTGAGCCTTCTGGAATTATAAAAATATCAGCTTTCTTTTAAAAACCCGGAAATGGCTCCAAATCGCCTTTTAAGCATTTTTAACGCATAGTATGTACTATAACCATATTAAACATATAAGGTTGATACCTACTGATGTTTTTAGTATATTTTTATATAATAACAGTAAGTACAAGTTTTTGAACTCAGGTTTCCAGTTTTGACCTTTTAAGCCCTTGTGAAATTACCAAAATACCCCTAAGGAGCATAGTTTGGTTTTAAATGATAAGTTTCACACATGGGTCATACCCTACTATTATAACATATAAAATTAAGTGTATTTACTGTATGAATCAGACCTGTAACTCAGATTACAAATTTAACTCTTTTATAATCTTTTAAATGACCAAAATGCCCTTATGAGGCATAAATTGTGTTTAAATCCATTTTGGGCATAATAGAAGATATCTTACTGATATTATAACATATTTAAGGCATTTTAACTCAGGGGACTTGCATATGACTCTTTTGGTTACCCGTGACGCCCTTTTCGCGTTCGGTTCGGTTTATGTAACTAGTTTGCATAAATTGACCGAAACGGGTCAAACATTATCATTTTTGTCTCAAAATCCAGAATGTATTTGGTATACCCATATTATACAAGTATTCGAACTTGTCGGGTCTAAATCACATTCTATCCGGTCTTCGCTTAATCGTGCGTTTGAACCATATCGTCCTTAAAACTAGCCGGTCTAAGCTTAGGCTTAAATAAAGACCCGTTAGAAATCTAATAGGTTATTATAAACCTTTGTTCCAGAATAGAAGAACCAGTAAAAGCTACCTTCACTCGCTAATTGTGATTTATACTTACCAAGGTAAATACTTTTAACTTATTTTCCCTATACGGGCTTGGGGTACGGTATATAGAATACCGCTTGGTCCGGCATTGAATTCTTTAATCGAATAGAGGTTAAATTTATTGATATGCTATGTTTTGAATGTGTTTTGTTTGCTTAAAGCCTTTGGGGGGTTAATGACCATGTCCCGGATATCCTTGGCATCATCTTACGAGATGGCCACGACCTGAGCACGGGGTGTAGGCGTACACCTTTCAGTGCATAACTCAATAATGTGGTGTGTCTATTAATCTTTAACCCGGTCTACGGATCGGGCTACCGAACGCATAAGTAACATGTAATTCCCTTACAAGATTATTTTCATATAATTATCCCAAGTTATAAAATGATTTGTGCCACGTGCATTCAAACCAATTTTCAACCTTTTCAAAATGAGTCAGTTAAATTGTATTTACCAGTGTAAACTGACGTATTTTTCCCAAAAAGGTTAAGTGCAGGTACTACTCGTACTAGGCTGGCTGTCTTCTAAGCGTCCACAATAAGTCTCGCAAGCTTGGATGTCATTTAAGCTGTTGAACAATATCATCTTTTATTTTGATCCGCCTGTGGATCCGTTTCAACTATTTGTGATATTTAATATTACACTTTATTAAAGTTGAAATGAATCTATCTTTGCTTCCGCTGTGCATTTATATATTGTGTTGTTTGTCTATGATGATACCAACTACGTCACTATACTCCCCACCGGGCCCACCGGTGACACGTGGAAAATAGGGGTGTGACAAACCCTCCGGGAGGAAGTTCTAAAAGCCTTATTCAACCGGAAAAATTATTTTCCGGGTTTTTGTTGTTCTTATAATGAAGACATCTAGGATAGAACTTCTTTGTGGTTTAAAATTTCTTGCATTCAAGGACCTACCTATCTATCTTAGTTTTTAGTTTGTACTTTTTGTTTTTTTAGGAACTATGTACCTCGCACTTTAAATGAATGATGGTTTAAATTATTAAATGGTGTTTGGTTGATGTTATAATGGTAAAACACACTCGAAAAGGTGGAGGTTACCAAGGGAACGTAAAAACCACACCCCATGCACGAAAACAGAGCCTCCCGACAACTTTCCAGCATTATAGCAAGTTCAGAACGGGGCCGTGCTCAGCCCAACACGCCCCGTGCCCAGGCTTTGCAGAAATTTGCCCAGTTCAGATAACTGGCCACGGGGCCGTGCTCGCTGAACACGCCCCGTGGCCAGCCTTCTGTTAAATTTTGTTACTGGTAATCTGACCACGGGGTCGTGCCCGGACCAACACGGGGGAGTGGCCAGACGCCCAGTAACATAAAAAAATGTTTTTCAACACCTTTTTATACATTCAATCAACCTAAAAACTTATTTTTGGGACACATTGAGGACAATGTGTAATTTAAGTGTGGGGGGATGCTAAAACCTTGAATCTCGCAAGTCCTAATAACAAGCCTTACTCAAAACTCTACCGGAACCGCTAATCACCCCCAATTTTTTTTTTTAAAAAAATTCATTTTTTTACTTGTCTTGGTTTAATTTGGGAATAACAAGTTATAAAAAGGTTATATTTTTACAAATTTACAACCGATAACGTCGTGATAAAAAGAACCAAATAAGAAAATTATGAAAAGGCATGACAAATCTAATTAAAATTTGATTATATATACTTGATCACATTATAAACCCATTCCCACAACAAGTGAGTTTAGAGCCTTTATTGAGCATACAAACATATATCTTTAAATTAAATGCTCATTTTTCGTTTCTTGTGTGAATAGCCGCTTGGTTCTCACGACTATAGAACTTGCCACGACGATACATTCCCGGTCCTTACCAACTTGAACCCAAGTAAGTAAATGATAGAGGCATTAGGACTAACCTGTTTTCTTTTCGACTCCATTATTTTTCATTTTTTTATCACCTACCCAAAATCCCCATAGTTAACCCCTTTGAGCCTAAACCTTTTAATTTCAAAACCCACAAAACAAACACCCTTTACCCACCAAAACCTTTTTCTTTTCAACCCTTTTTTTTAGTAAAAAGCTCGGTTATCTTGTGACATCTCCTAACAAAAAAAAAAAAAAAAAAAAAAGAAAGTCTTGCAATAAACTAACAAGTTACTCAAAGAAACTTTGTTTGAATATGCTTAGTTTGAATAAAAGTCACAAAAACAAAAAGTTTTACGACGATCGACGCTTTTTACTCTTTTTCGCCATTTCTACTAACCACTAACCAAAACCACCTACCCTTAGCCCAAGCCTAACCCTTTCTCAAGTCCTTTTGATATATACAAAGGTTTATAGTTAAAAAGGAGGATGATTGATTGCTTGGCAAGCATATGGTAGAAGTAAGTTCAATGCCGGTCTCGAGTGTTTCACCAAAAATACACAAATCGGCCAAGTGTTGAGTGATATCCCGTGAGGTATGTGAACTTGTATAAAAATGGAATTTCAAAGAGGCATGGTATGCCCAAATAAGTAATTTTTCTTTAAATTGTTCTAAATAAATCATGACGAATAAGATTGTCAATAAAATAAAAATAAAACCCAATAAAGATCTTGGATTCCCGACACTCAAGATAAGCCCAAAACTTCTCTTCTACCTCGTCCATTTGGGTGTGCAAAGCCACATATTAAAGATTTTTGCTTGAGGATAAGCAAAGATTCAAGTGTGGGGGTATTTGAGGTGTGCAAAATGTAACATATAAATTACATCAAATAAGGCATATAACTAACCTTTTTTTAGTACTAATATTGAAAAAAGTGTGCTTTTGTCTTCCTTTTGAATTTACAGGACCAAATGAGCTTAAACGAACAAAAGGAACAAATATACAGCCAAAACCAACATAAATACAAAGAAAAGGAAGAAACGTGACATGCCCGACCCCTCGGCAGCATCCCCAAAGCAAAAACAAGACAACAGAGGACTGACCACGAGGTCGTGCCCACTGGACACAAGGACGTGGTCAGGTGCTTGCAGAAAAGACAAAGCTATAGAACCTTCTACGCCCACCACGGGGCCGTACCCAGCTCAGCACGGGGCGTGGTCAACGCTAAGATACGCAGAATCTTGCAAAATCTTGGTAGTACAGATACGCTTCTGCCCACTGGGCCGTGCCAGCTGGACACGGGCCGTGTGGAGCCCTCTACTGACACATGCATTTAATGAAGGAAGAGAAAAGGCTGGCCACGGGGGCGTGTTCGTTGGACACGGGTCCTTGGCCAGAGCTCTGTGCAGGCTATAAATAGGGGTGCTTGGCTCACTTCAAAGGCATCCCTTGGCAAACCACTACCCTCCCACTTTGCCACCACTCCACCACCACTACAACACCAACACCCACCACCATCATCCATTATCCACCTTTAGAGTGTGTGTTCTCGGGATCCAAGATTGATCGTATGGGTTCTTGCCAATCAAAGGCCATGTTTGGTTAAGCCTCTTACATCACTTGGTGAAGACAAGTCTTTAGTGTATTACTTTTGATTTTTAATCTTTTCACACTTTTTATTTGGTTTTGTATTAATGACTTTAATAACTAGTTTCTTATGTTGAAGGTGAATTTTCTTTATCATTTGTCTGTGGTTTCTTGGCGTTACTTTACTGTTTATATAAAGTAAAAGATTGCATCATTCATTTCTCTACGGTCTATATAGAGGCATGTTGGCTACCTGGTCGGGGGTTAAGGGAATGGTTTATTAAGGTTCTTGCCTTGTTCAGTGTATAGATCCTGCAAGGACCTGGTTCAAGCTTACTAGGATCTCCTTCAATGCCCACTGGTATTGGATAGCGGGGGTCCGAATAGCTTGAACCCCTCATATGTAAACTATTATTAATACATTAAACCGGCTACTTGGGATTGTATCCCTGCTGACTCAAACCACTTAGCAGAGGGTAACGTCACCTTCAAAAGAGGGGCCTACCACTTTTTGCATTAATAACTTAATTAATTATCTTTCAATATTCCGACCCTTTGGGTTTGTATCCTTGCTGACTCAAACCACTGGGTTGAGGGTAACGTCACCTTAAAAAGAGGGGCCTACTACTATAACTAAGATAATCTCTTAAAAAGTCCGAAAGTTAGAAAATCATCAAAGGATACATTAAAGGCGAGTCGGATCCAAGTGATTCATCTTGTCTATCTGTTTTTATTTCTGCATTTTTATTTTTTACTTTCATATTTCAAAACTTTTCTAAAAAATTTAGATTGATTAGACGTTGAGGATAAACCAGTACTAAAAGCTCTTGTGTCCTTGGACGACCTCGATATCTTACCAACGCTATACTACGCTCACGATGGGTGCACTTGCCCATGTGTGTGTTTAGTGTTAGTAGAATATCATGTTTTATAAATTTATGTCACACCCCTACTTTCCACGTGTCACCGGTGGGGAGTATCGTGACGTGGTTGGCAACATAATAGTCAAACAACACAATATTTAATATGCACAGCGGAAGCAAAAGAGAAATATATTACAATCCGAATATAAGTTAATATCCAGTATTACAACGGAAAGTAAAAGATCCACAGGCGGATCAAAATAAAATAGAAACAATAGTTCAACAGACTTTGACATCTAGAGCTTGCGAGACTTGAGTAATGATGCCTGGAGTAGCCAGCCTATTTCGTCTAGCACCTGCACTTAGCCTTTTTGGAAAATACGTCAGTTTACACTGGTAAATACAACTCAACTGACTCATTTAGAAAAGAGTTTGAAAATTGATTTTGCACTTCGGCAAAAATATATCTTTATAACTTGGGACAATTATTTGTAGATAATCTTGTATACAGTTTTACTTATTTTCCGTCCATTAGCACCGGTTAGAAGAGCCAGTTTATGTTAACTGACACGCCACAGGTATAATGCCCACAAGGTTGATTCCTTTAGTGGATTACCAGTTTTTACTTAATGCATCTGTCAGGTGTACGCCTACACCTCGTGCTTAGGTCGTGGCCATTTCGTAAAATGATGCCAAGGATATCCGGGACATGGTCATTTAACCCCCAAGGGCCATACATCAAATAATACAGAACAAAGCGAGTTATGTAAATACATTAATCACAATCCGATTTAAATGACTACATACCCGACCAAGCGGTACTTTTATAGTACCGTATCCCAAGCCCGTATAGGGAAAATAAGTTAAGAGTATTTACCTGAGCAAAGTATCAATTAATTACAGCAAATGCAAGTACTTTTACTGGGCTCCTAATCTGGAATGAAGGTTTATAATAACCTATTAGATTTCTAACGGGTCCTTAATTAAGCCTTAGCTTAGACCGGTTAGTTTCAATGCTACGGTTCGTACGCACTATTAAGCGAAGACCGGATAGAATGTGATTTAGACCCGACAAGTTCAGAGACTTGCTTAATATGGGTATTTCATACACACTCTGGATTTTGAGATAAAACCGATAAGGTTTGACCCGTTTCGGCTAATTTATGTAAACTAGTTACATAAACCGAACCGAACGCGTAATAAGCGTAACGGGTATTCATATGAGCCATTTACAGGTTTCCTAAGTTAATATGCTTCAAATATGTTGTGACATCAGTAAGATGTCTTTTATTATGCCCGAAACGAAATTAAACACAAACTATGCCTCATAGGGGTAGTTTGGTCATTTTCAATGTTATAAAAAGAGTTTAAGTATTTACCTGAGTTACAGGTCTGATATAATCAGCAAAAATACTTATTTTACTAAGTTATAACAGTAGGGTAAAGTAGATATGTGAAATTTATCAAATATAACCAAACTATGCTCCGTAGGGGCATTTTGGTAATTTCACATAAGCCGAAAAGCTCAAAACTGAAGTCTGAGTTTAACAACTTTTGCTTACTGTTAAAATATTATAATTTACCTTAAATATCATTAGGTATCACCCTTAGTATGTTTAAAATAGTTCTAGTACATACTAGGCGTTAAAAACGCTTAATTAGGCGATTAGAAGCCGTTTCCGGGTTCTATATAGAAATCTGATATTTTTATTATTCCAGGAGGTTTAAAATAATTTATTTATCATTTAAGATCAGTAGCAAAAGGTTTGGAGTCGACTAGATATGTAAAACTCATTTTATGGCCCGTAAGGGCAAAACCGACAATTACCGGATTAAGCCTACAACTACGAGTTATGCTCAGCCTAAAATTTATTAAAAATCTTTAAAAATCCCAAAATAATATATTACATCAGTGGGTAATAAGATTGATACCAAAAAGTAGGTTTAAATAGGCTATATGCTAATTACGCCGTTTAATTAACATAAAGCTTTCATTTTACGCTAACGAGCATAACTCTTAATCTACGCCTCAAACTGATGTCAAACTTTGCATACAAGTTTATATATTAGTAATTAAAGTTTCTACTCTTTTACATTTCCAAAAATCACCTTTTAAGGTAATAAGGGCATAATGGTCAACATATGAGCAATTAACGGAATCATGCGTATTAATCGGTTAACTAATGAACCATGGTGTATAATCACAGAGGGTTATACTAGCATGTAACCTGGTCCAAATGAAGCTCTTAGGTATTTCTAAATCATACCAAAACGGGTCATAACTGAAGTCAAAGCAAAAGTCAAAGCTTTGTGACTTTCGGTTCCGAACCGGTCTTTACAGAGAATTGTCGGGTTGAACATGTTTAGACATGTTCTTACACTTATTACCAAGTTACATTAATGATCAAACAGGTTGTATGTGTTCTACATTGCTAATTATGCATAATTTAGAATTTAAGTATCCTGTTGACTTTTTCTTAACAAGTTTGACCCGACATTTGACCTAGTTAGAGTGGGAATCAGGGGGAACCCTTTTGAGGGTTTATTACCCACATAATTACCAACTTATAACTACTTTTTGATTCGGCTAATCACTGGACCATTAGTGATTAATCTTAAAGTCAACCGTTAATTACGACGGTTTGACTTTTAAGCTAAAACTAAGCTAAAACTTAACTAAGAAAGGATTAGCAAACTTACTGAAGTCCTAAGCTTGATTAGTGATCACTTGAGAGAAGACTTGAGCTCCAGAATGATCAGGAATGCAAGAATGAAGGTGTGAAGAATGAGTTGCAACTTCATAGCCTTTTATAGTGTTTAATCCACCATAGAATGTTGACACACAACTCTACAACTGACCATAACTCATCAACAAGTGTCCCTAGATGTTTAGGGGTTGTTTAGGGGCCAAGCAAGATGAGGAAAATCGTTTAAAGATCAGTTGCAACGTTTAAAACAGCCAACAGCCAACTTTCTGCATCTGGGCATGCCTTGCGCACCGCAAGGGTGTGAGTGTTGAGGTGCGCAAGCAGGTCATCAGGGCCAAAAATCTCTTTTTCAGTTTGCATCCTTGGCTCTTGGTCCTCCGAAAGGTCAATTAACTTATTTTCTTGCACTTTGAACCCTCTAAATTGACATATAAGGGCCTTAAGACATTTACCCACTTTGTTTAGTCCCCGGTTAACTTTATTGTCACCCGAAAGGTCCAAACTTTCAACGTTGACGCTTTAACCCCTCGTACACGAATTTGATCATAACTTTCTCATACGATAACAAAACTTTATGAAAATTTTATCGTGCATTCTAATGAGCATAATTAATCGTTACAAAGCTTAGGGTTTGCTTAAAAGGTCACTCAGAGGTATAACTTAAACATGTTGACACATTTAACCCCTGTAGTTTGTAATCTCTCACTTTTAGCTTCGTATGATCCATGATTTATTCGTTTGAAGGTATGAGCATCATGTAGGGTTAATGTACAATATATTTATTCACTGTTGACATTTAGAACTCGTATATTCACATACTTTCCATGCTTGTCAACTTTAGTCCTTCAAGAATATTCTTTCACACGTTCAAACTTATGACACGTGTCAACATATTATAGGACGTGAATTTTCGAGGAGTTACAATTTAAAACTTGACCAATGCGTAAAATGGGCTTAAAAGATCAATAAAAATATATCACACCGAACGCACACCAATCTCTTGGATTAAAAAGGATTTCCTTTTAAAGATAGATTTTGAAAAGGCTTATGACAACGTTTGTTGGGGATTTTTGTTGGATATCATGGGATAAATGGGTTTTCCAAATCTTTGGTGTAAATGGGTGGAAGGGGTTCTATTTTCTGCTAGATCAGCGGTATTAGTTAATGGGAGTCCTACTTTCGAATTTAATTGTTCCAAAGGAATCAGACAGGGAGATCCGTTATCTCCGTTTCCGTTCCTTTTGGTTATGGAAGCCTTGTCTAGCATATTTTGTAAAGCAGGTATGGAAGGGTTTTTCAAAGGCATCCAAGCTCCAAATAACAGTCCGGTTATCTCACATCTTTTTTATGCTGATGACGCTTTAATTTTGGGGGATTGGGATAGGGGTAACGTGAAGAATGTGGCTAGATGCCTTAGAATTTTTTTACTTATGTTCGGGTCTTAAAATTAACATGCATATATCTAACTTGTATAGGTTGGGGGCGGATAATCGTGATATCAAGGATATGGTTAATGTGATTGGGTGTAATACTGATAACATTCCGCTTTCCTACTTGGGTATCAAGGTGGGGGCCAATATGAATAGAATCAGCAATTGGGACCCAATTGTTGAGGTTTTCGACAAAAGATTATCGGTTTGGAAAGCTAAAACTTTGTCTATAGGAGGGAGACTTTAATTAACTCTATCCTTGAGAGTCTCCCCATATATTACTTTTCTTTATATAAATCCCTAGTTGGTATAATTAAGATCCTTAAAGGTAAGATAAGGAAGTTTTCTTGAGCGGGATCGAGTGAAAATAAAAAAAATGAGCTGGGTTGCTTGGGATTGGGTCACTTGGCCCAAGAAAAAAAGGGGTTATGTCACACCCCCAAAATACCACATGCGGAAACCCCCGCGAGGCGTGCGACGTACCAGGATCTAGCCACCAATCACATTGAACTAATAGTAAAGTAATAAATAAAATTCCCAATAATGTAAACAGTGCAATTCAAAACAATTAATTCAAAACATAATCTTGTTCAGCGGAAGCATAATTTAATTGTTTAAGCATTTCAAAGGCCATAATGTTCAAACAAGCCAATGTTCAGTGTTTCTCCAAGTATCACGACCCATGACCACTCCAGCATCCCAGACTGCAACTCCCATGACATGTATCTAACGACCTGCAAGCATGCAGACAAGTGTATCAGCATAAAGCTAGCGAGTTCACAGTTTTTGTAAAGAAACGTTTAGTTGCCAAGTGTTTAGTTTTGAAAGCATGTTGATATTAACTCGAGTACCGTAAGATGTCGTCAATTTGTTTGCCCTTCCCCAATGCCTATCAACATTGGTCATGTGGTTAAGGTCATTAGTTCATGCCCGTCCTCTCAGGTACGGTGTGAGGTTGCCAAGCCTAATAGCGCTATCAACTAATACCCCATTGCCTCTCAGGCAACTAGTTCGGTAGTAAGATGGGACTTAGGGTGATAGGTTTTGAGTGTATTATCCAACATCTAGTTTAACCCAGTAAAACACATTCCTCTCAGGAATACCAGTTTGTTTGTCCCACCCCGGGACGTATGCTCAAAGAGCAGTGAGCTCACCTTAGATTTGCTCGGTAAATTAAGTTATGTGTTCCAAGTCGGTCAACCAAACCCTAAGTGGTTACCAATAATAATCAGTTTCGCATGTATAATTAAATCACACATCCATGCACGTATTCTAGCAATTAAATCAAGCACACATGTTTCACATTTCATGTACGGTTCATGTAAGCAATTAACATCCCAGTCGCACACTCTATTGTGCGACCCAGTAACATACAACCCATTCAAAGTGTGTGTGTAGCCCAATATCACAAGCCCATTCAATGAGTGTGCGTTCAATGAGTGTGCGGTCCACACCCAAATGTGTGACCCATAAATTGCAAGTTGAACCCCAGTCGAGACCACAAGCTCTCGACTCTCAATCTTAGAGATCTCGAGTCGAAACCGTAATTCTCGAGTGATTTCTCCATTAGTCGAGACCTCTAGGTTTCGAGTCAGGTCTCGAGTCGGAACCGAGCCGGTCTCGACTAGCAACCAGCCGGTCTCAAGTCTTGTGTTTGTGAGGTCTGGTTTCGAGTCGGAACCTCGAGATTGCGACTCGCAACCTCTGTCGAAACCCCATACAACGTAACTGATCAATTCCCTTATTAACCACCATCCCGTAAAATCGGCAAACACATTGTCATACTCCAAAATCAGATCAAACAACACAATTATTGAAACAGTTATTCATCATCATGCGAATCCACATCACTGATTAAACATCAAACAAGTTTCATCGATTCACATAAACCCTAATTACCCAAAAACATCACCGAGTGACAATTGTCATTATTACTTACTAGCAATCATGTGCATGAACCCTAAAACATCAAGTAATCATCAACAACTCATCCTGAACAGATCCGAGTATCCCCAATCCACCCGAAATCACTAAAACATACACATCATGCAACCCTGATTCACTGATTAATACTACAAGATCGGTTTCAACAGTTTTGTCCACACAAGAAAATTACCAAAGCCTTGTTATCATGCAACCATATTCACACAAAATCCTAGCATCATGCCGCGATCATTAATCAAATAAACAATCACAAACACTAACCGGTATGCAAGATAACGCGAGAAGGCTTGAGAACACGAGAGAGATGCTCAAACAAGAGAGGGTTTCAAAGGGATCAAGGTTTTCGTCGGTTTCGAGTGGGAGAGGAGAGGTAGTTAGGGTTTGATATGTTTTCCAAGAATCACAAACACCCACCACCTAGTCTACATGTATGCGTGACCTATAACGGATTGGGCTTAAGCAGTTCGGGCTTGATAACAAGTGTGGGCCGAGACAAGTGTGTGCGATAGAGGTGGGAGTGTGTGCGGCCCGATCAACGTGTGCGACCCGGAAGTTTATGCGACCAGATTATTGACATAACATTCACACAATACATTAACATATTACAACTATTAAATTATCATCAAACATAATAACCATTCCACATATCGAGCACGTAAGTTACACCATAAAACAAAGTATAAAGAACTGCAAAATACGAGTTATCACAGGTTAGGTATTAATAGACTGAAAGAAGTAAATGAGTCGCTCTTATATAAGTGGGGCTGGAGATATAGGGTCGAAAACCAAAACCTGTGGAGGAAAGTGGTGGAGGCTTGTCATAGCAAAAATGATCAGAGAAGCTTCCTGCCACTGAACGGAAAATCTACGGGTTGCTGGAATAATATTGTTAGATTAATATCTAAAATGAAATTAAACGGGAATGGTATAAATTAGGTGATTCTTGGTAAAGTGGGGAACGGATATGATATTCGGTTTTGGTTAGACACATGGGTGGGTGATCTTTCTTTCGTGGAATGATGACCACATATTTTTGTTTTGGAATCATATAAATCTTGCAGGGTTTCAGATATAATGGGAACATGGCAAGGAAATGGGAGCTTAAGGAATGGTAGGAATGTCAAGAAGTTATCAACAGGGTGAGAATGTCAAATGATAAGGACTCATGGCTTTGGAAAGTAGACAGATTGGATTCTTTCTCAGTTTTGTCTGTGAAAAAGGCTATTATTTCAGATAGGGGAAGTAGCAACCTTCCCAATTTCGAGTGGAGCAAATAGGTGCCAATTAAATGCAATATTATGGCATGGAGAGGTAGCTTGGATAGACTTGCTACCAGAGTCAACTTGAGAGTTGACAATAAGGAACGTGGAAATCTTATCGGCATTCTAATATCATAATGCTAATTTCTATTTTTATTGCTATAAGTTTAATGGTTATTTAAAAAAAATAGTTTACATATTACGCACCTGATCACCTCCATGACTTTATTCTGATAGGTTATCTCCCACCCAGCCGGCGGGCGGTGGAAGGGTTCATTTAATGCTCCGATTTGATCTGTCGTTGGTTGTTTGGTAATTCCTTTTGTCGGGAAAGAGAAATCTCTTAGGCCTTTATTGGTTCTTTTGGATGAGCACCTGGGCTTGGGCCTTGGTGTTACATCAGTAGCGTTGGGCCCAAATCTGGAGGCTCCTCCAGTCCTCCTCATCAATAACTAAGCTTGGCCTACATATAATATTAACTATCTAATTTATGTTTTACTTAAGGTTTACTAATATATGTTTTACGGTGTTGCGACTTGTAATTTAGTGGTTTACAGGGGCTGGGGGTAATTGTTACAGGTGGTGGTTGTTTGGAAGATGGTGCGACTGTGTGGATGGTGGCAGTGGCGGATCTAGAAAATCCGCCAAGCCGTAACGTTTTATAAAAAAACGGTAACGAATTCGAAAAAACGTCAAATTTTTCCAAAATTTACACTAATTTTACACTACCGCCGGAGCGCCAAGCCGTAGCGGGGGTTTCCCCTTGTACCATGCTGGATCCGCCCCTGGATGGTGGACAGGTTTGCGGTGAAGATAGGTGAATATTTATATAAATAAAAAATACATATTCAAATAGTAAAGTATTTCAAAAATTGATATTCATTCCTTGAAAGTGATATTCATTATATATGATAGACTAGGCATGTAAAAGAACCGAACGAACACGAACAGAGGCATGTTCGTGTTTGTTCATTTAACTTTAACCGAACATGAACACATAATCGAACACATTTTTGTTCATGTTCGTTTGTTAAGAAAATGGGCATGTCCGTGTTCTTTTATGTTCGTTCGTTCGTTTAAAACCTAAACGAATAGCTCACGAACGTAAACGGACATAATTTAACAAACAATAAACAACACAAATGAACATAATTGAACTAATATAAATGAACACAAATGAACATAATTGACTACACATAAACAAACATAAAGTAATTTTTTATATAAATTAGTGATTAATTACGATAAATTCCTTTTACCATTTTAAAACTAGAAAGCCCAATTACTAGTTATAGGTAGCTAGAAGCTTCCTTTATGTTTAATATTTATATAAATACAACTACTTATGTTTTTAAATTAAAACGAATAAAGATAAACAAATGTAAATAAACGAACAAAATCTATGCTCATGTTCGTTCATTTGATAAACAAAAAATTGTGTTCATGCTTGTTCGTTTATTAAGTAAACGAACATAAACAAACTTTCCACCGAACAAGTTCATGAACATTCGGTTCGTTTACAGGCCTATGATAGACACAAGAATTATGCTTTATTTTTTTAGAGTGAAACTCGTCTTGAGTCGACTAACTAGATCTGATTCTAGCCAAGGTTAACCGCGTTTGATCGATGCGGAGTTGAAAAAATCACCTCGGTAACCCATGTTGTAGTGATTACTCGGCCTTCTAGAACTTGTTTTACAACATTGACAACGACGGTGGTGGTGGTGCAGTGATGTTTTAATGAGGGGTTAAATTTATTAGGGTTGCAAGATTACCAAAATACTCTTTCATCTGAAAGTCAAACAAACGACAATTTGAGAGAATGACGCATCATGTTACCAAACGTAAATCAATGGTGGGTGTTCATTGGTTCGGTTTATGGTTTATTTGGTTTTCAAAATTTTATACCCCAAACCAAAAATCAAACCAAACCAAATTAGGTATATGCAAACCGAACCAAACCAAACCAAATTCAATTCGGCTTGGTTTCGGTTATAAACCAAATTGTACCTAAGTACTTTTTTCCTAATTTATATTTATGTTTGTGTTCTAACTTTCGAACATCAAATCAACAACAAGTTTAAACATAACAATATATAAATAAAAGACATAGCAAAATAAAACAAACATATCCATAAAGTAGTCGTACACACAACCACAAAGTTAAAACTTCAAAACATATATCATAGAACTATAAATAGTCAACAAGTCTAATGGCACAAAATATAAATAATCTCAAACCATGGGGATACATATACTTAGATATTAGACTTAGTATTTTGAGCTAATAAATTATATATATATTTTATTAAACATTATTATTTGTATTTAATAATTAATTAAATTAACGGTTTATTCGGTTATCCAAATAAACCGAATAAACCAAATTAAAAAAAAATGTGAAACCAAAAACCATATTCACAATTCGGTTTCGGTTTTCGGTTAGAAACCAAACCAAAAACCGAATTCGTTGTTCGGATCGGTTTATTCGGTTACGGTTTTTATTTGGTTATGGCTTTTTTCTGAACACCCCTATTCAACTTGCGAGATTTTGAAAACATGGACGCAAGTTGATTCCGCCCTCAAACCACTATAACTTCAAATAATATACGCATTTAACCGATTTAAGTCTCATTTAATTTGTTTTTTGAGTAAATTACAAGTATTGTCCTTTATGTTTACACCAAATTGCAGGCGCTGTCCTTTTGGCCAAAAGTTTACAGGCGGTGTCCTTAACCTTTCAAAATCTTGCACGTTATGTTCTTTAGGCCAAACCCAGTTAGAATTTTTGGTTAAATCTGATCATGTGCCTTGCACATGAGGGCATTGTTGTCATTTTATATTCTCAGGGACTATTGAGTAAATAAACTATAACAAGAGACTATTTTGTAAAATATAAAAAATAAAAACCTTTAACCTTTCTCTCACAACTCATCTATCTATATCTCTGTTCTCTCATTTAATCTCTCTCTCTCTCTAAGACCGTGGGGTATGGTGGGGCTTGGGTTGGGGCATTTGTTGACACGTGGAATAGGAGCCCCCCCACCGCCTGGTTACGTGTCCGCGGGGTATGGCGGGGTGTGGGTTGGGCTTGGGTTGGGTGCACTGCGTGGCAGAATATTTTCAAAAAAAAAAAAAAAAAAATTTATAAAAATACACAACATTTATAAAAAAACCTACAACTTCATTAAAATTTTAAAAATTACATAATCCTAAAAATTACAAAATAACAAACCTAGAGCGTTAAATAAATTTCAAAAAGGTCGATCTTGTCGAACGCCTTTCGCTCCTTGCCTCGAAACTCTATGTTCGCCACCGCCACCCGGTCCTCGTGGCTTAACTCGCCGCTCGGAACGGCTTCGTAGTAAGCCTTGAAACGCTCGAGCTTGGGCCGTAGCTCGCGCCATTTATGTTGGCACGCGTTGAGGTTGTGGCGGTCGTTACCGACGTTATGTCGGTAGGTTGCGAAAGCTTCCGGCCAATATTTTGTTTGGCCCGGTGGCCGACCCTTGATAGCGTCAACGACGCTTGTGACGAGAACAAGTTCTTCCTCGTGGGTCCAGGATGCCATAGCGGGTTCGTGGGATGTTGGGGTTGGGGTGACCGGTTGGGGTAGCGGGTTCGTGGGATGTTTGGGATGGACCACACGGTGGGGTTTGGGGTTATTTATAGGGGATGTTGGGGTTGCGGTGACCGGTTGGGGTGACCGCTTGGCCAAGCCAAACGGTTTGAATTTAAAATTCAAACTTTTCATATGACCCGCTATGACATGGCGGGGTCAGCGAATGGAAGCAAGCCAGCTAGGATGTCAAGACCGCCCCACACCCGGCTTGAAACCCAAGCCCTAAGGGCCACGCCCCAACCCAAGCCCACCCGGGGTGGTGGCTTGGGTGCTTTACCCCAGCCCACGCCCAAACCCCGCCCCATACCCCATAGTCTAAACCCATAGCCTCTTACAAGAAAATCTTGTGGCTACCACTAGACCAAACGGCCTTTGGTTCAATCATGGGTATGTAACCAACGAATCCCTATTGACACGGTCAAGAAGGAGACTGTTCAATCAACGAATGTTTCACCCACACATAACCGATGATTTTTCCACTAAAAATTTATTTTTTAGTCAGCTAAAAGCTTTTTGATAAGTTAAATTACACTATTGGATGTCCACATGTCACCTTTCCTTCATAAGTTTGAAAAATTACAGATTCCATCTCTACTGTTTGGACAATAAGGGTATACGGGGCACTTCTCGGGGAGGCATGCGGTGACCCAAGTCCCCGAGCGGCAACACCGCCGCCATCAACTCGGGGACCGAATTCGGTGAATGGGATCGTTGTGTATTCACCGATGAGGGATTCAAAGTTTAAAATGCTATATAGCCGTTATACATTAAAAAAAAATCGTAACCCCTATAAATACTACCTCTTTAATCTTTTTATTTTTCAAACCCAAAACAACTCTCTCCCATTCAACTCATCTAATTTTTTTAACCAATCTTTAAAAAAAATGGATTCCAAGTTCCCGTTTTTTTCTCCCCTGCCCGATTTTCCCGACGATGAAGATTCATCGTCAAGCGATAGTAGTTTAATTTTCTTCCAAAATCTCATCCAACAAGCGGAGCTACAAGACACGGCATCGTCTAGTAAAAAAAAAATTGTCTGTCGAGATCGTGTGGGAGGCCACGAAACACTCATGGCCGATTATTTTGTCGAAAATCCAAAATTTAATGCCGATATTTTTCGTCAGAGGTTTCGTATGTCCAAGTCTTTGTTCCTAAAAATTGTTAGTGACGTGGAAGCGAATAACAAGTGGTTTCAAGAGGGCTTGGACGGGATAATGAAGAAAAGTTTCACGGCGTTGCAAAAGGTTACTTCTGCGATTAAACAACTTGCAACCGGTAACCCACCAGACGAAAACGACGAGTATTTAAATATGGCTGAAAGGACCTCTCGTGAGTGCCTTGAATATTTTTGCGAGACGGTCTGTACAATGTATGCCGGTGAATTCTTACGTAGACCAACGAGCCACGACGTTGCGCTATTGTATCAGGCTCATGAGGAGAGACATCACCTACCTGGTATGTTGGGTAGTCTGGATTGTACACACTTCGTCTGGAGAATGTGCCCCACAGAATTGCGTGGACAATATATGAGAGGCGATCATCAAACCCGACAGTTATGTTAGAGGCGGTGGCGTCTCAAGATTTGTGGGTTTGGCATGCTTTTTGTGGCCCGGCAGGTTCACAAAACGACATCAACGTGCTCCAACAATCTCCTTTATTTCTTACTCAACGAAACGGAACGACGCCAAATTGTCCATTTAAGGTGAACGACCACTTATACAAACGCGGGTATTATCTTACTGATGGGATCTACCCTAGTTGGTCCGTGTTTGTGAAGTCTTTTCCATATCCTCACATCCCGAATGAAAAAAAGTTCAAGAGGCAACACGAGGCCGCAAGAAAAGATGTGGAACGGGCGTTTGGTGTGTTAAAGGCGAAGTGGGGAATACTAAATCTAGGGCTGGCAATAGGTAACGTGTAGGTAACCTGCTAAGACACGATAACAGAAAAGTACACCATGTGATTTTTTACGTTTTCAAAAATAATCAAAATTTGAAAGTTAGGATCCATTATTTCTCCTTCTAGGTGCATAAAATATGCATCTGCCTTATAGACATTGGATATAAAGTAGTTAAACGAGTCCTATTCATGTTTAAAATTTTTCTTGTTCGCGTTATCAGATACCTGTTAAACCTGCTAAGACAAGATTTTCCAGCCCTAACTAAATCATCCAATGCGTTCCAAAACGGTGAAAAGATAAGGTCCATCGTGTATACGTGCATTATTTTACATAACATGATTATAAAAGACGACGGAAGGGCGATAGCACCGGTACACATTCAAGATCCTCCAGTCGAACCCGTCTTCGATGATACAGCTTATAGCGAGCTCATTGACGAAGAAACGCATTGGAGACTAAAACACGATCTCGTTGAGCATCTCGGACGTTTAGATCTACCTCACCTTGAAGTGAGTTCCGACGACGAGTAGTTTGTTTTTTTATTTTTCTAGTTTGAATGTAATTTTTATTTTTAATTTAATAAAATGTCTTTTATTAAATTTTATTTAATTTTTATTAATATTTGTTTAATTTATAAACATGCATAATTACAACAAATAAAAAAAGAAAAAAGAAAAAAGAAAAAAGCAAGTCCCCCAAGAGAGGAGTGCCGTCATCAATACGAGGGTGTGAGGGGAGTTAAAAGGGGAGTTGACGTGGCGCGTGCTGATTGGCCGTGCGTAAGAGAGGGGACTCCCCTAAGAGAGGAGTGTCCCTCTCACCCTAAAATGGCAACAATAAGATCGGCACAAGCCTCCTCAATTCTTGTTATTCTACTCGTTTTACCTACCCACTGACCCAAAAATTTCTGTCAGTCAAACGTAGTTCAATTGCACCTAAAATCACTAACCTCGATGAAGCCCTCCAACTGTTTGATGAAATGCTTCACAGACAACCTCCACCTTTCGTCATCAAATTCAACCAACTGATCATTGTTATGGTAAAAATGAAACATTTTTCCACCACCGCCATCGACCTACCATCACCCTTCACCCCACCGCCGCCATCGACCCAACATCACCGCAACCACCCATTACACATAATCTAGAATATTGTCACTTTAACCACATAAAATCAACAAAAATCATAATAGCTCAACCTTTATGCACATTAAATGTCGATTTTCTCGTGAATACGGGCACATTCAACGGCGCCGATTGCTGAAACTTCAACGGCATCGACTGAGATACGATCGGAACATCACCGGAACATCACTCTTGCTTATTCGGTCGAGGAATTGGTAGTACGATATAGCGCTATAGGATTAGAAACCCCATTCCTGTTGTATGGAATGTCAGAACGGAATTAGCCGCGAAGATAACGTATTGTTCTGGTTCTAGATCGTAGAGAGAGATGATGTTTTAGATAAAGAGAGTGAAGAGAGAGAGTAAGTTTATATTTGTTTTTTACTAGCCTAAGACCCCGCGAGCTTCGCGGGTGGCTAAACACCAACTAAACACATAAAATAATTTAAACATAGAAGCGTTAAAGTGTGATTTGTTAAGCCTAATATTTTGAGAGATTTCATCACGTCCCAATAGTACATCTACATGATGTTCGTTACACATTAAGTTTTTGTATATGAAACCTTCATTATGATGTTTTCATGCCTTTTGTCAAAATGAGTTGCACCGGCAGTGTGAATATAAAAAAATACATTAAGAAATGAAGGTAGAGTAATACATAATACAAACTTATTCATGTACGTAAAGGTACTAACGAACATTGTGTCACAAAAGTTGTAAAAGAAATGCGTTAATGTTATGCATGATATGATTAATACATAATACAAACTTATTCATGTACATAATACAAACTTATTCATGTACGTAAAGGTTCTCGAGCATTGACGTTCTGATTTTGGCAAGCCTGTGCTTCTTTTGTTCATTGGTTTCTTCAGCTGTCAGATCTTTTTCAACCTCGGCCTATAGAATCGTTATCGTTATAAGACGAATGGTGATATACAAATATTACAAATTAAAAATGTAAGTAATATGAGTTGAGTACCAAAACACCGTCTCGAAGGTTGTAACCGTTCCTCTTAGCTTGAGTCCATTGTCCGCCATCCATTATGAGAATGTAATGGCATGATGAGATACCAAAAACAGTAATCAGATCAGTGGATCCACTTGTGTAAACACTCGTAATTTTTAAACAATATATTATTGCATCTTCATGGGAAATGTCCCCAAATTTTTAGATGTTTTTTTCTAAGATTAATCATTTTATCTCATCATATTTGTCAGACTTTGTACCCATTTTAACATATTTATATCATCTAGTGCTTTGCACTTCACGCCCCTTAGAGGTGTACAAATCGTTTTTTTTTTAACCGGTTTCGGTTACTAACCGGTTTTTCAAACCCAAAACATTAACCGGTTGGGATAGGGTTTTAACCGGTTTTTTAAAACCGGTTTCGGTTATTAACCGGTTTTCAGATCAAGAATAGTAACAGGTCACAAACCGCCGGTTCGGTTCTAAAACCGGTTAAAAAAAACCGGTTTCGGTTTTTTTTTCCGATTACCGTTCTAAAACCGGTTTTTTTTTGTAAACCTCTAACGCCACTGCATGGACATCAACGCATATTGCAGCAAATATGTCTTCAATAGACTGATCATCATCTCCAAGACTAACAGAAATGAGCCGCTTTGCACCTTGTTCAGTTAGTTTCTCATCTATCAACAATGTAATTTGTTTAAAGAGTAAACTAATATAATGAAAAAATGAAGGGAAAAGATATAAAAAGTTATGTCACATATGTTGTATTATTGCATGTACCTTGTTAAAATGCTCATATTGCCTGTAACCGTAGACCCAAAACACCATATGTAAGACGCTGAAGGCAAATACCTCTCTCGGTTTCCTAAAATAACAATAAAAATTTGAATAACAACAGGTTTCAGTAACTCATTAAAAAAACAGCACTTCAAAAGCATGGGATAATTAATGTAGTGAATGGCGTAAAATATACGGATTTAAGGAAAGGATAAATAAAGCAATTAGATTATACCTTTTGCATGCTTGAAAACACGCATAATATTATGAGTTTTAATGTCCCAGACTCAAACGCATTCTCTGCTCCGGCAACCAATTGAAGTCCATCCAGTGCAAAAGCCAAAAAGCATATAGTCGTACTGTTAAATTGAAAGTAGAGTTAATTGCCATTTACGTCCCTGTGGTTTGTCCACTTATGCCATTTCAGGCCAAATCTCAAAATTGTACTATTTCCCTCCCTAACATTCTCGAAAATGGCATTCCAGTCCAAAAAATTACCCACAGTTAAAAAGTTAAGTTTAATGAAGGGTAAAATTGTCATGTATAATTTGATTTTATTTTCACTTTATTTATTAATATATTAAATTGTGGGACTCAAAATGATATTTATATTAAATATATCAATTTATATATGTATAATAGTAACCGGTTGGGATCGGTTTTTAAACGGTTTTTTGCCAAAAAAAAACTTGGTTTTTAACCGGTTTTTCGGTTATTAACCGGTTTTCAGATCAAGAATAGTAACGGGTCACAAACCGCTGGTTCGGTTCTAAAACAGGTTAAAAAAACCGGCTTCGGTTTTTTTCCGATTAGCGTTCTAAAACCGGTTTTTTTTGTACACCTCTAACGCCACTGCATGGACATCAACGCATATTGCAGCAAATATGTCTTCAATAGACTGATTATCATCTCCAAGACCAACAGAAATAAGCCGCTTTGCACCTTGTTCAGTTAGTTTCTAATCTATCAACAATGTAATTTGTTTAAAGAGTAGACTAATATAATGAAAAAATGAAGGGAAAAGAGATAAAAAGTGATGTCACATATGTTGTATTATTGTATGTACCTTGTTAAAATGCTCATATTGCCTGTAATCGTAGACCCAAAACACCATATGTAAGATGCTGAAGCCAAACACCTCTCTCGGTTTCCTAAAAAACCAAATCAACTAAAGTTGCAAACAAAGTGATTGAGATAATAACCAAATAAAGCACAAGTACAGCTACCAGTTTACTAACCATGGAAGAAAGTATATGAAATATGCATGAATATGATCCTGTGGGACCCATAAATAAGAAACTCGATTAGTTTAGTACCTCAAAGTCATTCATCAAACATGAATGCTCACAGTTTATGTGCCATGAAGACTTGATGTACAACATACACATAATCACATACATGAAAAACCTGACACTCAGGCTTCCTATAATTCCTCATTTTCGAGTTTGGTTTTGGGTTCAGGTTCAGGTTCCGGTTCCATAGGCACAGTAACATCCGCATTGGTATCTTTTTCATCAGTAGCAAGTGTGTCAGTTTTTTCCTCCGCCACATCATATTGTTGCAGCTGATGCCTTAATCTATTGATCCCGGCTTCTCTGTCGTTAAGCTTCTCTTCTAAGATTAGCAGCTGAAAAGGAAACGGGTTGAATGAGTTAAACGGGTCAGAAATTATATAATGTGTACTCAAATGGTGATAACATCCCAAATCATTTTATTAAAAATAATTATAATGCTTATTTCGGTAATACAGTTTTTTAATCATGTGTAATACATTGATTATTTATGAATTCAAAAAAATTGACAAAAACATTTAACGCAAGTTTCTACTGCATCACCAGCAACAGCAAATCAATTGCAGTGACATTTAAAATAAAGAACAAAAAAAGATTTTAAAGGACACCAAAAATCAGTTGCCATCCTCTTAATTGTTATAACTATTGGAATGACTTTTTCATTAACTTTTTCCTGTTTGGCAAGTATGATTTTATTGCATACTTTTAGAATATGATATTACCTGTTTCAACTCGCCAGAGGCAACAGAATACAAATCAAATCATCAACCTTCATCATCATCACGAAATACATAAACAAATCTGGAACAATGAACATCAGAATACAAATCGAATCATCAAACATAGCTTATCATTTGCTAAAAGCTAACATAGTTAGGTAATTTCACATCCATCCTGATCCTATATAATAACATAACAATAACAATATAGTAGCCAATTTACACAAACCATAAAACCCAATTATTGTCAATCAGATCCAAAAATGACAAACAAAAAAAAAACCTTTAAAATTATATTCTAGAAAGCAAACCTTGGAGCGCTTATCAGCAGCAAGATCAGCATCTTCAAGGGCCTTTTTACCAGCAACAATGCAATATCTCAAACAATCATCAAGTCTCTAGGCAATCTTAGCGTCAATACACTATGTCATTTTAGTAGAATTACAAACAGAAAAGGGGAGACTTTATAATTATGGTACCTTTTTAGCGATTTCATTTGAACTTACCACCACCTTTGAAAAAGCTCCGATTCTAATTGAATAAATCGGACCATAAGTTTCCGCCCATCTTGTAAACTTCTTGTATGTAATGTGCTTTTATTTTTGTCTAGAATTCCAATATATCATCTTCCTTTCTACCTGCACATTATTAAATATTCAATTAAACGAAAGGGAATGAAAAGAGTTTAAAAAAAATGATGTAAAAGCAACACATAACCTGTAAGTGCAAGTAATTAAGTTATTATGCTCCTTAATAATATCATAAGAGTTCATACCAAACATCCATAATTGTCTTTCAAATTCAGCCTCTAATGAATATGTTGGCACCACCGTATTATCAGAGAGCAACCTACTAAAGTTTTAGTTGCTGAAGATTGATTTAAGCTTCCTTGTATCCCAAACACTCGAGTGACCCACATCATTGCTGCATCAAAATAAAAAGTTATTTACCAGTAATAACCTTAATTTCACAATCAAGCTTGTATAGAGACAAACTCAAGGCTGTTTCAACTACAATAATCGATAATCAAATCATCGATAAAAACCCTAACTAACATCATAACATTAACGAAATCAGACGAAAGTAAGATTCATAAATATCATCTGACACTCAATGACTTCATCATAAGGTGGAAATCAAAAACATATAAACAAACAACATGAAATCGTCTATCATAACCCTAACCAAAACAGGGAAAACTTAATCGATCTTCAAATCATGATAGAAAACTCTATACATCATCAAATAACAGTAAATACATAAGAAATCAAAGTACACCAAACCAATCAAACAGAATCAAACAATAAGAAGATCAATTAGTTGAAAATGAAGTTGTATTCAAAAAATCATACCAGCGTTGTAACAAACCAAACCAATATCGAGCGAAATCGAATTTCCGACGCATCAAGCGGTGAACCCCACTAGCATCTATATAAATAATTTATAGTATCTACAAGACATACGACAAAATCAAATTATGAAATTTTCAACATCTTAACATATCATCAAATAAACAAGTTATATCATTACTATAAAATCCTTAATAAAAAAATGCAATCGTTAAAATCTTGCAATAAAAAACCTATTTCCATATGCTATGTATCCATCATATAAGTTATTAATTTATCAATGATTATATAACATGTCCATGATGCAAAGTGCAATAAGAACAATAAAAAACCAACCAAGGGACATATAACATTAAGAGTTAACTTTCGTTTTGCTCCATGTGGTTTGGTAATTTTAACGGTTTTGCTCCTTTAGTTTAAAAATAGCCATTTTCCTCCCTGATCTTTCGAGTTTGTCGCCAGTTTGCTCCCTGGCTCTAACTCAGTTAAAACGTTCAATTAAAAGTAGGGGTATTTAGATAGTTTACTCCACCGCTCTAACTCAATTAATTCGTTTAGTTAAAAGTCGCGGTAGTCGTGGTCTGCAAGTGATAGTTGCAGGTGGTGGTGGATGGTTGTACTTGTGGATGGTGGTGGCCGGTAGGAAGAGCGGTTGGAAAGATGAGGGATCAGAAACGAATTAGGGTAAATTACACTTTTCGTCCTTTATGTTTGTATCGGATTGCAATGGATACCCTTTAACTTCAATAATTACAGTCACAATCCTTTATTTGTAAAACTCATTACACAATACGTCATTTAGCACTAACAAGGTTAAATTAAAAAGTTAAGTCAGATCACATGATTATCATGTGAGGGTATTTATGACATTTTACCTACTGATTCCTTACTAGAATATAAAAGCCCTCTTTCAACTTAGTTCTAATTTAGGGTTCAAACCTGCAAGTGTAAGTTCTCTGTAAAGAAAATTATGTCACTGCGTCATCTTCAAAGAATCATGAAATCAATTCAACTAAAGTTTATCAACATCTTGTATGCATATACATCAACTGCCAGATTAAGCGACCCGTTTAACTTTGAAACTGCATGTGTTTCGATCTGTCGATGATGTCGCCAGATCTGTTGATGAACTGATGTATGTTTGATGTTGCCGTCGTCATGTCAACACCGGAACCTGCCACCACCAGTGTTCAACTCATTCCTCTCTGTCAAAACACACCACAACCCCGTCCCCCTCACATTCCTAAAGCTCCCTGCCTCCTCTACGATTCTCTCTACATAGATCTAGGGTTTTGTTTGATAACACAACCAACACACAATAGATATTGGGTTTAGAGATTTAGGGGTTTGCTTTCAAATCGTAAGTATAAAACGGTTTTAGGCGCCAAAATACTAATGGTTGTGGTCTTTGGTGGTTCTGGTGTTAAGAGGGCTGAGAGGGTGAGAGAGGTGTCTTTTATAAAAGGGTCAGTGGAGAAGAAGGAATAAAGAGGATAGGGTTTAGACGGTGGTTGTAGATTTCATCGGAGATGTGAAGTTGTCTCGCCGGACGTGGTGACCAAAATAGTAATCGGAGATAGAGGGAGGCGATGATGATGACAGTGGATAAGGTGGTGTTTGGATCGTGGGTTCTTGTTCTTTAGAGATGGGGTATGGAGTAAAAAATGTATTTATTTTAGTTTTGGTCTAAAACTTCAAGTTTATTACAAAGATAGTCCCTAAGAGACTAAAATTACCAATCTACCCTCATGTGCAAGGCACATGATTAGACTTAACTTTAACCAAGTTAGAGCCAAAGGACCTAGAGTGTAATGGGTTTTACAAATAAAGGATTGTGACTGTAATTATTGAAGTTAAAGGGTATCCATTGCAATCTGATACAAACATAAAGGACGAAAAGTGTAATTTACCCAAAGAATTACTTATATATAGAGTAAACTTTCGTTTTGCTCCTTGTGGTTTGGTCAGTTTAACGATTTTGCCCCAAACCTTTAAAAATAGTCATTTTACTCCTTGATGTTTCGATTTTGTTGCCAGTTTGCTCCCCGACTCTAACTCAATTAAAATGGTCAGTTAAAAGTAGGGGTATTTCAGTAATTTTACTTGTAATCAGTAGGGTATTTTAGTAATTTTACACATAAGCATTTAGTTATTTATTTTAATATCAAAAATAAAAGTTTAATTATTTATTTTAATGGTCAGTTACAGAGGGAGCTTAGGGTTTTATTTATTTTTTAATTGAATGAGGAGTGAAAATAGAAAGGAATTAAGGAACCTACACGCACATGCCTGATGAGTTTTATTTAATTTAATTTCTTATCGTGTACTAACGGGTATTAACAGGTAAACATGTATTTAACATGTTTATACACGAAAATTAGCAGGTAATCTCGTGTCTACCTGTTTGGTACACGATACATGTTAAGGCCATACACGATACCTGTTAACTTCGTGTAGGTTCGTGTCGTGTATTCGTGTAAAATTGCCAGCCCTATCTCTCACCACCAACACCGGCTGCCTCCACCAACCTCCACCACCCACCACCTCACCAGTATCAGTCACCACCCAATATCACTGCTTCACCCACCACCCGACATCATCACCATAAGCCACCGCCTCAACACCACTTGACATCTCCACAATCATTTCACCGGAAAAAACTTGGTTCACGGCTGGAACCTTAGGATACTCTAGCCGTCAGTTGTTCAACATTTTAGGGCTTAAATGTGGTAGTGGTTTGGGTGGTTATGGTCATCTGGAAGGAAAATGGGATCGCAGTGGTGGTCTGCAAGTGGTGGTAGTTGGTGGTGGTGATGGTCTGCTAGTGTTGGATGGTAGAGAGAAGTTAAAGAGAGGGAGTAGAGAGAGAGGCTAGAGATAGAGAGGTGTAAATAATGAATATATATTTATATATTTTATTAATTATAATTAATTAGATATTTATCTGTAAAGTTACCAAAATACCATTCTAGTTAACAGTGGAAATGGATGGCGTTTGGTGTGAGGAGTGAAATAGAGATAGGTTACTTAGATCAAGGAGTAAAATGGCTATTTTTAAAGGTTTGGGACAAAACCGTTAGAATGACCAAAACATAGGGAGCAAAACGGAAGTTTACTCTTATATATATGTGTAAATAAACAAGTTATAGGTTTATTTAGATGAAAAGACTTACATGCTCTTGCTTTTATCTATAAAATTACCAAAATACCCTTCGAGTTAATGGATTTTTTGGATGGAGTTAGAGGCGGGGAGCAAAATTACGATAAGTTAGAAAAATCAGGGAGAAAAATGGCTATTTTTAAACCATTGGGGCAAAACCATTAAAATAACCAAATTACAGGGAGCAAAATGAAAGTTAACTCTAACATTAAAATGAATAATAATAAACATGGTTAAAACTTAATAAACAAAGATCCTAGAGTGGTTAAACTATTAACAAAACAAAAAAGAGACCATTTTTCATGTTATTCATAATAACTCAAAAGAGTTTGCAGAAAGTAAAGAGCAAAAGATATAAAGAACAAGACACAGGATCAAAACATTTCATGTATATCAAGTAATAACAAAGGTAATTACATAATGAATCCCATCATAACATGTTTATCCGGAGGTATATTATGATTATGGCTAACGAAGAACTCGAATTCAGTATGAATATAGATACAACAAGATCAGTAAAGTCAGCATACCTTAGTATATCACATCAGGCCAATAATCAACTTTCTCAATATGAGCACTCAATCCATCAACCATCTGGTATATCTTATCCGACGCAGGATGCGTAGCGTTCTTGACCGTAAACTCGTGAACCCCGTCTTCTAACTCAATCAAACTAGCCCCCGATGGCTTCTCATTGCCCGTGTTTTTCATCTTCAACCTTACATCCGCAACACCTGCCCAGTTCCCAGTTGCAGCATATATGTTCGACAACATCGAATAATTACCCGCATTTTGCGGTTCTAACTTAACTAAGTGTTCCAACACGTCCTGCGCAAGTTCCACTGCTTTATAGAGTCTGCAGGCTCCCAACAACGCACCCCATATGATAACGTTTGGTTCAACCGGCATGGTTCTAACTAACCTAAACGCTTCTTGAAGCCGCCCTCCACGCCCTAAAAGATCTATAACACACCCATAATGTTCGATTTCCGGTGGGACCCCGTAATCTCGTTCCATGGTGTAGAAGTATTGTATCCCTTCGTCGACATAACCGCCATGAGTACACGCGCATAACACACCAACGAATATAACTTTATCTGGAATAAATCCTTCTTGTTTCATTTTCGAAAAAAGATCAAGCGCTTCGCTTCCATGCCCGTGCATCGCTAACCCATGAATCATCGCGTTCCACGACACTAAATCTTTCTTACGCATTGCTTTAAAGATGTTTAACGCCTTGTTTAAGCTGCCGCATTTCGCGTACATATCGATTAAAGCGTTTTCGACTAGTGTGCTACATTGATACTTATTTCGTTTAATGGATTGATGAACGAGTTTACCCAACCAAAGCAAACCCGACTCCGCACACGCAGCTAAAATACTAATAATAGCTCCATCATCCGGCCGATACCCTGCTTCCTCCATTCGCTCATACAACTCAATCGCCTCCTTCGCCATCCCCTTTCCCGCATACCCCGCGATCATAATCGTCCACGAAACCAAATTCTTAACCGGCATTTTATCGACCAGATCAACGTGTGCGACCCGGAAGTTTATGCGACCAGATTATTGACATAACATTCACACAATACATTAACATATTACAACTATTAAATTATCATCAAACATAATAACCATTCCACATATCGAGCACGTAAGTTACACCATAAAACAAAGTATAAAGAACTGCAAAATACGAGTTATCACAGGTTAGGTATTAATAGACTGAAAGAAGTAAATGAGTCGCTCTTATATAAGTGGGGCTGGAGATATAGGGTCGAAAACCAAAACCTGTGGAGGAAAGTGGTGGAGGCTTGTCATAGCAAAAATGATCAGAGAAGCTTCCTGCCACTGAACGGAAAATCTACGGGTTGCTGGAATAATATTGTTAGATTAATATCTAAAATGAAATTAAACGGGAAGGGTATAAATTAGGTGATTCTTGGTAAAGTGGGGAACGGATATGATATTCGGTTTTGGTTAGACACATGGGTGGGTGATCTTTCTTTCGTGGAATGATGACCACATATTTTTGTTTTGGAATCATATAAATCTTGCAGGGTTTCAGATATAATGGGAACATGGCAAGGAAATGGGAGCTTAAGGAATGGTAGGAATGTCAAGAAGTTATCAACAGGGTGAGAATGTCAAATGATAAGGACTCATGGCTTTGGAAAGTAGACAGATTGGATTCTTTCTCAGTTTTGTCTGTGAAAAAGGCTATTATTTCAGATAGGGGAAGTAGCAACCTTCCCAATTTCGAGTGGAGCAAATGGGTGCCAATTAAATGCAATATTATGGCATGAAGGGGTAGCTTGGATAGACTTGCTACCAGAGTCAACTTGAGAGTTGACAAGAAGGAACGTGGAAATCTTATCGGCATTCTAATATCATAATTTTGCTAATTTCTATTTTTATTGCTATAAGTTTAATGGTTATTTAAAAAGAAAAAAATAGTTTACATGTTACGCACCTGATCACCTCCATGACTTTATTCAGTGGCGGAACCAGAACGTTAACTTAGGGGTGTCCCGAATTTTTTTTCACCGTGCAACGGTTGCGGTTGCAACTGGTAAAAGCAAAGCTAGCTTCACTACCCGATAAACTAAAGGACAAGAACTATGTTGCCTGATCTTGTTTGGATGAGCACTGATCAGCGTCTGGCCCCTGCACTCAGGTCGACGTTTCGTTTCCTTCCAACACGCCACTGCGACGCTTTGAAACTTCAAAAAGGTTATTAACTTATTTTGTATTTTGGGTTAACATATAAACTGTTTTTGGCTTATTATTAACATATAAACTGTTTTGGGCTAACAATAGATTCAGGCTTTGATAATAAGATAAGGGTTGGGTCATTATTATATATATTACTTTTAATAAGATAAGGGGGTTGCGGTGCAGCTTGTTGCCCGTTTACCTGCCACTTGTTTGTAATTTGCTAATTTGGAATAATATTTTTAAAAGTATAAAAAAAAAAGAATTAAACAAAAAAAAAAAAAAAAAATTAATGAACGACACATTATTTTAGTTAATGAAATGTAATGTGCTACAAGATCTAATCGACACCGTCCATTTTAAATGAAGTTTGACTATACTCACTGCTTTAACTTTTTGCTTTTTCATTCATAATCTCAATAAACTTCATCTTCTTAGGCCATCTGTCAATTTTTTCAGAACCGGACCGGACAGTGAACCGGTCGGAACGGTTGAACCGGATTTAATAACCGGGCGATGTCAGAAATAATATAAGTATATAATTGCATGTATACAAGTTTAAACATTAATAATCTTAAATACTAAAATCATATTTAGATAAAAATCAGATGAGTAATAAACAAAGTAAATAAAATATACATAAAAACAATCTGACTTTGATTTGTTTTTTTCATTTTGCTGTTTTCAATGTTCTTAGTGGACGTGAACCAAAATTTCAATTGGATTTTTATTTTGCTATTTCCAATATGTTTTACTTTCTTCTAGTAAAAAAGCTTTACTTTCTTCTAGTAAAAAAATTGAAGTTCAGATTTTCTGTTCACGCAAATGAGACTTCCGACTTCCTACACTTCAGCCATATCTCCAGCCTCCAGCTCCTTCTTCGATCACCACTACCGGCAGTGGCTGAAACTGTGCAACTGCAATTCCTCTTATCTCTCTCTCTCCCTCCCTCCTACTCTCTTTCTCAGTACCTCCAACTAATAGAAACAGCAAGATCTGGTCGGACCGCCGGCGACCGGAAAATTTATTTTCATCTCATTTTCACCTACATTTAGGGGTGTCCTCGTAGTTGTTTAGGGGTATCCTTTCTATAAAACCGAAAAATATATATATAAATATACACTACCGACACGAAGTTGAGCCCTGTCCCGTGCTACGGCTCGTAAAGAGCTAGGTCCGCCCCTGACTTTATTCTGATAGGTTATCTCCCACCCAGCCGGCGGGCGGTGGAAGGGTTCATTTAATGCTCCGATTTGATCTGTCGTTGGTTGTCCTTTGTCTCATTGTATGTATGTAACTAGTAGATGGCTAGATGCCCCGCCCGTGTTGCGGGGCGATGGCCGAATAATTCTCAACCAATTAAAAAAAGACTACTATAATTTTGCTAGGGAAAAAAAAAACAAAAACGATGATAAGACCGTAATTTTGGGCTCGGGGCAAAACTGTAATTATTCAGGACTAATGAGCTAGTGTTAGGCAACTCCTTGAGACGAAAAAAAATTAAATCGAGTAAACCAAATAAAACAAAAAACCTTTATAGTTTTGGTAAAAAAAACTAAAACGATGGGGAAAACGTAATTTTTAACTGAGGGCCAAATCATAACTTTAATTCGAGGATAAATTGTAAACTAAATGGACCAACGGGGGAGTGCCAGGAAGTTGCCGGCACGACTGTAATTTTACACTGGGGGCAAAATTGTAATGTCACCAGGAAAACAAACAAAAACGATGGGGAAAATCTAAAGTTAAGTTGAGGGTAAAATCGTAACTTGGCTGTGAGAAAAAAAACTAATGGCAAAACTATAAATTTATACGGGGCAAAATCGTAATTTTGAACCGAGGGCAAAATTGGAATTTTTAGCCAGGAGCAAAAGCGTAAGTTTATTTTTAAGTGGGGGTAAAAACATAATTTTGAACTGATGGGAAAATTGTATTTTTAAGGGTTGAAACGGGGCAGAATCGTAATTTTTTAACCGGGGGTAAAGTTGAAATATTTAGCTGGGAGCAAAAGCGTAAATTTATTTTTAAGCGGGAGCGAAAACATAAATTTGAACTGATGCAAAATCGTAATTTTAAAGTAGGATAAAATCGTAATTTTATTGGGCCAATAGGGGAGTGCCAGGCAGCTGCATGGCACTATTACCCCTGCCGCCCTTTTTGGCCAATTGAATGGCTGCAATATTACCCGCTTACGTCACAACCTTATATTTGTAGTAGTTAGAATTGGTAATTCCTTTTGTCGGGAAAGAGAAATCTCAGGCCTTTATTGGTTCTTTAGGATGAGCACCAGGGCTTGGGCCTTGGTGTTACGTCAGTAGCGTTGGGCCCAAATCTGGAGGCTCCTCCTCATCAATAACTAAGCTTGGCCTACATATAATATTAACTATCTAATTTATGTTTTACTTAAGGTTTACTAATATATGTTTTACGGTGGTGTTGCGACTTGTAATTTAGTGGTTTACCGGGGCTGGGGGGTAATTGTTACAGGTTGTGGTTGTTTGGAAGATGGTGCGACGGTGTGGATGGTGGCAGTGGCGGATCTAGAAAATCCTCCAAGCCGTAACGTTTTATAAAAAAGCGGTAACGAAATCGAAAAAACGTCAAATTTTTTCAAAATTTACACTAATTTTGCACTACCGCCGGAGCGCCAAGCCGTAGCGGGGGTTTCCCCTTGTACCATGCTGGATCTGTCCCTGGATGGTGGACAGGTTTGCGGTGAAGATAGGTGAATATTTATATAAATAAAAAATACATATTCAAATAGTAAAGTATTTCAAAAATTGATATTCATTCCTTGAAAGTGATTCATTATATATGATAGACTAGGCATGTAAAAGAACCGAACGAACACGAACAGAGGCATGTTCGTGTTTGTTCATTTAACTTTAACCGAACATGAACACATAATCGAACACATTTTTGTTCATGTTCATTTTTGTTCATGTTCGTGTTCTTTTATGTTCGTTCGTTTAAAACCTAAACGAATAGCTCACGAACGTAAACGGACATAATTTAACAAACAATAAACAACACAAATGAACATAATTGAACTAATATAAATGAACACAAATGAACATAATTGACTACACATAAACAAACATAAAGTAATTTTTTATATAAATTAGTGATTAATTACGATAAATCCCTTTTAACATTTTAAAACTAAAAAGCCCAATTGCTAGTTATAGGTAGCTAGAAGCTTCCTTTATGTTTAATCTATACTATATTATAAAAGAAACTATTTTGAGGACACTTGTCATCATATTAGGCCATGTTTTATAGATAAGTATTATTTTAATTTAATATTTTCTAATTAATTATAGATAATCCTCCTACTAAATATTATTTAGTTTAATTTCTTATAGATAATTATTATTTAGTTTAATCTCCTTCTCATTTATAATATTATTTATTTAACTAATAGAGTAAATTATTATTTTGGCCCCTGTGGTTATATCACTTTTACTCTTTTAGCCCAAAAAGATTTTTTAACATCTGAGCTCCTAACGTCTTTTTTTCTAATCTTTATGGCCCCTAACGTCTTTTTTCTAACCCTTTTGGCCCCTAACATTTTGGATAGGGTTAGCGTTAGGGGCCAAAATGGTTAGAAAAAAAAGACGTTTGGGGCTCAGATGTTAAAAAATTCTTTTTTGGGCTAAAAGGGTAAAAGTGATATAACCACAGGGGCCAAAATCGTAATTTATTCTAACTAATATTATTTATCATTTATACATTTACGGAGTTTTAAATAATGGGTTAAATTTATTGAGATTTCGGTAACAAATTTTGCTACAACAAAATAATCTATTTATATCAATCTAAATTTTTACCTATACTATACTATATAATAAAACATTAATGTGTGACACATGTCGTTCATTGTAGGTATTTATTTTATGATTTTCTCGCCTCACTTCCAAACTTATCTTATATTAATTAAATAAATAAATGAATAATGAGCTAATGTTAAATTTTATCCTACTTTAAATTTCGAATACCATTCTTCTATTTTTCTAATAAAATATTATCTGAAATTGTAAATTGTTAATTAAAAACATTTTAAATAAAACAAATTATTTATCACGAAAACTAAACTTTGTATTAATATATTAAATATTTTTATTATACAAAATTACATTTACTAACTTTTTTATTATTTGGTATATAAAATTACATTTATTTAACTCGTGTAATAAATGAGGTTTTTTAAAGATGTATTATTTTATTATTTGGTAAACAATATTACATGTATTCAACCCGTGTAATACATGTGGTTTTAAAGATATAACTTTTTTATTTGGTATATAAAATTATATTAATTCAACCCATACAATATGGTTCTTATATATATAACTTTTTATTATTTAATATATAAAATTATATTTATTCAACCCGTGCAATAAAGGAAGTTTTTAAAGACATAATGTTTTATTATTTAGTATATAAATTTATTTACTCAACCCGTGTAATACACGGGGTTATAACCTAGTATTTATATAAATACAACTACTTATGTTTTTAAATTAAAACGAACAAAGATAAACAAATGTAAAGAAACGAACAAAATCTATGCTCATGTTCGTTCATTTAATAAACAAAAAATTGTGTTCATGCTTGTTCGTTTATTAAGTAAACGAACATAAACAAACTTCCCACCGAACAAGTTCATGAACATTCGGTTCGTTTACAGGCCTATGATAGACACAAGAATTATGCTTTATTTTTTTAGAGTGAAACTCGTCTTGAGTCGACTAACTAGATCTGATTCTAGCCAAAGTTAACCGCGTTTGATCGATGCGGAGTTGAAAAAATCACCTCGGTAACCCATCTTGTAGTGATTACTCGGCCTTCTAGACCTTGTTTTACAACATTGACAACGACGGTGGTGGTGGTGCAGTGATGTTTTAATGAGGGGTTAAATTTATTAGGGTTGCAAGATTACCAAAATACTCTTTCATCTGAAAGTCAAACAAACGACAATTTGAGAGAATGACGCATCGTGTTACCAAACGTAAATCAATGGGGGGTGTTCATTGGTTCGGTTGGTTTATGGTTTATTTGGTTTTCAAAATTTTATACCCCAAACCAAAAATCAAACCAAACCAAATTAGGTATATGCAAACCGAACCAAACCAAATTCAATTCGGCTTGGTTTCGGTTATAAACCAAATTGTACCTAAGTACTTTTTTCCTAATTTATATTTATGTTTGTGTTCTAACTTTCGAACATCAAATCAACAACAAGTTTAAACATAACAATATATAAATAAAAGACATAGCAAAATAAAACAAACATATCCATAAAGTAGTCGTACACACAACCACAAAGTTAAAACTTCAAAACATATATCATAGAAACTATAAATAGTCAACATGTCTAATGGCACAAAATATAAATAATCTCAAGCCATGGGGATACATATACTTAGATATTAGACTTAGTATTTTGGGCTAATAAATTATATATATATTTTATTAAACATTATTATTTGTATTTAATAATTAATTAAATTAACGGTTTATTCGGTTATCCAAATAAACCGAATTAAAAAAAAATGTGAAACCAAAAACCATATTCACAATTCGGTTTCGGTTAGAAACCAAACCAAAAACCGAATTCGTTGTTCGGATCGGTTTATTCGGTTACGGTTTTTATTTGGTTATGGCTTTTTTCTGAACACCCCTATTCAACATGCGAGATTTTGAAAACATGGACGCAAGTTGATTCCGCCCTCAAACCACTATAACTTCAAATAATATACGCATTTAACCGATTTAAGTCTCATTTAATTTGTTTTTTGAGTAAATTACAAGTTTTGTCCTTTATGTTTACACCAAATTGCAGGCACTGTCCTTTTGGCCAAAAGTTTACAGACGGTGTCCTTAACCTTTCAAAATCTTGCACGTTATGTCCTTTAGGCCAAACCCAGTTAGAATTTTTGGTTAAATCTGATCATGTGCCTTGCACATGAGGGCATTGTTGTCATTTTATATTCTCAGGGACTATTGAGTAAATAAATTATAACAAGAGACTATTTTGTAAAATATAAAAAATAAAAACCTTTAACCTTTCTCTCCCAACTCATCTATCTATATCTCTGTTCTCTCATTTAATCTCTCTCTCTCTAAGACAGTGGGGGTATGGTGGGGCTTAGGTTGGGCTTGGGCTTGGGTTGGGGCATTTGTTGACACGTGGAATGGGAGCCCCTCCACCGCCTGGTTACGTGTCCGCGGGGTATGGCGGGGAGTGGGTTGGGTGCAACGCGTGGCAGAATATTTTCAAAAAAAAAATTACAAAAATTTATAAAAATCACACAACGTTTATAAAAAAAAAACCTACAACTTCATTAAAATCCTAAAAATTACATAATCCTAAAAATTACAAAATAACAAACCTAGAGCGTTAAATAAATTTCAAAAAGGTCGATCTTGTCGAACGCCTTTCGCTCCTTGCCTCGAAACTCTATGTTCGCCACCGCCACCCGGTCCTCGTGGCTTAACTCGCCGCTCGGAACGCCTTCGTAGTAAGCCTTGAAACGCTCGAAATTGGGCCGTAGCTCGCGCCATTTATGTTGGCACGCGTTGAGGTTGTGGCGGTCGTTACCGACGTTATGTCGGTAGGTTGCGAAAGCTTCCGGCCAATATTTTGTTTGGCCCGGTGGCCGCCCCTTGATAGCGTCAACGACGCTTGTGACGAGAACAAGTTCTTCCTCGTGGGTCCAGGATGCCATAGCGGGTTCGTGGGATGTTGGGGTGACCGGTTGGGGTAGCGGGTTCGTGGGATGGACCACACGGTGGGGTTTGGGATGGACCACACGGTGGGGTTTGAGGTTATTTATAGGGGATGTTGGGGTTGGGGTGACCGCTTGGCCAAACCAAGCGGTTTGAATTTAAAATTCAAACTTTTCATATGGCCCGCTATGACATGGCGGGGTCAGCGAATGGAAGCAAGCCAGCTAGGATGTCAAGACCGCCTCACGCCCGGCTTGAAACCCAAGCCCCAAGGGCCAAGCCCCAAGGGCCACGCCCCAACCCAAGCCCACCCGGGGTGGTGGCTTGGGCGTTTTCCCCCGGCCCACGCCCAAACCCCCCGCCCCATACCCCATAGTCTAAACCCATAGCCTCTTACGAAGAAAATCCTTGTGGCTACCACTAGACCAAACGGCCTTTGGTTCAATCATGGGTATGTAACCAACGAATCCCTATTGACACGGTCAAGAAGGAGACTGTTCAATCAACGAATGTTTCACCCACACATCACCGATGATTTTTCCACTAAAAATTTATTTTTTTAGTCAGCTAAAAGCTTTTTGATAAGACCACCCGTAGTGGGGCGGTATTTTTAAAAAAATTGAAAAAAAACGCCCCCACCCCCATTACACCCGGCGTTATTAGGCGTTATTTTTGAAAAAAATTGGATCTTGGCGTTTTAATTAAAACGCTGGAAGTGGTCAAATGGTTTATTGAAGTGGCCAATGGGAGTGGAGGAGAGTTTGACTAGCCAATGACCAACTAGTTTTTTTTTTTTTTTTAATGATTGGAAGGGGCATTATTAGGCATTATTCCCACTACATCACTTTTGCAATAACGCCCTATGCTGACTGGACTGTCACATGTCGGATAATGCCCCATGGTGGGGGCATTATTTTTCTTCACCACTACACATTACACATGGTCTAAGTTAAATTACACTGTTGGATGTCCACATGTCACCTTTCCTTCATAAGTTTGAAAAATTACAGATTCCATCTCTACTGTTTGGACAATAAAATGGCAACAATAAGATCGGCACAAGCCTCCTCAACTCTTGTTATTCTACTCGTTTTACCTACCCACTGACCCAAAAATTTCTGTCAGTCAAACGTAGTTCAATTGCACCTAAAATCACTAACCTCGATGAAGCCCTCCAACTGTTTGATGAAATGCTTCACAGACAACCTCCACCTTCCGTCATCAAATTCAACCAACTGATCACTGTTATGGTAAAAATGAAACATTTTTCCACCACCGCCATCGACCTACCATCACCCTTCACCCCACCGCCGCCATCGACCCAACATCACCGCAACCACCCATAACACATAATCTAGAATATTGTCACTTTAACCACATAAAATCAACAAGAATCATAATAGCTCAACCTTTATGCACATTAAACGTCGATTTTCTCGTGAATACGGACACATTCAACGGCGCCGATTGCTGAAACTTCAACGGCATCGACTGAGATACGATCGGAACATCACCGGAGCATCACTATTGCTTATTCGGTCGAGGAATCGCCGGAATTAGCCGCGAAGATGACGTATTGTTCTGGTTCTAGATCGTAGAGAGAGATGATGTTTTAGATAAAGAGAGTGAAGAGAGAGAGAGTAAGTTTATATTTGTTTTTTATTTCTCAATTTTGTATAAATAGTCCCTGAAAAATAACTTTTTTACAAAATAGCCCTTAAAATGTGAATAGACAAATATGCCCTCATGTGCAATGCACATGACCAGATTTAACCAAAAAATCTAACTGTGTTTGGCCTAAAGGACATAACGTGCAAGATTTTGGAAGGTTAAGGACACCGCCTGTAAACTTTTGAAAAAAAAGGAGAGCGCCTGCAATTTGGTATAAACATAAAGAACAAAACTTGTAATTTACTCTTGTTTTTTTTCTAATAATATGTGTTCGTTAACTTATTTTAAGAAGCTTAATAGTGTTTAATTTTTTTCTTCTCGACATTCTGATGTAAATTAGTTGAAAATGAAGTTGTATTCAAAAAATCATACCAGTGTTGTAACAAACCAAACCAATATCGAGTGAAACCGAATTTCTGACGCATCAAGCGGGGGAACCGCACTAGCATCTATATAAATAATTTATAGTATCTACAAGACATACGACAAAATCAAATTATGCAATTTTCAACATCTTAACATATCATCAAATAAACAAGTTATATCATTACTATAAAATCCTTAATAAAAAAATGCAATCGTTAAAATCTTGCAATAAAAAACCTATTTCCATATGCTATGTATCCATAATATAAGTTATTAATTTATCAATGATTATATAACATGTCCATGATGCAAAGTGCAATAAGAACAACAAAACCAAGGGACATATAACATTAAGAGTTAATTTTCGTTTTGCTCCATGTGGTTTGGTAATTTTAACGGTTTTGCTCTTTTAGTTTAAAAATAACCATTTTCCTCCCTGATCTTTCGAGTTTGTCGCCAGTTTGCTCCCTGACTCTAACTCAGTTAAAACGTTCAATTAAAAGTAGGGGTATTTAGATAGTTTACTCCACGGTTCTAACTCAATTAATTCGTTTAGTTAAAAGTCGCGGTAGTCGTAGTCGGCAGGTGGTAGTTGCAGGTGGTGGTGGATGGTGGTGGCCGGTAGAAAGAGTCGTTGGAAAGATGAGGGATCAGAAAAGAATTACTTATATATAGAGTAAACTTCCGTTTTGCTCCCTGTGGTTTGGTCACTTTAACGATTTTGCCCAAAACCTTTAAAAATAGTCATTTTACTCCTTGATGTTTCGATTTTGTCGCCAGTTTGCTCCCCGACTCTAACTCAGTTAAAATGGTCAGTTAAAAGCATGGTTGCAAAAGTCGCTAGGCGCTCCCTAGTCGGTCGACCGGGGAGTTGAGAGTACTCGGTCTAGGCGGAGAGTACTCGGGGAGTACTCGGACATGTTAAATTATAAAGAAATTACTTTTTGGAGATTAAATATATGTCAAATAACATAAATTTACTAATATTTATAACAAAATACGTGAAAATGATATTCATTCTTTAATATGATAGGTACAGAAATAATGTTTTATTATTATTTAAGTCACACTAGGCCTGAGTTGACCTACTAGATCCAATTCTGGCCGGGGTTGACCGCGTTTGACCAACTCCGAGTAATTAGGCGGAGTCGAAGAAAGTCGCATCGGCAGCCTACCTTGTAGTGACTACTCGGGGAGTACTCGGCCTTGGAAACCTTATTTTACAACCATGGTTAAAAGTAGGGGTATTTCAGTAATTTTACTTGTAATCAGTAGGGTATTTTAGTAATTTTACACATAAGCATTTAGTTATTTATTTTAATATTAAAAAATAAAAGTTTAATTATTTATTTATTATGTCATATATATACATGTATACAGAGATATTCATCAAGCTTTAGTTACTGTCTCTCTCACCACCAACACCGGCTGCCTCCACCACCCACCACCTCACCAGCATCAGCCACCACCCAATATAACTGCTTCACCCACCACCCGACATCATCACCATAAGCCACCGCCTCAACACCACTTGACATCTCCACAATCAGTTACCGCCTCACCCACCACCCAACATCATCATCGTAAGCCACCGCCTCACCAACACCCGACATCACCACCATCAACCGCCACCACACCTTCTATCTGTCACCGCCTCTCCAGCAGCCACCATACAACATTGACGTTTTTTTTTTCGATCTATTTTTTCCAGATCTGGTTATCAAACGCTGCATCTTCACCTAGGGTTCCGGTAAACAGATGGTGTAGATGATAAATAACCATAGCCGACTCCACCTTTCTCCCCCTGATCCACTATTGTATACTCCTCATTCAGACCCTAGGTGATTGTTTCTTTGGATTCTTCTCCTGAGGTGGGAGAATCTCCACCATCGACCTCCAATTTGGAGGAATTAGCCATAAATCCATCTAATCTGGTTGCAAGCGACCTAAATTTACCATCGCCCCAACATTTCACCGGAAAAAACTTGGTTCACGGCTGGAACCTTAGGATGCTCTAGCCGTCAGTTGTTCAACATTTTAGGGCTTAAATGTGGTAGTGGTTTGGGTGGTTATGGTCATCTGGAAGGAAAATGGGATCGCAGGGTGGTCGGCAAGTGGTGGTAGTGTGGTAGTTGGTGGTGGTGATGGTCTGCTAGTGTTGGATGGTAGAGAGAAGTTAAAGAGAGTGAGTAGAGAGAGAGGCTAGAGATAGAGAGGTGTAAATAATGAATATATATTTATATATTTTATTAATTATAATTAATTAAATACTTATCTGTAAAGTTACCAAAATACCCTTCTAGTTAACAGTGGAAATGGATGGCGTTTGGTGCGAGGAGTGAAATAGAGATAGGTTACTTAGATCAGGGAGTAAAATGGTTATTTTTAAAGGTTTGGGGCAAAACCGTTAAAGTGACCAAAACACATGGAGCAAAACGGAAGTTTACTCTTATATATATGTGTAAATAAACAAGTTATAGGTTTATTTAGATGAAAAGACTTACATGCCCTTGCTTTTATCTATAAAATTACCAAAATACCCTTCTACTTAATGGATTTTTTGGATGGAGTTAGAGGCGGGGAGCAAAATGGCGATAAGTTAGAAAAATCAGGGAGAAAATGGCTATTTTTAAACCATTGGGGCAAAACCATTAAAATAACCAAATTACAGGGAGCAAAATGAAAGTTAACTCTAACATTAAAATGAATAATAATAAACATGGTTAAAACTTAATAAACAAAGATCCTAGAGTGGTTAAACAATTAACAAAACAAAAAAGAGACCATTTTTCATGTTATTCCATAATAACTCAAAAGAGTTTGCAGAAAGTAAAGAGCAAAAGATATAAAGAACAAGACACAGGATCAAAACATTTCATGTATATCAAGTAATAACAAAGGTAATTACATAATGAATCCCATCATAACATGTTTATCCAGAGGTATATTATGATTATGGCTAACGAAGAACTCGAATTCAGTATGAATATAGATACAACAAGATCAGTAAAGTCAGCATACCTTAGTATATCACATCAGGCCAATAATCAACTTTCTCAATATGAGCACTCAATCCATCAACCATCTGGTATATCTTATCCGACGCAGGATGCGTAGCGTTCTTGACCGTAAACTCGTGAACCCCGTCTTCTAACTCAATCAAACTAGCCCCCGATGGCTTCTCATTGCCCGTGTTTTTCATCTTCAACCTTACATCAGCAACACCTGCCCAGTTCCCAGTTGCAGCATATATGTTCGACAACATCGAATAATTACCCGCATTTTGCGGTTCTAACTTAACTAAGTGTTCCAACACGTCCTGCGCAAGTTCCACTGCGTTATAGAGTCTGCAGGCTCCCAACAACGCACCCCATATGATAACGTTTGGTTCAACCGGCATGGTTCTAACTAACCTAAACGCTTCTTGAAGCCGCCCTCCACGGCCTAAAAGATCGATCACGCAACCGTAATGTTCGATTTCCGGTGGGACCCCGTAATCTCGTTCCATGGTGTAGAAGTATTGTATCCCTTCGTCGACATAACCGCCATGAGTACACGCGCATAACACACCAACGAATGTAACTTTATCTGGAATAAATCCTTCTTGTTTCATTTTTGAAAAAAGATCAAGCGCTTCGCTTCCATGCCCGTGCATTGCTAACCCGTGAATCATCGCGTTCCACGACACTAAATCTTTCTTACGCATCGCTTTAAAGATGTTTAACGCCTTGTTTAAGCTGCCGCATTTCGCGTACATATCAATTAAAGCGTTTTCGACTAGCGTACTACATTGATACTTATTTCGTTTAATAGATTGATGAACGAGTTTACCCAACCAAAGCAAACCCGACTCCGCACACGCAGCTAAAATACTAATAATAGCTCCATCATCCGGCCGATACCCTGCTTCCTCCATCCGCTCATACAACTCAATCGCCTCCTTCGCCATCCCCTTTCCCGCATACCCCGCGATCATAATCGTCCACGAAACCAAATTCTTAACCGGCATTTTATCAAACAACATGCGTGCCATATCCATATCCCCCGCCTTACTATACCCACTAAGCATCGTCGACCACGACACCACATTCCTCTCAGGCATCCTCTCAAACAACTTAAACGCCTCATCCAACCGCCCCGCTTTCGCATACCCATCCAAAACCGTGTTCCAACTAACCAAATCTCGTTCAGGCATTTCATCAAACACTTGGCGTGCGTCCCCCAACCGATTCGCTTTCAACAACCCACCAACCATAGTATTCCAAGAAACAACATCCTTACCCTCCATCCAACAAAACACCTTCCAACCCTCCTCAACACCCACCACCCCACACCTACAGTACGAATCAATCAACGCATTGGGCACATAAACATCCGCACAAAACCCATGTTTCAACACATGGGTATGTATCATTTTAACCAAATTCAACTCATTCTTACCCATACAACCCTTTAATAAAAAAGGGTACGTGTAATTATCAACACGAACACCATAATCTTGCATCAAGAAAAAGGTATCAAACGCGTGTGCAGGCTGATTGTTGTGAATATGTGCTCTGATCATAGTGTTGAATAGATGGACGTTGGGGTCGTTGACTTGGTGGAAGACTTTGAGGGCGGAGGAGATGTTCCGGCGGAGGGAGTAAGAGGTGAGTAATTTGGGGATGATGAAGGGGTCTTGGTGGAGATTGTGTTTGTAAATTAGGGCGTGAAGTTGGGTTAAGTGGTGTGGGTTGGTGCAGTTGTGGAGGTCGGAGAGTTTTTGTTCGAGGAGGCGGCGCGTGGAGACAAACGCCGGTGAGCGGATTTGGGTGGGGACTTGCATTTTGGGTGATAACGGAGATGGAGGAGATATCGTCCATGTAAGAATAGTGATGATGTTATCCGGAATATTTGGGGAAATTAGTAGTAGATATTTGAATCATGAATTTTTTTTTTTTTTTTTTTTTTCAAATGGGATAAAACATTTGATATAGAATGATATTTCTTAAATCAATGAGGTTTAAGAAGAGGAAATAAGAGGAATGGTCGTATTATTGGCACACCTTAAGGGATTAAATCGACACCCTCAATGCGCATCGTATAGGTCTATACGATGCGTATTGAGGTTGGTTCAAACTTCTAGGTCAGTCAAAAGCTGACAATGTCCCCTATCAAAAAGTAATACACATCGTATAGGCCTATACGATGCGGTATTGATGGGGTCGATTTAATTTTTTAATTTTGCAATGCAGTTTTTTGTCACGCGGTAGCTTTCCGTCACGCGAAGGAAAAAGCAGCACTTTGGACATTTGTTGGTCTTCAAACATTTAGGAAACATTATTTGAGAATGCCCCCTGAATTTATCTAAGCTGTAGAATTAGATCCTCCACTGTTGGGTTATCATCTTTCAACCCAATTTTCCCTAAATTTATCGATTCTGTTTTTCAACGGGGATGTAATGCAATGATTCCTCTCAATTGAATAGACAAACACTTGCTTCATAGGACTCACTTGAATCGTCTCGGATGTAATAACAGTACGTTTAGCATCCGTGCCTGCTTGAATTGCAGAAAGCAAAGGATAACGAATATGAACATTGTATTTATCACGAAAGTACTGAACAACCGAGATAACAACTCTAGTTTCATTAGTTGCATTTGGAACAAGAAGTCCAACAATTCGTTCATTATCTGTTATTGTCTCAACAATATGAATGCACGCAACGAATATCTACAATCCAATCAACGCACATTATGTGTTTCAAACCAAGGGTCCCATCATTACAACCACTTGTTTGAAAATGGCCAGGAGAGTTGAAAAATCTGCAATTGGAATTGATCTTGGAACAACGTACTCTTGTTACCATATGACACATGATAAAAAAACATTCTTACCCACACAACCCTTTAACAAAAAATGGTACGTGTAATTATCAACACAAACACCATAATCTTGCATCAAGAAAAAGGTATCAAACGCGTATGCAAGCTTGTGAATATGTGCTCTGATCATAGTGTTGAATAGATGGACGTTGGGGTCATTGACTTGGTGGAAGACTTTAAGGGCGGAGGAGATCTTCCGGCGAAGGGAGTAAGAGGTGAGTAATATGGGGATGATGAAGGGGTCTTGGTGGAGATTGTGTTTGTAAATTAGGGCGTGAAGTTGGGTTAAGTGGTGTGGGTTAGTGCGGTTGTGGAGGTCAGAGAGTTTTTGTTCAATGAGGCGGCGCGTGAAGATAAACGCCGGTGAGCGGATTTGGGTAGGGACTTGCATTTTGGATGATAACGGAGATGGAGGAGATATCGTCCATGTAAGAATAGTGGTGATGTTATCCGGAATATTTGGGGAAATTAGTAGATATTTGAATCATGAAATTTGGGTTTTTTTTTCTCAAATGAGATAAAACATTTGATATAAAATGATAATAATGGATTTTAATAATCCTAAATATTAGCCGTTGACCGGCAACAGTCTCAACTTAAAAAATAATCAGTGGTGATCCCCGTTTTCCATATATTATAAACTAATGGATCTTTACTAAACCAAAAATGATAAGAGGACAAAAAGAAATTAAGGTTCTGATAGTAAAGGTCAATTAATTTATAATATGTGAAAATGTGGAACCATTACTGGTTATTTTGAAGTTGAAACCATTACCGGTCAACGGCTAATAGTAAGGGTTATTAAAATCCATTATTCCTTCTTAAATCAATGAGGTTTAAGAAAAGGAAACATGGGAAAATATGTAACACCCCGAAAAAGGGTTTGGTAATCAAACTCTGTTAATACTAAAAGACGGGTAACGTACCGTTAGTAGTAAAAATAACCCGGTAAATATTTGGATTTAAATAAGAAATCCTAATATTAAATAAAAACGAATCAAAGTTTTAAGGAATTAAGTTTATAAGAGCCTGAGTTAACGGGATTTAAAATATAACGGGTTATAGCTTCCCGAACTCGTCAAGTTAACTAGGAGTAATTAACCTAGTTAACAAGGTGTAAATAAGTAAATAAAATATGGAGTTCTAGTCCCTAATAATTAAAATCTAAACTTGAGGGACCAAAACCGTTGAAAAGGAAACAAGTTCTAATTAATAAATAAATAAAAAAACACACCACACACAAGGTGTGTGTGTGTGGATCGATCTTCAGGAGCGACCAAGAAGGGTGAAACCCTAAAGTGCCAAAAATCATCAAATTGAAGGTCGATTTCAGTCCTAAATCGATGCATGTTCACATAAAAACGATCACCAAGTCATGGGGATCACAAGGTATGTAAAAATTTGATGATTCGTGAAGTTGCAAAATTTGAGTTAGCATCATAATTCACGAATTATGTAAGGATTAGAGGAGCTATGGCTAAGTTAGTGATGTACACGTGCTTAGGAACTAAACCCTAAGTGAAAATCATACATATGATGCTATGACTTGAATGATTTGGTGATCACCTATATGTGTGTTAAATGGGTGTTGTAGAATGATGAAGAACACTAGAAATTAGATTATAAATTGAGTGTTATTTATTTACATGAGGTGAATCTAGATGTTATTATGCATACTAGATATATTAAACTTGCAAGAATTGTTTAATCTTGGCTAAATAGTTAGTTATGAAACTTGATTTTTGATTTAGTGAAATTATGCCCACTAGGTGTTTGTTAAAATGCCTAAACGAAGCTAAAATGTTGAAATTCCATGGGAAGTGTGCATTTGAATATGTTGATAGATCAATTGACTTTTAGGAAGTCAAACTAACCGATGATTTAATCGAGTGATAAAGTCGACATAAGACCCGTTAGATGGAGTAGTCATAATTGATAATGACTAATCTAACCATCTTATGAATTATGATGATAGTTTGACGCCTAACGAGTTAGGTGGAAGCTTGATGAGTGAGCGGGTCAAACGAATCAAGAAGGAAAGGAAATGCGTAATTTGGATGCGAGGTAAGTTAAGCTTACGCCCTTTTTACTTTTATTACAAAATGCTTATTTGTGAGCATGGAATACGATTTATATTAAGTAAATGAAACATGATATTCCGGCGCGATATAATGCTTGTCGGAACAAGTGAAAATGGTGAAATGGTAATCCGGACATGGGTTAACGAATAGATAAAGGGATTTAAAACGACACCATTTGGCATAAGTCATAATGGGTCAAATAAAACAGGAAACGACTTTCAAGTTGGATGATTTCAAAAAGTAAACCGGGATAGGTTAAAGGGGTGAAATGGTAATTAAGTGCCATCTTATAATGATAATTGGTCATTTTGACTAAATGGGTCAAATGGTGTTGCTAACACCATTTGCCAATAATATTTGATGATTGCTTGTTGAGTTTTGTGATCACAGGAATTAACACATGGTTAGCACTGCTATTTTCTAGATATTAATAGCAAAAGGTATTAAAACGGGTCAATATGTTTATCCGAGCCAGGTACGCATAATTATGTTGTAGTTAAAAGTGCTATTTTGGTCGAATAATTGGTGAGAGTCCTTCGTCGTAAAAGAAGGACCAAAATCAACCAAAACGCCCTTGTAGGCTAAATTGAACAAATAACCCTTAAAGCTTGTTTGGAAACGAGTTTTATGATTAGGTAAATACTTAGAATAAGTATAGAAGCTGAAAGAAGTATTATATTAGTCAAATGGAACTATTTGAGTTTTTGCCGTAAAATAATGATTCGAGAGGTAAAATTTGGTTTATATAGATCACCACATTAAACTCACCATAAATACAGTTGTGGTGGGAGATTATAGGATAAGAAATGTGGTGATGGAATGCTAGAAGCAATCGAAAGCGATTTTAGACTCGAAAGTGCTTAAATACCCTTAACGGGTCAAAATAAGCATACAAACGAAAACGGGTTTAAATTGTATAATAAACCTGTGATTAGAACCTAAAATGGTAGATAACATTAATGTGAAGAAGTGTATGTGATATAGGAATCAAACAAATATGTTTGTTTGATAAAATGCATAAACGGGTTAAAATGCGATAAAAAGGTAACGAGTCGAAGGCTTAGAAGTTTCAAAATTTATTATGTTGGATGTTGGATTTTAACTCCATATGATGGAGAATTAAATTACGGACGCGTAGGAAAAAGAATCGGGTAAAACGGATTAAAAACGAGAGAGTTATGCTCGTTTTCGTGAAATCGGGTCATGCTGGGAATTTGCAGCAACATAATATGAACATTCTGCCAAAAAGGGGGCTAGGTGGGGCGTCTAGCCCCTAGGCGTGACGCCTAGCCCCCCCTGAACTTGAAAAATGTTTAATTTTGCTTGTTTGACCCATATAACTTGTTTAAACTTGTTATTTAACTATCAAAACTAACTTTTAAGTTGGTTTTGATCATAGGTGATTGCCAAGAGTGCCCGGATGAAGATCAAGCTCGAAGAAGAACCGAACACGATAAAGTTAAAAGCTTCCGCGCGACGTTTCGTCGTATCCTTTAAACGACGAATTCAATTACATTAAGTTGTTCATTAACTTTTAAATTGTAAAAGTTTTTGTAAACTCGTATTGTCATACTACGTGTAATCGTATAAACATGTATTTTTACGAAATTTATATAAAATATTGTATTAAACAAGCAAGGGTGTTACAAAATATCTATTAAAAAGTGAGTTTTGTCTAAGTACTTTATGAAGAATTGTGAAAATGACATGTGGCACTCCTTATAAGTATAGTGAAAGAGCATTTTGGTCCTAAAACATAGACTTTCAGCTTTTTATTTTTTCAAAAAATATAACAAAAAAATCTTGTATAAAAAATTAGAACAAAAAATCCACTAAAAAAACAGAGCACAAAAAAATCCAACATAAAAAAATCTAGTAGAAAAGTTTCAACAAAAAAATATAGGACGAAAATATGGTACAAAAAATCCAGCACTGATGAAACACTGGTTAACACTAGGTTATCCCAGTAAGTCTCTTGTGAAGTAAGGGTTCAATTGTAACGCCTGCATCCCTACACTTTTAGCTATTGTCAGTTTTAGTCCTTATACTATGTGACTCTTGACACTTTTTGACACTTGTAAATCTTTATGCTATGAATCTTGAATCTTATTGATACTTGATGCTTAATTCTATGAAGCTAGATTCTTGAAATTTGATTCTTAATACTAGATTCTTGATACTTAACTCTAGACACTTGATTCTTGATACTTAATGCTATGATGCTTGATTCTAGATTCTTGATACTTGATTCTTGAGACTTGATTCTTGAGACTTGATTCTTGATACTAGATTCTTGATTCTTGATACTTGGTGCTTGACTTTTGAGACTCGTGAGACTTGAGACTTGGTTGAACGAGAGACTCGAGACTTGTCACTGGCGGAAACTATGAAACTTGGAAACTTTTGTGTTAATAATATAATCTAGTTATGTGAATACTATTACACAATAATACACAACGCAACACTTAATCTAACTCGCAAAACGAACCAAAGACGGAAAGTGGAAAGGATGGGATTGGCCGAATGGCGATCCGATCAGATGACCATCCGATCGGAGGGCCACTCGATCGAACCGCCATCCGATCCGTGCCATACCGCCTTATTCCCCACTCTTGCACTATAAATAGGACCCGTCACATCATTCTTCACTGATGTGATAGCCTCCTTCGACCAGACGCACGTCTCTCACCTTTCTTCCATTTCTCGGTGATTTCGGTATGTTTTACACTGGATTCTTGTACATCTTTGATCTATACACAATCCTCTACATGATTCTTCTTTGAAATCACACTTTCCACCATGAAATCTCTAAGATTTGAACTCTTGAGGATGATGTCATCATGGCGGTTTGTACCAAACAGTTGTGTGATGTCATTTCCGTCAAGATCTAACTCAGATCTAAGGAATTTCATGTGTTTTACACCGAATCTTCACTAAATCTAAACTTTTCAGTTAAAACTCATGTTTTCCTCCTTCTTTCTTAAACTTTTTACTAAAAACGGTGGAATCCGGACCCAAACGGGCTGTAGACTTGATGAAAAGTCTAGAGTCAACTCGGGAATGGATTATCACCGGAGAAGATGACCAGAGTACGGATTCTGACATGATCACCGTCAAGAACAGACACCTAATCGGACAGGGTGATTCCCATCCGATCAGACAGGCTGAGCCTTGATGTGTTTACCATTGTCCCAATACGTACCATGCCGTCATCATTAAACTCGAGACTTATAAATTTTACAAGGTTGCAAAAGGAACGAGTTCACCTCAATCGAATAGCAATCCGATCAGACTGCCATCCGATTGAAGAGCCATCTAATCGAAGCGGTAATATGACTTATAACCTTCAAACACTTGATCTATTTTGAATCAGAAACTTTGAACTTTGGAAACTTGCACACGAAGGGTCATTCGACCGAACGGCCATCCGATCGAAAGCCCTGGTTTTGAACACTTGGTATGAACATTTAGTCATTTTTGGAAACTCAGTCAATGGATCGAATGACCATTCGATCGAATGGCCATCCTTACGGATGACCATCCGATCGGATGGCGATCCGTCCCAAATCACATATGTCATCCGACCGGATGGCCATCCGATCAAGTGACTGATCCGACATTTGCATGATTCTTGTATTCTGTCCGACACTTATCTATTGTACTCTAACCAGGCTAATCCTAAGAGCTCCCTTTGATCCTATAACAGTTTACTCAAACTTGTATGCTCGGCAGTACGTTTTTGTACTGACTTTATTTTAATAGATATTACAGGCTGATAGGATGCTGATTCTCAAGAAACAAGCTAGGATCGATGCTTAAAAACTCGCCTAGTTAATCTAGAAACTTGAAACAATGTTTTGTTGCTGTATTTGGTACTATGGTGCTATGTTTGATGTTTTAGACAATGTTATCATGAAACTTAACTAATTACTATTGAAACTATTAGTGTTATGGAAACTCTTGAGCAATTTGAACGCTTAGTGCCGCATCCCGATGTTTCCGCCATCAGTTGAGGAGTCACAGATTGGTATCATAGCCATACATATAGGGAATTAGGATAAGTAGGAATACTTGCCCTAGTCTATAGTTCTAGGAATCTTGACTCTTATCTGTTGTTTAAGACTTATGCATTCTACCGTATCTGCTTCCTAGCAGCACATTTCCTGTTAAACTTACATACCTTTCCTAAGGCTGACACCATATACACTTGTAAACTTTGGAAACACTGCTAAATAGAGTTTATATTTTGCACGAGATTTGCCCTCAAGTCAGGAGTGACATCCGAACCTTGATGGGAAATTTCCTTACTTCATTCTAGTAGGTCTTGTCTGTTGACAAGTACCGACGCTATTAGGGTACGATGTTGTCAAGATAGAGGTGAAACTCAGACCTTGATAACTAGTCCCACTCTTTGATTTTCATGACTCGCGAAAGTCCCGAAATTCCCAATCAATTAGGAACGTGGAATGGCCAAAAGGATGAATATCGTAGGCCTAACATCGATGACGTATTTTTCTAAGTAAGCCAAGACACGTTGCCTCAATTCGAAAGGGGTTCGATTCACTTTGGTTAGTCACTGTTCCTCTACCCGGAACAATCCTATGTTTTATGATCCTATCTTTTATGTTATCTCAATTTTTGCATGAGGTTTTAAACTTGATTCTTCGTTTATTTTTGAAACTTTTTACACGAATCGCACGTACATCCGCAACCTAAAACTCTAATCATAACTTCTCAGAACAAACTAAATTTACGAGGCTTCATGTTAATCTACGTGTGAATCTCGAACGACTATGAAACTATGTGAAGCTATTTGATGAATCTATGTGATATTATAGTTGTGAAACACTAAACGTAACATGGCATAGAAATACGAGACAGAAGTGACATGTCTGAAACATGGTGGATACGCTGCTGGTACTTCCTATATATAAGTGTTTCCGACATGTTACCAACTTTCGTACCACGTGCCATGCGAAACTTAGTGCTTTGTAGACCGGTGATGAGAATGTTGAACTCTAAGCTATGAGAAACTACTTGTGTAACCGATGTGAAATCTATGTGTAATCTACTTGTACTCTAGTTCGAATATGTTATTTTGAGTAACAAAATACGAAACGTAGCCTAGCGTCGAAGACGAGGCGGACGTGGCATATCCGAAACATGGTGGATACGCCGTTGGTACTTCCTATATATAAGTGTTTCTAGCATGTTACCAAACCTCCGTACCACGCGCTAAGTGAAGTTCGTAGTTTTGCAGACTCGATATTGAAGTTGTTGAATCTATTTGGTTAACCTATATGTGAGTCTTGTGAGAATAATGGAGTTTACTGCTATGGTCGGCGAAGCACGACACCGATGACGAGACAGACGTGGCATGATTGAAGCATGGTGGATACGCTATAACAACCCTCCAAAATAGTTTTCCGACACCCTAATATCATTTAAAAATACCCCAATATGTCTTAAAATACACCCCATACGCGAAAACAGGGCCCGAATACCTTTAATATTATTAAAATTAATTAAAAACAAGAAAAATAGGGTCCTCGTGGGACGCGTAGCCTTTGGCTACTGCCTACGCGGGCCGCGACAGCAAAGGATCAGGGTGACACCCGGTGCCGCCACGTGTCGGGGCACGTGTGGGGTCTAGGGCTGACTCGGAAACCCTAGGGCCTACCCTAGGGAGCTTGGCGTGCCGCGAAGGCCCTGGCTGTGGGCTACGCGGGGCGCGACGAACCCAAGAATCAGCCCTATAAAGCTGGAGCTCGAGCCTTCAGTTTACGTCGCTCAATTCTTTGATCTTTCTCTCAATTTTCACATAGTAGACACTATACTCGGGTATAATACCCCCTAAATAACGAAGTTCTGCTCCGTTGTAAGTATTATAACCCCTGGATACGTATTAGATACTCTGCCCGATTGATCTAGGGTTCCGTAACGGCTATCGTGGTTCTGCCCGACGTAGTCGTTGGAATGCCGTCTCGGGGAGGGTATTACTAATGTTAAAATGGGTTATTATACTAACACGTGTGCATTTGTGTAAATTATAGATTGTCACCAGGAAACCCTAAAGGATAATCTAAGACAGCAATGTGAGTTATCTCCTTTTTGTAAATTGTTTTTACAAAACCTCACACGATTAATTATATATTAAACAGTTATTGAGTATTTGTAAGGATACAATTATCGTCGGTATGTTGGGGTTTTGTATACAAAATTTGTTACTGCCTTGCGAGGAATAACATGACCACAAGTCGGGTTGACAATACCGTGGGTGGTAATTGATATGACTTGGAAACAAATATAATTGCGAGATCGCCCTCAATACTGTACAATGGTTTTATTTAACTTGATTAAACTGAGATTTACTCACCAGTATTTCCCACTGACAAAATGTTTTTAAACGCGTTTCAGGTAACAAAATGTGATAGCCAAATAGAGGCCAGCTGGAAAGCACTGAAGGCTTGGAAAAGTGGCAATAAAGTTACCTAAAAATAAATAGATGTTTTTATTAAATAAAATAGGGTGTATCCCTATGAAAATGTGTGTACTTGAAATTTGGGATTTTCCCATGTGTTTAATATATTAAAAGCGTGGTATTTTACTCTGATAAAATATTTCCTAACTACGGTCCTGATGTAAATTCCGCTGCCAAAATTGAAATAAACACACGATACCACCGAAACTGGCTCGCGGCCGCCCGTTCCCGGGAGACAGGGATCGGGGGTTACGACAGAAGGTGGTATCAGAGCTAAGCCACTGATTCAGCCACAGAAGTGTTCTGCTGACACTCAAAATTTATCTAAAGTGTTAGGAAATAAATTAAGAAAATACGTGCATAATTGTACTTTATTATTATGTATTATTTGACTATTTGTTAGTTTACAGTATGAGCGACCAAGGACCATCTGACGCGTATCGTCAGTTGTCTGGTTCGCCTAGAAGCGAAGGCGCCTCTTCTCAGCCTGCCCTCTCAGGGTACTCTACTGATACAGAAGAAGGAATATTCGTGTTTAAGGCTCAGTCCGAAGAGCCATTCCCTCAGAAAAAGAGAGGATGGTTCAGTAGGGGAGGACATGAGCGTAAGAAACGTATGAAAAAGATGCAAGAACAACGAGTGCTAGCAGCAGCTAAAAGAGAAACCGATGCCTATACCCAAGACATGCTCAAGAGGGGTATAACCAACATTCACATTTTAGCAACCACAGCAGCCGACCCTAACCTGGAACAAATGATAGCACCCCAACCACAACCACCATTCCCTGACCAACCCATGGAAATAGAAAACCCTGAAAATCAAGTAGAAATGCATGATTTCAACCCGGAGGAAATACCTAGGTTACCCGCACCAAACCCCTTAGACCCAAATTACGACCCATGGTGGGACAACAATAGGGACTATGTGCAATGTTACCCGATACACGAAGACAAGCCCATGCCGAATCTAGGAGCCTACCCAGGTTTGGACCCTCTAGATCCCTATTACGACAACAATGTATACATTAGGGAGATTTTAGAGAATCCTTACCAATTCTAGGCACCTACACCCCCATACCAGGAACCCGCACCCCATATTCCAAACCCAGTCCTAGAACCTGCACCCTCAATGAGTGCAGATAATGTACAAGAACTTAGGACATTTGGTGCGGAAATTTTAGAAAGTAGTGAAAGGATGAGACAGGTGGGAGAGTGACTCATCTGGAAATACGACGAGCGCAATATGGATTTTTGGATGAATCCATATCCGTGAAAATGATGGTGGAGATGGTAGAAGTAATAATAATAATATATAATATGTGTGTAAAAAAACTACGGATGCCTACTACTATAAGTGTAATTTTTATTTCAGTTGGTATTGTAATTTTAATTTCCAGTGTTGGTTTATAGTAGATGCATATTATATAAAAATAGAGTAAAGTCGCAATGATCGACGCTTTTGACCAAAATGCGTGTCATGTGATTGGCTATATAAATATTATTTTGTGATATTAATACGTGGTAAATGTTTAAAATTCAGATGGACAACGAAGTGAACAAGGAAAACCTGAACAATGAAAACCAGAGTGATAACCACCCGAATAACGATAATCTGAATAATGAGAATCCGAACAACAATAACCATGGAAACCAAGTGGATAATAGTGCCATCCAACACATAGTGGCACAAGGAATCATAGATGCAATGCCATTTATTATTCAAACTGTTAAAGAAGCGGATAATAAAAGTAAGCATAGCAGTAAGCAACCAACTGAACCTGAAAACAACGTAAACAATGGACCCATACTTCAAGCACCCATTCCCAAAAGAAGAAGAACCATGCCTTATGGTTGTTCTTATAAAGAATTCTGGTCCTGCAAACCAATAGAATTCTCGGGCAATGAAGGACCCATTGCAGCTCTACGCTGGATAGAAAAGACTGAGGCAGTCTTAAAAATAAGCAAATGTGCGGAAGAGGATAAGATAATGTTTGCTTCCAATCGGTTTAAGAACTCAGCCTTAGAATGGTGGAACACTATCCTCCAGTCAAGAGGAAGTGATAGGGTATACAACATGGAATGGGAGGAATTTAAGAACATGGTGGAAAGGAAATTCTGCCCTCCCAATGAAAAGGAACAGATAGCAAATAAGTTTCTGAACCTTAGGATGACCGGGGTAGATAGTAAAGGTTATACTACCACATTCTTTGAATATGCTAGAATAGTACCAACCCTTGCATCACCTGAACCAGTATTAATCTCCCGTTACATCTAGGGATTAATCGGGGAAATTAGGCATGTAGTCAAGGCAGCTAGACCTCAAACCATAGAAGATGCTGTAGAACTAGCAAATACCTTGACAGATGAATTAATCCGCACTAGAGAAGAAGACCAGAGGAGAAACCTAGCTCAAAGGCTTACCCAAGAATTCCGTTCTGGGAATTCCAACTTTAGGAGCGTAGGTTCTACCTCTGCACCATATTGCAAAGCCTGCAAGAAGAAGCATTCGGGAAAATGCTCCACTCACTGCAATTTCTGCAAGATGCCAGGACATAAGGAGGAAGATTGCAGGAGGAAATCTATTAATGGACTGTGCTTCAACTGTGGAGAAAAAGGTCACATCAAGCCAAATTGTCCAAAATTGGCTCCAGCTGCGAACAACAAGAACACTAAAAATGCTAGAGCATTCGTTCTGACGGCAGAGGAAGCCAAAATAATTCTGGACGTTATAGCCGGTACGTTTTTAGTTAATGATATTTTTGCTAAAGTATTATTTGACTCTGGTACAAACCAAAGTTTTATTAATACTTCATTTTTCAAACTCCTAAATCAACCATTAACTACACTCTCACAAGAATGTTTAGTAGAGACAGCAAATGGGGAAACCATTAAGATTTCTGAAATCTTGCAGGGAGAAAGAATAGAAATTTTAAATCAAAAATTTTTGGCAAACCTTTACCCAATGAATCTGGCAGGATTTGATATTGTATTAGGAATGGATTGGTTAATAGCCAATAAAGCCAGTATTTTATGTGATCAAAAGTCAATTCAAGTAAATTCACCAAAAGGTAAAAAGATCACAATTAAAGGAGATAAGCCCTCTAGATCCACTAAATTCATCTCTGTGATGAAAAATGCAAGCTATATAAGAAAAGGATCTTTAGTGTATTTGATTTCTATAATCACTAACACTAAAGGAAAAGAACTAAAGGATATTTCAGTAGTATCCCAGTTTTCAGATGTCTTTCCAGAAGAGTTGCTAGGACTACCGCCAGATAGGGAAGTTGAATTCAGAATCCATCTACTACCAGGAACAGCACCAATTGCCAAAGCACCTTACCGTTTGGCACCCGCAGAAATGCAGGAACTGAAGAAACAATTAGACGAATTGTTGGAGAAAAGATTCATACAGCCAAGCTCATCGCCATGGGGAGCACCAATTTTATTCGTCAAAAAGAAGGACGGATCAATGCGTATGTGCATTGATTACCGTGAATTGAACAAGGTCACAATTAAGAATCGGTACCCATTACCGAGAATCGATGATCTGTTCGATCAGTTGCAAGGAGCTCGATTTTTCTCTAAAATCGATTTAAGATCAGGATATCATCAATTAAAGGTACATGAAGAGGACATTCCTAAAACCGCACTTAGAACAAGGTATGGCCATTATGAATTTACTGTCATGCCATTTGGTTTAACCAATGCCCCAGCTGCATTTATGGACATGATGAACCGAATATGTAAGCCATATTTGGATAAATTCATAATTGTTTTTATTGATGATATTCTCATATATTCTAAAAGTAAGGAAGATCATGCAAAGCATTTGCACGCACTTTTAAGTCCATTAAGAAAGGAAAAGCTTTATGCTAAGTTTTCAAAGTGCGAGTTTTGGTTAGAACAGGTACAGTTTCTTGGACACTTAGTCAATCATGAAGGAATTCATGTGGATCCCACAAAGATCGAGGCAATTACTAAATGGAAAACCCCTGAATCACCAACCGAGGTTAGAAGTTTCTTAGGATTGGCCGGTTATTATAGAAGATTTATTCGAGATTTTTCTAGAATAGCCATTCCCTTAACTAAGCTAACCTGTAAATCCATTAAGTTTGAATGGGGACCAAAACAAGAAGAAGCATTTAGAATTCTTAAGCAAAGATTAACTAATGCACCCATACTAGCGTTACCAGAAGGAACTGGAGATTTTGTAATCTATTGTGAAGCTTCCATGTTAGGTTATGGATGTGTATTAATGCAACGTCAAAAGGTTATAGCTTACGCCTCTAGACAACTTAAGAATCACGAAGAGAATTATTCAACCCATGATCTAGAGTTAGGAGCCATAATTTTTGCCCTTAAGATTTGGAGACATTACCTTTATGGTAGTAAGTTTACCATATTCACTGATCATAAAAGTTTAAGGTATGTTTTTGGGCAAAAAGAGTTAAATATGAGACAAAGACGCTGAATGGAGATTCCTAGTGATTATGATTGTAATATCCAGTATCATGCAGGAAAGGCAAATGTAGTGGCTGATGCTTTAAGTCGAAAGTATCATGAGAAGCCAAAAAGGGTACGTTCTCTTAAATTAAATTTACAAATAGATTTAAATGATCAAATTAGAAAAGCACAAGGATGATACTGAAAAGTTAAAAGGTATGATTAAGGAATTAGAACAAGGAACAGATGGAATTTGGAGATTCCATAAGAAGAGAATGTGGATACCTAAATTAGGAAACATACGTCATTGTATATTAGAAGAAGCCCATAAGTCCAAATATACGATGCATCCTGGAAGTGATAAAATGTACCAGGATTTAAGAAAGAATTTTTGGTGGATAGAAATGAAAAAGGACATCGCAGCCTATGTTTCTAAATGTTTAACATGTTCACAAGTCAAGGCTGAACATCAGAAACCCTCAGGTTTGTTACAGCAGTTAGAAATGCCAGTGTGGAAATGGGAACTGATAACAATGGATTTTGTTACTAAATTACCCAAAACCAGGAAAGGTAATGATACAATCTGGTTGATTGTAGATAGGCTAACTAAATCAGCTCATTTTCTACCAATGAAGGAAACTTTCAGTATGGAACAGTTAGCTAAGTTATATGTAAGTGAAATAGTTTCATTACATGGAATTCCTTTATTAATTGTTTCTGATAGGGATAGCCGTTTTACCTCTCATTTTTGGTCAAGTTTCCAAAAAGCAATGGGAACCAAGTTGAATCTAAGCACAGCTTACCATCCTCAAACAGACGGACAGAGCGAAAGGACAATTCAGACAATGGAAGACATGCTTAGAGCTTGTGTAATTGATTTCGGAAGTAATTGAGACGATCACTTACCCTTAATAGAATTTTCTTATAATAACAGTTATCACACCAGTATCAATGCTGCACCTTTCGATGCACTTTATGGATGAAAGTGCCGAACCCCAGTCTGTTGGGCAGAAATTGGGGAAAAGCAACTATCTGGGCCTGAAATAGTGCAAGAAATAACCGACAAGATTATTCAAGTCAAGGAACGACTGAAAGCAGCACGTGATCGACAGAAAAGCTATGCTGATAACCGACGCAAACCATTGGAATTTCAAGTAGGAGATAAGGTATTATTAAAAGTCTCTCCTTGGAAAGGAGTGGTAAGATTTATCAAACCGGGAAAGCTAAGTCCCAGGTATGTTGGACCTTTTGAGATTATTAGAAGAATAGGACCTGTAGCCTATCAGCTATAATTGCCAGAGGAAATGGCAGGAATACATGATGTGTTTCATGTATCTAATCTCAATAAATGCTTAGCTGATGAATCACTGGTGGTACCTCTAAAAGATATAGAGGTAAATGAACAACTTAAGTTTGTAGAGAGGCCTCTACAGATTGAAGACAGCAAAGTCAAAAACCTCAAGCACAAGAGATTAGTTCTGGTCAAAGTGAAGTGGGACTCCAAAAGAGGACCAGAATACACATGGGAGCTTGAATCAGAAATGCAAAGGAAATATCCACACCTATTCCAGTAGATCTCGAGGACGAGCTCTAAAATAAGGTGGGGAGGATATAACAACCCTCCAAAATATTTTTCCGACACCCTAATATATTTAAAAATTCCCCAATATGTCTTAAAATACACTCCATATGCGAAAACAGGGCCCGAATACCTTTAATATTATTAAAATTAATTAAAAACAAGAAAAATAGGGTCCTCGCGGGGAGCGTAGCCTTTGGCTACTGCCTACGCGGGCCGTGGCGGCAAAGGATCAGGGCGACACCCGGTGTCGCAACGTGTCGGGGCACGTGTGGGGTCTAGGACTGACTCGGCAACCCTAGGGCCTACCCTAGGGAGCTTGGCGGGCCGCGAAGGCCCTGGCTGTGGGCTACGCGGGGCGCGACAAACCCAAGAGTCAGCCCTATAAAGCTGGAGCTCGAGCCTTCAGTTTACGTCGCTCAATTCTTCGATCTTTCTCTCAATTTTCACATAGTAGACACTATACTCGGGTATAATACCCCCCTAAATAACGAAGTTTTGCTCCGTTGTAAGTATTATAACCCCTGGATACGTATTAGATACTCTGCCCGATTGATCTAGGGTTCCGTAACGGCTGTCGTGGTTCTGCCCGACGTAGTCGTTGGAATGCCGTCTCGGGGAGGGTATTACTAATGTTAAAATGGGTTATTATACTAACACGTGTGCATTTGTGTAAATTATAGATTGTCACCAGGAAACACTAAAGGATAATCTAAGACAGCAATGTGAGTAATCTCCTTTTTGTAAATTGTTTTTACAAAACCTCACACGATTAATTATATATTAAACAGTTATTAAGTATTTGTAAGGATACAATTATCGTCGGTATGTTGGGGTTTTATATACAAAATTTGTTACTGCCTTGCGAGGAGTAACATGACCACAAGTCGGGTTGACAGTACCGTGGGTGGTAATTGATATGACTTGGAAACAAATATAATTACGAGATCGCCCTCAATACTGTACAATGGTTTTATTTAACTTGATTAAACTGAGATTTACTCACCAGTATTTCCCACTGACAAAATGTTTTAAACGCGTTTCAGGTAACAAAATGTGATAGCCAAATAGAAGCCAGCTGGATAGCACTGAAGGCTTGGAAAAGTGGCAATAAAGTTACCTAAAAATAAATAGATGTTTTTATTAAATAAAATAGGGTGTATCCCTATGAAAATGTGTGTACTTGAAACTTGGGATTTTCCCATGTGTTTAATATATTAAAAGCGTGGTATTTTACTCTGATAAAATATTTCCTAACTACGGTCCTGATGTAAATTCTGCTGCCAAAATTGAAATAAACACACGATACCACCGAAACTGGCTCGCGGCCGCCCGTTCCCGGGAGATAGGGATCGGGGGTTGTGACATACGCCGCTAGTACTTCCTATATATAAGTGCTTCCATCATGTTGCCGAACTTTCGTAGCACGTGCCATGTGGGGATTCGTTGTTTTGTGAATTTTGGTGAGATGATTGAACATTAATCTATGTGAATCTATTGGGTTAATCTAAGCGCATATGATGATGATGATGATGATGATGATGTGTGTGTTGTTATGTTTGGCAATTGCGACACGTAACGTGACACTGAATACGAGGTTGAAGCGATGTGCCCGAAGCGTGTTGGATATGCCGCTGGTACTTCCTATATATAAGCGTTTCTGATATGTTGCCAAACTTCGTACAACGTGCCATGCGAAGGTCATGGGTTTGCGGTGTTGAATCTATTGGAATCTATGGGAAGCTAAAGCTCGAATCTTTAAACTACGTGAAACTTGTTGAATCTTGAGTCTTAATCTATTGTGTGTGAATCTATATACTATGAGACCTTGTGATCCAAACTTATACGATCCTCTTGTTGGGTCTTTAGATGTCTTCTCGTAAGCTATTCGACACTCTCAAGAGATCCAGGGAGAAGTCTCAGAAAAAGATGATGTCCTTCATGGCCGACCAGATCGCTCGAGTCGTGCCAAAGATCGTCTCTGAGATCCAGGGATCGAACACTCCACCCTCTTTTGTTGACTCTAAGACAGAGAAAGAGAAGCCTACAAAGTTCAGCTACAAGCACTTTGTCTCTTGCAACCCTAAGCCTTTCACGGGCAGTGATGGGGTGACTGTTATGCTGGAATGGTTTGACTGCATCGAGGTTACCTTCATTAACAGCGAGTGCCCAGAGCATTTAAAGACTAGGAGTGCAACGAGAATGTTTCAAGGCAGAGCTATAGAGTGGTGGACGAATGAGAGAAACATCCGTTCGAGTGAAGAAGCCTATGCTCTTCCATGGGCTGAGGCGGGAATTGATGATGCTTGAATTCTGCCCTCCCCATGAACAACTAAAGCTCGAAGAAGAGTTCTGGCATTTGAAGCAGATTGGTGATGATAATCTGGCTTATACTACTCGTTTTAAACAACTCAGCTTAATTGTGCCCCACTTGGTTTCTACTCCTAAACGCATGATAACCAAGTACATCAATGGGTTGCCTCCTGCCATGAGAGATTCGGTTGAAGCAGCTCGGCTCAAGACAATTGAAGAAGTTTATCGTCTGGCAGCAAGCTTGAGCAACAATCGCGTACGTGATAAACTGTTTGGAAACTCCGCCCCTTTGAAAACAGCGAATCAAGTTACCCAGTGTCACACCCCAACCGATGGCGGAAACATCGGGGCATGGCACTGAGCGAAAAAGATTGTCCAGAAGTTTCCATAACAACTAAAATTACCAATTAATTAAACAACATGTCCCATACCATGTCTTAAAAGATAACATAATTATTACAGACATAATCTAGTCAAATTGTTCTGTTCCGACAACTCAGATTTCAAGTATAGACAATTGTTTATTGGTTTCTAGACCTTTCCTAGCCTCGATTTCACAGCAAGCAAAGCAATTAAGCATCCTAAGCACCTGTGTAACAACTCTTATCAAAAAGTACTATTTAGTATTTTAATTGTCCTATAGGAAACCCTAATTGAGACACCCAAGTGATTCTGAACAAACCCTAAAATTTTCATAATTTTCAGAATCAGGATTAGGGCCCCTAAAACTCAGGGGGGGTAATACCCTAAGTAACGATTATCCAAATTGTGAGCTGTAGAAACTGAATTTACGAAAACTGTCAACTCAGTAAAGCTAGTCCCAACCGTGGCAACCCTATGCCTAAAAAAAGGTCTCACGCGGCCCGCCTCAGGTTTGCTTAATTCTCACGCGGGCCGCCTCAGGGTCAAATTTTACCTATAAATAGAGGACAGTGGGACTTGAATTCTGGAAGAAAAACGACGTAAAAATTCACTATACACACTGAGTAACGTTCGAATTACTACACAAACGAGTTCCGAATCGCTGCCGCAAAACAGGGTAATAACTCGATCGCTGCTACGATTCATTTTCCGACGATCAATATATCCAATGGATGTTTAAGTGCCGCCCACATTAGGGTTATACTTTGTCATTTGTCGTTAATTCGATGGATGTTTAAGTATTGCACTTTGTCGTTCGTTGTGAGAATTTGATCTCGTGAGTTATCGTAAATGCTGTATTGATTACTAACCCAGTTTTGTGTGCATTATTATTTAAAATTAGGTTAACAAGGCTAATCCGTAGAGTAAACTCTATCCGTGTTAAATCAACAATGTGAGTCATTCTCTTTTTATCAAATTACTTTCCAAATCATGTTTATTTTCAAAGTTATAATTACGGGGATTAAGTCTTTGTAATCACCAAGTTACAGCCGGTATGTGGGGTTTTGTATACATTACTTGATAATCGTCACCATTGGGGCAGCCAATTGGGGGATATGACCATAATCACAGATTCGGTCGAGTGACAAATACCGTGGGTAGTTGGTTTGATAATAGAAACATTGTAATCGCTCTTAATACTGTAAATTATAACAAATGTGTCATTTTAGTAAATAGAATGATTCACTCAGTATTTTCCGCTGACAAAACCTTTTTCAAACATGTTTCAGGTGATCTGTTGTAATTCAGGAAAAGTGCTGAGGAGCATTTCAAGCTTAAGATAGTGGCTCATTATAAAATAAAGAAATAAGTTTTGTAATATCACGATTTCATAGTAAAAACATAATATTGTAAATTATCGGGGTTTTATCCCGAATTGTGAAATAAAATAAATCGGGAAAAAATTTAGCTTTAAACGATCCTGATGTTAAACTTCCGCTGTTAAACTCAAATAAATAAATACCACAGGATTTCTGTCCCGCGGCTCCTGAAACGGGTTAAACCGGGTCGGGGGCCGTGACAGAAAAAGGTGGTATCAGAGCCACTGAGTTAAGCTAATTAAGTATTTAGAAATACTTAATTTTTTTTTCTTCCCTGATTACTATTCTGTGATTATGTGTTTTATTAACTGACTATTTGTTAGTTACAGTATGGGTAAACAAAAGTTGTCAAGTATCTATCTTAAATTAGATAGATCATCCAACGAGAAGGGAAGTTCATCCCGAACCAAATCCTCGAATCAGGCTGAAATTCCTGAAGAAGGAATATTTGTGCGAAAGGCACATTACAAGGAAACACTTTCTCCTAGAAAAAGGGAGATGATTCTTAAGAAAAGTAAAGAGAAAATCCGAGAAAAGAAGATTAAACGGGAAACCCAGGAATTAATCAATAAATCACCTTGGGAAGATAAGCTAGATGAGAAATGGGCAAATTTATATATGCTAGCCACAGTAGCAGAAAATATAAATCTTTAAATATTTTAAAGTTTTAATACCTTACCCTTACAATCTAGGAACCTTGTGCAATAAATAAAAAATTTCAAACCCTAAGTATGTTTTCCAGTTATCTTTGTAATAAATTAGTACACAATGTGTAATAAATTTAAAGGTTATTTATGAATTTTAACTTAGTATTTTATGCATTTTGCATATATGCTACATCAGCATGAGTGGGATATCTGAAGCCTTTCAGAACCTTAATCTTTACCTGGTGAATATAGAAGTGTCCAAAGAATTTACTGGATACTTTCCCGATATAGAACAACCGGTAGAATTCAAGGCTCCACCTTTGAACAAGCCAAAACGAAAGAAAAAGAAGAATTACGTGTGGGGAAGTCGTATACGTAGGAAAAAGCCAGCCACAAAACTTCCCAAAATAAACAATCCTTTGAAAAAGGGAAAAGAAATTGTAACCGAAGAAAGTTCTAAACAACAGGAAATGGAAACTGAAGACAAGGAGGAGGTTAAGGAGATAGGAATACAGATGGAGGAAGGTACTAAATAAATAGTAATGGAAGTTGGGCAAGGCTCTAGACCAACTCAGATAGAAATCGGAGAGAGCTCCAATCAAAACCAGGGAAGGACCTTTCAAGATGAAATAGATTTCCTATTGGCAAGCTGTGAGACAATTCAGCCTGTCAATACTAATATTTTTAATTATCCTCTTGAAAACCAACTCCCTATGAATTGGGAACCAGCAATTCCAGACCCAATAGTTCACTCCCAACCCATAGGAATGGACGAATGGTGGACAAACGATTGGCAATTCCAAAATATTGTCAACGATCCTTACTCTTTTCTTCCACAATTCGATCCAGAACCCCTACCTAATCCACCCATGAGTAATGAAAACATGGCTGAACTTCGCCACTTTGGTGAAGAGTTGTTTGATGCGGGAAGTAGAATCAGGGAAATAGGGGGACAAATTGCTTGGAAGTACGATGAGAGGGAAATGCGTTTTTAGAACGGCAAGTGACGAGAGATAGTACGATGATAAAACGATGGTTGTATCATAGTAATAGTAAAGTTAGTCTGTAAATAACGAATAAAACTCTGTAAGATATTGGCGAGTAATGATGCATACTATACTAGATATAAAATGAAATCGAGAAATCGATTGTTTTGACTATACCTGTATTGTAAAATTTTCTGATTATTTGTATATAATTGTTATTTAACAGATACTAATAAAATTTATATATATATTATCAGATGGCAAACAATGGTAATGAACCTATAAATGAAGTTAATCAGTATGAGCAACATTCAAGAGATCAATATATGACTCGGCAAGATATCGAAAACATTGTTGCTCAAGGGATAGCCAATGCTATTCCAGCATTTGTCGCTGCTATAAAGAATCCAATCGAACCGCAACAAATTGTCCCTAGTAAACAGATTACTGAAGATAACTTCAGTAATAGTGTAAATGGAGGCAATAATCATGTTAATCATAATAAGGAACCACATCAAGCTCCATTACCCAAGAAAATGAAAACTGCAACGCCTGGTTGCACTTTCAAAGAATTCCTTGCTTGTAAACCCACTGAATTTGCAGGCAATGAAGGAGCAACTGCATCACTGCGTTGGTTAGAGAAAACCGAAGCAGTCATTGCAATAAGTAAATGTGGTAAAGATGATCAGGTCATGTACTCATCAAATCTCTTCAAAGAAGGAGCACTCGAATGGTGGAACACTGTGTTACAATCGAAAGGAAGAGTAATAGCTTATGCTATGACTTGGGAAGAATTTAAGGGTTTGGTGGAAAGAAAATTCTGTCCCGAGTATGAAAAGGAACAAATGACGAATAAGTTTCTAAATCATCGGATGATGGGTGTAGATTGTCGTGGTTATACCTCGACATTCTTTGAATATGCTAGAGTGGTACCAACACTGGCTTCGCCAGAACCGGTACTCATTTCTCGCTATATTTGGGGGCTAATTAGCGAAATCCGCAATATTGTTAAAGCTGCGAGACCTCGCACTATTGATGATGCGGTAGAATTAGCTAATACTCTAACCGATGAACTGGTGCGCACAAGAGATGAAGATAGGAAAAAAGATCTAGCTCAGAAAATTACCCAAGGATTTCGTGTGGGTAATAATAACAGCTTCAAGAGAAAAGGAGCAGGGCAATCTCCAGCTCCGTCATTCTGCAGGAAATGAAAAAAGAAACATTATGGAAGATGCGATATCACTTGCAATTTTTGCAAAACTGTAGGACATCGTGAAGAAAACTGCAAAAAGAAAACCGTAATCTGTTTTAACTGTGGAGAAGCGGGGCATTATAAAACAGAATGTCCTAAATTGGTCAAACCAGTAGATAACAAACCCAAGGCGACCGAAGGAACTACAAAGAAGAATGCCAGGGCATTTCAGCTGACCACTCAAGAAGCAGAACTCATCCCAGATGTGATAGCGGGTACGTTCTTAGTTCACAACGTTTACGCCAAAGTATTATTTGACTCTGGTGCAAACCAAAGTTTTATAAATACTTCATTCTGCCAAGCTCTTAGTTTACCTTTAACCAATATTAGGCAGATTTTTACAGTTGAAACAGCAGACGGAAATTTAGTTAAAATAGATAAAGTTTTGTAAGAAGGAAACATAGAACTTTTAGGACATAAATTCTCTGCAAAACTATTGCCGATGAATTTAGCTGAATTTGATGTTGTATTAGGAATGGATTGGTTAGTAACCAACCATGCTAGAATCCTTTGTGATCAGAATTCCATCGAAATTCAATCACCCACCGGAGAAGTGATTAGGATTACAGGAAATAAACCACGTAAGCCCATGAAGTTCATATCAGTAATGAAAGTTGCTAATTATGAACGAAAACAAGGAATAGTGTATATGATTTCGGTAATCATTAGCACTAAGGGTAAAGATCTTATGGAAATACCAGTAATCTCAGAATATCCTGATGTATTTCCAGAAGATTTACCGGGATTACCTCCAGATAGGGAAGTAGAATTTAGGATTCATCTAATTCCAGGAACTACACCGATAGCCAAGGCACCTTATCGGTTAGCACCCACAGAAATGTTAGAATTGAAAAAGCAATTAGATGAATTACTAAGTAAAGGATTCATACAACCTAGCTCATCCCCTTGGGGAGCTCCAGTGTTGTTTGTAAAGAAAAAGGATGGTTCAATGAGAATGTGTATTGATTATAGAGAATTGAATAAGATTACAATTAAGAATCGATACCCATTACCTAGGATTGATGATCTTTTTGATCAACTTCAAGGAGCTAGATATTTTTCTAAGATAGATTTACGTTCGGGATATCATCAATTGAAGGTACAAGAAGAAGACATACCTAAAACTGCTTTCAGAACTAGGTATGGTCATTACGAGTTTACAGTCATGCCCTTCGGGTTAACGAATGCACCTACTGCATTCATGGACATGATGAATAGGATCTGTAAACCGTACTTGGATAAATTTGTAATTGTCTTCATAGACGATATACTTATTTATTCCAAAAGTCAGACAGAGCATTGTGAACATCTTCATGCACTCTTAACTTTGTTAAGAAAAGAAAAGTTGTACGCCAAATTCTCGAAATGCGAATTTTGGCTAAAGGAAGTGCAATTTTTAGGACATATGGTAAATCATGAAGGTATTTATGTAGATCCTGCTAAGATAGAAGCAATTACCAAATGGAAGGTTCCACAAACAGCAATGGAAATAAGAAGTTTTATAGGATTAGCTGGGTATTATAGACGGTTTATTAAGGATTTTTCCAAGATAGCTGTACCATTAACTAAGCTAACCTGTAAAGCTACTAAGTTTGAATGGGGACCCAAACAAGAAGAAGCTTTTAGAATCTTGAAACAGAAACTAACCCATGCTCCAATCTTAGCCTTACCAGAAGGAACTGAAGATTTTGAAGTATACTGTGATGCTTCAAAATTAGGATTTGGATGTGTGCTTATGCAACGCAAGAAGGTAATTGCGTACGCATCAAGGCAATTAAAAAAGCACGAAGAAAACTATACGACTCATGATTTAGAATTAGGAGCCGTAATTTTTGCCCTTAAGATTTGGAGACATTATCTGTACGGAAGTAAGTTTACTATCTATACAGATCATAAGAGTTTAAGATATATATTTGGGCAAAAAGAGTTAAACATGAGGCAAAGGAGATGGATGGAAATCTTAAGCGACTACGACTGTGATATTCAATATCATGAAGGAAAGGCAAATGTAGTTGCAGATGCCTTAAGTCGTAAGTATTATGAGAAACAACGACGGGTTCGTGCTCTCAGATTAAATTTACAAATAGATTTAATGGAACAATTGAAGAATGTTCAAACTACAGCAATCAAGGATGATGCTGAAGGAATGAAAGGACGAATGAAGGAATTAGAACAAGGAGCAGATGGAATTTGGAGATTCCACAAAAATAGAATTTGGGTACCTAAGCAGGGAGACTTAAGACCTAAGATTTTAGAAGAAGCTCATAAATCTAGGTACACTATGCATCCAGGAAACAATAAGATGTACCAAGATTTAAGAAAGAACTTTTGGTGGATAGGAATGAAAAAGGACATAGCCAGCTATGTTTCTAAATGTCTTACTTGTTCACAAGTTAAGGCAGAACATCAGAAACCTTCAGGATTACTACAACAATTAGAAATGCCAGTATGGAAATTGGAACTTATAACAATGGATTTTGTTACTAAGTTACCCAAAACCAGAAAAGGTAATGATGCGATTTGGGTAATTGTGGATCGATTAACCAAATCAGCTCACTTTTTACCAATGAAAGAAACCTTTAGCATGGAAAGACTGGCTAAATTGTATGTAGATGAAGTTGTATCCTTACATGGAGTTCCACTCTCCATTGTTTCGGATAGGGATAGTCGTTTTACTTCCCATTTCTGGAAAAGTTTCCAGCAAGCTATGGGAACTCGACTAAACCTAAGCACTGCATATCATCCCCAAACAGACGGACAAAGTGAAAGAACAATCCAAACTCTAGAAGACATGCTCCGAGCATGTGTAATAGACTTTGGTGGAAGTTGGGATGATCATTTACCATTAATTGAATTCTCCTATAACAATAGTTATCACTCAAGCATTGATACTGCTCCATTTGAAGCATTATATGGAAGAAAGTGCAGAACTCCAGTTTGTTGGGCAGAAATAGGAGAAAGTCAATTATCAGGTCCTGAAATTGTGCAAGAAACGACTGATAAGATCACCCAAATCAAAGAAAGACTGAAGATGGCTAGAGATCGCCAGAAAAGTTATGCAGACAATAGAAGCAAGCCATTAGAATTCCAAGTTGGAGACAGAGTACTGTTGAAAGTTTCTCCTTGGAAAGGAGTTATGAGATTCGGTAAGAAAGGAAAGCTAAGTCCAAGATACGTAGGACCATTTCCGGTGATCCAACGTATAGGACCAGTAGCTTATCGTTTACAACTACCAGAAGAATTAGCTGGAGTACATGATGTATTTCATGTATCCAATCTCAAGAAATGTTTAGCAGATAAATCTCTGGTATTACCTCTTCAAGACATAGAGGTAAACGAAAAGTTAAAATTTTTGGAGAAACCTCTTCAGATAGAAGACAGAAAAGTGAAGTTTCTCAAGCACAAACGACTAGTGTTAGTTAAGGTAAAGTGGGATTCAAGGAGAGGACCTGAATACACTTGGGAATTAGAATCAGAAATGAAGCGAAAGTATCCTCACTTATTCCAGTAAATCTCGAGGACGAGATTTTTATTAAGGTAGGGAAAATGTAACAACTCTTATCAAAAAGTACTATTTAGTATTTTAATTGTCCAATAGGAAACCCTAATTGAGACACCCAAGTGATTCTGAACAAACCCTAAAATTTTCATAATTTTCAGAATCAGGATTAGGGCCCCTAAAACTCAGGGGGGGTAATACCCTAAGTAACGATTATCCAAATTGTGAGCTGTAGAAACTGAATTTACGAAAACTGTCAACTCAGCAAAGCTAGTCCCAACCGTGGCAACCCTATGCCTAAAAATAGGTCTCACGCGGCCCGCCTCAGGTTTGCTTAATTCTCACGCGGGCCGCCTCAGGGTCAAATTTTACCTATAAATAGAGGACAGTGGGACTTGAATTCTGGAAGAAAAACGACGTAAAAATTCACTATACACACTGAGTAACGTTCGAATTACTACACAAACGAGTTCCGAATCGCTGCCGCAAAACAGGGTAATAACTCGATCGCTGCTACGATTCATTTTCCGACGATCAATATATCCAATGGATGTTTAAGTGCCGCCCACATTAGGGTTATACTTTGTCATTTGTCGTTAATTCGATGGATGTTTAAGTATTGCACTTTGTCGTTCGTTGTGAGAATTTGATCTCGTGAGTTATCGTAAATGCTGTATTGATTACTAACCCAGTTTTGTGTGCATTATTATTTAAAATTAGGTTAACAAGGCTAATCCGTAGAGTAAACTCTATCCGTGTTAAATCAACAATGTGAGTCATTCTCTTTTTATCAAATTACTTTCCAAATCATGTTTATTTTCAAAGTTATAATTACGGGGATTAAGTCTTTGTAATCACCAAGTTACAGCCGGTATGTGGGGTTTTGTATACATTACTTGATAATCGTCACCATTGGGGCAGCCAATTGGGGGATATGACCATAATCACAGATTCGGTCGAGTGACAAATACCGTGGGTAGTTGGTTTGATAATAGAAACATTGTAATCGCTCTTAATACTGTAAATTATAACAAATGTGTCATTTTAGTAAATAGAATGATTCACTCAGTATTTTCCGCTGACAAAACCTTTTTCAAACATGTTTCAGGTGATCTGTTGTAATTCAGGAAAAGTGCTGAGGAGCATTTCAAGCTTAAGATAGTGGCTCATTATAAAATAAAGAAATAAGTTTTGTAATATCACGATTTCATAGTAAAAACATAATATTGTAAATTATCGGGGTTTTATCCCGAATTGTGAAATAAAATAAATCGGGAAAAAATTTAGCTTTAAACGATCCTGATGTTAAACTTCCGCTGTTAAACTCAAATAAATAAATACCACAGGATTTCTGTCCCGCGGCTCCTGAAACGGGTTAAACCGGGTCGGGGGCCGTGACAACCTGTCACATACGTTAAAGTAAAAGTCAATACACATAGTGTAAAGGTGAGCATACAAGTTTGATAATAGCATATAGAGTTCGAAATCGTTACGCATAACCAGCACGTACACAGTGTAAAATGAGGCATGCTAGTTATCGACATGAACCTATCAATACCAATGACTGCGAGTTGACTGCCCAAAGTAGTTCGTATTGCATGATCACCCCTATGACCCATGTAATTAATTGTCCTTAACAACCCCTGAGTGAACAGGTGCTGAGTCTAAAGGAATAGTACTACCGTTGCTAAGGTAGGTAGACAACATTCCATGTGTAAACATAACAAACAAGCATTCATTAAGTCACGTATAACATGCGGTAACGGTTAGCGTTAAAGTATTGCGTAGTGTGTTCGATGTGATTTAGTATAAGTAACGTATGTAACACCCAAAAGTGCGTAAAGCAAAAAGGGATCGAGTATACTCACAGCGGTTGAATTGATGGATTGAAGGGAGCGCTTAGAGCGGATAATAGCCTGAACAGCTATCGATAACATAAGCGAAAGTCGGCGCGTAAAATAGGGTGAAGTGTCAGTGGGGTCGAACAGCAGTCCGATCGGATGGCTATCCGATCGGGTGGCCGGTCATTCGGGTGACAGTTCGTTCGGACGGTCGTCCGATCGGGTGACCGTTCGAGTGGTCTGTTACCTCGTTTGGGATGGATGTGTTTGTGTATGATGGCTTGAATTTTGAAGTTTTCGTTGTAGCATTTTGAAAACATAGAAGTATCTCTACCTTTCAGGTCGATCGATCGAACGACCGTTCGATCGGGCGACAGTCCGATAGGTTGGGTACTTCAGCAAGAACAAGTTCACAGCAGGTTGTCACTCGATCAGACTGTTGTTCGATCGGGTGGTAACACAGGTGCATTGAACATGTTGAAATTTGTTTAAGTATTAAAGTTTCAAAACATCACATAGTCGGATGGTCGGTCGATTGGGTGGTAGCCCGATCGGACGGCAATCCGTTTGGTGTTCCAAAACTTTTGAAGTTTGATTTGAAAACTAAATGTGGGGCCAAGGTGCAAGTCGTTCGGGTGGTCGGTCGTTCAAGTGGCTGTCCGTTCGGACAGCAGTCCGATCGGACGAAACTCCTTCCTGGTCGACCTGATCGTCTTCATCCTTGGTCATTCTGGTAGTTTGTTGTTTTATTGAGATGATTTGATATCGTATTAGACAACAGAAACCTCGTCACGACTTAGTAACCTGATCGGACAGGAATCACCCAAATCCGGCCGGTTAACTATTCGGGACGGTGTTCCATGTTTAACCTGAAATCGGTAATCTCGTGGATAGAATCCAGATCTTGAACCAACACATCAACATGCAAGAGTAGAAGGTTAGAACCAGCTCCGATTCTATCGGTTTTTGAGGCATTGAGTGTAAAAGAGTTGAAAGAAAGTTAGTAACCATCTTTCAATCCTTTTTCACCTTGAATATGTTTAGATCTATGTAAGATCTTTGTTTATTTTTATGGAAATCGTTCGGATCTAAGTTGTTCTTGGTGGATTGAAGCCAAAACATGAAGTTCATAAGAACACCATGATGACATCACCCTAAAACACCTCAAATCTAGTGATTTCATGGTTAAAAGTTAAGATTCAAAAGATAAAAAGGTGTAGGAGTGCGTGTAGATTAAGGAAGTACAAGATTTAAATGGAAAACTTACAAGAATCGCTAGAAATCTGAAGAAAGTGGGCAAGAACGCTGGTAGGGTGAGAGTTTCCAGAAATGGTAAGTTTGATGTTGAAAGGAAGGTATTTATAGGGTTTCCCAAAAAGGAAAGGGGAGGAGAGGGGCTGTTCGATCGGGTGGCAGCCCGATCGAGTGGCTGGTCGATCGAGCGGGTGGTCGATCGGCTGGTCACCTGTTTGATTAGCCACTTGATTCAAGTGTTTGGTGCGACGAGTTTTGCCGATTCGATTGCGCTTGCGAGCGTTGCGATGCGATAGAAATTCCTAGTCAAATTACTTTTAATCCCAACTACTATATCAACATACAAGTATCCTTATTTCATATTCGTTTAGCGTTTTACTATTCGATTGCAATTGAGTTTTGATTGCGTTTCGATTGATCACCACAACATAACATAAATAAACATGCACAAGTAACACATAAGGCACACACACAGGTATAACAATAACCAAAATGTGTAATTCGAGTTGCGAGTGTGATTGCGATAAGCGATAAATCGACTAAACATGCGATAAACAATGATTACTATGCGATTATTAATAGATACTCCACATAATACAACTAAAGCGATAATAAAATAGACTAATTACAAGTCAAAGAAGTCAAAACAGGAATTGAGCAAGGAGGGACAGATCGCAATTAGCAATCTTTTCTTCCTTTGACTTCAATCTTGACTTTGACTTCCGAAACACGGGGTGTTACATCCAGCAGCCTAGTGGCAACAAGAATAAGAAGAGAAAGTCACAGGGTTCAGGATGCAATGCGATTGTTCCTGCTGTAAACCCTACTACTAAGTCTGCTCCTGCTGTTCCAAACTCTCATTCTCCTGAAATCAAAAAGCAGTACACTGGACCTCATCCTAAGTGTACAACTTGCAACTTTCATCATCCTATCGCCTCAGCTTGTCATTTGTGTGCCAACTGCAATCGCTATGGTCACACGGCTCCTTATTGTCATCAAGTTAAACCGGCCCAACCAGCTCAGCAAGCCCCAGTTCAGGCAGCTCTACCAGCTCTCCCAGCTCCTTCGCAGAATCCTAGACCAGTCAATGCAGTTCATGCATGTTACAAGTGTGGAGACACTACTCACCTCCGTAACCAGTGTCCGCAGCTAAACCATGAACAACAGCCAGCTGCTCGGGGACGAGCGTTCAACCTCAATGCTAATCAGGCTCGTAACGACAATGACGTCGTCAATGGTACGTTCCTCGTCAATAATCTTTACGCTTCGATACTATTTGATACTGGTGCCGACAAAAGCTTTGTGTCCGTAGAATTTGAATCTTTGTTAAATTGTGCATGCTCGAAACTACCTAAGTCATTCTTTGTTGAGGTTGCCAATGGCAAGTCTATTCTAGTTGATTCCATTCTCAATGGTTGTTCCTTGACTCTTAACGACCACGTTTTTACTATTGATCTCATACCCATGCAATTGGGTAGCTTTGACGTCATAGTCGGCATGGATTGGTTGCGTAAGAATCATGCCGAGATTGCTTGTCATGAGAAGTTTGTTCGTTTACCTCTTCCGTCCGGTGATATCTTACACGTCTATGGAGACTAATGACGTGTTGTCGTAGTCACACGCAAATTTAATCCAATTACAACTAATAGATAATAGCAAGTGGGTATCGAACACAGGGAGTTTGTGGAAAGTATGTTGATTATGTAGTTTTGTACTTAACTAAAATTAAACTAAAATTGCAGAAATTAAAATTCAAGAGTTTGATTGTTGGTTTTAAGAACTAATTACTAAACTAATTGCAAATCAAGATTGGTTGTTAAACAGATCAAGAGAGAATGACCATCTTAGGTTTCCGGTTTCCATTAACAATTGTGTGAAAATCCAACTAGAAAGAGTCACATAGACTTGACTCATGCATAAACGTTTGTTGTGATAAAAGGGAACTAGGCACTCGGATTAAATAAATGCGAGGTTATTACCTGATGATAAATTAACCAATATGCAACCCTAACCCCTCTCGTGATATCTCGATTGTCAACGACACCAAGAACGTACGGTTTAGACTAAGATCAAAACATCAATTAACAATTTACAATCAAACATTCATGCACCATAACAAACATAGTAAACAAACCAAGTTCATTATTCTAGAAATAAAGATAAACACACAAAAGTCATAAATAAAACCTTCCACCCAAGATGATCACCGAAAGTTTAGCCGGACATTGTTTGGTGGATCATCATAACATCAAAATTAAAGTTCATACGAATCGAAAAACATGCCGAAATGTTAGAAATTGTTCACAAACACTATCCCAAGCCAAAAATCGCCGCTGGAACTCTGAGAAACGTCTCCAATGATGAGATATCCCAAAAGACAATTGAAAACGGTATTAAAAAGGGCAGTAACAAGTTTTGCGTCAGGGCCTACCGTAAATTACAGTAGGTACCGTAATTTACGGTAGCTGTCAAATTGTTAGGCTGGGATTCTACTGGATTACGGTGGCTTTTTAGACATTCAGGGGCTACCGTAAATTACGGTAGCCACCATAATTTACAGTGGACCCCTGAAACTTCTCCTTTGTTCTTCTTTCCAATCCTTGTGTAATCCGATCCAATCCATTCCCATCCAAAGCAGCGTTTTCCCTTGTTTTAACTCCAAACACATCTGAAACACAAGCAACCGTAGTTATCTAATTCAAGACAATTACATGATTAAATGAGGAATTAACTCATCTTTTAACACACTTAAGGGTTGTCCTATGGACCACCCGTCACATCCCCACACTTAACCATTGCTTTCCCCCAAGCAACCCATCAAAAACCATTTTCAAGTGCACACAAGCGATCAACAACAATCAAGCAAAAAAAACATGTCATCCTTTTACTAATCTTTCCTAACACCCAAGCAACACACCCCTCACTATATCTCTCCTCTCGGTGACAAGTAAACACTAGCAAGGATGAGCTAGACACACAAAAGGCAAACGGGTGATTGCACAACTATATGCTTGTACCTAAATCGGTCTTCCGCCTAACAAGTGCCAAGACATGAATGCAAATAAAAGGGACTTAAAGGTTGTAATATGGTTAGGCATACGAGTAGGAAATGGAAATATATATGTAGTAGCAAATGATTTAACCCGGTCTTCTAATTACACATTAAACAAATAAAATAAAACGTAAACAACTATATACAACTAACTCATGCATCATTTTTTTTTCATTATTTTTCATTGCCTTTTCACTTTTTTTTTTTTTTTTTAGCAAACCTAACATAAATAAACACAACTAGAACAAACTACTAACACTACAAGAGCGGGTTAAATCGGGTAAATTTTTGGGGAACTAGGTATGGGTTAACAAATGATTGGCTTTAGGCACAAAATGGGCAACTAAATGTCCAAACCCCCGCCTCTCTCACTACCAAGCTCATATATATAATTTATGAGGTCCAACCCCCCAAATCCCACACTTGCACACACCAAGACGAGGCTACCTAATTGCCCTTATCCTCTCTACATTCATGTTTAATTAAGGCCTCAAACCGTATTCAAGCCCAAGTTCTAATGCACCCCCACCCATTGCCACTCTCATCAAAGATAAGTATTATTTATTTACATTTGTGGCTTCAACTCTCACCAAGAAAAAGGGTAAATAAGGGTTGTCGGTGTGTCACTCGGGGTTAGTACGAAGTGTTCAAATTCCAACAATGTTTCACTTGATTTTAAAAAAAATTAAAACCATCAAAATTTCCCCCCATCCCCACACTTGGGATACATTGACCCCAATGTATGGTTTTGGAAGGAAGTGATCGCTAAAAACCATTCAACATCAATAAAAGCTTAGACACTCAAACCCCAAATTTCTTTTTGTTCTTTTCCATTTTATATTTTTTATATTTTTATAAAAACACATTAACACCGCCAAACTAGCACAACCCGACACATAACATCAAAAACCAATACACCACCCATCCTCCCAACCATGAACATAAGCAAACAAATATCAACAAAAATGTACAAGAAAGAGCACCACCTGGCTAGAAGTAACGCGGCTGAGGAGGCCCGAAGATGAAAGTCATCATCTCCGACCATTCCCCAAAAGCAAACGAGCCGCTTCCACTCCCACTTCCTTCTTGATGTGAGGTTCCATGCTGTTGGTCCTGTCGGGGGTCCACCCATTGCGAATGATGTAACGGCGGCGTCGGATAAGAAATGCTACCATCATACGACGGCAATGACGAATAATCCACCAGAGGTGGATCCGTAACTACCGGCCGCCCCGCGTGCCAATCATCGTGCATTCGCCGATTCTGATCATCGATATATTTGTTGTTCATTTCTTGCTCAAAGGCGTAAGCTTGAGTGCGGTTCCATGACTCCTGTCGATCAAAGCTATGCTTCAACGCCCGCTCCATACTCGCCCCCATCCATGTTTGATGATCAAACAAAGTACGCGCGAACCCCGACCAAGTATCAAATACCGATGATGGTGGACATTGATTTTCAATAATCTCTTGCATGGTTCCTTGATACGCCCAATTTGGTTCATAAGAGCGCTTCGTGTAATCAAAGAACCCTCCACTACGCGCATGACCCCCACTTGGACCCCCTCGGTCCACATTCATATGCTCACCGTGCGGTTCATCGGAATAGTCATCGTCCCCACTCTGGGGCTCATCATCGCTCTCGGGCTCATCCTCCTCGCTGGTAATAACGCCCGCATCAACCTTCAAAGCACGCCACCTTTGACCTTCCGACTTTAACTTATGATATCCTTCCGATTCATCATACGTCCACCCGATCCCCATTCTTCGAATGTCAAAAGGCTTATGCCTCTTCATGTTCCCCTTATCCTCCGATGTAATAGCCTTGAACATTTTGAGCAACCCCGTGATTATACGACAATACGGGATAATGTTTCTTCCAACTTTGTTCTGGCAAATCCACACATTGTTTATTACCAAATACCAGAACGGGAAACGGGGTGACCCATGAAGCAACGAGTAGAGAATGGGCACCTCAGGAAACAAAATAGTCAAACAACACAATATTCAAACAACACAATATTTAATATGCACAGCGGAAGCAATTTAAAAGATATAATACAACCGAATTTAATATTGTAATATCAAATGTCACAATATTCGGAAGTTTATCCACAGATGGATCGGAAACAAAATATGAAACAATAGTTCAACAGACTTCAGGCATCTTAAGCTTGCGAGACTTCTAATGATGCTAAGGAGAAATCCCAGCCAATTACGCATAGTACCTGCATTTAATCTTTTTGGGAAAATACGTCAGTTTACACTGGTAAATACAATCAACTGACTCATTTTGGAAAATGATTGAAAATTGGTTTGGATGCACGTGGCATAAATATTTTATTTAACTTGGGAGAATTATTTAATATTATAATCTTGTGAACGAATTACATGTTCCTTGTGCGTTCAGTAGCCCGGATCAAGTCCGGGTTAAAGATCAATAGACACACCACAATATTCTTTTGTGCACTGACGGGTGTATGCCTACACCCCGCGCTTAAGTCGTGGCCATTTCGTAAAATGATGCCAAGGATATCCGGGACATGGTCATTAACCCCCCAAAGGCTTTAAGTAACAAGACTGTTTAAACGAGCCGATCAAATTATTCAACTACCCACCAAACGATGGAGATTTGATGCCCGATCAAGCGGTATTCTATATACCGTAACCCAAGCCCGTATAGGGAAAATAAGTTAAAAGTATTTACCTGAGCAATGTATAAATCACAATAAGCAAACGCAAGTAGCTTTTACTGGTACTCCTAATCTGGAACGAAGGTTTATAATAACCTATTAGAATCCTAACGGGTCTTTAATTAAGCTTAAGCTTAGACCGGCTAGTTTCAAAGATACGGTTCGTACGCACGATTAAGCGAAGACCGGATAGAATGTGATTTAGACCCGACAAGTTCAGAGACTTGTTTAATATGGGAATTTCATACACATTCTGGATTTTGAGATAAAACCGATAAGGTTTGACCCGTTTAGGTTAGTTTATGTAAACTAGTTACATAAACCGAACCGAACGCGTAATATGCGTGACGGGTAATAATGAGAGCCATTTTCAGGTTTCCTAAGTTAATATGCTTCATATATGTTGTGACATCAGTAAGAGGTCTTTTATTATGCCCGAAATGAATTTAATCGCAACTATGCCCCGTAGGGGTAGTTTGGTCATTTTAAAGGTTGTAAAAGAGTTTAAGTGTCAACCTGAGTTACAGGCCTGATGTAATCAGCAAATATACTCAATTTTCTAAGTTATATCAATAGGTTAAAGTACATAAGTGAAATTTATCAATTATAACTAAACTATGCCCCGTAGGGGTATTTTGGTAATTTCACTTAAGCCGAAAAGCTCAAAACTGAAGTCTGAGTTTATCAACCTTTGCTTACTGTTAAAAGATTATAATTTGCCTCAAATATCAGTAGGTATCAACCCTTGTATGTTTAAAATAGTTATAGTACATACTATGCGTTAAAAACGCTTAAAAAGGCGATTATAGGCCATTTCCGGGTTTGATACATAAATCTGATATTTTTATATTTCCAGAAGGCTTAGAATAATTTATTTATCATATGAGATCAGTAGCAAAAGGTTTGGAGTCGTTTAGATATGTAAAACTCATTTTATGGCCCGTAAGGGCAAAACCGACATTTACCGGATTAAGCCTACGACTATGAGTTACGCTCAGCCTAAAATTAATTAAAAATCTTTAAAATTCCCAAAATAATATGTTACATCAGTGGGTAAAGATTTGGATATCAAAAAGTAGGCTTAGCTAGGCTATACGCTAATTACGCCATTTTATTAACATAAAGCTTCAATTTTACGCTAACGAGCATAACTCTTAACCTACACTTCAAACTGATGTCAAATTTTGCATACAAGTTTATATATCAGTAATTAAGGTTTCTACTCTTTTAATTTTCCAAAAATCACGTTTTAAGGTAATAAGGGCATAATGGTCAACATATGAGCAATTAACGGAATCATGCATAATAATTGGATAACTAATGATCCGAGGTGTATAATCACAGAGGGTTATACTAGCATGTAACCTGGTCCAAATAAAGCTCTTAGGTATTTCTAAGACATACCACAACGGGTCAGAACTGAAAGTCAAAGTATAAGTCAAACTATGTGACTTTCGGTTCCGAACCGGGTCTTTATAGTAAATTGTCGGGTTGAACATGTTTAGACATGTTCTTACACTAATTACCAAGTTATATTAATGATCAAACAGGTTATATGTGTTCTACATCGCTAATCATGCATAAATTGTAATTTAAACATCCTGTTGACTTTTTATTAACAAGTTTGACCCGACTTTTGACCTAGTTAGAGTGGTAATCAGGGGGAACCCTTTTAAGGGTTTATTACCCACATAATTACCTACTTAAAGGTACTTTTAATTCGAGATTGGACTGAGCCATTATTAATTAATCTCGAAGTCAAACCGTAATTACGATGGTTTGACTTTTAGCTAATTAACTAAGCTAAACTTAAGTAAAGAAAGTTAAGCAAACTTACAAGAGTCTAATGGTTGGTTAGGAAGGCCTGGAGAGTGCTCTTGTGCTCCACAATTGATCAGAAGATTGTTTGATGGATGAATGATCAAGTGTTGCAATTTGTGAGCTTTATATAGTGAACTAAGGCACCACAAAGTGTTGACAACTTAGTCTACTACTGACCACAACATTCCCACAGGTGTCCTATATGTTTAGGGGTTGTTTAGGGGCCAAGGGATATGAGGAAAACCGTTTAAAGTTCCAGAATCACGTTTAAACAGCAAACAGCAACTTCTGTTGGAGCTGGGCACTGCTTGCGCACCGTAAGGCATGTGCTTGCGGTGCGCAAGCCTTCATCAGGGACCAAAATGCTTGTTCTTTGAGGATTTCGAAAGGGCAACCTCAATTTCCGACTTTGGGACCTCAATTATCAGTTAGGGACCTCCCAAAATGGCCTTGAACAGTTACATACCCTACCATTATGAATTGTTTGCTTGGATTCTTTTTGAAAGTGCCGAACAATGAGGTTTACCGTAGAAATTTTCATAGAAACCTATCATGCACTTCGAATTCCATTATTGTCAATACATTTCTGGATTTACAATTATATTGGATGTTTAATATATAAATACTTGGGTCTTGGGATTTATAAATGAGGTCGTTCAGTGGTAAAAATTAACATAACGCCACTTTTAATCCTGCCAAAACATCTTTATTAAATCCGGGTTTACAACGCGTTTTGTCTTACTTGACACGTGTCGTTATATCATTGAACACGAATTTTCGAGGTGTTACATCCTCACCCCCTTAAAATAAATCTCGACCCGAGATTTACTGAAATAAATAAGGGTACTTTTCTTTCATCGTGGATTCAACTTCCCACGTGTATTCAGGACCTCTACGGGCATCCCATTTGACCTTCACAATAGGTACATGCTTCATTCGAAGCTTCTTAACCTGTCGATCCTCAATCAACAATGGTTTTTCCACAAATTTCAAGCTCTCGTCTATATGCACATCTGTGTGTGGTATAACCAGTGATTCGTCAGCGAAACACTTTTTCAGATTGCAGATGTGGAACACATTGTGAATTCCACTAAGCTCTTCCGGTAAGTTTAACTTATAGGCAACTGACCCAACACGTTCGATAACCTCGAAAGGTCCTATGTACCTCGGGCTTAGCTTGCCTTTCTTACCAAATCGCATCACTCCCTTCCAGGGTGACACTTTAAGCAACACTTTATCACCTACTTCGAAGTGAAAAGCTTTACGCTTCGGATCTGCGTAGCTCTTCTGCCTATCTCGGGCAGCCTTGAGACGGTCACGAATCTGGACAATCTTGTCCGTCGTTTCAAAGACTATCTCTGGTCCTGATAATTGGACGTCTCCAACTTCCGCCCAACAAACAGGCGTTCTACACTTTCTACCGTATAAGGCCTCAAAAGGCGCAGCCTTTATGCTGGTATGGTAGCTATTGTTGTAGGAGAATTCGATTAACGGTAGGTTCTTATCCCAACTACCATCCAAATCGTTCGCACATGCACGTAGCATGTCTTCCAACGTTTGAATAGTACGCTCACTCTGACCGTCAGTCTGAGGATGATAAGCCGTACTAAAATTCAAACGTGTGCCCAAAGATTGTTGGAAACTCTTCCAAAAATGTGACGTGTATCTAGTATCTCGGTCAGAGATAATAGACACAGGTATGCCATGTAAGGCTACAATCTTATCAACGTATAACTGGGCCAACATATCGGAGCTATAAGTCTCCTTGATGGGTGAGAAATGAGCTGACTTAGTCAGTCTATCAACAATCACCCATATAGTATCATTGCCTTTCCTTGTCTTCGGCAATTTGGTGATGAAATCCATCATCACCATTTCCCACTTCCAAGTGGGAAGTTCAGGCTGTTGTAGCAAACCTGATGGTTTCTGATGTTCGGCTTTGACTTGCGCATTTGTCAAGCATTTAGCTACATAGGTGGCCACAGACTTCTTCAAGCCTATTCACCAATAGTTTGCCCTTAGATCTTGGGTAGCCGATGGCAAATTCTTAATCGTTGCCTAATTAGGGTTGCGGTATATATGCATAAGCAATATGAACCGTCTTTCTTATTTAATAACATAAAACCCTCAGAATATTGAGTCAGGCTATATGAGCCTATGTCTTAAAACCTACTTAATCAAGGTTTCGATTATTCCATAATCAATATGGAGTTTTCACAATACTCCCGCCCACAGCGGGATGTTAATCTTAATTCTTCCTGCCTTCCAGGAGGTAAGCAGGGAAAACTTATGAGAAGATAATCAATATCCAAGGAGGCTACAGAGATTTTCCATATCTCAGGCTCTAGTTCATCCATCATTGCTTGTGTCAAATAAGTGACACAATTATGTTATAAGTCCACGAATTCCTTAATCGGGAACATTTACTTGGACAGTTCCATTCTGGATATCTTCTTTGAATACTACTAGTCGGCTTTAGTGCAATATGACCATTGGGATATCTCAGGGGTTCCATGTATTAAACCTCCATACTGATCAGGCATGGAAGTAATCTATGGGACACCCTATGATACGCCAATCCTCATATGGCACTTTCATCAAACATAGTTTGGCATTCGCAGGCGATAGAAAAACAATGAGAAAAATAATTAAAATAACATATGTTATCGTACTCTATGCGAAGAAAGAGTACTTTTAGATTTTTTGGAAGGATTCCTTGCCGATACTAGAAGAATCGGCTACTATGGTTTCCTTGTTAAGTTATACCTTGTGGATAATATAAAAGTTTGCTAAGCTTATGGTTTATGAAGATTTATTATTGCCTGTATTAAATCAGGACACTTAGCAGAAATTATCATTGGTAAATGATAAGGGATGTACTTGATGACTTCGTGAACTGCCTTTTGGCATTCATCAGGTGAGTTCAGGCATTTCTTCCTTTAGCCTTTCCAGGCTTAGCTGCACCTTCTTTGGCAGCTTTATGGAATCCAGTTCTGATGCGGCCTTACTCACCACAGCCGTGATAGACTGCGTTCTTTATGTCCCTACATTCCTGGGAAAAATGATGACCTGTTCCTTAGCAGATGTCACACTGCTTTGGTCCTGGTTCTATTCGACACTGTCCCTGGTGTCTTTTATAGCAATTTTTTTACATACAGGCTTCTTACTGAACTTTCGTTGCTTTTTATTAAGCCTGTACTTGCTCTCTTTCTTAGATTTTGGGAGTTATCCTCCTCCTTTGGTTCATCCTTCATATTCGAAGTGTGAACAAAGCTCTTCTCATGAGCAATTTAACGTGGTTTTGAATGGAATTTAGAGCGAGAAGCATTCGGCTCTTTGGGTTGTGTTCATGACCTTTTCCCCTTGGCCTTTCAAACTGCTGCGTTAACCACCGCTTGGAGATTTACTCCATTAATATTGAGATTTACGTCTGAGACATTATTTGCTTTTGTCGCATTAATAGCATCGCGACTATTTCCTATCTCATCCGAGTTTTCCATACTCAAAACTTGGTACTAATTACCAAATTAAACTATTATTAGTCATCATCCTGATGACCTGACATAGACTAGCCACGGCATCCACGAACCGTATAGGCCATTATGTTCCGAACATTCTTAATGAATGCTATTTGAATGTATATCTATTACATTTAGCTTAGGTCACAAAAGGACTATCAATGGCATTCAAGGTTTGGAGCGAGTCCAGTACTTGCTTGGCAGGGGACCATAATGTCACAACTGTCTTTGTCACAAGGACGATTATAAATAGCTCAAAGGCTAGCCTTACATGACTTTGGTTATATATATATATACATATATGGCATAGAAGCCTGTCGCGAGGGACGTAGGAAGATATGGCATAAAGCCCAGTCATGAAGGACATAAGTAATCATACGGCGCGAAGGCCTTGTCGTAATGACATTTAGATGCGGCACAAATGGCCTTGTCTCTAGGACGTTATAGGATATGGCACTAAGGCCTGTTACCCGGGATGTTAACATTTAGTATGTTAACTTGTCACGAACGACGAATTATAGCACAGAGGCTTGTTATGGGTGACTTGAATTATAACTTGTGGATTTGTCACAAGGACATCAATTCATCGGCTGCAATCTTAATAGATCAGGAGTTTTAAGGCTTGAACATAGTTCTTCACCTTTGGACAGGGAGTCATAGACTACAACCGTCATCGTCTTGAAAGGCGATTCTCTTGACAGAAAGGTAAACCAATTAACATCACTAATGGATGTCTATCTGAAAATTTCGTATCTAATGATATTAGTCATGACCACATTGATCATATTGGCAATTAGGTTTGGGTATAATCCCACCATTTTGAATAGGGGATCATAAAGATCACCACTATTTTGTCTTATCGACCGTAGAGTAAAGTATAGCCCGTAGGCAATTCATCACTAGGGATGACAATATTATGAATTTATGATCATCATACTGATGATACTAGTCAGGATCACAATGATCATATAGACTATTAGGCTTGAGCTCAGCTCACTACCTTAAACAGGGGATCATAGAGATCATAATGTTTGTGTCACAAATGGACAATATAATATGGCCCGTAGGCGAAACATCACTAATGGATGTTTATAATGGATTCATCATTTTAGATGATATAAGTCAGGATTGCATTAGTCATATTGACTATTTGGCTTGAGCATAGCTCACCACCTTAGACAAGGAATCATAAAGATCACAATGTCAATGTCTCAGATGGACAATTTATTATAACCCGTAGGCAAAACATCTTTTCTTGACAGGGAGTTGTAGGCTACCACTGTCTTTAGTCTCGGAGGACGTTAATTATAGCCCGTAGGCATTTCCCTTTTAAGGGATATTTATGGTATGATCATCTTTTCAGATGATATTAGTCGAGATCGTATGGTCTCTACCAACTATTATGCTTGGACGTATTCCAATATCTTTAGACAGGGTCAAGGACCACCACTGTCGTTGTCTTATCGGACAACAAATTTAGCCCGTAGGCACTTCATCACTTACGGATGTTTATAATATGATCGTCTTATAAGATGATATAAGCCATGATTTCTAGATCATAAGGCAAATTAGGAAATAAAAGTTTTCCAATATAGGGATGGCTGTTGTGATTTTATCGAATCACGTTTGTCAGGAGTGCTAACACGTTCTTAGGTGTTAATCAAAGATCTGAATCCCTTGAGTAGGTTTCACCATCTTGGCCGCGTAGGCTAGGTTTCACCTTTAAGATTCTTTTAAAAATGAATACTGGCAGGGAAGGAAGGATATTTATTTTATTCAGGATTTTTATCATAATCCTAATTTATAAGTTAATAATAGCGCAAATGGCCCAGTCGCGTAGACAAGTTTAATTTATAAGTCATGATTTCAGAGAATCGCGTCATTAAGGTTTGAATCAAAGTTCATTACCTTTTCCTGACAGGGAGCTGTAGGCTACCACTGTCTTTAGTCTCAGAGGACATTAACTATAGCCCGTAGGCACTTCCCTTCTAAGGGATGTTTATTACGGAATTGCCCCTTAGGGAAATTCATTAACCATGGTAAACAGAGACCATATTTGGTTAATTTATTAATCATATATAATTAGGATTTCTATTATAATTTATCCTAATTATAAAGCATTAACAGTTTTATTAGTGGCACCCAATGGCCTGGTCACATGGACATTTATAAATTATAAGCTTATGATTTCAGAGAATCAAAGCAACAATAACAGTTTTATTTAATAGCCCAAAAGGCCTAGTCACAAGGACAATTTTAAATTATAAGCCATGATTTCAGAGAATCAAGGCCTTTAATTATATTAGCACAACAGGCTTAGTCACAAGGACATATATAAATTATAAGCTATGATTTCAGAGAATCAAAGCATGAAGGTATTCTGGCACAATAGGCCTAGTCACAAGGACATTTATAAATTATAAGCTAGGATTTCAGAGAATCAAAGCCTTGAGGTTTGAACCTAGTTCATTACCTTTTTCTGACAGGGAGTCATAGCTACCACTGTATTTTGGCTCATGTAGAAATGAGCAAGGCCCGTAGGCACTATATTACCACGTATGGTTAAAATATGATCATCTTAATTGATGATGTAAACCTAGGATTCAGAGATCATTAAACTGGGTTAGGAATCTTTTGAAGAATCCTTAATAACGTGTGTGATTTCCAACGAATCACATCTGCCGGGAGTGTTAACATGTTTTCAGATGTTAACTGTGATACGAATCTTTTTAAACAGGTCTTACCATCTTGGACAGGTCTTTATAATGACACTCAGGCTAGGTTTCACTCTTAAGATTCTTTTAATATTTATCGCAGAACAATTTCTAAATTGAAATGTTAATAAGGATCTGAATCTAAATTGAGGAACTGCCATCTTGGCCGGTCTTAATATGACCCGAAGCTAGGTCTTGTCCTTTTTAGATTTTGCCATTTTATTATAATGGTAGATCTTGCAAAAGGAAATGTTATTTTCCATTTATTTAATATTCCTTGTTTAGAATGAAAGTTTAAACTTAATCATTCCACTATATAAAAATAAAAGTATAAAGTTGCCCTAAGCGGGACTTGAAAGGGATAATGTTGTCCTCGTAGGGACTAAAAGATAATTGTGTCCTTATAAGGACTTATTAAGGAACGATCTTCAGCAAGAGGAGTTTCTTCTTTATTTTATTTCTGAGTGTCCTCTCCTTGGATGCTCGTTTCATTCTATCCGCGGTACGAAGCTCAGCATTTCAAGGCTCCAGATGTGGAGAATTTCTATCACAGCTTCTTCGCTTGGCGGCGTATATATAAAAATTTGAAAGCAAAAATTTCAAGGTTAGGATTGAGAGTAACCCTATGTTAAGTCTAGACTCAGAAGGTCAAGAAATGTGCTACTGTGCCATTGAGATTAAACACGAAAGACTAGTGTTCAATTCACTCAATGTTGGCTCTGATACCAACCTGTCACACCCCGATTTCCACGTGTCACCGGTGGACCCGGTGGGGGAGTATCGTGACGTGGTTGGCAACAAAATAGTCAAACAACACAATATTTAATATGCACAGCGGAAGCAATTTAAAAGATATAATACAACCGAATTTAATATTGTAATATCAAATGTCACAGTATTCGGAAGTTTATCCACAGATGGATCGGAAACAAAATATGAAACAATAGTTCAACAGACTTCAGGCATCTTAAGCTTGCGAGACTTCTAATGATGCTAAGGAGAAATCCCAGCCAATTACGCATAGTACCTCCATTTAATCTTTTTGGGAAAATACGTCAGTTTACACTGGTAAATACAATCAACTGACTCATTTTGGAAAATGATTGAAAATTGGTTTGGATGCACGTGGCATAAATATTTTATTTAACTTGGGAGAATTATTTAATATTATAATCTTGTGAACGAATTACATGTTCCTTGTGCGTTCAGTAGCCCGGATCAAGTCCGGGTTAAAGATCAATAGACACACCACAATATTCTTTTGTGAACTGACGGGTGTACGCCTACACCCCGCGCTTAAGTCGTGGCCATTTCGTAAAATGATGCCAAGGATATCCGGGACATGGTCATTAACCCCCCAAAGGCTTTAAGTAACAAGACTGTTTAAACGAGCCGATCAAATTATTCAACTACCCACCAAACGATGGAGATTTGATGCCCGATCAAGCGGTATTCTATATACCGTAACCCAAGCCCGTATAGGGAAAATAAGTTAAAAGTATTTACCTGAGCAATGTATAAATCACAATAAGCAAACGCAAGTAGCTTTTACTGGTACTCCTAATCTGGAACGAAGGTTTATAATAACCTATTAGAATCCTAACGGGTCTTTAATTAAGCTTAAGCTTAGACCGGCTAGTTTCAAAGATACGGTTCGTACGCACGATTAAGCGAAGACCGGATAGAATGTGATTTAGACCCGACAAGTTCAGAGACTTGTTTAGCATGGGAATTTCATACACATTCTGGATTTTGAGATAAAACCGATAAGGTTTGACCCGTTTAGGTTAGTTTATGTAAACTAGTTACATAAACCGAACCGAACGTGTAATATGCGTGACGGGTAATAATGAGAGCCATTTTCAGGTTTCCTAAGTTAATATGCTTCATATATGTTGTGACATCAGTAAGAGGTCTTTTATTATGCCCGAAATGAATTTAATCGCAACTATGCCCCGTAGGGGTAGTTTGGTCATTTTAAAGGTTGTAAAAGAGTTTAAGTGTCAACCTGAGTTACAGGCCTGATGTAATCAGCAAATATACTCAATTTTCTAAGTTATATCAGTAGGTTAAAGTACATAAGTGAAATTTATCAATTATAACTAAACTATGCCCCGTAGGGGTATTTTGGTAATTTCACTTAAGCCGAAAAGCTCAAAACTGAAGTCTGAGTTTATCAACCTTTGCTTACTGTTAAAAGATTATAATTTGCCTCAAATATCGGTAGGTATCAACCCTTGTATGTTTAAAATAGTTATAGTACATACTATGCGTTAAAAACGCTTAAAAAGGCGATTATAGGCCATTTCCGGGTTTGATACATAAATCTGATATTTTTATATTTCCAGAAGGCTTAGAATAATTTATTTATCATATGAGATCAGTAGCAAAAGGTTTGGAGTCGTTTAGATATGTAAAACTCATTTTATGGCCCGTAAGGGCAAAACCGACATTTACCGGATTAAGCCTACGACTATGAGTTACGCTCAGCCTAAAATTAATTAAAAATCTTTAAAATTCCCAAAATAATATGTTACATCAGTGGGTAAAGATTTGGATATCAAAAAGTAGGCTTAGCTAGGCTATACGCTAATTACGCCATTTTATTAACATAAAGCTTCAATTTTACGCTAACGAGCATAACTCTTAACCTACACTTCAAACTGATGTCAAATTTTGCATACAAGTTTATATATCAGTAATTAAGGTTTCTACTCTTTTAATTTTCCAAAAATCATGTTTTAAGGTAATAAGGGCATAATGGTCAACATATGAGCAATTAACGGAATCATGCATAATAATTGGATAACTAATGATCCGAGGTGTATAATCACAGAGGGTTATACTAGCATGTAACCTGGTCCAAATAAAGCTCTTAGGTATTTCTAAGACATACCACAACGGGTCAGAACTGAAAGTCAAAGTATAAGTCAAACTATGTGACTTTCGGTTCCGAACCGGGTCTTTATAGTAAATTGTCGGGTTGAACATGTTTAGACATGTTCTTACACTAATTACCAAGTTATATTAATGATCAAACAGGTTATATGTGTTCTACATCGCTAATCATGCATAAATTGTAATTTAAACATCCTGTTGACTTTTTATTAACAAGTTTGACCCGACTTTTGACCTAGTTAGAGTGGTAATCAGGGGGAACCCTTTTAAGGGTTTATTACCCACATAATTACCTACTTAAAGGTACTTTTAATTCGAGATTGGACTGAGCCATTATTAATTAATCTCGAAGTCAAACCGTAATTACGATGGTTTGACTTTTAGCTAATTAACTAAGCTAAACTTAAGTAAAGAAAGTTAAGCAAACTTACAAGAGTCTAATGGTTGGTTAGGAAGGCCTGGAGAGTGCTCTTGTGCTCCACAATTGATCAGAAGATTGTTTGATGGATGAATGATCAAGTGTTGCAATTTGTGAGCTTTATATAGTGAACTAAGGCACCACAAAGTGTTGACAACTTAGTCTACTACTGACCACAACATTCCCACAGGTGTCCTATATGTTTAGGGGTTGTTTAGGGGCCAAGGGATATGAGGAAAACCGTTTAAAGTTCCAGAATCGCGTTTAAACAGCAAACAACAACTTCTGTTGGAGCTGGGCACTGCTTGCGCACCGTAAGGCATGTGCTTGCGGTGCGCAAGCCTTCATCAGGGACCAAAATGCTTGTTCTTTGAGGATTTCGAAAGGGCAACCTCAATTTCCGACTTTGGGACCTCAATTATCAGTTAGGGACCTCCCAAAATGGCCTTGAACAGTTACATACCCTACCATTATGAATTGTTTGCTTGGATTCTTTTTGAAAGTGCCGAACAATGAGGTTTACCGTAGAAATTTTCATAGAAACCTATCATGCACTTCGAATTCCATTATTATCAATACATTTCTGGATTTACAATTATATTGGATGTTTAATATATAAATACTTGGGTCTTGGGATTTATAAATGAGGTCGTTCAGTGGTAAAAATTAACATAACGCCACTTTTAATCCTGCCAAAACATCTTTATTAAATCCGGGTTTACAACGCGTTTTGTCTTACTTGACACGTGTCGTTATATCATTGAACACGAATTTTCGAGGTGTTACATCCTCACCCCCTTAAAATAAATCTCGACCCGAGATTTACTGAAATAAATAAGGGTACTTTTCTTTCATCGTGGATTCAACTTCCCACGTGTATTCAGGACCTCTACGGGCATCCCATTTGACCTTCACAATAGGTACATGCTTCATTCGAAGCTTCTTAACCTGTCGATCCTCAATCAACAATGGTTTTTCCACAAATTTCAAGCTCTCGTCTATATGCACATCTGTGTGTGGTATAACCAGTGATTCGTCAGCGAAACACTTTTTCAGATTGCAGATGTGGAACACATTGTGAATTCCACTAAGCTCTTCCGGTAAGTTTAACTTATAGGCAACTGACCCAACACGTTCGATAACCTCGAAAGGTCCTATGTACCTCGGGCTTAGCTTGCCTTTCTTACCAAATCGCATCACTCCCTTCCAGGGTGACACTTTAAGCAACACTTTATCACCTACTTCGAAGTGAAAAGCTTTACGCTTCGGATCTGCGTAGCTCTTCTGCCTATCTCGGGCAGCCTTGAGACGGTCACGAATCTGGACAATCTTGTCCGTCGTTTCAAAGACTATCTCTGGTCCTGATAATTGGACGTCTCCAACTTCCGCCCAACAAACAGGCGTTCTACACTTTCTACCGTATAAGGCCTCAAAAGGCGCAGCCTTTATGCTGGTATGGTAGCTATTGTTGTAGGAGAATTCGATTAACGGTAGGTTCTTATCCCAACTACCATCCAAATCGTTCGCACATGCACGTAGCATGTCTTCCAACGTTTGAATAGTACGCTCACTCTGACCGTCAGTCTGAGGATGATAAGCCGTACTAAAATTCAAACGTGTGCCCAAAGATTGTTGGAAACTCTTCCAAAAATGTGACGTGTATCTAGTATCTCGGTCAGAGATAATAGACACAGGTATGCCATGTAAGGCTACAATCTTATCAACGTATAACTGGGCCAACATATCGGAGCTATAAGTCTCCTTGATGGGTGAGAAATGAGCTGACTTAGTCAGTCTATCAACAATCACCCATATAGTATCATTGCCTTTCCTTGTCTTCGGCAATTTGGTGATGAAATCCATCATCACCATTTCCCACTTCCAAGTGGGAAGTTCAGGCTGTTGTAGCAAACCTGATGGTTTCTGATGTTCGGCTTTGACTTGCGCATTTGTCAAGCATTTAGCTACATAGGTGGCCACAGACTTCTTCAAGCCTATTCACCAATAGTTTGCCCTTAGATCTTGGGTAGCCGATGGCAAATTCTTAATCGTTGCCTAATTAGGGTTGCGGTATATATGCATAAGCAATATGAACCGTCTTTCTTATTTAATAACATAAAACCCTCAGAATATTGAGTCAGGCTATATGAGCCTATGTCTTAAAACCTACTTAATCAAGGTTTCGATTATTCCATAATCAATATGGAGTTTTCACAATACTCCCGCCCACAGCGGGATGTTAATCTTAATTCTTCCTGCCTTCCAGGAGGTAAGCAGGGAAAACTTATGAGAAGATAATCAATATCCAAGGAGGCTACAGAGATTTTCCATATCTCAGGCTCTAGTTCATCCATCATTGCTTGTGTAAAATAAGTGACACAATTATGTTATAAGTCCACGAATTCCTTAATCGGGAACATTTACTTGGACAATTCCATTCTGGATATCTTCTTTGAATACTACTAGTCGGCTTTAGTGCAATATGACCATTGGGATATCTCAGGGGTTCCATGTATTAAACCTCCATACTGATCAGGCATGGAAGTAATCTATGGGACACCCTATGATACGCCAATCCTCATATGGCACTTTCATCAAACATAGTTTGGCATTCGCAGGCGATAGAAAAACAATGAGAAAAATAATTAAAATAACATATGTTATCGTACTCTATGCGAAGAAAGAGTACTTTTAGATTTTTTGGAAGGATTCCTTGCCGATACTAGAAGAATCGGCTACTATGGTTTCCTTGTTAAGTTATACCTTGTGGATAATATAAAAGTTTGCTAAGCTTATGGTTTATGAAGATTTATTATTGCCTGTATTAAATCAGGACACTTAGCAGAAATTATCATTGGTAAATGATAAGGGATGTACTTGATGACTTCGTGAACTGCCTTTTGGCATTCATCAGGTGAGTTCAGGCATTTCTTCCTTTAGCCTTTCCAGGCTTAGCTGCACCTTCTTTGGCAGCTTTATGGAATCCAGTTCTGATGCGGCCTTACTCACCACAGCCGTGATAGACTGCGTTCTTTATGTCCCTACATTCCTGGGAAAAATGATGACCTGTTCCTTAGCAGATGTCACACTGCTTTGGTCCTGGTTCTATTCGACACTGTCCCTGGTGTCTTTTATAGCAATTTTTTTACATACAGGCTTCTTACTGAACTTTCGTTGCTTTTTATTAAGCCTGTACTTGCTCTCTTTCTTAGATTTTGGGAGTTATCCTCCTCCTTTGGTTCATCCTTCATATTCGAAGTGTGAACAAAGCTCTTCTCATGAGCAATTTAACGTGGTTTTGAATGGAATTTAGAGCGAGAAGCATTCGGCTCTTTGGGTTGTGTTCATGACCTTTTCCCCTTGGCCTTTCAAACTGCTGCGTTAACCACCGCTTGGAGATTTACTCCATTAATATTGAGATTTACGTCTGAGACATTATTTGCTTTTGTCGCATTAATAGCATCGCGACTATTTCCTATCTCATCCGAGTTTTCCATACTCAAAACTTGGTACTAATTACCAAATTAAACTATTATTAGTCATCATCCTGATGACCTGACATAGACTAGCCACGGCATCCACGAACCGTATAGGCCATTATGTTCCGAACATTCTTAATGAATGCTATTTGAATGTATATCTATTACATTTAGCTTAGGTCACAAAAGGACTATCAATGGCATTCAAGGTTTGGAGCGAGTCCAGTACTTGCTTGACAGGGGACCATAATGTCACAACTGTCTTTGTCACAAGGACGATTATAAATAGCTCAAAGGCTAGCCTTACATGACTTTGGTTATATATATATATACATATATGGCATAGAAGCCTGTCGCGAGGGACGAAGGAAGATATGGCATAAAGCCCAGTCATGAAGGACATAAGTAATCATACGGCGCGAAGGCCTTGTCGTAATGACATTTAGATGCGGCACAAATGGCCTTGTCTCTAGGACGTTATAGGATATGGCACTAAGGCCTGTTACCCGGGATGTTAACATTTAGTATGTTAACTTGTCACGAACGACGAATTATAGCACAGAGGCTTGTTATGGGTGACTTGAATTATAACTTGTGGATTTGTCACAAGGACATCAATTCATCGGCTGCAATCTTAATAGATCAGGAGTTTTAAGGCTTGAACATAGTTCTTCACCTTTGGACAGGGAGTCATAGACTACAACCGTCATCGTCTTGAAAGGCGATTCTCTTGACAGAAAGGTAAACCAATTAACATCACTAATGGATGTCTATCTGAAAATTTCGTATCTAATGATATTAGTCATGACCACATTGATCATATTGGCTATTAGGTTTGGGTATAATCCCACCATTTTGAATAGGGGATCATAAAGATCACCACTATTTTGTCTTATCGACCGTAGAGTAAAGTATAGCCCGTAGGCAATTCATCACTAGGGATGACAATATTATGAATTTATGATCATCATACTGATGATACTAGTCAGGATCACAATGATCATATAGACTATTAGGCTTGAGCGCAGCTCACTACCTTAAACAGGGGATCATAGAGATCATAATGTTTGTGTCACAAATGGACAATATAATATGGCCCGTAGGCGAAACATCACTAATGGATGTTTATAATGGATTCATCATTTTAGATGATATAAGTCAGGATTGCATTAGTCATATTGACTATTTGGCTTGAGCATAGCTCACCACCTTAGACAAGGAATCATAAAGATCACAATGTCAATGTCTCAGATGGACAATTTATTATAACCCGTAGGCAAAACATCTTTTCTTGACAGGGAGTTGTAGGCTACCACTGTCTTTAGTCTCGGAGGACGTTAATTATAGCCCGTAGGCATTTCCCTTTTAAGGGATATTTATGGTATGATCATCTTTTCAGATGATATTAGTCGAGATCGTATGGTCTCTACCAACTATTATGCTTGGACGTATTCCAATATCTTTAGACAGGGTCAAGGACCACCACTGTCGTTGTCTTATCGGACAACAAATTTAGCCCGTAGGCACTTCATCACTTACGGATGTTTATAATATGATCGTCTTATAAGATGATATAAGCCATGATTTCTAGATCATAAGGCAAATTAGGAAATAAAAGTTTTCCAATATAGGGATGACTGTTGTGATTTTATCGAATCACGTTTGTCAGGAGTGCTAACACGTTCTTAGGTGTTAATCAAAGATCTGAATCCCTTGAGTAGGTTTCACCATCTTGGCCGCGTAGGCTAGGTTTCACCTTTAAGATTCTTTTAAAAATGCATACTGGCAGGGAAGGAAGGATATTTATTTTATTCAGGATTTTTATCATAATCCCAATTTATAAGTTAATAATAGCACAAATGGCCCAGTCGCGTAGACAAGTTTAATTTATAAGTCATGATTTCAGAGAATCGCGTCATTAAGGTTTGAATCAAAGTTCATTACCTTTTCCTGACAGGGAGCTGTAGGCTACCACTGTCTTTAGTCTCAGAGGACATTAACTATAGCCCGTAGGCACTTCCCTTCTAAGGGATGTTTATTACGGAATTGCCCCTTAGGGAAATTCATTAACCATGGTAAACAGAGACCATATTTGGTTAATTTATTAATCATATATAATTAGGATTTCTATTATAATTTATCCTAATTATAAAGCATTAACAGTTTTATTAGTGGCACCCAATGGCCTGGTCACATGGACATTTATAAATTATAAGCTTATGATTTCAGAGAATCAAAGCAACAATAACAGTTTTATTTAATAGCCCAAAAGGCCTAGTCACAAGGACAATTTTAAATTATAAGCCATGATTTCAGAGAATCAAGGCCTTTAATTATATTAGCACAACAGGCTTAGTCACAAGGACATATATAAATTATAAGCTATGATTTCAGAGAATCAAAGCATGAAGGTATTCTGGCACAATAGGCCTAGTCACAAGGACATTTATAAATTATAAGCTAGGATTTCAGAGAATCAAAGCCTTGAGGTTTGAACCTAGTTCATTACCTTTTTCTGACAGGGAGTCATAGCTACCACTGTATTTTGGCTCATGTAGAAATGAGCAAGGCCCGTAGGCACTATATTACCACGTATGGTTAAAATATGATCATCTTAATTGATGATGTAAACCCAGGATTCAGAGATCATTAAACTGGGTTAGGAATCTTTTGAAGAATCCTTAATAACGTGTGTGATTTCCAACGAATCACATCTGCCGGGAGTGTTAACATGTTTTCAGATGTTAACTGTGATACGAATCTTTTTAAACAGGTCTTACCATCTTGGACAGGTCTTTATAATGACACTCAGGCTAGGTTTCACTCTTAAGATTCTTTTAATATTTATCGCAGAACAATTTCTAAATTGAAATGTTAATAAGGATCTGAATCTAAATTGAGGAACTGCCATCTTGGCCGGTCTTAATATGACCCGAAGCTAGGTCTTGTCCTTTTTAGATTTTGCCATTTTATTATAATGGTAGATCTTGCAAAAGGAAATGTTATTTTCCATTTATTTAATATTCCTTGTTTAGAATGAAAGTTTAAACTTAATCATTCCACTATATAAAAATAAAAGTATAAAGTTGCCCTAAGCGGGACTTGAAAGGGATAATGTTGTCCTCGTAGGGACTAAAAGATAATTGTGTCCTTATAAGGACTTATTAAGGAACGATCTTCAGCAAGAGAAGTTTCTTCTTTATTTTATTTCTGAGTGTCCTCTCCTTGGATGCTCGTTTCATTCTAGCCGCGGTACGAAGTTCAGCATTTCAAGGCTCCAGATGTGGAGAATTTCTATCACAGCTTCTTCGCTTGGCGGCGTATATATAAAAATTTGAAAGCAAAAATTTCAAGGTTAGGATTGAGAGTAACCCTATGTTAAGTCTAGACTCAGAAGGTCAAGAAATGTGCTACTGTGCCATTGAGATTAAACACGAAAGACTAGTGTTCAATTCACTCAATGTTGGCTCTGATACCAACCTGTCACACCCCGATTTCCACGTGTCACCGGTGGGCCCGGTGGGGGAGTATCGTGACGTGGTTGGCAACAAAATAGTCAAACAACACAATATTTAATATGCACAGCGGAAGCAATTTAAAAGATATAATACAACCGAATTTAATATTGTAATATCAAATGTCACAATATTCGGAAGTTTATCCACAGATGGATCGGAAACAAAATATGAAACAATAGTTCAACAGACTTCAGGCATCTTAAGCTTGCGAGACTTCTAATGATGCTAAGGAGAAATCCCAGCCAATTACGCATAGTACCTCCATTTAATCTTTTTGGGAAAATACGTCAGTTTACACTGGTAAATACAATCAACTGACTCATTTTGGAAAATGATTGAAAATTGGTTTGGATGCACGTGGCATAAATATTTTATTTAACTTGGGAGAATTATTTAATATTATAATCTTGTGAACGAATTACATGTTCCTTGTGCGTTCAGTAGCCCGGATCAAGTCCGGGTTAAAGATCAATAGACACACCACAATATTCTTTTGTGCACTGACGGGTGTACGCCTACACCCCGCGCTTAAGTCGTGGCCATTTCGTAAAATGATGCCAAGGATATCCGGGACATGGTCATTAACCCCCCAAAGGCTTTAAGTAACAAGACTGTTTAAACGAGCCGATCAAATTATTCAACTACCCACCAAACGATGGAGATTTGATGCCCGATCAAGCGGTATTCTATATACCGTAACCCAAGCCCGTATAGGGAAAATAAGTTAAAAGTATTTACCTGAGCAATGTATAAATCACAATAAGCAAACGCAAGTAGCTTTTACTGGTACTCCTAATCTGGAACGAAGGTTTATAATAACCTATTAGAATCCTAACGGGTCTTTAATTAAGCTTAAGCTTAGACCGGCTAGTTTCAAAGATACGGTTCGTACGCACGATTAAGCGAAGACCGGATAGAATGTGATTTAGACCCGACAAGTTCAGAAACTTTTTTAACATGGGAATTTCATACACATTCTGGATTTTGAGATAAAACCGATAAGGTTTGACCCGTTTAGGTTAGTTTATGTAAACTAGTTACATAAACCGAATCGAACGCGTAATATGCGTGACGGGTAATAATGAGAGCCATTTTCAGGTTTCCTAAGTTAATATGCTTCATATATGTTGTGACATCAGTAAGAGGTCTTTTATTATGCCCGAAATGAATTTAATCGCAACTATGCCCCGTAGGGGTAGTTTGGTCATTTTAAAGGTTGTAAAAGAGTTTAAGTGTCAACCTGAGTTACAGGCCTGATGTAATCAGCAAATATACTCAATTTTCTAAGTTATATCAGTAGGTTAAAGTACATAAGTGAAATTTATCAATTATAACTAAACTATGCCCCGTAGGGGTATTTTGGTAATTTCACTTAAGCCGAAAAGCTCAAAACTGAAGTCTGAGTTTATCAACCTTTGCTTACTGTTAAAATATTATAATTTGCCTCAAATATCAGTAGGTATCAACCCTTGTATGTTTAAAATAGTTATAGTACATACTATGCGTTAAAAACGCTTAAAAAGGCGATTATAGGCCATTTCCGGGTTTGATAGATAAATCTGATATTTTTATATTGCCAGAAGGCTTAGAATAATTTATTTATCATATGAGATCAGTAGCAAAAGGTTTGGAGTCGTTTAGATATGTAAAACTCATTTTATGGCCCCTAAGGGCAAAACCGACATTTACCGGATTAAGCCTACGACTATGAGTTACGCTCAGCCTAAAATTAATTAAAAATCTTTAAAATTCCCAAAATAATATGTTACATCAGTGGGTAAAGATTTGGATATCAAAAAGTAGGCTTAGCTAGGCTATACGCTAATTACGCCATTTTATTAACATAAAGCTTCAATTTTACGCTAACGATCATAACTCTTAACCTACACTTCAAACTGATGTCAAATTTTGCATACAAGTTTATATATCAGTAATTAAGGTTTCTACTCTTTTACTTTTCCAAAAATCACGTTTTAAGGTAATAAGGGCATAATGGTCAACATATGAGCAATTAACGGAATCATGCATAATAATTGGATAACTAATGATCCGAGGTGTATAATCACAGAGGGTTATACTAGCATGTAACCTGGTCCAAATAAAGCTCTTAGGTATTTCTAAGACATACCACAACGGGTCAGAACTGAAAGTCAAAGTATAAGTCAAACTATGTGACTTTCGGTTCCGAACCGGGTCTTTATAGTAAATTGTCGGGTTGAACATGTTTAGACATGTTCTTACACTAATTACCAAGTTATATTAATGATCAAACAGGTTATATGTGTTCTACATTGCTAATCATGCATAAATTGTAATTTAAACATCCTGTTGACTTTTTATTAACAAGTTTGACCCGACTTTTGATCTAGTTAGAGTGGTAATCAGGGGGAACCCTTTTAAGGGTTTATTACCCACATAATTACCTACTTAAAGGTACTTTTAATTCGAGATTGGACTAAGCCATTATTAATTAATGTCGAAGTCAAACCGTAATTACGATGGTTTGACTTTTAGCTAATTAACTAAGCTAAACTTAAGTAAAGAAAGTTAAGCAAACTTACAAGAGTCTAATGGTTGGTTAGGAAGGCCTGGAGAGTGCTCTTGTGCTCCACAATTGATCAGAAGATTGTTTGATGGATGAATGATCAAGTGTTGCAATTTGTGAGCTTTATATAGTGAACTAAGGCACCACAAAGTGTTGACAACTTAGTCTACTACTGACCACAACATTCCCACAGGTGTCCTATATGTTTAGGGGTTGTTTAGGGGCCAAGGGATATGAGGAAAACCGTTTAAAGTTCCAGAATCGCGTTTAAACAGCAAACAGCAACTTCTGTTGGAGCTGGGCACTGCTTGCGCACCGTAAGGCATGTGCTTGCGGTGCGCAAGCCTTCATCAGGGACCAAAATGCTTGTTCTTTGAGGATTTCAAAAGGGCAACCTCAATTTCCGACTTTGGGACCTCAATTATCAGTTAGGGACCTCCCAAAATGGCCTTGAACAGTTACATACCCTGCCATTATGAATTGTTTGCTTGGATTCTTTTTGAAAGTGCCGAACAATGAGGTTTACCGTAGAAATTTTCATAGAAACCTATCATGCACTTCGAATTCCATTATTGTCAATACATTTCTGGATTTACAATTATATTAGATGTTTAATATATAAATACTTGGGTCTTGGGATTTATAAATGAGGTCGTTCAGAGGTAAAAATTAACATAACGCCACTTTTAATCCTGCCAAAACATCTTTATTAAATCCGGGTTTACAACGCGTTTTGTCTTACTTGACACGTGTCGTTATATCATTGAACACGAATTTTCGAGGTGTTACACAACTTCCTCAACGTGTCAAATGAAATCTCCACTTCTATCCCATTCACGGTGCTGGTTAACTTCATTTGAGATGGCTTACTATACTAGTTGCACTTAAGAGTGGCCATCCACTCCTGAATTTCATCCTTGAACAAGTTCTTGTTATCTTTGTCATAGCAGTTTAACGCCGCCTCCCAACCCAAAGCACAAAATCTAGTAAACACATTGAACGGACCAAACTCCACCTCCCTAACTTCTCTTTCACAAATGAATGCAGCAGCTTTGTCTTTTAAGCGATTCATACGGTCATTGAACAATGTTGGCTGCCACTCTATCGGTTGGTCATCTAGTGGACCTGCTTCCCATACCGGCTTGTCCGCCGGATCCAAATCTATCTCTTCCTCTTCATCACTATCATCATCTCTTCCGAGATACGTCCGCTTCTTTGGTTGACTCTCCGCTGGCTGGCTTGATGATCCAGCATGCTCTTTTCCTTTTCAACCCATTTTCCTGTACAATACAATCACAACACACAAACACACACAAAATCAGTCCCCTTTATCCCAAAAATCCCCACACTTGCTTGTAACTATGGTTGTAGATGCTAGTAAACACAAAGTTTCATATGATATTTTCACAAAATTTGGGTATGACGCCTCTACAATGTAAAGGTTCCCAAAAGTTCAAAAATTTAGCATCACCCTACATCTACAACCATAATCAATCTTTCACTAACTGTTTCATAACATAAACTAAGAACAAGCAAGTGTGTGTATAACAAATAAAACATTAACCTTAAACTTCAAAATGCATCATCAAAAAGAGAATGAAAACATCACATACCTTGAGTTGTAGATGCAATAACACAAAGAAACACAAAAGCTTCAAAAACCCCAAAATTTTCGGCACCTAGGGTTTCAAAATCGGGCAAGAAAACAAGGTTTTCTTCCAAATCTGTACCCAAAATCAGAAAGCTCATGAAATTTTAGTCAAGTTAGACCTAAAACTCACACGATTTGGCCAAGAATTTAGAAAGATATGAGGATTTGAAGGTTGGAAGAAGTTAGGGTTCTATCGATTTTGTGGGGGAGATGATAATGATAGATGATATGTGTGGTGGGGGAAGATAGGCAGAAAACAAGTGGATGGGGAGTAACTCACGGGATTTGTTATTATTATTATTTTTTTTTATTAAAAGCTGAAACCGCTGCGCCCCTTAACTTTCCAGAGGCTACCGTAATTTACGGTAGCACCTGGACAAAAATGGCTATCGTAAGATAGTAGCGGATGGGCATAAGGGTTTTATTTTCCCAAGGCTACCGTTGGTGAGAGTGATGGGTGGTCCATAGGACAACCCTTAAGTGTGTTAAAAGACGAGTAAATTCTTCATTTAATCATGTAATTGTCTTGAATTAGATAACTACGATTGCTTGTGTTTCAGGTGCGTTTGGAGCTTAAAACAAGGGAAAACGCTGCTTTAGATGGGAACGGATTGGAGCGGATTACACAAGGATTGGAAAGAAGAACAAAGGAGAAGTTTCAGGGGTCCACCGTAAATTAGGTGGCTACCGTAATTTATGGTAGCTGTCACACCCCGACCACGTAAAACAACAAATCGTGGCGGAAACGTCGGGGAGTGTTGTAACAGAATCATTGTTTCATAACACATGGAAATTTGAAATTTTGTTTTATTGATTAAAAGAGTTACAATGTCATAACAACAAGGAAGCATAACATAATTAACTAGTCTTGCATCTTTTATTGTCACTAAGCCCGAGTCTGCCTAAGTGTATCTTGATCAATCCTATGCATCATTTCCTGAAACACATGTGAAAATAGGTACGTCAGCATAAAAAAGTCTGTGAGATACATAGGTTTTATTGATTTAGGATTCATGACTTGTAAGTTTATAAGAAAATGTTTATCAAAAGTAGTCATGAACCTTGTAAAATGTTTTATGTTTTATAAATCATATAAAAATCGATAAGGAAACAGATGATATAAAAGAGATATGTATGGTTAAGTAAATAACCAAGTAAAAATGAATTTGTATAAAATGTGTTGTTTGTAAAACAATGTTTTGTAAAGATATGTTAACTGTGTAAAATGTAATATGTCAAAATTGAAATGGTTTAAATAATGCTACGATATGTAATATCATAAAAGCACTTATATATAGGAAGTACCAGCGGCGTATCCACCATGCTTTTATCATATTACACACGTCTCGTTACTTAAATCACTTACCCAAACAAACCACCAATGTAAAAAATGTTCATGGATAACTAAATGTAATGTTTTAAACAAATGTTGAAATGTTATTGTGTGAACAAATGTAATGTAGAGTGAATAAAAAGCCTTTATTGATTAAAAGCATTTACTCGACCCTATAAGAAAGAAATGTACAAAACAATGCATTTGATAAATTATAATCAAAATTTATGTTTTGTAGAATAATGCATGCTTTACTGATACAAACATCTATGCGGTATCGTGAAAATGCATACATTCAAGCCTTGAGACTGTGGCGATAAACCCTTAAACAAATTAAAGGTTTATCTAAGTTATGTGTATCGAATTCGGTCATTCATTCCATCCAAACATACCTAGGATTTCAGGAATGGGAGTTGTCAATTCCTATGGTATTACTACCTACTAACGAACGGCGTAGCTAATGTTAATGAATGTATTTTTATCCCATTTAAACAAACCAAATGTCATACCAAAATGTAAGCTTGTTTTATGAAAATAATGTACTAAGTATGCAACAAATGAACATACATAGCATGAAATATAATGTACTAAGTATGTACTAAATGGACATACGTAGCATAAAATGTAATGTAAAATAATGTACTAAGTATGCACTAAATGGACATACGTAGCATAAAATGTAATGTAAAACGATGTACTAAGTATGCCCTAAATGGACATACATAGCAAAAACATAATGAAATCATGTACTAATAGTGTACTAATGAACATAGCAAGTATATGATATGAAAACATGGAAAACAAGAAAGTAACAAGTAGGCACATGTGTTTCACCCCAAAACGTTTGAAAAACAGTAAAAGAGGGGTCTATGTACTCACTTGAGGGTGCTTAGAAGTCTTGAACAACAACCAAGCAAAGCTAGAAAGATCACGAAAATCAAACGACACCTAATATAGGTAACTACGTTAATAAACGGACCTAAATTGGAAGATCGGATAGAACGAGGTTTCGTAAACCAAATGAGTATAGGAACTCATGTAATATGGTTTAACAAAGCCTACATCCTAAATCGAAACCTAACCTAAGTGCTTACGACCCAATACGACCCGTTTAGGTAGCTTACGCTACTTTAACGTGTCGTTCGCGTAAAACGCGTTCGGACCGCCTAATTAGTTCTATGACAAGTATTATTTGCCTTATCTTGTCTAATGATGTTACCTAATCAGTTTAGATGTAAAAATTTAGGTTACATATGCTTAAAATGAATTTATGCGTAAAAAGGGCATTTTGGTCATTTTCCTAAGGCATATAAACTACCTATCATACAACTAACTAAACGAAGTGACCATAAGGTATAACCTCGGAAGGTTATTCCCTATACAACTATGGTCACCTAATGTGTTTGGTCAGATCCTAATGATCGACCAAACGGGTCGGGTTCGAAAGTCTAAGCGGTTGTTTAGACCGCTTATCTTATGACCCTATATAAGCACTAAACCAAAAGTGACGAGTTAAACATGTTAGAACATGTTTAACAAAGTTTGAAAACAAGTTTGATATCAAAACAAAGGGTTTTGATACCTAAAGATAGTTTGGTTGAAAAATACGCATAAACGCGTATTTTGTCCGAAACTATGACTCGTCACTACACCTAATAAACGTGGTAATCAGTAGGTATAGTCACAAGGGACCATAACCATCGTGATTACGCTCACGTTGCGAAGTTCAAACGAACCTCGTGTTGACCAAAACGAGGTCAAAGCAGAAAGTCAAACACTGTTTGACTTTCGTGCTTAAAAACGCATAAAAGAACGAAAGAATACTTACAACGGGTCCAAGCTATGAGATTTGATCCAAAAATTCTCAGGTATGAAGCTTTGAGCTTCAACTTAGAGAAAATTTAGATCAAGGTATGAATGAAAATGGAAGTGGGGGTTGGGTATTTATAGAAAACTAAGAACCGTTAAGATCGTTCCTCGATAAACGAGCATCAATCTGGACCGTCCAAGTGGGCACAAGGTTTTGGAATACTAGGGGTGCCCCAAAACCATCAAATGGTATTGCAAATGTTACAAAATAGCCCCTAAACTTCAAGTTAAGTGCTGAAAATGGACCTGCCATTGCTGAAACTGAGTTTCTGCCCAGATGTGATGGTGGCGTGCCGCCACAGCCACACCAGATGGTGGTGGCGTGACGCCACTGACCCCCAGATTCAGCAAAGTTTGAAAAATGGCAAGAATGGTCCCTGCAACCCTTGTGAGCCATTTTTGATGCGTTTAAACCCCGTTAACCCATTTTCAAGGCTCAATAATGAAGTTTAAGTATGGGGAACATGAAATATGCTCAAAAACATCTCCGATGTCGGTTCGTTTGGTCGTACAGTTGCGTTGTTTGGCTAATTACGACAAAACACGAACGGACGCGAAAAACGATCCAAATTACGCGACGAATGGAATTTTATCATGCCAATCACTAAAATAAAATATTTTAATGATTACATAAATTTTTGGATGTCCGGATATACTCAGAACGTAAGATATGCGCGAAAATGCAAACTTATGCACTTTTTGACGCTTTTAGTCCCTGTTGATCAAATAAGTTTATCTTTGCGCACCAAACACCTCAAAGCCTATTTATAAGCTATGTAAAGGATATTTAGGGCATGTTTAACTTATGATCATATTCCGGAATGTCCCTTACAGTACAAATTGGCATACTTTCGCAGTTTGTCGAAATTAGTCCCTGTAAGCGAATAAACTTGATTTTGCCACACCAAAGCCTTCAAACTTATTTATAAGTTATGTAAAGGTTATTTAAGGTATGTTAAGCCTATGTCACTGTTCTGGAGTGTTTGTTGCATTAAACTGGTTATATTTACGCATCAGTTCGCGTATAACCTTCCAGAAAGCGATTTAAAGCTCGAAATTGAACAAGAATTGATATGTGCAGAAGATACACATATTTATACAAATCCCAAGTATGAAATACAATATTTCATTGATTTGGTATTTGTTTGATGGCCGTGGAGGCACAGGTGTCACAGTCTCCCCTACCTCAGGAAATTTCATCCCGAAATTTATTTAGAGGAAACTTGTGAGAGTTTGAAACATGAAGTTGAAAAGATCAAACGACACTGGTTAGAGTCCTGAACTTCTAGTAACTTTAAATAACATCATGCTTGCAATGTGAGAGGGACACCTATATACAAGTATATAAAGCGTTATTGGTGCGTCCACCGTACCTCCATTACATTGTTCATGTTTTGTTATTGTTGTCACTATCAGTTCTTACACATGAAAAATCTTACTGGGTTCCTGTGCAGTGAATTTCATAATTATGTACGTGTCCATAATTATGTAATTCCTTGCATAGTCCGCACATTGCATTTTATAATGTGTAGTGGAAAATCAAATGAACAGACTTGTGATGAGCGTGACTAGACCACCATAGGGTCCTTTTAATTAAATTGATAAATGATCTCTTTAAATAGATCACCAAGGAGTCTTTTCAGCTAAAGCATCACATGTCATTCTTAATGTAAGGACTCTAAAAAATGTCCCAAATTTACCCGTAAGTGAAAACCCGGACCCCTGAAACCCTAATCCATATCAAAAATCAAGAAATCAAGAATTGTGGGTTTCAGGCGGGCCGCGTAAGGGTTAGCTTAACCTTACGCGGGCCGTGTCAATGTTGGGTTGACCGGATAAGTGTTCCGGATCCACGTATAACCCATCTGGCAACCCTACCTCGTGACCCAGCAAACCTACGTGTAGACTAGGTGGCTAGGCAGGCCGCGTAAGGGTAAGCCTATGGCTCACGCGGGCCGCGACAGCCCCATATTTCAGCTATAAATAGCTTAGCTCAGGAGCTTTCATTCTGTGTCGAAACCAACTTTCAAAAACGAATGTATACTGCTCCAAATTCGAAAATACAAATAATATAGCAAGGTGCTGCTACGATACAGGGTATTAACTCGATCGCTGCTACGATTCAATGTCTGATTGATGTAAAACTATCTGATGGATGTTTAAGTGTTGCCCACATTAGGGCCATACTTTGTCATTAGTCGTGAATTCGACGGATGTTTAAGTATAGCACTTTGTCATTCATTGTGAGGGTTTTAGTCTCGTGAGTTATCGTAAATGCTGTATTAGTTACTAAACTAGTTTGTGTGCATTGTTATTTAAATTAGGTTACAAGGCTAATCAGTAGGCTAAGCTCTGTCCGATTAAATCTGCAATGTGAGTTATTCTCTTTTATCAAAAGTATTTACAATACTCCATTTTCAAAAGTTATAATTACAGGGAGTAAGTCGTGGTTATCTTGAATCACTGGCTAGTGGGGTATTGTGCACATTACTAATTTCTCACGGTTAGGCTAATAAATCCTAACAATGATAAATGTCACTACTTGGGGTGGGACTCAATAGTGATATGACCATCGTCACCAGGTGACACGGTGCCAGATAAAAATAAGATAGAAGCCATTGTAATCGCTCTTATGCTGTAATTTATAACCATGTGTCATTTTATCAAATTTGAATAACTCGCCAGCATTTCCCCGCTGATAAAATAATTTTAAAACATGTTTCAGGCGACCTGCTGTAAATCAAGAAAACGTGCTACGGAGCACTAACCAGCTTGAAGAGGTGGCTCAGTTAAAATAAATAAACATGTTTTATAAATCAGGGAATTTACTTATGAAATTCCTCTATTGTAAATTACGGGGTTTATCCCGCATTATGAATAAAATAATCGGGCATTTCAAGTTTTAAAAGATCCTTTTGAAAATCTTCCGCTGTCACATCATTTAATAAATACCACGGGTTCCTGTCCCGCGGCTCCTGACCGGGTAAAACCGGGGCTGGGGTCGTGACAGGAAAAGGTGGTATCAGAGCCACCGATTGAGCCACTGATTTAAGCCTATTAAGTATTTAAAATACTTAACTTTCCTGATTGCCATTTTGTAATTATGTGTTTTATTAACTGACTATTTGTTAGTTACAGTATGGGTAAGCAAAAGTTTTCAAACATCTATATTAAATTAGATAGTTCACCGAAAGATAAGGGAAGTTCATCCCAATCAAATTCCTCAAGATACTCAGCAGATACTGAGGAGGGAATATTTGTTCGTAAAGCACAATATGAGAAGCCACTTTCTCCTAATAAAAGAAGTTTGATTATTAGAAAAAGTCAAGAGAAAATAAAGAAAACCCAACAAAAAGTGATGGGTAATAAGGAAACTCAGGAAATAGGCAATAACCCACCATGGGAAGATGAGTTAGATGAAAAATGGGCAGATCTCTACATGTTAGCCACTGTAGCAGTAAATGTTAACCTCTAAACTGTTAACACCCCGATCCAGTATTAGTATCCATATTTTCCATAAGCCAGAAACTTTAATCTATTAAATAAACTACGAGTATATTTCAAAATTTAGTTGTAAAAAAAAAATAAGTTGTTTCAATAAAAGGGTTTGTATAATTACTTAGATTTTTCTGATTGCTTTTCAGTGACTATGTGAAAATTTTAACTTAAAATTTTGTGTGTTTCTTCATAAATGCTAAACAGCATGAATGAATTATCTGAAGCCCTTGAGAATCTCAATCTCTATCCTGTTAATATCGAAGTTTCCAAAGACTTTACTGGTTATTGTGCTGATATGGAAGAACCTATGGAATTTCAAGCTCCACCTCCGGAGAAACCCAAGCCAAAGAAAAGAAGAAGAATTGTGGGCTGGAGGCGTGTGCGCAGGAGGAAACCAGTAACTCGGAAAGTTGCCAAGGCGGTTGATCCAACAGATAAAGGAAAAGGAATAGAGGTAGAAGAAAGCTCCAAGCAAGAAATTGGAGAAAGCTCCAAGCAAACCAAGGAAATGACGTTGCAGGAAGAGCTAGATTTCATACTAGCAAGCTGTGATAACTTTAAGCCTGTCAATGAAAACCTTTTTACTTATCCTGCGGAAACCCAGCTTCTAATAAACTTGGAACTAGCCATTCCAGACCCTCTGATCCATATCCAACCTTTAGGAGAAATGGACGAGTGGTGGACCAACGACTGGCAATTTCAAAACCTTCTAAATAATCCATATACCTTTTTCCCTCAGTTCGACCCAGAACCTGCACCAAACCCACCAATGAGCAATGAGAACTTGGCAGAACTCCGCCATTTTGGCGAGGAACTAATGGATGCAGGAAACCGAATCCGGGAGGTAGGAGAACAAATCTCCTGGAAGTACGACGAAAGGGAACGTCGTTTCTAAGATACCAGTTAACAGGAGATAGAGTGGTTGTATAATAATAATATGATAATCAAAATAAAACATGTAAAATAAACAATAAAACTTGTGTAAGATAATCGGTTTGTACGGATGCCTAATATATATAAAATATCGAACATTGGAAAATCAACAAATTTGTGACTATATGGGTTAACATGATTATGTGTAATTATTTTTAAGTCTGGTTAATTCTTATGTGATACTAATTATTTATATAAATTAATTACCAGATGGCACACGCTGGTAATGAACCCGATAATGAAGTTAATCAATCTGAGCATAACAATGAAGATCACTTTCTGAATAGGCAAGATATCGAGAATATCGTTGCTCAAGGGATAGCCAATGCTATTCCAGCAATACTTGCGGCTGCTAGAAATTCAATTGAACCTCAACAAATTATTTCTAGCAAACGCACACACAGTGACAATTTCAGTAATAGCATAAAGGGAGGCGGTAACCATACTAGTAACAACAAAATTCAAGCTCCACTCCTTAAGAAATGAAAGCTGCAACGCCTGGTTGCACTTACAAGGAGTTTCTTGCCTGTAAACCAGTTGAGTTTGCAGGTAACGAAGGGGCAACTGCTGCACTACGTTGGTTAGAGAAAACCGAGGCAGTAATTACAATAAGTAAATGTGCCGAGGAAGACAAGGTCATGTACGCGTCGCATCTTTTCAAAGAAGGGGCGCTAGAATGGTGGAATACGGTACTTCAAGCCAAAGGAAGAAATGTGGCTTATGCCATAAGTTGGGAAGAATTTAAGCAATTAATAGAAAGAAAATTCTGTCCCGAATATGAAAAAGAACAAATGGCAAATAAATTCCTGAACCACCGAATGGTGGATATAGATTGTCGAGGGTATACTTCGACATTCTTCGAGTATGCGAGAGTGGTACCAACCCTGGCTTCGCCAGAATCGGTGCTTATTTCCTGCTATATTTGGGGATTAATTGGTGAAATCCGTGACTTTGTCAAAGCTGCAAGACCACGCACTATTGACGATGCTGTGTAATTAGCCAACACCCTAACTGATGGATTGGTACGCACAAGAGAAGAAACCCGGAAGAAGGAAGTAGCCCAAAAGATTACCCAGGGATTCCGTATGAGGAACTGTAGCAATTTCAAAAGGAAAGGAACTGGGCAATCTTCCACTGGTCCATTTTGCAATACCTGCAAAAGAAAGCATTTTGGTAGATGCAAGGGGTATTGCAATTTCTGCAAAATTCCGGGGCATCAAGAAGAAGATTGCAGGAAGAAGAAAGCAACAGTCTGCTACAACTGCGGAGAAGTTGGACATTTCAGGACAGATTGCCCGAAATTGGCCAAACCAACTGATAACAAAGCCAAACCTACAGAAGGAGCTACCAAGAAGAACGTAAGAGCCTTCCAATTGACTACTCGGGAAGCAGAATTAATTCCGGACGTGATAGCTGGTACGTTCTTAGTTCACAACATCTATGCCAAAGTATTATTTGACTCTGTTGCAAACCAAAGTTTTATAAATACTTCATTCTGTCAAGCTCTTAACTTACCTTTAACCAACCTTAGGCATATTTTTACAGTCGAAACGACAGATGGGAATTCTGTTAAAATAGATAAGGTTTTGCGAAAAGAAAAGATAGAACTCTTAGGTCATAAATTTTCTGCAAACCTATTACCTATGAATTTAGCAGGATTCGATGTGGTATTAGGAATGGATTGGTTGGTAGCAAACCATGCTCGAATTCTTTGTGATAAGAATTCTATAGAAATTCATACACCCACCGGAGAATTAGTGGTGATTACAGGAGATAAGCCACAAAAGCCATTGAAATTTATTTCAGTAATGAAATTGGCCAGTTATTCAAGAAAACAAGAAATGGTGTCACACCCTCAAAATACCACCTAGGGAGTGTCCCTGTTAGGCGTGTGACCACTAGCAATGAGCCACTAATTACATTGAATCATAAGTTTAAAATAAAGTTCCATCAATTAATAATGATAAAATCCCAATCATAAGTTATTCAAAAACCACAAGTTCAGCGGAAGCGTTAATGTAACATAATGTAAATACTTTTCGATCAATCATAAGAAATAAATGTTTGATAAATAATCCCATCCATATAACCATGACCACTCTCGCTCTCCAGCCAGCAAGCTCCTGTTTCAATCACCTAGCGACCTGCGAGCATGTAACAAGTGTATCAGACAAAGCTGGCGAGTTCACAGTTTTAGAAAACGTTTTTTACCAGTTGTATGTAAAACAGTTCACTGACAAATGCAAGTAATATTGTTAATATCTCAATTCCGAACAAGACGGCTCCTGAAGTACATGACTGCCCTTTCCCACGTACTCCTATCCAGTACTGGGCCCGACTGGGTCATTAGTTCACATCCGTCCTCTCTAGGAGCAGTGTGAGGGTGCCAAACCTAAGTAGCGCTACCAACTAATACCCGTTACCCTCCAGGTAACAACATAAGGGACTTACAAGAATGATAGGTGAGAATATTAACCAATATACCCGTTTTTACCCAAAAGACTTATCCCTCCATGGGATACCCACTGACTGTCCCCAACCACTTGGACGCATGCTCGAATGTAGTGAACTCACCTTCGTTTTGCTCGGTTAGATTAAATGCTCGTTAAACAGTTGATCAATCAAATCCTATCGTGATTACCAGAGACAATCAGTTTCATGAATTCACAGTTCACACATCTAATCACACGTATTGCTCAAGCAATAAATAACCAAGCATATAATCATCACGCATGTCATAACAAGCATAGTTCATATTATCACGTTCATAATTACTGCTTAGGGGCACGTACTAGCATATCAATCACACGACTTTCGTTCACACTACACTAATAATATGTCAGAAACAAAACACCCCGCTGTACATAACCCAATCCGCAATACACAATTAATCAACATATTTCACGAACACATAAGCAAGACAATTCTAATGTGCAACCTAAATAAGACACCCTTAGTGCCCTCAATATTGGGTCGACTCAATTATAAGAGAAACTTAACACCCGGCCCAAGCATGTGTGTTTGTTATACATGAATGTGGAGTAATTAGTTCAAGTACATGTAGCCTAAGTACATTTGGCCCAAACAAATGACCCGCAGGCCGGTTCGCAGCCCACCCGACGTACCGGCCCCATACGTTCACTGCGTATATGTATATGGGCTCGGTGTGCAGCCCATATCCCAATCGTATTACCCGATGATGTGTGGCCCATTCAGATATATATATAGACCAACAGTTAACACCCTACCCGACCCAATGTATAGAGTCCAAACCCAAACCGAACACATATTACTCGTGGACTTTTAATCATAATATAATCTGGATTAAACGTATAGCCATTATCATCTAGCAAAACTCCTGACCAAACCTCACAATTGTTCCTCTAGTCAACCGAGAAAATCATTTGGCACAAATAACCATGAATATTTATAACTCATGTGCATCCATTTACTAGCATACTATAACCTAGATCATGTGCATCCATTTCCTCATGTCAGTTGATGATTGCAAACATTTATTCAAATATACATACATGCTAATCATTGACTAATCACACATATTATCCTTACTGACAACTTTATTAACATACATATATTGTTTGATTAGATGAACACATGGCCGCCACTTTTTAGTCAAGGTTATCATGAGGTCATTTACCTTCAATACTATTGGACCTTTTAAAACTACATATATATCCACTTGGTTATTTGGAATTTGAGAATTCAATGGACCACTTTATTCATGTGATGCATTCATCTAATAATCTAATCATGCACACATATTCATGTCACACATATCCATCATATATAATCGGATAATCTAATATCATTCATGCTACTTATCTTCGTTCAACATGATGTCTAACCAACAACACAATTTAAACAACGATTAACACACACCATAGCCGAACACATCCACATATATCAAAAGAATTCAATCACAACCATAGAAACTACACTAACCTAGTTATGGCGTGCGAGATAGAGCATGCGAGTCAAGAGGAGTGGAGCTCCGGATGTCAGGATTGCCATCAATCTTCAGGGAAATAAGAGAGAAAGATAGGGTTTTGTTATAACTTCTTCAACCACAGGATACGTGCCCTACATGTATACGTAATACTTCAAGGGTTGGGCTTCTTTCTATTGGGCTTGATGCTGTTGTTTGTGTGTATGTGTGGCCCGAGCTCTAGAACACATACAAGTTAGGAAGTAAGAGTGCGGTCAGGATTTGGAGTGTGACCCGGGACTCGCTTGGTTAAACACTGTATCACCTGACCCCAAGGTGACTTTCATTCGATCACAACATTCACAATGTTGATCAACTTTATTTATTTACCTGACGAGCGCAAAATTATAATTTACGACGAGACGTAATTAGAAGCGGTGAATAGCTGGAAACTCGAGTTGTCACAAATGGTGTATATGATTTCAGTAATCATTAACCCAAAAGGTACGGAACTCAAAGAAATTCCTGTAGTATCGGAATACCCAGATGTATTTCCAGAAGAACTACCGGGATTACCACCCAATAGGGAAGTCGAATTTAGAATTCATCTAATTCCTGGAACTACACCGATAGCCAAGGCACCTTATCGGTTAGCACCCACAGAAATGCTAGAATTAAAAAAGCAATAAGATGAATTATTAAGTAAAGGATTTATACAACCTAGTTCATCCCCTTGGGGAGCTCCAGTGTTGTTTGTAAAGAAGAAAGATGGTTTCCTGAGAATGTGTATCGATTATAGGGAATTAAATAAGTTTACAATTAAGAATCGATACCCATTACCTAGGATTGATGATCTTTTTGATCAATTGCAAGGAGCTAGATACTTTTCTAAGATAGATTTACGCTCTGGATATCATCAATTGAAGGTACAAGAAGAAGACATACCTAAGACTGCTTTCAGAACTAGGTATGGTCATTACGAGTTTACAGTCATGCCCTTTGGACTAACAAATGCTCCAGCAGCATTTATGGACATGATGAATAGAATCTGTAAACCGTATTTGGATAAATTTGTAATTGTCTTCATTGACGATATACTCATTTATTCCAAAAGTCAGGAGGAACACTGTCAACATTTGCATGCACTCTTAACTTTGTTAAGAAAAGAGAAACTTTATGCCAAATTCTCGAAATGTGAATTTTGGCTGCAAGAAGTACAATTTTTAGGACACATGGTGAATCACGAAGGTATTCACGTAGATCCTTCCAAGATAGAAGCAATCACCAAATGGAAGGTTCCGCAGTCAGCTATGGAAATTAGAAGTTTTCTAGGGTTAGCCGGATACTATAGACGATTTATTAAGGATTTTTCTAAAATAGCTGTACCATTAACTAAGCTAACCTGTAAAGCAGTTAAGTTTGAATGGGGATCTAGGCAAGAAGAGGCCTTTAAGATTCTGAAGCAAAAGCTAACAAAAGCTCCAATATTAGCTTTGCCAAAAGGAACAGAGGATTTTGAAGTATACTGTGATGCTTCAAAACTAGGATTAGGATGTGTACTTATGAAACGCAAGAAGGTGATTGCGTATGCCTCAAGACAATTGAAAAAGCACGAAGAAAACTATACGACTCATGATTTAGAGTTAGGAGCCATAATTTTTGCCCTTAAAATTTGGAGACATTATTTGTATGGAAGTAAGTTTACTATCTATACAGATCATAAGAGCTTAAGATACATATTTGGGCAAAAAGAATTAAACATGAGACAAAGGAGATGGATGGAAATCCTAAGTGACTACGACTGTAATATTCAATATCACGAAGGAAAGGCAAATGTAGTTGCAGATGCCTTAAGTCGTAAGTATCATGAAAAGCAAAAAGGAATTCGTGCTCTCAGGTTGAATCTACAGTTAGATTTAATGGAGCAACTGAAGAATATTCAAGAAATAGCAATCAAGAACGAGGCTGAAGGAATGAAAGGAAGAATAAAAGAATTAGAACAAGGAAGTGATGGAATTTGGAGATTCCATAAGAAACGAATTTGGGTACCTAAACAGGGAGAATTAAGAAATAAAATTTTAGAGGAAGCCCATAAATCTAGGTATACCATGCATCCTGGTAACAATAAGATGTACCAAGATTTAAGAAATAATTTCTGGTGGATAGGAATGAAAAAGGACATAGCTAGGTATGTTTCTAAATGTCTTACTTGTTCACAAATTAATACAGAACACCAGAAACCTTCAGGTCTACTACAACAATTAGAAATGCCTGTATGGAAATGGGAACTTATAACAATGGATTTTGTTACTAAGTTGCCCAAAACCAGAAAAGGTAATGATGCGATTTGGGTAATTGTGGATCGATTAACCAAATCAGCTCACTTTCTACCTATGAAAGAAACCTTTAATATGGAAAGATTGGCAAAGTTGTATGTAGATGAAGTAGTATCCTTACATGGAGTTCCACTCTCCATTGTATTGGATAGGGATAGTCGTTTCACTTCCCACTTCTGGACAAGTTTCCAAGAAGCAATGGGAACTCGACTAAAGTTAAGCACTGCATATCACCCTCAGACAGACGGACAAAGTGAAAGGACGATTCAAACCCTAGAAGACATGCTTAGGGCATGTGTGATAGATTTTGGTGGAAATTGGGATGATCACCTACCTTTAATTGAATTCTCCTATAACAATAGTTATCATTCAAGTATCGAAGCGGCCCCATTTGAAGCACTGTATGGACGAAAGTGCAGAACTCCAGTCTGTTGGGCAGAAATAGGAGAAAGTCAATTATCAGGTCCTGAAATAGTACAAGAAACTACCGACAAGATTACTCAAATCAAGGAAGGACTAAAGACGGCTCGAGATCGCCAGAAGAGTTATGCAGATAATCGTCGCAAGCCACTAGAGTTTCAAGTCGGAGATAAAGTACTATTAAAAGTTTCTCCTTGGAAAGGAGTAGTTCGGTTCGGTAAGAAAGGAAAGCTGAGCCTAAGATACATAGGACCATTCTCAGTAGTGCAACGTATAGGACCGGTCGTATATCGCTTACAACTACCAGAAGAGCTAGCTGGAATACATGATGTGTTTCATGTATCCAACCTCAAGAAATGTTTATCGGACGAATCTCTGGTAGTACCTCTTCAAGATATAGAGGTAAATGAAAAGCTAAAATTTGTTGAGAAGCCATTACAAATAGAAGACCGAAAAATCAAGTTTCTCAAGAACAAAAGACTAGTGCTGGTCAAAGTCAAGTGGAATTCAAGAAGAGGACCTGAATACACTTGGGAACTGGAATCGGAGATGAAGCGAAAGTATCCTCACTTATTTCAGTGAATCTCGAGGACGAGATTTTAAATAAGGTGGGAAGGATGTAAGGACTCTCAAAAATGTCCCAAATTTACCCGTAAGTGAAAACCCGGACCCGCGAAACCCTAATCCATATCAAAAATCAAGAAATCAAGAATTGTGGGTTTCAGGCGGGCCGCGTAAGGGTTAGCTTAACCATACGCGGGCCGCGTCAATGTTGGGTTGACCGGATAAGTGTTCCGGATCCACGTATAACCCATCTGGCAACCCTACCTCGTGACCCAGCAAACCTACGCGTAGACTAGGTGGCTAGGCGGGCCACGTAAGGGTGAGCCTATGGCTCACGCGGGCCGCGACAGCCCCATATTTCAGCTATAAATAGCTTAGCTCAGGAGCTTTCATTCTGTGTCGAAACCAACTTTCCAAAACGAACGTATACTGCTCCAAAGTTGAAAATACAAATAATATAGCAAGGTGCTGCTACGATACAGGGTATTAACTCGATCGCTGCTACGATTCAATGTCCGATTGATGTAAAACTATCCGATGGATGTTTAAGTGCTGCCCACATTAGGGCCATACTTTGTCATTAGTCGTGAATTCGACGGATGTTTAAGTATAGCACTTTGTCATTCATTGTGAGGGTTTTAGTCTCGTGAGTTATCGTAAATGCTGTATTAGTTACTAAACTAGTTCGTGTGCATTGTTATTTAAATTAGGTTACAAGGCTAATCAGTAGGCTAAGCTCTGTCCGATTAAATCTGCAATGTGAGTTATTCTCTTTTATCAAAAGTATTTACAATACTCCATTTTCAAAAGTTATAATTACAGGGAGTAAGTCGTGGTTATCTTGAATCACTGGCTAGTGGGGTATTGTGCACATTACTAATTTCTCACGGTTAGGCTAATAAATCCTAACAGTGATAAACGTCACTACTTGGGGTGGGACTCAATAGTGATATGACCATCGTCACCAGGTGACACGATGCCAGATAAAAATAAGATAGAAGCCATTGTAATCGCTCTTATGCTGTAATTTATAACCATGTGTCATTTTATCAAATTTGAATAACTCGCCAGCATTTCCCCGCTGATAAAATAATTTTAAAACATGTTTCAGGCGACCTGCTGTAAATCAAGAAAACGTGCTACGGAGCACTAACCAGCTTGAAGAGGTGGCTCAGTTAAAATAAATAAACATGTTTTATAAATCAGGGAATTTACTTATGAAATTCATCTATTGTAAATTACGGGGTTTATCCCGCATTATGAATAAAATAATCGGGCATTTCAAGTTTTAAAAGATCCTGTTGAAAATCTTCCGCTGTAACATCATTTAATAAATACCACGGGTTCCTGTCCCGCGGCTCCTGACCGGGTAAAACCGGGGCTGGGGTCGTGACAGGAAAAGGTGGTATCAGAGCCACCGATTGAGCCACTGATTTAAGCCTATTAAGTATTTAAAATACTTAACTTTCCTGATTGCCATTTTGTAATTATGTGTTTTATTAACTGACTATTTGTTAGTTACAGTATGGGTAAGCAAAAGTTTTCAAACATCTATATTAAATTAGATAGTTCACCAAAAGATAAGGGAAGTTCATCCCAATCAAATTCCTCAAGATACTCAGCAGATACTGAGGAGGGAATATTTGTTCGTAAAGCACAATATGAGAAGCCACATTCTCCTAATAAAAGAAGTTTGATTATTAGAAAAAGTCAAGAGAAAATAAAGAAATCCCAACAAAAAGTGATGGGTAATAAGGAAACTCAGGAAATAGGCAATAACCCACCATGGGAAGATGAGTTAGATGAAAAATGGGCAGATCTCTACATGTTAGCCACTGTAGCAGTAAATGTTAACCTCTAAACTGTTAACACCCCGATCCAGTATTAGTATCCATATTTTCCATAAGCCAGAAACTTTAATCTATTAAATAAACTACGAGTATATTTCAAAATTTAGTTGTAAAAAAAAATAAGTTGTTTCAATAAAAGGGTTTGTATAATTACTTAGATTTTTCTGATTGCTTTTCTGTGACTATGTGAAAATTTTAACTTAAAATTTTGTGTGTTTCTTCATAAATGCTAAACAGCATGAATGAATTATCTGAAGCCCTTGAGAATCTCAATCTCTATCCTGTTAATATCGAAGTTTCCAAAGACTTTACTGGTTATTGTGCTGATATGGAAGAACCTATGGAATTTCAAGCTCCACCTCCGGAGAAACCCAAGCCAAAGAAAAGAAGAAGAACTGTGGGCTGGAGGCGTGTGCGCTGGAGGAAACCAGTAACTCGGAAAGTTGCCAAGGCGGTTGATCCAACAGATAAAGGAAAAGGAATAGAGGTAGAAGAAAGCTCCAAGCAAGAAATTGGAGAAAGCTCCAAGCAAACCAAGGAAATGACGTTGCAGGAAGAGCTAGATTTCATACTAGCAAGCTGTGATAACTTTAAGCCTGTCAATGAAAACCTTTTTACTTATCCTGCTGAAACCCAGCTTCCAATAAACTTGGAACCAGCCATTCCAGACCCTCTGATCCATACCCAACCTTTAGGAGAAATGGACGAGTGGTGGACCAACGACTGGCAATTTCAAAACCTTCTAAATAATCCATATACCTTTTTCCCTCAGTTCGACCTAGAACCTGCACCAAACCCACCAATGAGCAATGAGAACTTGGCAGAACTCCGCCATTTTGGCGAGGAACTAATGGATGCAGGAAACCGAATCCGGGAGGTAGGAGAACAAATCTCCTGGAAGTACGACGAAAGGGAACGTCGTTTCTAAGATACCAGTTAACAGGAGATAGAGTGGTTGTATAATAATAATTTGATAATCAAAATAAAACATGTAAAATAAATAATAAAACTTGTGTAAGATAATCAGTTTGTACGGATGCCTAATATATATAAAATATCGAACATTGGAAAATCAACAAATTTGTGACTATATGTGTTAACATGATTATGTGTAATTATTTTTAAGTCTGGTTAATTCTTATGTGATACTAATTATTTATATAAATTAATTACCAGATGGCACACGCTGGTAATGAATTTGGGTAATTTGTTTGTTAACTGTGCACATGTATTTAAAGCACACCAGGTATCCAATCCGTGGATTTCATTCGGCACTTTAAATATTTTCAAGAATCTAACTATAAGGATAGGAAGATCTTAAAAAGAAAATTCGACTTCGATTACAAGGAATCGTAATATTCGAATTAAGGTATACAAGGGATCCAATTAAGGACTCCAATTTGAACTATAATCATCCACAAGGATCTAGTTGTGAAGGTAAGAAGATCCCATATGGATTTTGGGATTTGAAAAGCGAAAGGCGTTTCAAAACCTTGCACTAGACGTGCTTAAGTCGATATACGAGATAGAAAGCTTATGAAGTTGGGGTGCTACATATGCCAAGGCGACATGTGAAGCAGAATTTGAAGGTTAAGTTAATGTATGAGAGAAAATGTTTTTGAAAACTATGCATGGGGTTCTTTTTGAAACGTGTTTAATATTTTTGAAACCTTACATAATACTTTTGAAATCATAAAGTAGGTGTATTAGATAAGTATAAAAATGTTTTAAAATCATGCGAGATGAATTTTGAAATTATGTATAAGGTTTTTGAAAACATGAATGATGTTTTTGAAATCATGCACTTGATATATTAAGTAAATATACTATGTTAAAAATGTTTTCAAACTATATGAAATATTTTGAAATCATGAAGGTTATTTTGAAAACTTATACTGTGTATGTTGTTATGAAAACCAGAATGTAATGATATGGGTATGAGATTGAGGAATATCCTTAGTTATCAAACCAAGGATTTAAAGGCACAGATGTGCAAAAAGCACGATTACTCATAATGTCGCTTTATTTCCTGTACTTCGTTTCTTAGAATGAAACGAATACTTAAAATTTTCGAGGAAATCATGAGTGATTACTTGAAAGGGAGAATCATAAGAGTAGTTTGTTTAAAGAACATGGTTCTTTGATGTAGGTATCATAGGGAAATGCCATACACATATGTAACTACACTTGTACATCAGAATTGTGAACAACAATTTATTTATAAACAAAACAGATTGTTTCAGGGTTCAACAAAAGACACAAAAGCAATAGATACAAACTATTCAAAGTAGCAACATCTTCAAACCAGCCAATTGCTCATTTGTGGGTCAGATTTGAAACAGCTAGCTTTGGGCAATTCCTTTGGAAATGGCCCATCTCGCCACAGTTGTAGCAAGACCTCGGTGAAAAACAAGCTTGAGCAGGATTGTTGCTAGCTTGATTTGCAACAGCTTTGTTTTGGATAGCAAATCGGCATACGTCAACCAAATGTCCCCATCGTCCACAGTGGGTACATTTGAAGCGGGGTGTTTAATTCAGATGACGGCCCTTGCATTGATTGCAGAAAGGAGCAGTTCCCAAGTACGGCTTCTTGGCTGGTGGTGTTGCCACCTGGCTAGGTTCTGCTTGATTTAGTGCAACGACTGGAGGATTCTTTGAGGCTTTACGCTTCCTTGACCTTTTTGAAGGCTTGGCTTCTGCTTCTTTCGATGCTTCTTGGGTGGCTTCATTATTGAGACGGGACATGGCGATACCTAAATCCATAGACTTCAGGATTACTTCGCCTATTTGTTGGGCAAATTTGGCAGTTTGCTCGGACATTTGAGTGTCGCGGCGATGAAGAGACATTCTGGAGGAAGTGAAAGGCATAGGAAGAAACAAGTGAAATGTTATCGGATAATCAAAACAGAATGGAAATGCATAAAATTGCGATCATTTGTTTGTTACCTAAGACAAACAAATGAGACGGTGACAAATCAAAGTAAGCGGGTCATATTAATGCATTGCGAAGACATGCTTTAGCCTATAAGTGCACACTCACCCCAAGAGTTCCCAGGTAAGAGTGATTGGTCCTGTTATGTGGATTTGTATGAACACTCTAGCCTTAGACAGAAAACTCAGAGTACAGGCATCCACCCTTCCAGATTTCACGTGTTCACATTATAAGACCCAACTTTGACGAGATTTTTGAAACTTAGAGGGTTCAAAACCTAGTAATCAATCATCCTAGAACTGATGATTGGTTTTCAAAGCGGGTTTGAAATTTGTGTTCTGGTTGTGGTTGTCACTTAAGGATAAGTGACGATATTGTTTTAAGATCTAGACACAAGGATCTTGTGTTAGGGTCCTAGGAAGGTTATAGACTAGGTCAAAGCATTACTAATAACCTAATTCCCTATAACCATGAGCTCTGATACCAACTCTTTTGTCACACCCCGACCACGTAAAACAACAAATCATAGCGGAAACATCGGGTAGTGTTGTAACAGAATCATTGTTTCATAACACATGGAAATTTGAAATTTTGTTTTATTGATTAAAAGAGTCACAATGTCTTAACAACAAGGAAGCATAACATAATTAACTAGTCTTGCATCGTTTATTGTCACTAAGGCCCGAGTCTGCCTAAGTGTATCTTGATCAATCCTATGCATCATTTCCTGAAACACATGTGAAAATAGGTACGTCAGCATAAAAATGCCTGTGAGATACATAGGTTTTATTGATTTAGGATTCATGACTTGTAAGTTTATAAGAAAATGTTTATCAAAAGTAGTCATGAACCTTGTAAAATGTTTTATGTTTTATAAATCATATAAAAATCGATAAGGAAACAGATGATATAAAAGAGATATGTATGGCTGAGTAAATAACCAAGTAAAAATGAATTTGTATAAAATGTGTTGTTTGTAAAACAATGTTTTGTAAAGATATGTTAACGGTGTAAAATGTAATATGTCAAAATTGAAATGGTTTAAATAACGCTACGATATGTAATATCATAAAAGCACTTATATATAGGAAGTACCAGCGGCGTATCCACCATGCTTTTATCATATTACACACGTCTCGTTACTTAAATCACTTACCCAAACAAACCACCAATGTAAAAAATGTTCATGTATAACTAAATATAATGTTTTAAACAAATGTTGAAATGTCATTGTGTAAACAAATGTAATGTAGAGTGAATAAAAAGCCTTTATTGATTAAAAGCATTTACTCGACCCTATAAGAAAGAAATGTACAAAACAATGCATTTGATAAATTATAATCAAAATTTATGTTTTGTAGAATAATGCATGCTTTACTGATACAAACATCTATGTGGTATTGTGAAAATGCATACATTCAAGCCTTGAGACTGTGGCGATAAACCCTTAAACAAATTAAAGGTTTATCTAAGTTATGTGTATCGAATTCGGTCATTCCTTCCATCCAAACATACCTAGGATTTCAGGAATGGGAGTTGTCAATTCCAATGGTACCACTACCTACTAACGAACGGCGTAGCTAATGTTAATGAATGTATTTTTATCCCATTTAAACAAACCAAATGTCATACCAAAATGTAAGCATGTTTTATGAAAATAATGTACTAAGTATGCAACAAATGAATATACATAGCATGAAATATAATGTAAAATAATGTACTAAGTATGCACTAAATGGACATACGTAGCATAAAAAGTAATGTAAAATAATGTACTAAGTATGCACTAAATGGACATACATAGCATAAAATGTAATGTAAAACGATGTACTAAGTATGCACTAAATGGACATACATAGCAAAAACATAATGAAATCATGTACTAATAGTGTACTAATGAACATAGCAAGTATATGATATGAAAACATGGAAAACACGAAAGTAACAAGTAGGCACATGTGTTTCACCACAAAACGTTTGAAAAACAGTAAAAGAGGGGTCTATGTACTCACTTGAGGGTGCTTAGAAGTCTTGAACAACAACCAAGCAAAGCTAGAAAGATCACGGAAATCAAACGGCACCTAATATAGGTAACTACGTTAATAAACAGACCTAAATCGGAAGATCGGATAGAACGAGATTTCGTAAACCAAATGAGTATAGGAACTCATGTAATATGGTTTAACAAAGCCTACATCCTAAATCGAAACCTAACCTAAGTGCTTACGACCCAATACGACCCGTTTAGGTAGCTTACACTACTTTAACGTGTCGTTCACGTAAAACGCGTTCGGACCGCCTAATTAGTCCTATGACAAGTATTATATGCCTTATCATGTCTAATAATGTTACCTAATCAGTTTAGATGTAAAAATTTAGGTTACATATTCTTAAAATGAATTTATGCGTAAAAAGGGCATTTTGGTCATTTTCCTAAGGCATATAAACTACCTATCATACAACTAACTAAACGAAGTGACCATAAGGTATAACCTCGGAAGGTTATTCCCTATACAACTATGGTCACCTAATGTGTTTGGTCGGATCCTAATGATCGACCAAACGGGTCGGGTTCGAAAGTCTAAGCGGTTGTTTAGACCGCTTATCTTACGACCCTATATAAGCACTAAACCTAAAGTGACGAGTTAAACATGTTAGAACATGTTTAACAAAGTTTGAAAACAAGTTTGATACCAAAACAAAGGGTTTTGATACCTAAAGATAGTTTGGTTGCAAAATACGCATAAACGCGTATTTTGTCCGAAACTATGACTCGTCACTACACCTAATATACGTGGTAATCAATAGGTGTAGTCACAAGGGACCATAACCATCGTGATTACGCTCACGTTGCGAAGTTCAAACGAACTTCGTGTTGACCAAAACGAGGTCAAAGCAGAAAGTCAAACACTGTTTGACTTTCGTGCTTAAAAACGCATAAAAGAACGAAAGAATACTTACAACGGGTCCAAGCTACGAGATTTGATCTAAAAATTCTCAGGTATGAAGCTTTGAGCTTTAACTTAGAGAAAATTTAGATCAAGGTATGAATGAAAATGGAACTGGGGGTTGGGTATTTATAGAAAACCAAGAACCCTTAAGATCGTTCCTCGATAAACGAGCATCAATCTGGACCGTCCAAGTAGGCACAAGGTTTTGGAATACTAGGGGTGCCCCAAAACCATCAAATGGTATTGCAAATGTTACAAAATAGCCCCTAAACTTCAAGTTAAGTGCTGAAAATGGACCTGCCATTCCTAAAACTGAGTTTCTGCCCAGATGTGATGGTGGCGTGCCACCACAGCCACACCAGATGGTGGTGGCGTGATGCCACTGACCCCCAGATTCAGCAAAGTTTGAAGAATGGCAAGAATGGTCCCTGCAACCCTTGTGAGCCATTTTTGATGCGTTTAAACCCCGTTAACCCATTTTCAAGGCTCAATAATGAAGTTTAAGTATGGGGAACATGAAATATGCTCAAAAACATCTCGGATGTTGGTTCGTTTGGTCGTACGGTTGCGTTGTTCGGTTAATTATGACGAAACACGAACAGACGTGAAAAGTGATCCAAATTACGTGACGAATGGAATTTTATCATGCGAATCACTAAAATAAAATATTTTAATGATTACATAAATTTTTGGATGTCCGGATATACTCAGAACGTAAGATATGTGCGAAAATGCAAACTTATGCACTTTTTGACGCCTTTAGTCCCTGTTGATCAAATAAGTTTATCTTTGCGCACCAAACACCTCAAAGCTTATTTCTAAGCTATGTAAAGGATATTTAGGGCATGTTTAACTTATGATCATATTCTGGAATGTCCGTTACAGTACAAATCGGCATACTTTCGCAGTTTGTCGAAATTAGTCCCTGTAAGCGAATAAACTTGATTTTGCACACCAAAGCCTTCAAAACTTATTTCTAAGTTATGTAAAGGTTATTTAAGGTATGTTAAGCCTATGTCACTGTTCTGGAGTGTTTGTTGCATTAAACTGGTTATATTTACGCATCAGTTCGCGTATAACCTTCCAGAAAGCGATTTAAAGCTCGAAATTGAACAAGAATTGATATGTGCAAAAGATACACATATTTATACAAATCCCAAGTATGAAATATAATATTTAATTGATTTGATATTTTTTGATGGCCGTGGAGGCACAGGTGTCACAGTAGCCCCTGAATGTCTAAAAAGCCACCGTAATCCAGTAGAATCCCAGCGTAACAATTTGACAGCTACCGTAAATTACGGTACCTACCGTAATTTATGGTAGGCTCTAACGCAAAACTTGTAACTACCCTTTTTAATACCGTTTTCAAGTGTCTTTTGGGAAATCTCATCATTGGAGACGTTTCTCAGAGTTCCAGGGGCGATTTTTGGCTTGGGATAGTGTTTGTGAACAATTTCTAACATTTCGTTTTGTCTTTCGATTTGTATGAACTTTAATCTTGATGTTATGATGATCCACCAAACAATGTCCGGCTAAACTTTCGGTGATCATCTTGGGTGGAAGGTTTTCTTTATGACTTTTGTGTGTTTATCTTTATTTCTAGAATAATGAACTTGGTTTGTTTACTATGTTTGTTATGGTGCATGAATGTTTGATTGTAAATTGTTAATTGATGTTTTGATCTTAGTCTAAACCGTACGTTCTTGGTGTCGTCGACAATCGAGATATCGCGGGAGGGGTTAGGGTTGGATATTGGTTAATTGATCATCGGGTAACAACCTCGCATTTATCTAATCCGAGTACTTAGTTCCCTTTTATCACAACAAATGTTTATGCATGAGTCATGTCTATGTGACTCTTTCTAGTTGGATTTTCACACAATTGTTAATGGAAACCGGAAACCTAAGATGGTCATTCTCTCTTGATCTGTTTAACAACCAATCTTGATTTGCAATTAGTTTAGTAATTAGTTCTTAAAACCAACAATCAAACTCTTGAATTTTAATTTCTGCAATTTTAGTTTAATTTTAGTTAAGTACAAAACTACATAATCAAGATACTTTCCACAAACTCCCTGTGTTCGATACCCACTTGCTACTATCTATTAGTTGTAATTGGATTAAATTTGCGTGTGAGTACGACAACACGTCAAATTAGTCGGCATGGATTGGTTGCGTAAGAATCATGCCGAGATTGCTTGTCATGAGAAGTTTGTTCGTTTACCTCTTCCGTCTGGTGATATCTTACACGTCTATGGAGACCGACCTTCTAGGGGACTGAAGTTGATGTCGTGCACTCAAGCGAGCAGATGCTTACGTAAACAGAACTTTGCCTTCTTGGCCATGTGGTGGAATAAAAGGGAAAATTAAAGAACATAAGCGACGTTCCAGTAGTGTGTGATTTCCCTGACGTCTTTCCTGAAGATCTACCTGGTCTTCCTCCTCCTAGATCTGTTGATTTTCGAATTGATCTCATACCCGGCGCGACTCCTGTCGCCAAGGCTCCCTACCGACTTGCACCTTCCGAGATGCAAGAGCTATCTAGTCAGTTGCAAGAATTGCTCGACAAGGGATTCATTCGTCCAAGTACCTCTCCGTGGGGTGCTCCTGTGCTATTTGTCAAGAAGAAAGATGGTTCATTTTGTATGTGTATCGATTATCGTGAACTTAATATGCTTACCGTTAGGAATCGTTATCCTCTCCCTAGTATCGATGATTTATTCAACCAACTACAAGGCGCGTCCTGTTTTTCTAAAATCAACCTTTGATCTGGCTATCATCAGCTCCGTGTCCTCGAAGATGATGTACCCAAAACTGCATTTCGTACTCGTTATGGGCACTACGAGTTCGTGGGCATGCCTTTTGGCTTGACCAACGCACCCGCCGTGTTCATGGATCTTATGAATCGTGTTTGTAAACCTTATCTAGACCGTTTTGTGATAGTCTTTATTGATGATATTCTCATTTATTCTAAAACTAGAGCTGATCGTGCTCGTCATTTATGCTTGATGCTCGAGTTACTACGTGGTGAACGCTTATACGCTAAATTCCCTAAGTGTGAGTTTTGGAATGATGAAGTATAATTTCTTGGTCACATCGTTAGTAAGCAAGGTATTCATGTTGACCCTTCTAAAATCGAAGATGTGAAGAATTGGAGTACGCCTAAATCTGCGTCTGAGATTTGTTCTTTTCTAGGATTGGCGGGTTATTACCGTCGATTTATCTCGGACTTTTCTAAGATCGTCGTTCCTCTTACTTCATTGACTCAAAAAGAGAAACATTTTGCTTAGGGTCCCGAGCAAGAGGAATCTTTTCAGACTCTTAAGACCCTTTTATGTAACGCTCCTGTTCTTACTCTTCCTGATGGGAATGATGACTTCATGGTATATTGCGATGCCTCGAACCGTGGTTTGGGCTGTGTGCTCATGCAGCGGGACAAGGTTATTGCTTATGCCTCCCGTCAACTCAAGATACATGAGAAAAACTATACTACTCACAATCTGGAGCTTGGTGCAGTCGTATTTGCGTTAAAGATTTGGCGACACTGTCTGTATGGAACTAAGTGTGTGGTTTTCACTGACCATAAGAGCCTCCAGCATATCTTTAACCAGAAAGAACTGAACATGCGACAGAGACGTTGGGTGGAATTGCTTAGCGACTACGACTGCGAAATCCGCTATCATCCTGGCAAGGCAAATGTCGTGGCCGACGCTTTTAGCCATAATGCTCGTGTTAATACTATTCGTTGTTATCATACCTCTAGTGATCTTCATACTTGTATTCGTGAAACTCAATATTCGTCAGCAAATGAAGGAAGTCTAGAAGTGGAAATCCAAGGCGCTAAAATCGATCAACTTGAAACAAAGTCGAATGGACTTCAATATTACCTTAATCGCATCTGGGTACCGGATCGTGATAACCTTCGTGAGCTCATTATGAATGAGGCCCACAAGTCTCGATACTCTATTCATCCTGGAGCCGATAAGATGTACCATGAATTGCGTACGACCTATTGGTGGCCTGGCATGAAAAGGATATCGCTACCTATGTCTCGAAGTGCTTCACTTGTTTGAAAGTGAAAGCCGAACATCAACGCCCTTTAGGTCTTCTTGAACAACCTGAAATCCCTGTTTGGAAATGGGATAGTATCGCTATGGACTTTATAACTAAACTACCCCGTACACCTGCTGGTCAAGACAGTATACGGGTGATCATTGACCGATTGACCAAATCAGCCCACTTTCTTCCGATCCGTGAAGACTTCAAAGTGGAGAAACTTGCTCGAATCTATACCGATGAGATTATATGCCGTCATGGCATACCTCTCGACATAATCTCTCACTGTGATGGCCGATTCACTTCACGGCTCTGGCAAACTTTCCAGTCCGCTATGGGTTCTATTTTGAATCTTAGCACAACCTTTCATCCTCAAACAGATGGACAGACTGAGCGCACTATACAAACCCTAGAGGATATGCTCCGCTCTCGTGTTATCAAATTTGGTGCTAATTGGGATGTACATTTACCATTGATTGAATTCTCGTACAACAACAGCTATCACTCCAGTATCCAGATGGCTCCTTTCAATGCTTTGTATGGTCACAAGTGCCAATCTCCTCTCAGTTGGCATGAGATTGGTGATAAGCAACTTACTAGCCCTGAGATCATTTAAGAAACGATGGATAAGATTCTTCAAATCCATGATAAACTTGATCAAGGCTAGGAGCAGACAAAAGAGTTATGCTGATAAAAGGCGTAAGCCTATGGAATTTGGTGTTGGAGATCGAGTATAGCTCAAGGTATCTCCCTGGAAGGGAGTGGTTCGTTTTGGTAAGAAAGGAAAGCTCGCCCCTCGCTATGTGGGTCTTTTCACGATACTCGAAAAGATTGGTAAGGTGGCGTACCGACTTGACCTACCACAAGAACTTAACAGTGTACATCCGGTATTCCACGTATCTAATCTCAGAAAGTGTTTGGCCAACGAGGAACTCCTGGTTCCCGTCGAAGACTTGCAAGTGAATGAAACCTTACATTTTGTGGAGAAACCATTTGAAATCATGGACCAAGGTGGCAAGCGCACGCTCACCTTTCTTCCATTTCTTGTAAATTTCGGTATGTTTTACGCTGGATTCTTGTACATCTTTGTTCTATACACAATCCTCTACATGATTTTTCTTTGAAATCACACTTTCCACCATGAAATCTCTAAGATTTGAACTCTTGAGGATGACGTCATCATGGCGGTTTGTACCAAACAGTTGTGTGATGTCATTTCCGTCAAGATCTAGCTCAGATCTAAGGAATTTCATGTGTTTTACACCGAATCTTTACTAAATCTAGACTTTGTAGTTAAAACTCATGTTTCCTCCTTCTTTCTTAAAGTTTTTACTAAAAACGGTGGAATCCGGACCCAAACGGGCTGTAGACTTGATGAATAGTCTAGAGTCGACTCGGGAATGGATTATCGCCGGAGAAGATGACCGGAGTACGGATTCCGACATGAAAACCGTCAAGAATAGACACCTAATCGGACGGGGTGATTCCCATCCGATCAGACAGGCTGAGCCTTGACGTGTTTACCATTGTCCCAATACGTACCATGCCGTCATCATTAAACTCGAGACTTAGAAATTTTACAAGGTTGCAAAAGGAACGAGTTCACCTCAATCGAATGGCAATCCGATCGGACTGCCATCCGATCGAACATCCATCCGATCGAAGTGGCAATATGACTTATAACCTTCAAACACTTGATCTATTTTGAATTAGAAACTTTGAACTTTGGAAACTTGCACACGAAGGGTCATTCGACCGAACGGCCATCCGATCGGATGACCATCCGATCGAAAGCCCTGGTTTTGAACACTTGGTATGAACATTTAATCATTTTTGGAAACTCGGTCAATGGATCGAATGACCATTCGATCGAATGGCCATCCGTATGGATGACCATCCGATCGGATGGCGATCCGTCCCAAATCACATATGTCATCCGACCGGATGGCTATCAGATTAGGTGATTGATCCGACACTTGCACGATTCTTGTATTCTGTCTGACACTTATCTATTGTACTCTAACCAGGCTAATCCTAAGAGCTCCTTTTGATCCAATAACAGTGTTACTGTTAAGCAATCACTGTGAGTATACTCGATCCCTTTTCGTTTTAAACTTTTGGGATGTAACATGTATTCTATGAAACTTGAAACTTGATACTTCGTGAATCTAAACTCTATCCTATGTGAATGTGAAACTTGTGATTCTTGATTCTTGATTCTTTATGCTATGTGAACGTTTAATCCCTGTGTGTAGTTCCGCCCTAACAATAGTAGCGCTATAGGAAGATGCACCTCCCCGTTATTCTTGGGGGTATTGTTAGGAGGATTCTAGTTTTCCTTGAGTCTAGGGAAAACACCTAAAGCATCGGGACACTTGGGCTATCACTTGGACTGCGAACACTGGCATGGCTGAAACTATTTTTATCGTTTACATAATGGATATGAGTTCTTTTAATCTATTATGCTATTTACTCAAACTTGTATGCTCGCTAGTACGTTTTTGTACTGACTTTATTTTAATACATGTTGCAGGTTGATAGGATGCTGATTCTCAAGAAACAAGCTAGGATTGATGCTTAGAAACTTGCCTAGTTAATCTAGAAACTTGAAACAATGTTTTGTTGCTGTATTTGGTACTATGGTGCTGTGTTTGATGTTTTAGACAATGTTATCATGAAACTTAACTAATTACTATTGAAACTATTAGTGTTATGGAAACTCTTGAGCAATCTGAACGCTTAGTGCCGCACCCCGATGTTTCCGCCATCGGTTGGGGTGTGACATCAATCTCTTCCTCCACTCACCGTTAGCTGGATCTCCTTCAAAACAAAACACCGGTGACTTGCCACAAGGAGGGGAATAGGGAGGTTCTCCTTGTAACCACCCTCCGGCGTGAGAATAAGTACTGTTCCAAGGAATAAGTGTGTGCTAAGAGTAAAGAGTGAGAGAGCAGAATCCTTAAACATGGAGGTGGAGTCCTCTATTAATAGCCGAAGGATGAAGGAGGTGGAGGAGGAGGAGACCTGCCAGCTAGCCAGTGGTTGCCAGCTGTCCGACCAAGGGGAATATCCTTTCTGTCGCCTCTGCTGTCACCAGTCTAGTGGATGACGTGGTGCGCGCTTACTCGTTCCAGCTAGGCACATGCTAATATTGGTTGTCGGTCTGTCCTCCAAAGATCCTGCAGTCGTGGTTGGCGTCCATCCATAGGTGTCGCGTGCTGTCCTTTTTGTCTGAAGGAGCATCTTCCTTGTCACTGGCGATTCCTTCCAGAAGATTCTAGAAGTTGCTGGATGCACTCGAGTGATGTGGACGCCATGCTGGAAAAGTGGTATGGTCCCCGTACCATGTGTGCACTGATTTGGGACCATACCTCTTTAAGCATAAAAATGTTATACAACGTAGAGATACAATACAATTTTTTGGGTTTTTTTAGTTGTCATATTTTATATAGCAATGAGGTACTCAAATTAAAAATAAAAAAAATGCTTGATTTTGTGGTGCTTTTTTTAAAAACAATGTCGTATAAAAAAGCTATGAACGTTTAAAAAATGGGGGAGAGGGATATGCATGTGCCTTGCATGTGGAGAGAGAATACTGGGAGGGGTTGAAGTTAGGTTTTTAAACGAACCGAATGTTCAGCAAACAGTTCGTGAATCGTTCGGCGAGATGTTCCCATTCGATTAGTTAAATCAACGAACATGAACAGTTGTCTCGTTCGCTCAATTGTGTTCGTGAAAGTGTTCGTGAACATTCTTTCATTTGCGTTCATTTATGTTCGTTAGTTTGTGTTTTAATTAAAGATTTTTGTACTTTCATATATTTTATCTATGTTTTTTATATTATTTAATTTTTATTTATTTTATTACCCTAACAATTAAACTAGGAAACCTTATTTACACATTTTTTAAGCACCATTCCCCTTTCCTTTCTCATTATTTACATTGACGAATACGATAGACATCCATTCCTGTAACGCCTCATATTTCCGTATTCCTATTTTTAGAAAGTTCGTATTCGCATTCCATTTTTTAGAAACCTTACATTCATATTTCAATATCAATCTCACAATCCAAGGCGTTAATCTTAATGGAATTCAAATTTTATATTTATCATGTTAATATCCACACTTGTTCGTTATCCAAACCACCATCCAATACACGTTTATATGCGAAACCGAGGCTCATTATAGTTTTGGAACGTCACTTATGCGTACATCACACTTGCATCATAGTTTGGTATCCTTACCATGCTTCAAAAGTAGCAAAAACACAACTTTGTAACTCAAATATCAAACAAACCAAATTTTAAGGGCCAAAGTGTGAAAAACCAAACTTGGGCGGTGAAAGAAGCACCCCCCCCCCCCCGCAGGCAAGTAACCTCTTGCTTGTCGTGGGGCGCGAACAGGCCTAATCCACAGAAAGTTGTTTTCTCAATCCGGGTTAGTCATCTTTCTCACCTCCTTTCTTCCCGAATCACCTTCCAACTCATTTAAACTCTAACCATAATCAACCACTATATAACCAAGCCTCCCACACCTCCATTTCACTTTTCCAAACCCTCAAACACTCTCGTAACACTCTCAAATCAGCTGAAATCACAAGTTTGGGCAGATTCTACTTAATTTCAAAAGTGAGCGTCCACCACACTTTTCTTCATGTTTCTTCATATTTTCTTATTCTTGAAAGCTTGGAACACCTCTAGGAATGTTTTCCACAGTTTTACCATGGTAAACTAAGGTGAAACATCACCATTTTGAGGTCCAACTTTTTGTTTTGATGCTATCCTTTATAAACTTTTCATAAACTCAAGCATCTTGTGAGAATCTTGCACCTGCCATACTCCTAAACAAACCTATGGTTATGGGGCTTAAGTATGGTTGATTCTCATAAGCTTAGAGGACTAAAAACATCCTAAACTTTCTATTTTAACAAGGTTGTAAGTAACCTACAAGTGTTGAGACCATCCAAGTTCATCATCTTCAATATGATGAAACTTGTGTTTTGGTGAAAGTGTGAACCATGGAAGCTTTGGCTCCCCAATCTTGTTTCACTACCCCACTTGTTGATTTGTTATCTTCATGCCACTAAGTCTTAAATGATTTCCATCAAAGGGACAAGGCTACATCATGTCCCCAAACACTTTCCATGTTTGGGATGCACGAATCTAGCTAGCTCAATTGGTTGTTTGTAGATTTAGTAGGTTTTAATTCTTATTATTATCATATTCATGACCAACCGAAATCATTGACAAAGTTGATGATTTTGTGCTTTGGTGCTTTGGTAAATCATATAATGAGGTTAAATGGATGGAATTCATCCTACCTCCTTGCATGGCCATTCTCATGGTAGTTTAATTTACATTCATAATATGTTAACTTTTAAATTCCGAATTTAATCTGTTAAACAAAACCACAACTCACACGCCCCCGTTTCCTTCTTATGGTAACTTCGATGTTCTAAAAAACCAAGAATCGTCAAACTCACTAAGTGGAATCACTTCGCAAACCGTGAGTATACTTGACCCTTTTTACGCTTTAATGTACTTTTGGTGTAACATGTATAAACTATCAAAACTCACAATACACACAATCAAAAAATATTCAATCACTCAATCCACCAAACATGCTATTTGTTATGCGTAGGTTGTTTATGCTAGAATACTTTCATGCACTCTATTTATCATTAACTTAGATAGTCCACTTTAACAATTATGGCGCTATAGGAGTAGCACACCACCAGTCGGGGTATTGTTAGGTTATCATACTTTACGGCCTCGATCACTTTGGTGTCAAAGGGCGCACATTAAACTTAACAGTCTCGTTCACTTCAGTGACGAGGGATGCACATTATTCTAGTGGACACTCGGGTTTGGCCTATAGTTATGCATGCTAGCTTCAACTTAGTATATAAATTGCCATGTTGGATTTGAGACAATCTTTTATACGTATGCTATGTAATCAAACCTGTATACTCGCCAACTTTGTGTTGGTTTTATTTTAATACATGTTGCTGGGAAACGTATGTTAAAGCTTGAAGAAATCTATTTAGGATGGATTTAGAAACATACTTAAATTCTTTATTTGTAATTCCAACTAGTATTAGTTTAAGTTACAATTGTTGCACTTCTCTATTTAAAATGATAACATTTAAGTTTAATTAATCAATAACATATAAAAATATAGAAAAATAAACAAAAGTTATACATATACTACTTTTAATATGCCTTCCGGTCTTTAAAATATTAGAAAAATCAAAATAAAAAATATGGATATATGCATAATTTTGTTTTTGTTTTTTCAGGTTATCAATATTAAAAAAATAAAAAATAAAAGAGTAAATTACACGATTTGTCCTTTAACTTTACATTAACTTGCACCATGTGTTCTTTGTCTTTAAAAATTACACCGAATTTTATTTATTTGAAACTTTTGCACATCACATGTCCGTTACACTAACCTCCATTTATTTTCTTGATTAAGACCAATCATGTGCTCCTTATGTGAGGGGCAAAATTTTCATTTTATCATTTTTGTTTAAATTACATGTATTGTCCTTTAAAAATCTATCGCAAGTTAATATATGCAACCCATTCAATCATCTCACCATCTTCTCACACACAACCATCTGAATTTATACCCTAATAATCCTCACACGCACCATGGACAATCCTCCAGAAAATGGACAGAGGTATACACTTTACAGGTTAGATAGGTGGAGAGAGGTTTTTAAACTTTTTTTGTGCAGGTTTTGATCACATTATGTGGGCTATTGACAATGATTTTTTAACAAATAAATTGCATACCCCAAACATGAAAGAAAGTTTTTACCAAATAAATTGCATACATCAGGTTTTTACATCATGTAGCTATTGATAGCAGGTTTTTACCAACCGCAACAAAAAAATGCATACATTATACAACACTTGCAGTTGCAATAATTAAACACAATTTCATACACATCTTTCATACAAAAGAACTAGAATAAACACACACACACACATATATACATGTAATTTACATTAAAATATCAAAATACAAGTTTTGCCCTCACGTGAGGGGCACATAACTGGTCTTAACCAAGAAAATGGGTGGGGGTTAGTGTAAATGACTTGTGGTGTGCAAAAGTTCCAAATAAAGGACACTCAGTGTAATTTTTAAAGACAAAGGACACACGGTGCAAGTTGGTGTAATTAACGGACAACCCGTGTAATTAACTCAAAATAAAATAAAGTAAAACAACAAGCCGACTCGATTTTGGCTTGAGTTGGCTCGAACATTATACCAGTTCTGCTCGACTTTTCAGCTCGATTAAATAAATGAGCCGAGCTGAGCTAGCTTGTTTAAGTTCGTGCTCTAGCTCAACCTGGTTTGGGTCGACTACAACCCTAGTTTTAACTCAAGTTATAAGGGGACTCGCAATGGAGTTCACATCTTCTTCATACTCAAATTATAAAGAAAAGAGAAAATTGCTAAATTTGTCCCTGAGGTTTTACACAAATTGCTAGATCAGTCCAAAATCAAGATTTGTTGCTAAAACAGTCATTAGCCTTGTTTTGTTTTGCTAATACAGTCCAAAAAACAGACGCCGTTCAAATATAACAGTTGACAGGGGGCAAAGTTGTCATTTTCCCTTTTAAATATTTTTTCCATTTATTTTATTGTCTTTAAAACTCTAATGTATATAGATAAAATTGCTAAATTCGTCTCTAAGGTTTTACACAAATTGCTAGATCAGTCCAAAATCAAGATTAGTTAAATGAACAAACATGAACAGAGGTCTCGTTCGTTCGATTGTATTCGTGAACGTTCGGTAAGGTGTTTGTGAACGGTTCATGAACACTTACAGAACGAGATTTTATGTTCGTGTTCATTAAGGAAATAAGCGGGTTCGCGAACGGTTCACGAACACAAACGAACACAAATAAATTTGGCGAACTCGACGAAGGGTAAAGATAGATGGCCTAGAGAGTAGCACTTGAACTTGAATCCCTTATTGTGGAATGGGAGTCGATTGTATTTGCCGATGTAAATAATGAGAAATGAAAGGGAAATGGTGCATAAACAAGGTGAAAGAGGGTTTCCTGGTTTAATCGTTAGGGTAATAAAATAAATAAAAGTTTAATAATATAAAAAGCACACATAAAATACATGTAAGTACAAAGATCTTCAATTAAAACACAAACATACGAACATAAACGAACGCAAATCAATGAATGTTGACGAACACCTTAGCGAACGTTCACGAACACAATCGAACGAACGAGACCTCTGTTCATGTTCGTTCATTTAACTAATCTTGATTTTGGACTGATCTAGCAATTTGTGTAAAACCTCAGGGACGAATTTAGCAATTTTCTCTATATACATTAGAGTTTTAAAGACAATAAAATAAATGGAAAAAATATTTAAAAGGGAAAATGACAACTTTGCCCCCCTGTCAACTGCTATATTTGAACGACGTCTGTTTTTTGGACTGTATTAGCAAAACAAAACAAGGCTAATGACTGTTTTAGCAACAAATCTTGATTTTGGACTGATCTAGCAATTTGTGTAAAACCTCAGGGACAAATTTAGCAATTTTCTCTAAAGAAAATGTGAGATTTTGTTCATTTTCATTTTTATCCTTTTTCATATAAGAGTTTTCACAAGAAAGGATTTGGTGCTAGTTCGTGCCCTTAGGTGGAAGAGAGGAAGGGGCGTCTAGGAACGTTATAGACATGTGAGGTGAGAGGGAGCAGAAAGTCTTTGATCATGGGCGACGACGAACGAATGGAATGTGCTTCTGTGAGAAAGAGAGCATAAAGAGGGAAATACGTCATTAAGGAAGAGAGTTGTGTGTAAAGATAAGAACAAATTACTAAGATGACTTAATCCATGAAGACCTTGTTGATGGGTCTAGTTTCACTTACTTTCAATAAAATCATTTGTTTTTTAAAATTGTTGAATTCCATAAGAACATTTGTTTTTTTAATAATATTACGTTTTATAAGAAGCCATTAAACCATTGATGTGGCATTTGACTATTAGACTATATATTTTATGGATGCTTGTGAGGTTTAACGTTAGAGAAGCTCTATAGCAAAATAATTTTGTTGTTGGTACAAATTAAGAGTGTATATGAGTTGACATGTTCATAAGTTAGGGGAAACCTGCTCACTAAAAGTCCAAATCAAGTCGAACTTACACTAAGTTGAGCCTAAAATGGAACCTATTTAATAAACAAACCAAGACCCACACTTCACATGTCAAATTTGACTAGACCTATGAGTTTAAACGAAGCTAATGCTTAATAATGCAATAAATATTGTTATATATAGTTATGATAAGATAACTAAATAACACATACTATGTTATATATAAAATTATATTCTTAAACAATTTCATATGTAAAAGAAAGTTAAGCCGAGCTAAACGCGAGCTTGAAAGTTATAAGTGAGTCATGTTCGAGGTAGTCTAAGTATGAGCTCAATTAACTAATTTAATAGATTTTAATTTGAGTTTGAATCATTTGAAGCTCTACATGTAAGCCGAGCTAACCTCGAACTTGAAAAATTATAAGTCAGTCATGTTCAAGTTTCATATATAAAGCTTCAAACAATCTAAACTCAAATTAAATTAAAATATATTAAATTAGATAATCGAGCTCTTACTTAGACTAGCTCAGATTCAACTCAACTCGTGACACCTATTCTTTACAAACACAAGAAGTAAACGTACCATCTAAAAAAAACTAAATCTAGAATATGGGGGTGTTTGGGTTAGCTTAGGCAACTTATGACTTATTGACTTATAAAAGTTAATAAGTTGTTTTTTGAGTGTTTGGGTTAGCTTGTTTTGGAGGGTTTTGTGTGTTGAGAAGTTATTTTTAAAAAATCAAAACTTCTAACTTGTAACTTATAATTTATACAAGTTAATAAGTCATTTTTTAAAAGAAATCCCAAGCACCCACTATGTATATCTATACTTTCTATAAAAGGAGAAATCCCAATGACATAAGAAAAGCTGATGTGTCAGCTGGAGAGGCTGTCCAACAAGGCTTTTGTTATGTTATTTTTACATCATAAACCTGAATATATAAAACACTTTAAAATACATTTAATGTTCTATCAAACCACTGCCTTGTGTATTTTCAAATGTTAAAGGTCTGGCCCACATTCCAAAGGACAAACCACTGCCCATCTACGAGAAAGTAGCACCTGGTTCCTTTGGCAAATGTATACTTAGCAGCAGCAGTTGTTGTTATCTTCCGTAATTCTTTTAGATCAGCAGATGTTTAACGCTAAGTACCGGGAAATTCAAATTCAAATATGCATGGGAATAAGTAATTAGCAATTAATGCATGTTACTCAGAAACTCCTGTCAATCATCCTTCTTATATAAGGCTTTTCTTCTCATTTCCCTCTTCATATTTCATCACGCTTTCATCTTCTCTGATTTTGAAATTTGAAATTTAATCACAATCCGAATTCTGAATTAGAAGCATGTCAATATCAGTTGACAGTAATAATCTTAGTTTTGTTAACGATTTGAATCCTGGGAAGGATATGTGGAACATGAAGGCGAGAATTCTTCGAAAATGGAATCAGGGTTACAAGATGGAGATCATCTTCATTGATGAGAAGGTAATTTGTATCTCTGCTTTTCCGTTTTATTATTATTTTAGAAAATGTAGTGTTGTATGCTAAGAAGATACTTTCTTTAAATGTTCTTCATGGTGCTAAGATTCAAGCAGGTATTAAGAGTCATCTGATACCTGTTTTTGATGGACAACTGCAAGAAGATGCTCTTGTGATTCTTTCGAAATTTGGTGTTGGTGAGAATAAAGATTTATATAGAGTAGTAGTGCAGCCTTATAAAATCAACTTTTATAGATGCACGACTGTTACTCCTGTGAGAGATTGGCAAGGTGTTGAGTATGGTTTCAATTTCAGAGCTTATGAAGATATTCTTCAAGGAGAGGCGTTAAACGCTTTGAGTGTTGGTAGTGTATATTTTTGTAATCATGTCTTGCTTGTATAATATTAGAGAGTTTTACTTATATTCTTGTATAATGTGATCATATAGATGTTGCTGGATTTGTGATTTGTTGTGGAGATCTTGAAATCTTTGATCGACCTCCAAAGGAGACTAAGAAGATGAATTTCGAGATTGAAGATTTGGAGTAAGTTGTTGTTTATATGTTCAGTCATGTACTACTGATCATTAAATGTATTTATTGATGTTAATAAATAAGATGAAGAATGTTTGTATTTAATGTGAGATCATGGTAATGGTAATAAATGAGATTTATAGTGTTTGTATGTAATGTTGAATCATGGTAATAAATGAGGTCTACTGTTTATTCTTAGTAAATATGGTAGTTAATTTATGGCTCATTTGCTACTTTAATAAATGTTATACCTGGTTGATTTTTTGTTTTTATTCATTCAATGTTGTTTTGATATGAATATTCTTTTCATGTAGGGGTAAGGTTTTGCGGTGTACTGTGTGGAATGATTATGCTCTGCAGATTAAGGACTTCATTTCTAAAATCTCACCTCATGAGCATGTGATAGCTGTTATACAGCATGGAAAGTGTAAGGAATGGAAAGGTATTTTTGTAAAAAATTTCTGCAAATCATAACTATACTGTTTATTTCTCGCAATATAAAGATAGGTATACATTAAATATGTATATACTTTTCCATGTAGGTGAATATACTGTTCAAAGTGATAAGTTTGCAACACGAATTTTTCTGAATGAAGAAATTGATGAAGTTGATGAGCTAAGGAGGCGGTAATTTCTCAATGTAATTTGTATTGTATATAGATGTTCAAGTCAAATACTTGGTTTCATCTCATTTGTATACTAATTCTAATCATTTGGGGTATTCAAAAGGCGTATACTGAAGTTTGGACAAGGGAGTGGTTCTACTTGTCAAACGATACTATCGTCTCAGAGTGTTTTTCCATTACATAAAGAATTTGTAACTGAAGGTGTGAAGAAACATGTTGATGAGATTAGCGAGATAGAAAAGGTTTCACATCTTTGTATATAGTTTGGTTATTTGTTTGGTTTGTCACCTGCGTGTTTTTACAGGAAGTGTCTTGTGTTTTTACAGGAAATGTCTTGTGTTGTGGTTGCGACAATTAAGATTGTGCAAGAAGAGTATGGTTGGTTTTATGCTGGCTGTCGTAAGTGTTTCAAGAAGGTGATGGGTAAAAGTGAATACTTGCAGAATGTTGAAAATGTTTCAGATGATATTCTTCGATTGCCTGCGACTTCTTTGGTTTGTATCAGATGTCATACTGAATATACATCGATCACCACAAAGTAAGCAATGAAGATTATTTAGCGTTATATTTATATAAGTGACATTCTAAGACTGATATTTGAATATAGTTTTGCAGTTTACTTAGTTAGTTGTGTATATTGCAGGTTCAAGGTGCAAGTGCGGGTGCAGGATGAGAGTGGCATTGTTTCTTTTGTTATGTTTGATAGAGATGTTCAGAAGCTTCTTGGATTAGCTGCGAGTGACATAAGAAAGAGCCAGGTTAAGGCCAATGATACTGGATTCCCTCATGAGATATTTCGATTGGTTGATAAGAAGGCTGCTTTTAAGATTGATGTTTCAGAGTTCAATCTTAAAAATGACTATCGTGTTTATACTGTGCAAAAAACATGTGATGATCCAGTAATAATTGCTGAGTTGGTTGGTGGAGATGGTAATGGTGAGGAAAATACTGATGAGGTAGCATATAAAATTACTCTTTCAATCTATTTATTTTTCTTTTGAGTTTTAAACACTGGATTCTGTACTTTTTTATATGATATCATATATTATGATCCTTTAGGTTCCTCAAGAGGTAGCTGACGTTAAAGACGTTAACCTTTCAGACTCTTCCCAGGTGTCTGCTGAACGAACTTCAAGGGTGAGTATTTATTTTTAAAGTATGTTTAGTACGTTTAAAAAGAGTTCATTATTTTATTAAATGAGATCCATAGTTGTTTTGTGATCTGTTGCAAGGATGTTGTCTCTGTTACGGCCGACTCTTTAGCCGTTGAAGTTGAAAAGGATTTTGGATCAAGTCCCAATGGAAAGCGGATGGCTCGAGATGCTGATGTTGTCAACGTTGGTGAGCTATCCACTAATGTGAGAAGAACCCGGAAGAAGCTGACTAAGGTTAACAATTAGATGCTTATGAAAAAACAATTCTTATGAGAGATAAGTAGAAACCACTTATTTTTTAAGAATCCTTGTGGTTTTTATTTATGTCTGTTAACTGTTGTTTTAACAAACTGTAGTTAAAAGTTTGGTTTGTAAGGGCTACGATGATGAAAATGATATGTAATGTCTATGGTTTGAATATCAAGTAAGGTAAACCTTTTGTTTGTTATATAATATAATATTGTTATTATACATTATATACATTTTTGGTGATATTGATGGACTGAATAAGTAGTAGGGTTGTATATTATTGTTAGATTGATGAATGAAAATTTAATCAATTGGTTAGTCGGAAAACTGTTGGGGTCTGAGATACATTAACATCTGTAAGAGGCTAAGCACTGTTATAGCGTGCAAACATCTGTTAACCCCTAAGCACTGTTAAAGATCCGTTAAAGGCTAAGCACTGTTATATCGTGCTTCAACAGACCTTATGAGTTGTTGATCATCATCTGTTAAAGATCTTATATTATAGATCTTCTGTTGAATTGTGTAATATCTGTTGGTGAACAGCAGGACTTAGGTTCATCATACATTTTACTTCATCAGCAGAGGATCTCTTTAGCAGACCTTTGCTTCAGCAGTCTTTGTCTTAACAGACCTTTTGGTTCATCAGCAGAGTTTGTTTGGCTATTGATGGACTGGATAAGTAGTAAGGTTGTATATTATTGTTAGATTGATGAATGAAAATTTAATCAATTGGTTAGTCGGAAAACTGTTGGGGTCTGAGATACATTAACATCTGTTAGAGGCTAAGCACTGTTATAGCGTGCTAACATCTGTTAACCCCTAAGCACTGTTAAAGATCTATTAAAGGCTAAGCACCGTTATAGCGTGCTTCAACAGACCTTATGAGCTATTGATCATCATCTGTTAAAGATCTTATATTATAGATCTTCTGTTGAATTGTGTAATATCTGTTGGTGAATAGCAGGACTTAGGTTCATCATACATTTTACTTCATCAGCAGAGGTTCTCTTTAGCAGACCTTTGCTTCAGCAGTCTTTGTCTTAACAGACCTTTTGGTTCATCAGCAGAGTTTGTTTGGCTATTGATGTACTGGATAAGTAGTAAGGTTGTATATTATTGTTAGATTGATGAATGAAAATTTAATCAATTGGTTAGTCGGAAAACTGTTGGGGTCTGAGATACATTAACATCTGTTAGAGGCTAAGCACTGTTATAGCGTGCTAACATCTGTTAACCCCTAAGCACTGTTAAAGATCTGTTAAAGGCTAAGCATTGTTATAGCGTGCTTCAACAGACCTTATGAGTTGTTGATCATCATCTGTTAAAGATCTTATATTATAGATCTTCTGTTGAATTGTGTAATATCTGTTGGTGAACAGCAGGACTTAGGTTCATCATACATTTTACTTCATCAGCAGAGGTTCTCTTTAGCAGACCTTTGCTTCAGCAGTCTTTGTCTTAACAGACCTTTTGGTTCATCAGCAGAGTTTGTTTGGCTATTGATGTACTGGATAAGTAGTAAGGTTGTATATTATTGTTAAATTGATGAATGAAAATTTAATCAATTGGTTAGTGTAACAACCATCCATTTAATTCATTTATTTAATCGTGCGACATGTAAAATTTATAAACAAAACATTTAACCAACAAAACTTAGTTGGTAGACTAAGTTATACTTTATCATAATGTTTAACATAGTTAAACTAACTAGTTCCAAACATAAGTCGTTCATTAGTGATTACAAAACTACAAGTTTAGCTAGAGTTAATTAGTGCGGAAGCATCCAAAAGTTTTGTGTTCGGTTCTTGAAGCATCAACTTGATCGTCATCCACATACTTGAAATACCTAGAAACTAGAAAGTTTGGAAATCATTAGTATTAGAATTCTTGAAATAATTCAATAATCATACTATAATCAATTACGGAATTCGAGTATCTGAAAGATGCAAAATTCAACAATTTTGGCAGGGTTCTACCGTAACTTACGGTAGCCACCGTAAGTTACGGTAGCTCCTGGAAGCACATTGTTCCACCGTAAATCAGGACGATTCCACCGTAGCCCTTTGGCCTCTACCGTAAGTTACGGTACTACCGTAACTTACGGTGGTCTCTAAAAGGCTATGGTTTGGCTGATTTGTTTGTTTTGCCCAAACCAAATTCTCGGATTTCTCATTCTAACAGCCAACACGTTAAATTCTCGCATTCTATTATGTCTTTTATCAACAATAATAAAAGACCAATTAACTATATTATGAAGTATCTGCCACGCATTAATCGATTATTCAACCCGTTTGGCTCATCTTACGGAATCCTCCATTATGATGACTACCAACAAGTTCTAACCAATTCTTGTCATATTATTCAGTATAGTGAACATCATCGCTTTAGATCAACACAACTTTTGTTCTATGATTCAACTACACATATGCTACTTATCAAAATTTACCCAATGTAACGAATCAAGTTACATACCTTTAGTGCACGCCCTTCAAACGCAAGTCACCACCGGCTTGTCCGCTTGGAGCTCCGGTATCCTTTCCTATAGAGTTCAACCAAGACATGTTTAGAACTCTTTTCAATTCATAGTTCGCATATATTGCCGAAACATCACAATCATGCGGTTTAACTCAAATTTTCAGATTTAAGCCTTCTTTGAGGCATTTATGCAAACACTTTAAAGGCAGAATTTTGCACGATATATTTCCAAGTTCATAACTTGTCACATAGCCCTAAATTTTCATAAATCAACTATCTTACATGAACCTTAGTCTCTAAAATTTTGAAATCACTTCACATATGTCAAATATCACTAGAACAACCACTATAATCCTAGTGTTTATCAAGTTTCACAAAACCCACTTATCACCTTTAATGGTGATTATGAATTTCACACGAAATAGGCATAATTTCATCAAGTAAATGGACTAGGGTTTGTTCCTAGACATTATTTCATCCCAAACAACTAACATGCAATCATCAATTCGAATTTTCTATGTTCATTCAGAAATTTAGATGAGAATTTTCTAGAAGATTCACATACCTTATGATCCCTTTCACCGAGGTGATTACTAATCTATGTTCGGATTTTGATTTGGGACTGAAATTGGCCTTCAATTGATCAAATAGCATGAACTTAGGGTTTTGAGGAGCTTGGGTCGCCCCCCCTTGTTCTGGTCGATCTCCAGCAGACTCCAAATGGAGTGTTTGTGTTTTAATAAAATGTTTTTATTAAAACTAGTTTCAAGTTAAACACTTTTGGTCCCTCTAGTTTCTCTTAGTTTATTTTTAGATCTTTAACTACACACAAGTCATCATCTAACTAGGTTAGTATCATTCCTAGTTAGTTTATTTTACTAATTTATTTGCAATCTAATTTGCAAATTTTAAGAATCCATATTTTCGGGATGTTACAAGTCCACCCCCCTTAAAAGGGTTTCATCCCCGAAACCAAAGTACGTACCAAGTAATGTAGGGTAGAGACGTCACATCTCCTCTTCGGACTCCCACGTAGTGTCCGAACCTTTTCTATGCTCCCACTTAATCTTGACTTGATCAATTTGTTTGTTTCGCAAATGCTTGACCTTTCGATCTAAAATCTCCAATGGTCTTACCGCATAATTCAGGCTATTATCCACCTCTATATCGTCGTAATGGATATAAGTTGTTTCCTCCGCTAGACATTTCCGCAATTGCGACACGTGAAACGTGCCATGTATCCCACTCAACTCTTCCGGTAGCTCAAGGCGATAAGCTACTTTGCAAACTCGTTCAATGATTTTAAATGGCCCTATAAACCTCGGGCTTAATTTCCCTCTTTTTTTGAATCTAATAACGCCCTTCCAAGGGGAAACCTTCAACATAACCATGTCGCCTATCTGAAATTCAATCGGTCTTCGTCTTTTATCGGCATATGAATTCTGCCTATCTTGGGCTGCTTTCAAATGAGCTCGTACCACCTCAAACTTCTCATTAGTGGCCTGAATTACATCTGTATGGGCCAATTCGCGTGGTCCCACTTCACCCCAACACACCGGGGTTCTACATTTTCTACCATATAGCATTTCGTAAGGTGCCATGCCGATACTCGAATGGTAACTATTGTTATACGAAAATTCGGCCAAAGGTAGATAAACATCCCAACTTCCACCGAAGTCGATGATACATGCTCGTAACATATCTTCTAGCGTCTGTATTGTTCTTTCACTCTACCCATCCGTCTGAGGATGGTAGGCGGTGCTAATGAAGAGTTTCGTTCCCATCTGTTCTTGGAAATCTCGCCAAAAATTTGAAGTAAACCGGGTATCTCTATCCGACACAATAGATACCGGTACTCCGTGACGTGCCACTATTTCATTTGTATACACCTCGGACATCTTTTCCGAAGTATATGTTTCGTGTATAGGAATAAAGTGTGCACTCTTCGTCAATCTATCCACAATCACCCATATGGCGTCGAATCCCCGAATCGTTTTAGGTAGTTGGGTCAATAGGTCCATAGTGATATGTTCCCATTTCCAAACCGGGATCTCCAAAGGTTGCAGTTTCCCATAAGGTTTCTGGTGTTCCGCCTTGACTTGTAAACAAGTCAAACACTTCTCTACATATTTTACCACATCCCTCTTCATTCCGGGCCACCAATAGTTTTGTTTCAAATCATTGTACATCTTGGTCGCACCCGGATGAATAGAATATCTGGATTTATGGGCTTCATCAAGTAGTAGCACCTTCACTCCACAAGTATTTGGAACCCATATTCTTCCGGATCGAGTCTTCAACCCGCTCCTTCCATCCGACAAGTCTTTTAACTGGCCGATTATTGTTTCCTTCTTCCAATTCTCCTCTTTTACTGCTTCTACTTGCGCCTCTCATATTCGTTCAAGTATACCCGAGGTCACCACAAGCTGCATTGACCTTACTCGTATTGGGACATAGTCAGCTTTTCTGCTCAGAGCATCCGCCACCACATTTGCCCTTCCGGGGTGGTAGTGTATTTCGCAGTCGAAATCCTTCACCATTTCCAACCATCGTCTCGGGCGCATATTTAACTCCTTCTGATCGAAGAAGTATTTTAAGCTTTTGTGATCGGTGAATATGGTGCACTTCACCCCATATAAGTAGTGCCTCCATATTTTTAATGCAAATACCACTGCAGCCAATTCAAGGTCATGCGTGGGATATTTCTTCTCATGTATCTTCAATTGCCTCGAGGCATATGCTATAACTTTTCCCCGTTGCATCAGAATACATCCTATCCCCGATAATGAGGCATCCGAATAAACCACCATGTCCTCGACTCCGTCCGGCAATGTTAATACCGGAGCTTGAGTTAACTTCTCTTTTAGTGTCTGAAACGCCCTTTCTTGTTCAACTCCCCAAATGAACTTTTCCTCCTTCCGGGTTAACTTTGTTAGTGGCGACGCAATCTTGGAGAAATCTTGAATGAATCTCCTATAGTATCCCGCAAGCCCTAAGAAGCTTCTAATTTCCGAAGGGTTCTTCGGAGGGTTCCATTTCGCCACGGCCTCGATCTTTGACGGATCTACCAATACTCCATCGGCACTTATGATGTGGCCAAGAAATTGCACCTCTCGTAACCAAAAGGCACACTTAGAGAACTTCGCATACAACCTTTCTTGTCTAAGTGTCTCTAACACCTCTCGTAAGTGGTGTGCATGCTCAGCTTCACTTTTTGAATACACCAAAATATCATCGATGAACACGATGACCGATTTATCCAGCATTGGCTTGCAAACCCGGTTCATGAGGTCCATGAAAGCCGCGGGTGCATTTGTTAGCCCAAATGACATCACGAGGAACTCGTAATGTCCGTATCGCGTGCGGAAAGCCGTCTTCAGCACATCTTCTTCCTTGACCTTTAGTTGGTGATACCCCGATCTAAGGTCAATCTTTGAAAACCAATTCGTACCTTGTAATTGGTCAAATAGATCATCTATCCTCGGAAGCGGGTATCGGTTCTTTACCGTGAGTTTGTTCAACTCCCGGTCATCGATACACATGCGCATGCTTCCGTCTTTCTTTTTCACGAACAGTCCCGGTGCGCCCCAAGGGGACACACTCGGCCTTATGAATCCTTTGTCATGCAGGTCTTGAATCTGGGACATCAACTCTTGTAATTCCGACGGCGCGAGTCGGTACGGTGCTCTAGCTATGGGTTTTGCGCCCGGAATCAATTCGATTCCGAACTCTATTTCCCGTTCGGACGGTATCCCCGTTAAATCTTCTGGAAACACATCTTCGTAGTTCCGTACTACTGGTACATCTTCAATCTTCAGTGATTCCTTATCGGGCTCATTCGCGTATATCATAAACGCCTTGCATCCTTGCTTCATAAGCTTGTGAGCTTTCAACATCGAGCATATTATGGGGTTACCTCCTTTTTCGCCATAGATAATGACGTGTTTCCTGCTCGGAGACGTTAGCTTTATCTCCTTGCGAAACACACGACCATTGCGTGGTGCTGAGATAGCCAATCCATCCCAACGACTACTTGAAATTCCCCCATTGACATCGGGATTAGGTCTATCAAGTATTCTTCATCGTCGATGCTTAATTTGCAGCCTCGACAAACATCACAAACTATAAAACTTTTGTTGTCCCCTATTTCAACTTCTAAGGGCACAGATAATTTCGTCAATACAAATGAAGGATGTCGAATAAATCCATGTGAAATAAAGGATTTATTCGCACCCGTATCAAATAATACACGTGCGGGGATCGAGTTTATTGCGAATATACCTGAGACCACATTGGGTTCTGTCTTTGCTTCAGCCGCGGTAAGTTGGAAGGACCTAGCCTTTGCCTTAGGAGCTTCTGCTGGAGATTCTTTAACGTCTCTCTTTCCAACTAAGTCCGGGCATTCGGACTTTTTGTGGCCGGGTTGATAACATTTGTAGCAAACTGAGACTTTACCCGGGCATAGCGACGCCGTGTGCCCCGTCTTACTACATATGGGGCATGGTTTGTCTTTGAACCGACATTCTCCCTTGTGTCCTTTCCCGCACACTTTACAACTTGGCGACCCACCTTTAGCATCCACCTTCTTTCCTGATTCTCCAGTTCGAGCTTTCTTTGTAGAGTTTGGATTCACATCATGTGCCCTTCGCTCACCCCTTTCAACTTGTTTCTTCAACTCGATTTCCCGTTCCCGAGCAACGTTTATGATCTCGGTAAGGGTTACGTATTTTGAAGGAGTCATAAACTCCCTATATTCAGCGCTCAACATGTTATAGTAGTAATATATTTTATGTTCTTCATTCGTCACCAATTCACTACTAAACTTCATATTATCCATAAACATCGCAGTAATCTTGTCTATGGTCTCGCCCTTGTGCCTAAGTTGCATGAACTCTTCCTTGATTTTATTAATGACCGCCTTGGGGCTATGATGTTTAAGAAACGGCGTCTTAAACTCTTCCCATGTCATGGTTCTCGCCGCTTCGGCTCCTATTTCATTCTTTTTGTTGTCCCACCAATCTTTGGCTTGACCTCTCAACTGGCCCGTTTCGTAAGCAACAAAGTCACTTTCATCACAATGGGTCCTTTCAAACACCCCTTCAATGTCACCCAACCATCTTTGGCAAATTATTGGGTCAACCTCCCCGTTGTAGATTGGCGGTTTACACGCCATAAATTCTTTGTATAAACACCCTTTACGTTCTCCCGATTTCTCCTTCATAAGGTTGACACTATCCTCCAACCTTTTGACTCGCTCTTCGACAAGTGACAACACCGTGCTTTGAATTTTGTCTATAAACCCGGATAGACTTCCTTCAATTGCCTTTCCTACTTCTTCGGCAATTATCTCTTTCATTTGTTCGGTGCTTGTCTGCACCGGATCATCATCGTTTCTGTTCGACATCTTAAAACTGAAATGTTTACATTAAACGTTAAACATTTCCTTTATAACATTGCTTCATTTGTTTCGGTTTAGCCAAGTTCCCATCTTGCTTTAACCGTTCACATTCGATGCACTTTCCGGGTTTGAGTGTGTTAACACACCCTTCCCATGCACATTAATTTGCATCTCATTTCTTACATAAAATAGAATCTACTAAAATGATGAATTAATTCTTACCGGACGATCGATTAAGCTTGAACCGAACACTTTGTTGACAACCTTAAGCTCTGATTACCAACTTGTAACAACCATCCATTTAATTCATTTATTTAATTGTGCGACATGTAAAATTTATAAACAAAACATTTAACCAACAAAACTTAGTTGGTAGACTAAGTTATACTTTATCATAATGTTTAACATAGTTAAAATAACTAGTTCCAAACATAAGTCGTTCATTAGTGATTACAAAACTACAAGTTTAGCTAGAGTTAATTAGTGCGGAAGCATCCAAAAGTTTTGTGTTTGGTTCTTGAAGCATCAACTTGATCGTCGTCCACATACTTGAAATACCTAGAAACTGGAAAGTTTGGAAATCATTAGTATTAGAATTCTTGAAATAATTCAATAATCATACTATAATCAATTACGGAATTCGAGTATCTGAAAGATGCAAAATTCAACAATTTTGGCAGGGTTCTACCGTAACTTAAGGTAGCCACCATAAGTTACGATAGCTCCTGGAAGCACATTGTTCCACCGTAAATCAGGAAGATTCCACCGTAGCCCTTTGGCCTCTACTGTAAGTTACGGTACTACCGTAACTTACGGTGGTCTCTGAAAGGCTATGGTTTGGCTGATTTGTTTGTTTTGCCCAAACCAAATTCTTGGATTTCTCATTCTAACAACCAACATGTTAAATTCTAGCATTCTATTATGTCTTTTATCAACAATAATAAAAGACCAATTAACTATATTATGAAGTATCTGCCACGCATTAATCGATTATTCGACCCGTTTGGCTCATCTTACGGAATCCTCCATTATGATGACTACCAACAAGTTCTAACCAATTCTTGTCATATTATTCAGTATAGCGAACATCATCGCTTTAGATCAACACAACTTTTGTTCTACGATTCAACTACACATATGCTAGTTATCAAAATTTACCCAATGTAACGAATCAAGTTACATACCTTTAGTGCATGCCCTTCAAACGCAAGTCACCACCGGCTTGTCCGCTTGGAGCTCCGGTATCCTTTCCTATAGAGTTCAACCAAGACATGTTTAGAACTCTTTTCAATTCATAGTTCGCATATATTGCCGAAACATCACAATCATGCGGTTTAACTCAAATTTTCAGATTTAAGCCTTCTTTGAGGCATTTATGCAAACACTTTAAAGGCAAAATTTTGCACGATATATTTCCAAGTTCATAACTTGTCACATAGCCCTAAATTTTCATAAATCAACTATCTTACATGAAACTTAGTCTCTAAAATTTTGAAATCACTTCACATATGTCAAATATCACTAGAACAACCACTATAATCCTAGTGTTTATCAAGTTTCACAAAACCCACTTATCACCTTTAATGGTGATTATGAATTTCACACGAAATAGGCATAATTTCATCAAGTAAATGGACTAGGGTTTGTTCCTAGACATTATTTCATCCCAAACAACTAACATGCAATCATCAATTCGAATTTTCTATGTTCATTCAGAAATTTAGATGAGAATTTTCTACAAGATTCACATACCTTATGATCCCTTTCACCGAGGTGATCACTAATCTATGTTCGGATTTTGATTTGGGACTGAAATTGGCCTTCAATTGATCAAATAGCATGAAATTAGGGTTTTGAGGAGCTTGGGTCCCCCCCCCCCTGTTCTGGTCGATCTCCAGCAGACTCCAAATGGAGTGTTTTTGTTTTAATAAAATGTTTTTATTAAAACTAGTTTCAAGTTAAACACTTTTGGTCCCTCTAGTTTCTCTTAGTTTATTTTTAGATCTTTAACTACACACAAGTCATCATCTAACTAGGTTAGTATCATTCCTAGTTAGTTTATTTTACTAATTTATTTGCAATCTAATTTGCAAATTTTAAGAATCCATATTTTCGGGATGTTACAGTTAGTCGGAAAACTGTTGGGGTCTGAGATACATTAACATCTGTTAGAGGCTAAGCACTGTTATAGCGTGCTAACATCTGTTAACCCCTAAGCACTGTTAAAGATCTGTTAAAGGCTAAGCATTGTTATAGCGTGCTTCAACGGACCTTATGAGCTGTTGATCATCATCTGTTAAAGATCTTATATTATAGATCTTCTGTTGAGTTGTGTAATATCTGTTGGTGCACAGCAGAACTTAGGTTCATCATACATTTTGCTTCATCAGCAGAGGTAAAACCACAAAGTTTTGAAAGTATATACTAAGACTACATAACTTCATTCTTAAGTTAGTTTCCAAACAAGAAATTTGTCCATCAGACATGTCAACTAAAACATAAATTATACAAGGCTGAAAAGGTGTTCAAAGATCGTGTCAACAAACTTCATAGTGTATTTTTTCTCCTATTACACTTTTTTCTTCGACTATCTCAAACCTCAGCTTTTTCCCCACAGATATTCCCGTTTCATCCATGATACGCTGCCAGTCTGTATGCATCACTAGATGGTTGTTGTCGTCAGGTCTTCTAGGATCTCTCCTAACAACCAGCTGTACCAAAAACTTCACATGACCAAATGACAACACAGCTCTACGGTAATCATTTAGCTGGTGTTCTCGAACAAAGTTCCTCGGTATTGCCTGTAAAGGAAAATTCTTTCTTTAGTTATTCATTCAAAACAGCATATACTTTAAGTAATAACAGATAGATCCAAGATTATAAGTAAAATCAACCATATTAAAAGTAGATATGTAAATACCAAGCTGTGTGTCTCTAAAACATGGTATTCAAACTGTTTTTTATAATGTGGACGCCTTTTACGGTGTTGGTGATTGGTACGGCTGCAGTGATGTTTTGTCTCCTCGTGAAGTGCAATCCCGTCTTTGTTAAAAACCTTCACAGTGAAGTTAAAGTCGTCTTCAGGAGTACTTCCCATCCATTGAAACAGCAGTTGGCAGCTTTCCTCAATGTCATTTTCGAAGCAAAAAGTTGTCCATCCTGGTCCCATAAAACCAGCAGCTAATCCCTTTTTTTTCAGGAGAGAAAACATAATGCACATCAACTTTACTACTCTGCTTTGGTCCATGTACTTTGGCAACCAAGTTATCAATTTTTAATCTCCTTTGCGACAACAGCTTCAGCAAATCGTGTGGTAAATGCTATAATTTTCATATATTTTAGAAATGTCATATTAGATTTTATATAGGATACAAAATATAAATTAGAAGTTTTTCTAACAGTCCAAAAGATACACTGGTAATATATAAAAATAAGTAGCAGTTTTTAACCTGCTTGCAGTATGTTTCTTCTTCAGCCTGTATCAAGCATCCATGAACATAATCTCTGTTCGAGCCATCTTTTCTAATCTCCAATCCCTCATTGTTCAAAACATTTATCTCAAATTTTGCTTTCTTCAATTTTTTTAAACACAACTTGTCTATTTTGTTATTTCTGTAAGTTTCAACAAACCGGGTCCATTCTGGCCCGTTTATCCTCTTACTTTTATGACCGATACTCTGTACTGCAATCTTATACTTAAAACTCGTATAATCAACCAACTTTATCACTTCACACTTTCTTGGTAATTGGTTAGCCATTATCTTTGGAAGTACCTATGTATATAAAATACACAACATTTAACATATCTTTAATTTTATAAATACAGTTTTTAGCATACAATTGTGATTTGAGCTAATTTGTTCTAAGAATATAGCTTACCAATCCCTCATTTAGATCTGCCAATTGAGAGACGTTGATAATTATCATAAACTCCATCTGAAAGTAAAAAATACAATAACAGTTAAATGCTAAAATATAAAATCAATTGTATCTGAAAAACATTCTATTTAAGGTATAAAAAATATCCAACACTCTGTAGGACCAAACTTATATGTTGTGTACTTCAATATGGTCCCTACAACCAACAATAAGAATCTAACACTGTGTAAGATCAAATTTTTATTCTTGTATAATAAAAAAAGTATTATATGGCAATAAAGTTTTTAAATATCCATGTTTGTGTCAACTTCAAACTTCAGTTTTTTTCAGCAGACAAGGCTATATTTACTTACAAATCAGACATATGAGTACTATAAACTGATTGCAGAATATTTTATGAAAATTAATATTGATAGAACAAATGTATCAACACTACATGGCAGTTCATACAATAATTTTAAAACCATTTGTAAAATTTACAACCAAATATTTATGAAACAATAATATTTCAGATTGTTATTTAAATGGAATGAATCAAAATGTAACAAAATATGTTGATATAAATCTTATTATAAAATAAAGAAAATAAGTTCATATAAGTTCATCTATTTTAACATCAGTAGATTATGATTTTGATGTTTATATAATTTGAAATGAGGAAACTGAAAGGAACTGTTTTGGTCAAAAATTACCGAAGCAATTAAGTGATCAAATTAGTTTAAGTGAGGTAGTGTGCTAGAAATATGTGTGAAAAATGTGTTAACCAAATTAATTGCAAAAACAGTTTCAGGATACGGCTCAGGATATAGAGCTGTATCTATAATCAAACAATGAGCGAAAAAGTAAAGGTGGACACGTGATTTACGAGGAAAGCCCTTGATCAATCTAGATCGCCGGCATAAAACCTCGGGAGCTGACAATCGTCGGCTGCCTTGTTCTTCTTATTGCTTGAATAACAGGATACAGTGCAGGATATGGCTCAGATCAATGCTAAGTGGTACAACGAATGAAAGTGTTGAGTGTTTGTGCGTAATAGAAAGAAAAAAGAAGTGTGAGTTCGAGTGTAGAGAGTGGAGAGTGCGTTCCTATTGATCTGGCCTTCTATTTATAGTTACAAACAACAAACTAACTCTCCTATTATTCCGGGATGCTGGGAATATTCCATTCTGAACGTTGGGGGACTCTTTAAGCTTGTTTTCCACGTGCATATTGACTATAGAAGCGGGTCTTCAGCTCATATAGCCGTTACAAAGTCAATAACATTGACCAGCATCCGATATTCTCGCGGAATATGCCTTTATTCTATTCTGACCGTTACAAGACCCATTCTTCCACCATCAACGTCCATTTTTCAACCACCTTGAGCGAATCTTCAGGTAGATCAAGTCCTTTAACGTTGGTACCTTGCAACCAAAGAAAATCGTTAGTAGCAAGCAGGATACCCCAGAGGATGTTACCAATATCCTGGTTCAGTATCCTGGCCGCAGCATCAAGCATATAATATCAGGATATGCTTCAGGATATAAGCTCGAAATTTCACCCATAACAATTGTCCCCAAAAATATATCTGTTAGGATTCTGAAATCCAAACGGGTATATTTTTCGTTGTATTGTTCGATACACTTAATGGGATGTAGATGTTGATGTGACTTCGTGCAACTTCCAAGGTTATACTTTCTCCTAACTAGATAGTCTTCTGGCACGTCTGGTAAGGATATCTGTTTTAAATATTCCTGCATAGATTTGGTTACTTCAGAATACTATCATGTAATGAAATTAGAATTACTCCCTTTCACGCAGATTCCATCAAAGACCCTGCTACTTTTGATCTAGAGGAGCTTGACAACTTTTCTAAGCCTGCCTTGGTGAAAAAGGAGCCATATGTTGCCATCAGCTCTAAGCCCTCTGCTGCTGCTGCCGAAGGTTTCTCTTATGGTGACCTTGGCTTCATGGAATCCATCGAGCCCATGATCTCCTTCCCTAATAAGGTAAGTATCCAGATCCTGTATCCCGTACACATATACTGAACCTGTATCCTGGTTAGTTTGTCTTTAGTGATACTTATATTTTGTAGGGTCTAAATTATCTGGTCGTCCTGCACTTAGAACAATTTTAATTTCCTGCAAGTAGAATAGTTTGACAGTTGAAGGTGGAGGGATCCTGTGTTTTCAGGACAAAGCCTTCAACTGTTTATGTAAATATGCTTTAAAAACTTAATTGTGTTCTCGGTGAATGGGTCTCTTTTTGAGATGAAACCAAGAATACAATTTTTTGGACCAATAACAATAAACTAACCTTTTCGACCTTATCTCCGTGTTATATGTTATTTTGAAAAATTTGTTCTGAATATCCTGATCAGGATACTGGTATGATACTTAATTGCTTTGTCCCCTTTGTTCAAAATGTTTGACAAAAACTTAGTTAAATACAAATTTTCATAAAAACTTAACTTACTCAGATAAGGCCTTCAAACTTAAGAAAAGTAAGAATCCATACCAGAAACACCTAGGCAATAATCTTCATTCTTAAACCTTTGAATCATTCGCAATGTCCCTAGTGGGATATAATGTTGGCATAGGTTTCCTTCTCGCTCCAGCATAAATGTCCCCAGTAGGATATAGTATCAGCATACGTCACATTCCATCACGGATGTCCCCTGTCTGTGCAGGACCAGTATGTTGTACCGGGATATGATCCTTTAGCAATTCTTCAACCAGTTGTTTAAACTTAGCAATCTTTTTTCAAAAATTTATGTAGACTCGTAAATGATTATGTTTTTTTGAAAATATACTTTGGGATTATCAAAAACTTTGTATTTTATTGGGACTAAACCCATTTTCCAGGCATTTAAGCCGGAGTATAAGAACCTCAAGACTTGAAAAGGTGAAAACCTTTAAGTCTTTGAGTTTTACTGGGGATTTTACCCACGTTTCGTGCGCTACAGGCGAGGGTGTGGAAACCCCAAAACTTAGAAAGGTGAAAACCTTTAATCCTGGGGAAAATCCCAAATTTTCATGCGCTACAGGCGGGAGTGTATAAACTCCAAGACTTAGAAAGGTGATAACCTTTAAACCTTAGAGAGTATGAAAATACCCTTTCGTGAGAGAGGGTGATCAATCCTCATATACCTTAAGGATCCAGGGTATAGCCAACAGTAACGAAATTGTCAGCCACTTTTACATGAACTGGTCCCGCCACCTTGAACTATCCCTGGATAACTTGCGCTCCAGGCGGGGTGTTTAAACCCAATTCGTGAGAAAGGTGAATACCTTTAAACCTGTGAAGGGATCAGGATCCCTTAAACGTGAGAGAGGGGGCCAATCCTCTAATCTTTCGAAGTATCCTGAGTGCATATCCTGGAGCTATATCACGAGGCATATACTGCAAAACAACCTTAAACTAAAGTGGGTGTTAGCCTGGCTAGCACCTCTCCGATGCTTAAGTCAGTATTGGGTTCAAATAAAATAGAATTATATTTAAAAGAGATAGAATTCATACCATCCCGAGTTAGAAATTAAATTCTAAACTCACTTGAAATAGGCTTTGAGATGTATAGCATTCCAGGATCTTGGTAGTATATCCCCCTCCATATTCTTAAGCCGGTATGCTCCTTTTCCGGATTCCGATTCAATTTCATAAGGTCCTTCCCACTTAGGAGCTAACTTTCCATCAGCAGGATTAATAGTATTCTGAAAAGCCTTCCTTAGTATCCAATTTCCAACTTGAAACCTTCTAGTCCTTCGATTCTTGTTATATGCTCTGGATATCCTCTGTTGATATGTTGCTATCCTTAGCTTCACTGCATCTCTTGTCTCATCCACAGTGTCTAATTCTTGGCACAGAGCTTCAGGATTCTGCTCAGGATCCCGGAGATTAGATCTTGCTGTAGGTATCACCATTTCTGTCGGGATCACTGCTTCTGCCCCAAACACCAAACAAAATGGGGTTTGCCCAGTAGCATTCTTCACAGTTGTTCTATCAGCTCATAGGACAAATGGTAGTTCTTCCGTCCATTTTCCTTTTTGGCACCTAATCTCTTCTTTAAGTTGTTGACGATTATCTTGTTCGAGGATTCTGCTTATCTATTTGCTTGAGGATGCACTGGTGTTGACGTGATCATCTTAATTCCCCAACTTTTGCAAAAATATGTAGTTCTTTTGCTGATGAATTGGGAGCCATTATCATAAATTATCTCAGCCGGTACACCAAATCTCGTCAGGATATTCCTCTTTATGAAGGATACCACTTCTTGATTTCTAACTTGGACAAAGGCTTCTGCCTCAATCCACTTGGAGAAATAATCCGTCATTGCTAACATGAAAACCTTTCCTCCTGGAACCTTTGGAAGCTTTCCCACTATATCCATACCCCATTTCATAAACGGCCAAGGTGATACGATAGGATATAATGGTTCTGCAGGCTGATGCAGGATGTTGCCGTGTCTTTGACATGCATCGCATCTTCGAGCATATTCTGCAGCATCCTTTCTCATGGTCGGCAAGTAATATCCTATTCTCAACACCTTCGAGAACAGAGATCTGCCCCCAGTATGGTTGCCACAGTCTCCTTCGTGTATATCCTGAAGTACTTCCTTGGTTTCAGGATCTTCCAAGCACCTTAGGTACGGACCTGCAAGGGATTTCTTATACAAAATATTATTTATAATAGTAAAACGAGATACCTTCATCCTAAAAGTCTTAGGATTTGCTTTCTTTGGGATATCTCCTTCTTGAAGATACTTCACAATTGGATTCATCCAGGATTCAGGATCCTTCTCAGGATATCCATCACCAGGATCCTGGGTACATGCTACTTCTTTATCTTGAGATTTAAAATGTTCTATTGCAGGATACAAGATGTGCACTATTGGTATCTGAGTTCCCTCTGGTATCCTGACAATAGATCCTAAGTTTGCTAGAGCATCAGCTCCAGCATTCTTTTCTCTTGGTACCTGTTCAAGTGTAAAAATTTCGAAATATCCTGCTAATTTTTCAACAATTTCAAGATATTCAGTTAACCTTTCACCTTTTACTGCATAAGATCCATTGAAATAGTTAGTAATCAACAGGGAATCAACATACACTTGTAAACATCTAATATTCATATTTCTAGCCAATTCTAATCCTGCTATCAGAGCTTCATACTCAGCTTCATTATTGGTAACAAAAAAATTCACATTTAATAGCCTGGGGTAATATGTCCCCCTGTGGAGATTTTAGTAGTATACCCAAACCTACACCTCTTACATTAGATGCACCATCAGTATATAACGCCCAGGATTCTAAGTTTTCTCCTAGTTGTTGTACTTGTAGGTCTACTTCATTTTGAATATCACTACTGAAATCAGCCACAAAGTCAGCTAAATCCTGAGACTTTATGGCGTTCATATACTAGATCAAAGGCACTTAATTTCACTGACCATTTAGCCATCCTACCTGACATCTCGGGTTTCCTAAGCACATTTTTAACAGGATAGTTGGTTTAATAGGAATTCTATGTGTTTCAAAGTAATGTCTAAGCTTTGTCGATGCCATCACTAAGGCTAATGAGAATATTTAGTTTCAGCATCTAATAAACTTTTGCTAACATAATAGACAGGATATTGCTGACCTTCATGATCCTTTATAAGGACGACACTTACAGCGTTCCCCGATACTGCGAGGTATAGGGACAGTGGTTCACCATTCTCAGGCTTCATCAATAGAGGTGCAGTTGAAAGATACTGCTTCAAATCCTGCAGGGCTGCTTCATGCTTCTCACCCCATTCGAACTTCTTGTTCTTCTTCAGGATATCATAAAAATCTTTGCATTTCTCTGAGGATCTTGAGATAAATCTGTTTAGTGCTGCTACTCGGCCTGTTAATCTTTGTACGTCCTTCATATTCGAGGGTGATTTTATATCCAGGATAGCTTTGATCTACTCTGGGCTTGCTTCTATCCCCCTTTTTGTCACCATATATCCAAGAAACTTTCCTGCCCCCACTCCGAAATGGCATTTAGCAGGATTTAGCTTCATGTTGTATCGATCCAGGATATCAAATGCTCCCTTGATATCCTGGAGGTGATCCTCAGCCTTTTTAGATTTTACCACCATATCATCGATATATACCTCCATGGTGTCCCCCAGTTTATCTTTGAACATCATGTTTACCAATCTTTGGTATGTTGCACCTGCATTTTTCAAACCAAAAGGCATAGCTGTATAACAATAAATACCCGTTGGTGTCATGAAGGCAGTATCCTCCTGGTCAGAAGGCTCCATTTGGATTTGTTGAAATCCTATCATGTCTTCGTGTTTTCATGCAAACGTGGATATCCTGCATTTCAAAAAGTTAGTAAGTTGTTCCTCAATATTCTGAGGGATATTGGTTCCACCAAGATATCTGGATTATCCTGGTCCAGGATAATTTTCTTAACATCCTGCTCTGAACACTCCGAGATATCCTGGGCTCGTATCTTTAATTGCTATGCTGCATTGGGCTTGGTTGAGGATTTCATCGAGGATGAGTAACACTCCTTCACCTCCTGCTGATCACTATCAACTTTGACAACCCCCCAAGGGGTAGGGATCTTGATGCACTGATGATAAGTCGATGGCACAGCCTTCATGTCATGGATCCATGGCCTACCCAATATAATATTGTAGCAGGATAAGGAGTCCATGACACAGAAGCGTTGCATTGAGTTGACCACTTTAACATACACATGCAACTTTATTTCTCCCACGGTACTCCTGGCTTCTCCACTGAAACCGACGAGCACAGTGGATTTCGAAGCAATGTCCATCGGAGATACATTCATCCTCTTCAATGTTTCCAGCTGAATTATGTTGACAGAACTACCGTTGTCTACCAGTATCCTGCGTACAAAATCATTAGCGACATATAAAGTTATTACCAAAGCATCATGGTGAGGATCCTGGACAGTATCCCTATCATCGCCATCAAAAGTGATCACTTTATCAGCTGTGAGGGTTGTCATCCTGGTCGGTCTTTCCCCTCTTTCGGCTTTAGCCTCCTTTGCATGCCTCTTGGCCGCTGAATATGAAGTTCCACAAATGTTGGATCCTCCTGATATAAAGTTGATTATCTTGGCATCCGCAGGACGCATGCGTTCAGGATCCTTCTCAGTGTCCTGACCCTTGTTTTTCTTTCTTCCCAGGAGATCCTTCAGATAACCTTTGCTCAAGAGATAGCGTATTTCCTTCCTTAGAGCAATGCAATCCTCCGTAATATGTCTGAAATCTTCATGGAAGGCACACCATTTGGACTTATCCTTCCAATCAGCCTTTTGTTGATTCTTCCGAGGCCACCTGGCTTTGTCTCCTAAACCCTGCATAGCATACATTAGTTCAGGTATATTAACAGAAAAACAATATTCAGATAACTCAGGATACTCCTCAGGATCCTCGTCTTCAACAGCATTCACTTTCTTGTTATCATTTCTACCATACAGCTTAGAGCGGTATGGTTTGTACGAGGATTCTGACTTCCTGTTAGTTGATTCATATGTTGAGGATGCATTCATCCTCTCTTGCATCTTCTTATCATCTTCCAGCCTGATATATCTCAAGGCCCTGTTTCGAGCTTCGTCCAAGTTCCTGCAAGGATTCATTACAAGATCCTGATAAAATTGACGATCCTTCCGTAACCCCATTTTGAACGCTTGTACTGCCGTAGCAATATCAAGATTCGGGATGTCCGGGGATTCCCTACTAAATTTTTTTAACATAATCCCTTAGGGATTTTTGTGATCCTTGTGTTATCCTGTAAAGATCACTTGTTAGTTTCTCAAAGCTCCTGCTACAAGAAAATTGACTGATAAACAAATTAACTAAATGAGAAAATGACGTAATTGAATAAGGTGGAACATTTAAAAGCCATTTTAAGGCCGATCCTGTTAAAGTTGAACCGAAGCCTTTGTATAAGCATGCTTCCTTAAGTTCTGGTAGGATTGGATTTATTTCCATACTATCCCTATTCTGGGCAATATGCTCCTCAGGATCTGTCATCCCATCATACAACTTCATGCTGGGAGTCTGGAATCTTTTTGGAATTTCAGCATCACAAATTGGATGAGCAAATCAGGATATCCTGTGACTATCCTGAGATACTTCCGGTATAGGCTGCACTACTCCAGGAACGCTTGATATCATATCCTTCAATTTTTGAAGTTCCCTGGTCAATGCTGGTGTTACACCTATATCCTGCAAAGAATCATAATTATTAGTAGCAGGGATACTGATATTGGCAAACATGTTACCAGCCTGTTGACTTTTTCCATATCCTGGGCCATATCCTGGACCATATCCTGGATCATATCCCAGATCCCTCACGGTCGATATCCTGGCGGACGATGGTATCTCCAGCATGTCGCTCCGGGACTGACTTGGTATCATGTTGCCTTGATTATCCTCGGTAAATGTTGCTGAACTAAAGTTCAGCATCCCGGGCTGTAGAGTCTCCCTATACTGGGCAATATGCTCCTTAGGATCCGTCGTCCCATCACACAGCCTCATGTTAGGGGTTTGAAATCTCTTCGGGATCTCAGCATCACAGATAGGATGTGCGAAATGACATATCCTGTGGTTGTCTTGGGACACTTCTGGAATTGGCTGGACCACTCCATGTACACTGGATATCATGTCCTTCAATTTCTGAAGCTCCCTAGTAAATGTTGACGTCATACCTGCATCCTACAAAGATCCACCATTATTAGTAGCATGAATATTATTATTTGACATGTTACCAGTCTGAGGATTCTGGCCATATCCTGAAGCATATCCTGAGCTCCTCACAGTTGACATCCTGATCGAGGAGGGTATTTCAGGAGTATGATTCTGGGAATGGTTAGGCACAATATTCCCCCTATTATCTTTAGTATACACAGCCGAACTGAAGTTCAAAGTTCTGGGTTGTAAGGGAGTGACGATATCCTCGGCAGATCTGCTCGAGCCAGACTTCAGGAGTTGTATTTCCTTCAACAGCATTTGGTTTGTTTCCTGTTGCTGCCTCATTTGTTCCTGCACACTTCCAAACAAGGTTAGAATTTTATCATTAGAAGCTAAAATGGGAGCAGATTCCTGAACACTCCGAGTAGGGATAACATCTTGAGTAAATGAAGAAGCTGGAATCCTTGGAGGAGGTGGTGGAAGCACCGAGCCAATAGTTGTGGAAGTTGTAGCCGACACGGTGGAAGAGCTCATGTTTGATCTAGAGGCCATTGTAAATGATGTGGCAAAAAGTTTTGAAAACAAAAAACCGATTAACGATTTCACAAAAAATTTTAGTAAAGAGAGCACCACTTGCCCCACGGTGGGCGCCAAATTGTTTTGGTCAAAAATTACCGAAGCAATTAAGTGATCAAATTAGTTTAAGTGAGGTAGTGTGCTAGAAATATGTGTGAAAAATGTGTTAACCAAATTAATTGCAAAAACAGTTTCAGGATACGGCTCAGGATATAGAGCTGTATCTATAATCAAACAATGAGCGAAAAAGTAAAGGTGGACACGTGATTTACGAGGAAAGCCCTTGATCAATCTAGATCGCCGGCATAAAACCTCGGGAGCTGACAATCGTCGGCTGCCTTGTTCTTCTTATTGCTTGAATAACAGGATACAGTGCAGGATATGGCTCAGATCAATGCTAAGTGGTACAACGAATGAAAGTGTTGAGTGTTTGTGCGTAATAGAAAGAAAAAAGAAGTGTGAGTTCGAGTGTAGAGAGTGGAGAGTGCGTTCCTATTGATCTGGCCTTCTATTTATAGTTACAAACAACAAACTAACTCTCCTATTATTCCGGGATGCTGGGAATATTCCATTCTGAACGTTGGGGGACTCTTTAAGCTTGTTTTCCACGTGCATATTGACTATAGAAGCGGGTCTTCAGCTCATATAGCCGTTACAAAGTCAATAACATTGACCAGCATCCGATATTCTCACGGAATATGCCTTTATTCTATTCTGACCGTTACAAGACCCATTCTTCCACCATCAACGTCCATTTTTCAACCACCTTGAGCGAATCTTCAGGTAGATCAAGTCCTTTAACGTTGGTACCTTGCAACCAAAGAAAATCGTTAGTAGCAAGCAGGATACCCCAGAGGATGTTACCAATATCCTGGTTCAGTATCCTGGCCGCAGCATCAAGCATATAATATCAGGATATGCTTCAGGATATAAGCTCGAAATTTCACCCATAACAGGAACATGTCAAAGCATACCTATAAAATAAACAAGAGAACAAAAAAAACACCTGATCTAAAACTTTAAACTTCTGATCGTCAAGTCTGAGGAAGAAGAAACTGTACAGTTTTTTCGCCGGAGAAGAAGAGGTGAGATTGTATTGGGATTGTTGAAAATAAGATATTTATCTATTAACTTGTAATTGTTTATTTATTTAACTTATAATAAGCTTTAATATCGGGATTTAAAAACTATTTTTAATTATATAAATATACATATATTAAATTAATAGATAAGTTTTTCGTATTTAACATTTTAAATTTATATTCAAACAGTGGTTATTGCTGTGCAAAAATTGCGATGTTTTAATGTAAAAGGGGGTAAAGTATAAATTTTACAAAATTTAATTTCAACCAACCAGTGTAAATGTAACATCTGTATTAACTCCATTTAATATACTTTTCATCTCCATTATTGAATATAAGCTCTAGAAAAGATATTCGGAAGTTTTCTCAAATAACTTTTTTATCAAAATCGGTAAGGTTCTATTGCATAATATAGATTACACGCTATAAAATCAAGTATTGTTTCTTTGAATTTATTGTTTGTATTATATATGTTAGATTAATCATTCTTTGATGTTATGAGTATGTGTTTGTCACTGACGGCGTTTCATATTCTCTCTTGAAGCAAATAATAGTTGCTGTATTCCGGTGTATTTTTATTGATTAAGTACTGCATTAACTTAAATGAAGTTACTGATAGCATTCTCTGTCACAATTTGTGCGTGCATCTTCATGATGTTGTCTTCTACATTACGATTGATAAATCAACCATATAATTTTTGGTTGATGCTCATTTGCTTAATTGTTGTGAGAGATGATGATTTTCGTTTTGTGCTTTGTTTTTATAATACCTTAAGTGTGTGAATATACCACTTGATTTTTATAATAACTTGTAAGTTTAAATTGTTTATTGCAGATATGAATCTATCCAATCAAACACCATCCTTTTTACAATTCCTTAATGAAGATGATTTTATATTTTTGGTATGTTTTTTAACTTTCTTGCTACTATTAGGATTCTATGTTAATTTTTGATGTAAGATGTCTGTTAACTACTGTTGCAGAATATACCACTTGATTTTCAGACTCTGTTGTGGGGCAAGGAGGTCCCGTATGGGCGAATTGTAGAGTTACTTGATGGTGGCAAATCATGGTTAGTACGAGTAAGGAAGAGAGATGATCATTGTATATTTACGGATGGATGGACAAAGTTTGTTAGAGATTGTTGTTTGAAAACGAAAGATGTTGTATTGGTGAAAGCTATTGGACGTTTGTCGTTCGTTGTCTCATGTTTTAAAGAAAAAGTGTACGAGAACTCTTACATTTCAGCAAATATTAGCCCTGAAGTTGGCATGACTGTAAGTAACGATATATTATTTCGTTACTTACTCTAAATATTTATGCTATCTCAACAGCTTGCTAACATCTATTTGCCCTTTTAACGTCCGTTTCCTTATAATCTTAACATCTGTTGACTAACCTTTTTAACTTCTGTTGACTAAGTCTTTTAACCTCGGTTGACTAACATCTGATATTTAAGATATGTCCACGTTGGAACCTCTGCTGGACATAATGGATGATAGTTGTTACGAAACCTCTGTTGGATAGCAACAGAGGTATGTAATAGTTGATAGCCAAACAGTGGTTAGGTTGTGTGTAAATACTGTAACTACTGTTGACTAACCCTGTTGAGTAATTCTCATTTTAACTTTTGTTGACTAATCTGTTGTAACTTCTGTTGCTCATTAGTTCATATCAAATTTGCAAGTCTGCTCTAAATATTCCTTTGCTTCTTCTATAGCTAATTGCTGACAAATTTTGGAAACAATTCTATGGTAAAAATTACGAGTATGGGATGGCAACTATCTATGTTGGCGAAAGGTTTTGGAATGTGATGATGAAAGGATGGACTGATGGATGCGGATTTACTAATGGATGGTCAAAGTTGATTGAAGAAGTTCCCATACCAGTTGAATCTTGGTTGGTTTTCACCATGATTGCATCTAAAACGTTTGAGCTTTCCGTTTTCCATTTTCCATTCCGAGACTGGAACTGAGGTTTCTTTCAAGAAGGCTGGTGTAGTTGTTTTGGATGATTTAGTTTATGGAGATGATGGGTTTGATTTATTGGTTGCGGTATAAAATTTTGATGATATAATACATTGTTTGATAACATGACGGTGATAAGTAACTTTTATTATATTATGCTAATAACTTTTGAAATCTCATGTTGTAGGCTAAACACAAACAGCTTCTGGATTCCGAGGAAGTTGCTTTGGATGATGAGGATGCTGGAGCTTCGGTTGGTAATTCTAAGCAGCTTACGAGTTTTTATGATATTTTTAATGTATATATACACATGTAATATTTATATATTATTATGATTTAAAATATGGTTTCTTATATATGATCCTTCTTATAAATATAGTTTGCTGATGATGGGCTATTTGATTCAAAGATTGCGTGTCTGGTTGATGAGTCAGATGTTAAAAATGCTGTAAATTTATAATTTTCTACGCATATATTTTATTGTATTATAAGTATAAGAAGGTTTTTTTAAATTTTGTTGTAGCCTGAAGATCATTCTGTAAAAATAGCTGATGATGTTAACGATCGTCAACTACAGTTTAAAGATTTTTCTGTTCGTGACATTTCTGCCTCTTCAAGTGTTGTATCTAATGTAAGTGTTTATTTTTATTATTGTCTCAATATATTGATATTCTTCTGTATGATTGAGTCTTAAACTTCAAAGCTGAGTTGAGAAGATAGTTTGTGTAGATAAAGAAAGTTATAAAATTTCAAGAATTTAGAGTTGTTATATTCTAAATTAATTTACTTAGGTGGAAAAGATGCGCAAACTTCGTGGCAAGACAATTGTAGAGGATAATAAAGTTGTTGATAGACCATGTAAAGTTCGAAAGGTTCGTTTAGTATCATCCACTTCAGAATCAGTCTTACACTTCACCACACATGCTGAAGACAGACTTGTAAGTTTTTGCAGTCGTTGCTTTGTTTCGTTATTTCAACAATTTCAGTTATATATCAATATTTTATAAAATTCACTATTCAATTTTCTGTTTTTTAGCAACTGCCATCAGATGTATCTTCTGCGTTGGATCTGCATACTGATAATCCTAAGCCTATCAAGATCCAGAATCTCAAATGTGAAGTCCAGGAACTGTTTACAACATCTCAAAAAACCAATACTGGATTCAATTGTGTTGTTGTTGGATGGTCTTCTTATCTGATATCTTGCAATACTGCTTTTGGTGATGAACTTTCGTTAGAGTTTCACAAGTCTACTCAATTGCTGAAGTTAAAAAAAGTTGTGCATATCGTGACAAAGATAAAGTCCTCTTAGTTTCATGTCATGATTGTTTGTGGTTGTGCATTTGGTTCGTTGCTGGTACTAATTTTGCTTCTTAGACATGTTCTATATGTAGTTATGTCTATAAACAAGTTTCATTGTCAATGGGTGGGTGCTACTTTTTTTTGTGGATAGCATAATGGAAATACTCATATGTATCTTATATATTAACTGGTGATGCATGTCTGTAGTTGTCTTTTAGCTAATAATAGATAACACGTTTTGGTACAATATCTATACACATATGTATATGTTCTATCAATATGTGTTATGCATGGTTTTCTAATACATGTTGTTAATAACATTATTCTCTTAATATCTGTTTACTAACCTTTGTAGTTTCTGTTGACTGACCTTTTTTAACATGGGTTGACTAACATCTGATAGTTACTATCTATCCATCTGGCAAGCTCTGTTGGAGATAATGGATGACAGTTCTTATTAAATTCTTTTGGAAAGCAACAGAAGTTTTTAACAGTTAATAGACAACAGTAGTTTGTTATCAACATAATGGAATTGCTGTTGAATAAACCTATTGACCATTATTTTTTTACTAATTATTTTTTTTACTCTCTATCAATATGGGCTATACATGGTTTTCTAAGAAACAACCCGTGTTTGCACACGCGTCTTACCACTAGTTGGACATAATAGAATCTTTGACCTTTACCAAACACCTTAGATTTCATGTGGACAATTTTGTATTTACCCAATCTTTCTTCCGTACCTAACCCCAAAGCCCACCAACCCCCAACCAGTTTCCTCTTTATTGGGTGCCTTTCACATCTACATTCTTTAATCTCCCTATATACCCTAATAATCCTCACACGCACCATGGATAATCTTCCAGAAAATGGACAGAGGTATACACTATACATGTTAGATAGGTGGAGAGAGGTTTTTAAACTTTTTTTGTGCAGGTTTTGATCACATTATGTGGGCTATTGACAACGATTTTTTAATAAATAAATTGCATACACCAAACATGAAAAGAAAGTTTTTACCAAATAATTTGCATACATCAGGTTTTTACATCATATCGCTATCGATAGCAGGTTTTTACCAACCGCAACAAAAAAAACGCATACATTATACAACACTTGCAGTTGCAATAATTAAACACAATTCCATACACATCTTTCATACAAAAGAACTAGAATAAACACACACACACACACACACACACATATATATATATATATATATATAATCCTGAGACTTTTAAAGGACAATACATGTAATTTACATTAAAATATCTATATATATATATATATATATATATATATATATAATCCTGAGATTTTTTTAAGGACAATACATATAATTTACATTAAAATATCAAAATATCAGTTTTTATATATATATAATCCTGAGATTTTTTTAAGGACAATACATATAATTTACATTAAAATATCAAAATATCAGTTTTGCCCCTCACGTGAGGGGCACATGACTGGTCTTAACCAAGAAAATGGGTGGGGGTTAGTGTAAAGGACTTGTGGTGTGCAAAAGTTCCAAATAAAGAATACTCAGTGTAATTTTTTAAGACAAATGACACACGGTGCAAGTTGGTGTAATTAACGGACAAACCGTGTAATTAACTCAAAATAAAATAAAGTAAAACAACAAGCCGACTCGATTTTGGCTTGAGTTGGCTCGAACATTTTACCAGCTGGGCTCGACTTTTTAGCTCGATTAAATAAATGAGCCGAGCTGAGCTGGCTTATTTAAGTTCGTGCTCTAGCTCAACCTGGCTCGGGTCGACTACAACCCTAGTTTTAACTCAAGTTATAAGGGGACTCGCAATGGAGTTCACATCTTCTTCATACTCGAATTAAAAAGAAAATGTGAGATTTTGTTCATTTTCATTTTTATCCTTTTTCATATAAGAGTTTCACAATGAAGGATTTGGTACTAGTTCGTGCCCTTAGGTGGAAGAGAGGAAGGGGCGTCTAGAAACGTTATAGACATGTGAGGTGAGAGGGTGCAGAAAGTCTTTGATCATGGGCGACGACGAACGATAGGAATGTGCTTCTGTGAGAAAGAGAGCATAAAGAGGGAAATGACTGGAATCTCCATAGTTTGGCCTCCATTATAGTTGGAAAGAATATTGTTGAATTCCATAAGAACATTTGTTTCACTTACTTTTTATAAAATCATTTGTTTTTTTTTAAATTGTTGAATTCCATAAGAACATTTGTTTTTTTAATAATATTACGTTTTATAAAAAGCCATTAAACCATTGATGTGGCATTTGACTATTAGACTATATATTTTATGGATGCTTGTGAGGTTTAACGTTAGAGAAACTCTATAGCAAAATAATTTTGTTGTTGGTACAAATTAAGAGTGTAAATGAGTTGACATGTTCATAAGTTAGGGGAAACCTGCTCACTAAAAGTCCAAATCAAGTCGAACTTACACTAAGTTGAGCCTAAAATGGAACCTATTTAATAAACAAACCAAGACCCACACTTCACATGTCAAATTTGACTAAACCTATGAGTTTAAACGAAGCTAATGCTTAACTATTAATGTAATAAATATTGTTATATATAGTTATGATAAGATAACTACATAACACATACTATGTTATATATAAAATTATATTCTTACACAATTTCATATGTAAAAGAAAGTTAAGCCGAGCTAAACTCGAGCTTGAAAGTTATAAGTGAGTCATGTTCGAGGTAGTCTAAGTATGAGCTCAATTATCTAATTTAATAGATTTTAATTTGAGTTTGAATCGTTTGAAGCTCTACATGTAAGCCGAGCTAACCTCGAACTTGAAAAATTATAAGTCAATCATGTTCAAATTTCATATATAAAGCTTCAAACAATCCAAACTCAAATTAAATTAAAATATATTAAATTAGATAATCGAGCTCTTACTTAGACTAGCTCAGATTCAACTCAACTCGTGACACCTATTCTTTACAAACACAAGAAGTAAACGTACCACCTAAAAAAACTAAATCTAGAATATGGGGGTGTTTGGGTTAGCTTAGGCAACTTATGACTTATTGACTTATAAAAGTTAATAAGTTGTTTTTGAGTGTTTGGGTTAGATTGTTTTGAAGGATTTTATGTATTGAGAAATTATTTTTAAGAAATCAGAATTTCTAACTTGTCACTTATAACTTATACTAGTTAATAAGTCATTTTTTAAAAGAAATCCAAAGCACCCACTATGTATATTGGACATAATAGAATCTTTGACCTTTACCAAACACCTTAGATTGCATGCGGACAATTTTGTATTTACCTAATCTTTCTTCCGTACCTAACCCCCAAAGCCCACCAACCCCCTACCAGTTTCCTCTTTATTGGGTGCCTTTCACATCTACATTCTTTAATCTCCCTATATTACTTTTATTTCCCATCATCACCACTTGACTTGACACCAATATTCTTTCCAACCATAATGGAGGCCAAACTATGGAGATTCCAGTCATCTCAGGCCATCTCCGCCATCCCCCGGTCAAAATCTTGGAGGTTTTCCTTCCAAATTCCCCCTCCATTCTCCAAAACTTGTAGCTTTCAGGCCATTTCTGGGGTTCAAAAGAATCACATCCAATCTGTTCAGGCCTCTGCTTCACTCGGGTACCCTTCAAATTTGTAAACTTTATGATTTAATTCTATTTGTTTAAGCAAATTATGTTATCAAGTTCCTTAATTTCTTTATGGGTTTGTTTCAATCTATGATCTTCCAAAAGACAGGTGTCACTAGTTCAGGCCTCTGCCTCTATTGGGTACCTTTTAAATTTGTTGTTCTTGAATCTTTATAGTTTATTTTGTTTCCTTAATTTCTTTATGGGTTTGTTTCAATACTTGAACCTATGATCTCCCAAAAGACAGGTGTCACTAGTTGTACTCAATATGCTTGTGGTTTTTATTAAACTTTTTAATTAGCTAGCAAAATATGCTTTAGGTAATAAGGTTAGGGACATATTATGAATTGATGGTGTGCATAACATGATTTGTAACACCCTGTGCAAATCCCGCATCGTGGGTAGGAGAGATGTTGGGTTCGTAAGAAATGCTCGGCCTCAAAGTTTTTTGGACACGTTTGTTGTGTTAAGCATGATTGAATAGGAGTAATCCATGATGGGTAGCCTACACGAAAGTCGGCCTCTTTGTGGGCAAAACAGACAATATTGGTTGGTATGAGGGGCCCGATGTTACATGATTAGTGATTTACCATGCTTGACTTAGGTTTTGGAAAGGTTTTTTTTTTTTTATTCATAGCATAATATATAATCAACATCTATTTGCTCTATCTTCTGGTTTGATGATAATTTGACATTTTGTGGCATGTCTTGTTCTACTACATAGAAACCTAGATCATAGATTATGACATTATGTTATATAAAATCATCCTTTAGCTTTTAGTTTCATTCATTTTCGTATTCTTGTAGAGTAAAGAATGCAAGTAGAATAGACGAGAGTGAGATTTACACTCTTGATGGCATAAGAAGTTCTTTAATTCGACAAGAGGATAGCATAATCTTTAGCCTTGTGGAAAGAGCTCAGTATCTGTACAACGAGGATACATATGACCCGAAAGCTTTCTTCATGGACGGCTTCCAGGGTTCGTTAGTTGAATTCATGGTCAAAGAAACCGAAAAGATTCATGCTAAGGTAACTTCATTGCAATTTGCAGTTGTTTAATATTTTAACATAAAAAAGATTAAAAAAAACCTGTAAGATAGTCTTTGTGACCGGTTTTGAAACAGGTCGGAAGATACAAGAACCCCGATGAACATCCTTTTTTCCCAAATGACTTGCCTGAACCTATGTTACCCCCTTTGCGATACCCACAGGTAACCTGTTGTATTTGTTTGTGTTTAAATCCTACATACATCATAAAAATTAGAGTAAGATGCCATTTTCATCCCCTGAGGTTTGGCCAGTTTTGCGACTTTTGTCCAAAGGTTTGTTTTTCCGCATCTGGATCCAAAAGGTTAGAAATCTTGCCATTTTCATCCGGCTCGTTAACTCCATCGATTTTTCTCCGTTAAGTCAGGACTCAGGGGTATTTCCGTCTTTTTTGTTAACTTAAAGGACAATTCAGTTTTTCTCACACATCTCTACTCTGGCGAGTTTACATAAAGTGAAAAAGACCAAATTGCCCTTTAAGTTAGCAAAAAAGACGGAAATACACCTGACTTAACGGAGAAAAATGGATGGAGTTAAGGAGCCGGACGAAGATGGCAAGATTTCAAACCTTTCGGATCCAGATGCAAAAAAACAAACCTTTGGACGAAAGTCGCAAAACTGGCCAAACATCAGGGACGAAAATGACATTTTAAATTTGCTTCTCAACATCGTTCTGCGTATAGGTGTTGCATCCTAGTGCCGATTCAATCAATATCAATAAAAAGATATGGGATATGTACTTTAAAGATCTTCTTCCTAGACTGGTCAAGAAAGGAAACGATGGTAACTGCGGGTCGACCGCAACATGTGACACAATCTGCTTGCAGGTACTGCATTTTACCCGATCAAGTTTTAATCCTTTTCATGTCAATCAGCTCAAACGTCATGTATATGCACGTATACGATTATAAAAATGCAATCTTTACCTTGCAGGTCCTCTCTAAACGAATCCACTATGGTAAATTCGTCGCAGAAGCAAAGTTTCGAGCTTCACCAGATGATTACGAAGCTGCCATTAAAGCACAAGTAAAGATTATCTCATATGTGGACATATTTTATTGAAAATGCTTTCAGGTTTGTATAATCTTTTAACCTCATACTGGTTTTATAATGATCATATGTGCAGGATAGTAAAAAGCTGATGGATTTGCTAACATATCCGGCTGTGGAGGAGGCAGTCCAGAGACGGGTCGAAACAAAAGCGAAGACTTACGGGCAAGTAGTCTGTGTTGGGCCCACGGAAGCTGAACTCGAGCCGGTGTACAAAATTAACCCGAGTTTAGTTGCTGACATTTACGGGAACTGGATTATGCCTTTGACTAAGGAGGTTCAAGTCGAGTATTTGTTAAGAAGACTTGATTAATCGGAACATATCTTACACGATATATAATATATTTTTATATGTGGACCTATACGGGAAGTGTCTGTGGGTCTATAACCGAGTTTTTTTATCTTAATTTTTATAAATGTAATTTTCATTTTTCCATGACAAAATGTAATTTTTCTGTTGATGTATGATTGTATTCTATCTTTCTTTTCATTATTGTTGATGATAAATTCCATTCATCTTGACATAGATATAAACTTAAACACAAATACATAAATATATAACTTAATTTCAGTTAAATGACTATTAAGGAGAGGGTTGAGCCAGAAAAAAGTGTTAAAATGTGTCATTTTTTCATATAACATTTAGTGAAACATCATATAAACTCGGTTTGTGACAAATGAGAACTCATAAGGGTATTCTACGTAAAACAAACGTTTGTTTATCCCCTAGAAACACGACATCATATAAACCCGGAATCATTAAAAAATAGCGTTGTTTGTATATTATCTGTGTGTATTTACACCACTCAATTCAGTACATCAATAAAAGAAAACATAATTGTTGTCATCTTTAGGGTGTCTGTCTGTAGATAGCATAAAGAGTTGCAGTTGACTTTTCATCATTGAGCAACAAGTGTGGGAATCTGACCATGATTCACAAAGTCAATCTTGTTCAATCTCAAACAGCAAAGCATTTTCTCTGGCAATTCTTCAGGCTTCTGAGCCTATTTTTAACAATTATAAATGATAAAAAAATATAAATAAAAACAGTTTCCTTTTTCTTGCAAATTTAAAACATTGAACATAAGAACACAAGAACCTGAATAGTTAGCCCGAGATTCAGAATCCCGTTTTTCAAGCGTTGACGAAATGATTCTAATCCCTTTCTTGCTACGTAACTAAACCGATGAATATCCAGGTCAATTTCAAAGTAATTCGATCCCTGCAAACATATTTTTTTTTATATTTATGGTGGCTGATATCGGTACACCATTGATGTGTTAATTGGACAGCAGCCCTCATACAGGTCGTATAACAAAGACGATTTGTGTCATACGGGCCATAGGAGAGTGCTAATCTGGTTATACGACCCATATGACCTAACAAGAAATGACTAACGTGACAAGTGATATGACCCATACGGCCCGTGTCAACTTTTTCCCCCCATCTATATGCCCGTATGATGTGACAGGTGCCCTCGCGTCCATGTTTGGGGGTGGTGTCAGAGTACCCTATATCTATCTATGTCAGTTTCACAATGAAGAAGTAAATGGTGGCGTGTACCTGATAAAACTTGTGTTGAGGGCGTGAAAGAACCGGTTTTTCATTATAAGCATGCAAGAGCTTCCTTTCAGTGCTATTCGAAACAATGTCTTCAGGATTCATAACACCCACAATAATCTTCAATCTTTCTCTGAACGATACAAACGATTCTTTCGTGAATCTCCTCACTTTTTCCATATCGTCTTCCATCAAACGCTGCAAAATTTAAAACTCTAGAAACTTTCTTTTTTAAAAAAAAAAAAAATACACATTCATCTTAATTACCTTGATGCTTTCTTGAAACTGAAAAGATGCATCTTTCTCATACGTTTCAGATAGTTTGAAATATAAAACAAGGCTCAAACCCTCTCCATCACAATCGCGATTGAACATAGCAGCAGGATAAGTAGGTAACTGTAAAAAGTAAAAACCGCGGTTTCACATTTTATAACTTGTATCTCAAGAAACCAAAGCTAAATCAAGAATAAAAAGATTTTGAACCTGTATATTGACGATGAGAAGCGGAGGCAACATTCCATGGCCCTTGACCGGAGGAAGCTCGAGAAGCTGTGCAATGTGGTTGACTTTTCTTGACGATGCAAAGAGGTCAACACCGATTGGAGTATAAGGACAATAACTTTCGGCTGGACTCTTTGTTTTGTGTCTGCATAAACTATTTTTAGCATACATTTCTAAATGTTTTAAAAGATGCAAAAGATTGATTAAATACTTGAAAAAGTTTTCGTCTCGAAGATTGAAACTCGAGGGGTCGATGGCAGACCAACATCCAGGAGTTAACTTCTTATATGTACAACACGGAATCAAGGACCCTGCACGGGGATGACAAAAGTATCTTTCTGAAACGCCTGCATGATCAAAACAAGGTGTTTATTTTGTGTTTTGTAGTTTGTTTAATCTTAGAGTAAAGTACACGGATAATCCCTGTGGTTTTCCAAAATTTTGGATTTAATCCCTAGCTTTTCAAAAGTACACGAATGGTCCCTGTGGTTTGTACTTTGTAACGCATTTAGTCCCCAGCCAACAAATCTAAAAGTTTCAAGAGGTTCAAGTTAGGGACAAAATGCGTTACAAAGTGCAAAACACAGGGACCATCCATGTACTTTTAGCAAAAGTTGGGGACTAAATGTGTTACAAAGTGCAAACCACAAGGACCATCCATATACTTTTGGCAAAAGTTGGGGACCAAATCCAAAATTTTGGAAAACCACTGAGACTATCCATGTACTTTACTCTTAATCTTATGAAACAATTACTCATTTGCTTACCGTCATGAACACTACTCGAATCATCGTCAGAATCAGACTCATCAACTTCACTGACCGAGTCAATCCACGATTCTTCTTGGCAAATGACTGCAAAACAAAGTTTGTGAATGATAAACGCATGACCTTGTGGGAAATAAAGTTTTATCGTTGAGATTTACAAAAATAGAACAAAAGAAAGTACCGTTAGAAGTAGAATCAAATCGGGTGTGGTGCCAGTCCATCTGAGTGAGGTTAGGAGTGGAAGTGGAAGTTGATGTGTTTCTACAAATAGAGGTGCTATGAACAAGAACACTGTTTCCTAAATTCCTGTTCTTCCCCATTTTGGTGTAACAAATTTGCGTTTACCTTGATTTTTTAAACCTTTTGCGTGCTCGTTTATCTGTTTTTCCTCAAATGGTGAGTTGAGTGTCCATAGCATAAAACAATATAAGCAATGACTGATGATTCTCTAGTAAGACATTTTGACACACAAAGGTCAATCGCGGACTTCTTTTTATACACAGGTGGTTAAAACAACTACAACTACTATGCAGCAAGATTTTGTAAAAAGCAAATATCAAGATAGTGAATGCAAGTATACTGCAATAACCAAATGTCCAAGTTAAGAAACATGCATAGTTATAGCCTGTAAGGATCAATCCATAATCTTTAAAGCAACCCGACTTAATTACTGGAAGCAAAAGAAACATCCATTGCAACTTTAAAATGATCACGTATAAATCTCATTATATATATGATTCCGATCAAATAAAAAGTGAAATTTTCGTGATAAGCGTAGGAAGCAATTTGAGTCGTTGGTCTCACTATTTCAATGGTTGATGCACTGTTGATTACAACTTTGGGTCTAAGTTGTCCAACTACAACGGTGCTTCTAAACTAGTTAAAAGGTGCGTTTAAACCAATTTGTCCTGACGCATGAACAAACAATAATGGTGTGTCCAAACAATTACAATAGTGCGTCTAAAACCATATCTAATTTAACGGAGGCATATACGCTCGCTCTAAAATACACGTAGTGCGTCTAAAACCATCTTTAATTTAACGGACGCATATACTCTCGCCCTAATATACATGTGTCACACCATGGATACGTTGTATGCTTTGCACGCAAAGATCACTTTGTACAAAAAATGGCCTCTATCTATATGTATGTGTATGTATATGTTGTGGTTTTACCAGCTGAAACTAGATAAAGGCCAATGATATTGAATACATGCAGGCATTATTATAAACCATCAAAGGTTAAACAGCTTTCTTGATAACATGCAAGGGGTCCAACAATGAAGAAAAGGATCAAGAAACATATGAATGTGTATTCATGCACAAGTTCACATTTTTTTTCTTGATTTAAATTGGATCTTTTAAGAATTGAATAGGGTTTGATTAAAAAAGCATTGTTGATATATAATATGCATATGAGAATTCAAATATAATGAATTTTATAAAGAAAAAAAGAGAGAAAACCTGAAAGAAATGATGATGTTTGTTATGAGCAATGATATGGAAGAAGCCCACCAGAAGGAAGATGAAATGTGGATCCGACATCTGGTTCAGTTACCACGGGTTCTTCTGTTTTTATACCCAAAAGTGAAAATCAATTTATAGAGGGAATGAAGGGAAGAAAGTTTTGTTTTATGTGGTGACCATCAGCTTATATAGTTGTTGCCACGTCATCATAGTATTCATTGGCAGTTAATTTTGTCAAAATTAATACACAAGAAGCCCCTCATTTTCACACCAACAATTTTTTAACCCTTTTGTATTGGAAAAAAAAAAAAAAAAACGTAAAAACGAAAAAGACTTTCTTTTTAGGCTCTTAATCATTAAACATATTGCTTGAAAAAGACCATCAAATAAAAAGATCAACTTTTGTTTTTAGCTCATTTAACTTGAACTTGGAGGTCATTTTTCGACTCGGTGACTTAAAGAACTCGATTATAGTTCTGATGTCAAGAACGTGTAAATTTACGTCAAAAGCAAGCAATAACTTGCGATGGTTGGCGAGTCAAAGATTGTATGATAATACTTTTGATTCTCCTCGGAGAAATGTTGGGGCATAAGAAGTCATGTCTCAAATGCCAAGATGAATCAGTTGTGGCTAGAGAACTCCACTATACAACGTGCCTGGGTGGAGCAATTCAATATGAGTAAGTGCTTGAAAAGTTCCAACTCTGGTAATAAAAAACAAATTTGTGGCTCCTCGCAAGCCTATAGGCTCGTACATTTATGGACCAGGTTACGACAATTCATGTTAAAAGCGGAAATCATCATCATCATACTAGGTAAATCCCACCAATAGCAAAGCTAAGGTAGGGTCTGAGAAGGGTAAGATTTAGACAACCTTACCTCTACCTTATAGGATGACTTTGATATAACATTCCAACAAACAAAATGTCATTTGGTTTACATAAGACACTCAAAAGCATATATATTCATTTCCATAACGATTAACTGAAGATCGTAAATTTTTGGTTCTCTAAAGTTTTAGAATGTTCATTTTCAGAACACAAATATAAAGAAAACAATATCAATCTAAATAACAAGATGGTGATGCATGTATGTTACATCCTGAATATACAGCCAGAAAGAAGATATAATTAATTCTTAATAACCAGGGATGGCTGCATAGCGATAGCCTTGTGCACCCCTCCATGAATAATACGCAATTCGAGTCTCGTAGAAGCCTGACAAAATATAAAATCATCAGAAAGTAAAAAAAGGGCTCAAATTATACATATAACAAGTGTTTGGATATGCATTTTAAAACTGACTGCAAAAATATAATAAAGCATAATAGAATTTGATGTTTGAAGCAGTTGTTTTTTAAGTATGACAAATTCTAATTATTAGCCACGATAAAATTAGACATTTTTCATCAACTATAATAGTATTTTTGTATTCATCATTCTATAGAGTAAAATGTCATTTTTCGTCCGTGAGGTTTGGCCAGTATTGCGACTTTCGTCCAAAGGTTTGTTTTTCCGCATCTGGATTCAAAAGGTTTGAAATCTTGCCATTTTCATCTGGCTTGTTAACTCCATCCATTTTTCTCCGTTAAGTCAGGGGTATTTCCGCCTTTTTTGTTAACTTAAAGGGCAATTCAGTCTTTTTCACTTTATGTAAAAGCATTTAAAATACCCTTACTGAATAAAAAAACAAAAATAATATAGGTAAAAAGACAAAAAAAACCCATGACTTAACGAAGAAAATGAATGGAGTTAATGAGCCGGATGAAAATGGCAAGAATTCAAACCTTTTGGATCCAGATGCGAAAAAACAAACCTTTGGACGAAAGTCACAAAACTGGCCAAACCTCAAGAACGAAAATGGCATTTTACTCTTTTTTTTTCTTAATAATAATAGAATTATTAGAAATCAGAAATGTAGATAAGTACTAAAGAGGAAGCTAAAAAGAGATATATACAGACTTTTAGTTTTTCTTCATATAATCAACTGTGCTACCTAAACACTTAGGTAATCAAAATCACTTTCACTACATCGAAACACTAAACACTCATCATCCATTACATGAAAACATAATAATCAGGTAATCAAAATCACTTTAACTATCACCAAAGAATCGTAGTAACGTCATTAGTGTACCTGGGAGGAAGGTGAGAGCCCCGAGCCCTAACAGGCCATACGCTTGTGATCTGTCACCACCCATGTGACCCGTGAAGATGAAGAACGAGAGAAACAGAAGGCCACAACCAAGAACAAGCAGAAAAAGCGCAAGCGCAATGGACTTCCACGGGATTTCATCCATGCTGGCTGGTGAGTAATCGAACCTCGGGTCATATCTTCCTTCATTGCCTATATAGTCGTTGTCCTCATCGGGAAGACGAGTATAATTAATGTTCCGCCTAGACGCCATGCTAATAAGTTTGACTTATTGGAATATCGAAAGACGTCCAGATACACCAAATGCACCCGAATTGAGCTGTTTGAAAAATATATCAAGACGGTTAGAAGTTAGAACTACTGATTAGTGATAAAGAGTTAAATGTATATAGAAATGGATGTATCAGTTTGACAGGTGGCACTAGAAGCATTTCAATAATTAGTTTACAGAGTCACATTTGCAGCACTTCACTTTTAAGTGACTATTTTTGGTCTTCTGTTTCTTTTGGCTATTGCGCCTAGGCCCAAGGCTCGCCCTTTGTGCCTTGAGTGCGCCTTGCGCCTTCGACAACTATGTTATTGATATGCTAGTCAGAAAAAGTTCCAACAAGAATACGCGATGCAAATGGGTTTAAAAGTGAACACAAGTTGAAAGATTAAATGCACCATTGATTGTGAAATATACAATCAAATGGAGGGCATTAACTACCAAGTAACTTACAGGAAGTGTAGCCAAAATGGTAAAAGACTAAAAGTTAGAAGTTTCATGACAATCACAATAGCTAAAGGACTGTTCATGGATGAGCTATCAACAACATATTCTTTCATCGCTGATTATATGATAACGTTTCATGATCATACCACAAGGTTACATAGTTGGTCCACATAACCAGACCTATAAACTCAAAACTCAAGCAAACCAATAGGCCATAGTTTTCAAAGTGCATCATTCCTCAATTACTAATGAATTTTTGTCAAAAGCACGCTAGGCGCAGAAGAAGAGCGCAGCTAAACCATGGTGCCTGAAAAGGCACAGTTTCGGGCGATCAGGCACAGTTTAGGCCAAAATTGTCTGAACCTGTTTGAACATGTCTAAAACCCCTAAATAATCATGAAATCAACCTAAAACAGCCTAAACAACAACCCTAAAAATAATATTTTGATACTACGCGCCTGGCTTAAAAAAGCCCTCGCTTTCTAAGCGCCTTGGGCGCGCCTGTGCGTCTCAACAACATAGACGAAAATCATGAGTTGAAAGTTTATTACTCTCTCTTTACTAAAAGAGTTTCAACACCACACACAATAATAGTGTTGGTTGGTTTATGCCAATAACAACAAAGCAATTCAAGATTCAAACATATGGATCAAGATAATCTTCAAACAAGAAGAAAATATTGGATCAATTGCAGATAACAGTTGTGAAGTGACTGTAATTATGGCTTGAGTCGGTGATAAAAACCCTAAATCATGAACCTTTGAGGATTGTCTTGAAACTTAGGTCAAAAGCAATGGATCGCAGTTGATAAAGAGAAGATTTAGGTGAGATGATAAAGAAAGAAATACTTACCCGATAATTAGATTTTTGTCACTGTGGAAGAAGAGAGAGATGGGTGAAGAACGAAGAAATTTCTCCGGCATTCGTTTTCTACACCAAGAAATCCCCAACGATGACCCCACTTTCTTTGAATCGTTTGATGCAGGGTAAGAATATAAGAATGGTCTTGTCTTGGTAGTAGATACCGGTTCGATTTGTTGCGGTACCGGTAAGATACGGGCACCCGATACTCAACACATTCCGATGTTATTTAGTTATAATTGATTCGGGTTATCATGACACTGGTAGGAAGGTCAAGAAAACAATAAGATTGAAATAGAACCGGTCCCGGTATTATTCGGACAATATCGATTCGATTCGTTACAGTGAAGAACAAAATAATAGTTTATGTTTGAACTGTTCACTTTTGAATAAAACTTTTATTGGCGTGTAGATAAAAATAAGCATGTCGCATTATCTTATTACAATAACGTAAGGGTAAACGTAGTCACGTTATTTTGAAAAGAAGTAATCCGTGAAGCCACTTTGTGGACATGTATGTTTGTGCTTTGATCATTTATACACCATTATTCGCAACTTGATTTTGAGTAAATTTTTTATCAAGACACAAATAAAAAATAAACATGTCGCAACCACATAGTCGAAGTTTTGTAATATACCGGTCTAAATTTTATAAAATATCGTGCTTTAAAAGTTATAAAAGAAAAACAAAATATGCTCTAGTAAAATAATAAAAGTTAATAGTTAAAAGAAATGAAATAAATAAATAAAATATCATAAACTAAGTAAATGGAATAAACAATAGAACACTTTTTAATATACATACTAGTAAAATTATTTACATTTAGGAGTTGAATTTATATTTACATACATTCAGAAATAAACTATATATCATGTGTATTGCAGTTCAAGCGAGGATCGCTAGGTCCATGCTTTAATGCATACATAGGCGAAAATACATGATCGTACCATTTATCAACATGACATACCACACGCATGTTTGGAAATAACAATAACTTTTTTTTTTACAACAAAGAACCACTTCATTCAATCACCAAACAATGTATAACGGGATACAATCTAGCAAGAGAATAAACCCAACCCTCATACATTAACCCGAATACATGATCACATCTCCAAGTATGTAACAGACACAAAAAAACAAGGCCTGAAACTATTCTTTTATCTCAAAACTCACCCATTTGCTCCACTCCAAATTGCTATCTTTCCCCCTGGTTTTGACCCATAAGTATGTAGCCGCTTGCACCTCACTGAAAATCTTGTCGATGCATACTCTTTTTGTAATGCTCCGCATTTTTGTACCTTTCTTATTTTAGCAAGTCTTGTTGTACTTTCCATTTCTAGACACTTGTACTCTTGTTGTAATCTATTCCGTTTCAATTTGTAATCCGAGACTATTGATCATAATGAAAACGCAATTATTTTTATCATATTCATGTTAGACTTATGTGTAAACTTGTAATCATAATTCACATTTTGAACGCTATGTTATGCTTGACTCTTGATTCTTCATTACATATTGATGCTTGGTACTCGAAAAGCTGTAACACCTCGTAAAATCGTGTCCAATGATGTAAAGACACGTGTTCTTTGTGTGAAAAGTTGATTATGAAGGACTAAAGTTGACAAACAATGAAAAGATGTATGCGGAGGGACTAAAAGTGTCAACATGCTTAAACTATGCCTCTGAATGACCTTATACGATGTTCGTATTCCCAAACGAGTAAATTATTAGGCATGTGAAGCCATTTGTGAAAACAATTGAAAGTTTATAAGACAAAGGGGTTAAACGTGTCAACATGTTAATTCTTATCTCTGAGTGACCTTTTAACGAACCCGGAGCTTCGTAATGTTCAATCATACTCTCGGAAACGTTTGATATTGACTATGAAGGATTTGATAATGTTATACGATAAAATGTGCAAGAATTCAAGAAGAAGGGTTAAAAGCGTAAATTATAGAAACTAGTACCTCCGGGTGATCTTTTAACCAAACAGGAGCCTAACGATGTTTGTTATAACTGCCAAGATCATAAAAAACTAACTATAGGGACTAAATGTGTCTAAAATAAAACATATATGAAGTAATAAGGACCAGGGACTGAAACTGTCATTATGGAAACTTGTTTTACCGGAACTCATGGCGAGTCGCGGCCCGCGAAGATGAAGGTTATCTCTCTCGTGCCCCGCGAGAGAGTGCCCAGTTCTGAAATTTTTGGGCAACTGCATGTATTGCAGCCTTGAGCCCCAATCAACTGTAACGCCCTGCTATTTCATACTTTCTATATTTGGAAACCCTCGCTTGTAATTCTATTTTTGGAAACTTTGTATTCTTGTAATCGTCGATTCGTTGTAATCTTTGTAAGAACCGAGACTTGGATCATAATGAAATTCGCATTTTCGTTACATTTATGTTACATACACTACATACATGTTCGTACATTCAAAAATATTATTCAAATGATACTTTGTTCTCAATTTGTGCTAAATGCGTCAAGCTTGCAAACCTGTAAACTATATGCTACATTTATGCAATTTCGACACTTATTTACGACAATTATACATGTTTAAACTCGTTTTCTATTTATTTTATGATATAATTACATTCCATACACTTAAACATGCTTCTAGTGCCTAAAACACCTTAAAACGTGCTTAAAACATGTAAATATGGAAGTATGAGGGTTGAATTCGTCAAAAATCAAACTTTTCCCACGAACCCGGCCTGGCCAACCCATACGCGGGCCGCGAGCCCATCTGCAGCGCAGAAATGTGAACAGCTTGTGTTTTGGGCGCGATTTTGGTGTTATTTTGAGTTTAAACTTGTGTTTAATGTCTTAAATGCTCACCAAACCCTATACCAACCCTTCCCTATAAAACCCAAGTGTAATCCTCACATTTATTACTTTGCAACTCATCCTAAATTCTCTCAAATCAGTCACAAAGCTGCTGTTAATCATAAGTGCAAACCGATTCATATCAAGTTGTTCAAGTGAGCATATCTCACTCATTACTTAGTCTTTTGCTTTGATTCTTTTTACTACACACTTGGGTTGACCTTAGGGATATTTCCACAGGTTTTCCATGGAAAACGAAGGTCCGGAATATCACCAAAAAGGCTCCAAAGTGGACTGAAGTTTCTGTTTTTGATTCATACTTTGTTAATCTTAGTTAAACTTGAGTTATCTCATCTCAAACCTATGTCCTTATGCTCATAATCAATTGAATGGTTAGTTGAGCCTAAAAACAAGGTTGAGACATGTAAAATCATATGTGTAAACCTCACAAGCTTTCTGTTTTGTTTAGGGTTTTACCCACAAGTAGTGTTCAAGCTTAAGGCTTGATGAATGTGTGATTATGAAACAAGCTTGGGCTATTCCACTTGAAAATCCAAACACTATTTGATGTTTTCCATAGATTAGTTGTACATATTTCATTCTTTACTTGTAAGTTCATGACCATCCTTGTTGTTTATAACAACAAGTGTAGTGGTGAACAAAGAGGTGCCTAAATGGAAGACTTGATTCTTCCTACCTCATGCATGATTTCTGTCACGGCCCCCGGCCCGGTTTGACCCGGTTCAGGAGCCGCGGGACAGAAATCCCGTGGTATTTATTTAATTGAGTTGACAGCGGAAGATTTTAGCAGGATCTCTTTTTAAAACTGAAAATGCCTGATTGTTTTATTTCATCATTCGAGATAAAACCCTGGTAGTTTACAATAAAGTGATTTCACTGGGAAATCCTTTTTGTACAAAACATGTTTCTTTATTTATATTGAGCCACTTCCTTAAGCTTGTAGTGCTTCGCGGCACTTTTCCTGGATCACAACAGATCACCTGAAACATGTTTGAAAAAGGTTTTGTCAGCGGGGAAATACTGGTGAATCATTCTTTTTGCTTAAAACGATGCATTGTTATAATTTAGAGTATTAAGAGCGATTACAATGTTTATATATATCAACCATCTACCCAACGGTATTTGTCACTCGACCACCTATTGGCTATCTCGTTGTCCAATGGTGTCTGTGACTATGGTCATATCACCCCTTGGCTAACCCGTTGTCCAATGGTGACGGTTATCAAGTAATGTATACAAAACCCCACATACCGGCTGTAATTTGGAGATTACAAAGACTTAATCCCTGTAATTATAACTTTGAAAACAATCATGATTTTGAAAGTAATTTGGTAAAAAGAGAATGACTCACATTGTAGATTTATGCGGGCAGAGTTTTAGCCTATTGATTAGCCTGATAACCTAATTTAAATAACAATGCACACGAACTAGGTTAGTAACTAATACAGCATTTACGATAACTCACGAGATTAAACCCTCACGACGAATGACAAAGTGCAATACTTAAACATCCATCGATTTCACGACGAATGACAAAGTATAAACCCAAATTTTGAGCAGCACTTAAACATTCATCGGATAGTTTCAATCGATCGGATATTGAATCGTAGCAGCGATCGAGTTAATACCCGGTATCGTAGCAGCACTTCACTAATTTGAGAGTAATATTCGAGCAGAATAGAAATGATTTTGAAAGTTTTATCGACACCATCGAACTGCTCAGGAACCAAGCTATTTATAGCTGAAATTTAAGGTTCACGCAGCCCGCGTAAACCTTCTCTTAAACTTACGCGGCCCGCGAGGGTCACCTAGTCTACGAGTAGGCTTGGTGTGTCACGGGTAGGCTTGCCAGCTGGTCAACGCGTGGCTCGGATGCTTATCCGGTCAAACCTCACATTGACGCGGGCCGCGTAAGACTATGTTTACTCTTACGCGGCCCGCCTGAAACCCACAAATTTTGATGAAACCCACAAATTTTGATTTCTTAGTTTTTCATGCACAGTAGGGTTTCAGGGGTCCGGGTTTTTACTTCCGGGTTATTTTGGGACAATTTTGAGAGTCCTTACATCCTCCCCACCTTATTTAAAATCTCGTCCTCGAGATTTACTGGAATAAGTGAGGATACTTTCGCTTCATTTCCGATTCCAGCTCCCAAGTGTATTCGGGTCCTCGTTTTGAATCCCACTTGACTTTGACTAGTACCAATCGCTTGTGCTTGAGAAACTTGATCTTTCTGTCTTCTATTTGAAGCGGTTTCTCTACGAATTTTAACTTTTCATTTACCTCTATATCCTGAAGGGGTACTACCAGTGATTCGTCTGATAAACATTTCTTGAGATTGGATACATGAAATACGTCATGTACCCCAGCTAATTCTTTTGGTAGTTGTAAGCGATAAGCAACTGGTCCTATTCGCTGGATTATTGGGAATGGTCCTACGTACCTTGGACTCAGCTTTCCTCTCTTCCCAAATCGAACTACTCATTTCCAAGGAGAAACTTTCAAGGGTACTCTATCTCCAACTTGAAATTCTAGTGGCTTACGTCGATTGTCGGCATAGCTCTTTTGGCGATCTCGAGCAGTTTTCAGTCTTTCCTTGATTTGAGTAATCTTGTCGGTGGTCTCTTGCATAATTTCAGGACCTGATAATTGACTTTCTCCTATTTCTGCCCAGCAAACTGGAGTTCTGCACTTTCGTCCATACAGTGCTTAGAATGGGGCAGCTTCAATGCTTGCATGATAACTATTGTTATAGGAGAATTCGATCAAAGGTAAGTGATTGTCCCAGTTTCCACCAAAATCTATCACACATGCTAGGAGCATGTCTTCCAGGGTTTGTATTGTCCTTTCACTTTGCCCGTCTGTTTGAGTATGATATGCCGTACTTAAATTTAGTCGGGTTCCCATTGCTTCCTGGAAACTTGTCCAAAAATGGGAAGTGAAACGACTATCCCTATCTGATACAATGGAGAGTGGAACTCCATGTAAGGATACTACTTCGTCTACATACAAGTTGGCTAACATTTCCATGCTAAAGGTTTCCTTCATGGGTAGAAAATGAGCTGACTTGGTTAATCGATCCACAATTACCCAAATCGCATCATTACCTTTTCTGGTTTTGGGTAACTTAGTAACAAAATCCATAGTTATAAGTTCCCATTTCCATACAGGCATTTCTAATTGTTGTAGTAGACCTGAAGGTTTCTGGTGTTCTGCCTTAACTTGTGAGCAAGTAAGACACTTAGAAACATATTTAGCTATGTCCTTTTTCATTCTTATCCACCAGAAATTATTTCTTAAGTCTTGGTACATCTTATTGTTACCGGGATGCACAGTATACCTAGATTTATGGGCTTCTTCTAAAATCGTATCTCTTAATTCTCCTTGCTTAGGTACCCAAATCCTTTTCTTGTGGAATCTCCAAATTCCATCAGCTCCTTGCTCCAATTCCTTTATTCTTCCTTTCATTCCTTCAGCATCATCCTTGATTGCTGTTTCCTGAACCTTCTTCAGTTGTTCCATTAAATCTAATTGCAGATTTAATCTAAGAGCACGAACTCGTCGTTGTTTCTCATAATACTTACGACTTAAGGCATCTGCAACTACGTTTGCCTTTCCTTCGTGATATTGGATATCACAGTCGTAGTCACTTAGGATTTCCATCCATCTTCTTTGCCTCATGTTTAATTTTTTTTGCCCAAATATGTACCTTAAACTTTTGTGATCCGTATAGACAGTAACCTTATTTCCATACAGATAATGTCTCCAAATCTTAAGGGAAAAAATTATGGCTCCTAACTCTAAATCATGAGTTGTATAGTTTTCCTCGTGCTTTTTCAATTGTTTTGAGGCATATGCAATTACCTTCTTGCGCTGCATTAGCACACATCCTAATCCTAGTTTTGAAGCATCACAATATACTTCAAAATCTTCAGTCCCTTCTGGCAAGGCTAAGATTGGGGCATTTGTTAACTTTTGCTTTAAAATCTTAAAAGCCTCTTCTTGCCTAGGTCCCCATTCAAACTTAACTGCTTTACAGGTTAGCTTAGTTAATGGCACCACTATTTTAGAAAAATCCTAAATAAAGCGCGTATAGTCTCCAGCTAATCCTAAAAAGCTTCTAACTTCCATAGCTGATTGTGGAACCTTCCATTTGGTAATTGCTTCTATTTTAGAGGGATCTACATGAATACCTTCGTGATTCACCACATGTCCTAAAAATTGCACTTCCTGTAGCCAGAATTCACATTTCGAAAATTTGGCATAAAGCTTTTCTTTTCTTAACAAAGTTAAGAGTGCATGCAGGTGCTGACAATGCTCGTCCTGACTTTTGGAATAAATAAGTATATCGTCGATGAAGACAATTACAAATTTATCCAAATACGGTTTACAGATTCTATTCATCATGTCCATAAATGCTGCATGTGCATTCGTTAGTCCAAAGGGCATGACTGTAAACTCGTAATGACCATACCTAGTTCTGAAAGCGGTTTTAGGTATGTCTTCTTCTTGTACTTTTAACTGATGGTATCCAGAGCGTAAATCTATCTTAGAAAAAAAAATATCTAGCTCCTTGAAGTTGATCAAAAAGATCATCAATCCTAGGTAATGGATATCGATTCTTAATTGTAACCTTATTCAATTCTCTATAATCAATACACATTCTCATTGACCCATCTTTCTTTTTCACAAACAACACTGGTGCTCCCCACGGGGATGAACTAGGTTGTATAAAACCTTTACTTAGCAATTCATCTAACTGCTTTTTCAATTCTAGCATTTCAGTGGGTGCTAACCAATAATGTCACACCCCGACCACGTAAAACAACAAAACGTGGCGGAAACGTCGGGGAGTGTTGTAACAGAATCATTGTTTCATAACACATGGAAATTGAAATATTGTTTTATTGAATAAAAGAGTTAAAATGTCTTGACAATCAAAGAAATATAACATAAATAACTAGTCTTGCATCTTTTATTTTCGCTAAGGCCCAAGTCCGCCTAAGTGTATCTTCATAAATCCTAAGCATCATATCCTGAAACACATGTGAAAATAGGTACGTCAGCATAAAAATGCATGTGAGATACATAGGTTTTGTGAAAATAGAATTCATGACTTATGTTTAAGAAAATGTTTAGTCATGAACCTTGTAATTTGCTTTGTCTTGTAAATCATTTGAAAAGAAATAAGATCAGATGATATGTATAAATAAGAGAATAATGTATGGTTAAATGAATAACCAAGTAAAATGAGTTTGTATAAGATAAGTTGTTTTGTAAAACAATGTCTTGTGAAAAGTATGTCATTTGTATAGAATGTTATATGTCTTAAGTTGAAATGATTCAAATAACGCTACGATATGTAATACCATGCAAGCACTTATATATAGGAAGTACCAGCGGCGTATCCACCATGCTTGTATCATATTACACACGCCTCGTTACTTAAATCACTTACTCAAACCAAACCGCCAAAGTAAAATGTTTATGTAAAATCAAATGTCAAAATGTTTGTGTGAAAACCATGTCTAATGTCTATGCCTGATGTAAATCATAAATTGTGTATATCAATGTCAAAATGTTTATGTCTAATGTAAATCATGAATTGTGTATATCAATGTCAAAATGTTTATGTATGGTAAGTGAAATATATCAACTCATCCATATGTAAAAATGCACAAAAACAAGGTATTGAAGTAAAACATGGTTTAAATCAAAGTTATGTTTTGTGGAACAAATGCATGCTATACTGATATAAACATCTATGCGGTATTGTGAAAATTCATACATCCAAGCCTTGCGACAGTAGAATAAACCCTAGCACAAAGTCTAAGGTCCACCTAGAAATGTATTCGGATTCGGTCATTCCTTCCAATCCAAACAAACCCGGGATTTCAGGAATGGGAGTTGTCAAGTCCTATGGTACCACTACCTACTACCGAGCGGCATGATCGGTGTTAATGAATGTACATTGTCCCATTTAAATAAACCAAATGTCATACCAAAATGTAAGCATGTGATGAATAATAAATGTACTAAGTATGCACACAATGGACATACATAGCATAGAATGTAATGTAAAATAATGTACTAAGTATGCAACACAATGGGCATACATAGCATAAAATGTAATGTAAAACAATGTACTAAGTATGCAACACAATGGGCATACATAGCATAAAATGTAATGTAAAACGATGTACTAAGTATGCAACACAATGGGCATACATAGCATAAAATGTAATGTAAAACAATGTACTAAGTATGCAACACAATGGGCATACATAGCATAAAATGTAATATAAAACGATGTACTAAGTACGCACACAATGGGCATATATAGCATAAAATGTAATGTAAAACAATGTACTAAGTACGCACACAATGGGCATACATAGCATAAACACAATGAAATCATGTACTATAAATGTACTAATGAACATAACAAGTATATGATGTGAAAACAGGAAAGCATGAAAGTAACAAGTAGGCACATGTGTTTCACCCCAAAATGTTTGGAAAACAGTAAAAGTGGGGTCTATGTACTCACTTGAGATTGCTCAGAAGTCCTAAGATAACCACCAAGCAATGCTAGAGATCACGGAATCAAACGGCACCTAATATAGGTAACTATGTTAATAAACCGGACCTATTTAGGTAGCTTATGCTACTTTAACGCGTCGTTCGCGTAAAACGCGTTCGGACTGCCTAACTAGTCCTATGACAAGTAAAATATGCCTTAACATGTCTAATATTGTTGCCCAATCAGTTTAGATGTCAAAAGTTATGTTACATATGCTTAAAATGAATTTTGGCGTAAAAAGGGCATTTTGGTAATTTACCTAAGGCATATAAACTACCTATCATACAACTAACTAAACGTCGTGACCATAAGGTATAACCTCGGAAGGTTATTCCCTATATACTATGGTCACCTAATGTGTTTGGTCGGATCCTAAGGATCGACCAAACGGGTCGGGTTCGAAAGTATAAGCGATTGTTTAGATCGCTTACCTTACGACCCTATACAAGCACTAAACTAAAAGTGACGAGCTAAGAATGTTAGAACATGCTTAACTAAGTTAGAAAACAAGTTTGGTATCAAAACAAACGGTTTTGATACCCAAAAGTAGTTTGGTTACAAAATACGCAAGAATACGCATTTTGGCCGAAACCACGACTCGTCACTGAGCCTAGATAACGTGGTAATCAGTAGGTATAGTCACTAGGGACTATAACCATCGTGATTACGCTCACGTTATGAAGTTCAAACGAATTTCTCATTGACCATAAACTGGTCAATGCAGAAAGTCAAACAAAGTTTGACTTTTAACGCTAAAAGAATAAAAAGAACGAAGGAACACTTACAAAGGGTCCCCGAAAGCTTTGATTTCCAAATATTTCTCAGGTATGAAGTGATAGAACACCCCAACTTAGAGAAGAAATCAGAATTCAAGTGGGTTTTGAGTTGTGATGGGTTGGGTATTTATAGGATTTGGACCACCGTTAGGATCGTTTCTCGAATACCGTGCTTTGATCTCACCCGTACACTTGTTGGAATGTCATGGAACCCAAATTGGCCCCCCACCATCAGAGATCAACATGTGGAATTGAGATTGGGAGTGGGTAACAGCTGTAAACAGCTGGCTGGAAGTTTCTGATGTGCTGGGGACCCCTTACGGACCGTAAGGGTGATGGCTTACGGTCCGTAAGCCATGTGCAGACTAGAAAGTTTCAAAAATGGCAGTTTTAGTCCCTGCAGCCCCAAACTTGGTTTTCGATGCATTTTTGACACGTTTAAGCCCCGTTAACCCCATTTCAAAGCTCTAAAATGAAGTTAAAGTATAGGGCACTTAAAATATGCTCAAAAATATGTCGGATGTCGGTTCGTTTGGCCGTACGGTTGCGTTGTTCGGTTAATTACGACGGAAGTCGTAACGAACGCAAAAACGGTCCAAAATGCGCGACGAATGGAATTTTGACAAGCCAAACACTAAAGCATAACATTATAATGCTTACATAAATTTTTGGATGTCCGGATGTATTCAGAATGTATGTTATGCGCGAAAGTGCAAACTTGTGCACTTTTTGACGCTTTTAGTCCCTGAATGACCCAAAAGTTTATTTTAGCACACCGAACCCCTCAAAGCCTATTTCTAAGCTATGTAAAGGATATTTATGGTATGTTTAACTTATGTCCATGTTCCATAATGTCTGTTACAGTTCAAATTGGCATACTTTCGCAGTTTGTCAACTTTAGTCCCTGTAAGCGATTTAACTTGATTTTGCCATACCAAAGCCTTCGAAACTTATTTCTAAGTTATGTAAAGGTTATTTAAGGTATGTTAAGCCTATTTCACTATTCCGGAGTGTTTGTTGCATTAAACTGGTTATATTTACGCATCAGTGCGCGTATAATCTTCCAGAAAGCGATTTAGAGCCCGAAATCGAACATGAATTGATATGTGCAAATGATACACATATTTGTACAAATCCCTAGTATGAAATACAATATTTCATTGGTTTGGTATTTGTTTGATGGTCGCAGTGACCCAGGTGTCACAGATAAGGTGCCTTGGCTATCGATGTAGTTCCCGGAATTAGATGAATCCTAAATTCTACTTCCCTGTCGGGTGGTAATCCAGGTAGTTCTTCTGGAAAGACATCTGGGTATTCTGAGACTACTGAAATTTCCTTAAGTTCCTTATTTTTCATGTTAATGATTACTGAAATCATATACACTACTTCTTGTTTTCTTGAATAACTAGCCAACTTCATTACTGAAATGAATTTCAGTGGCTTTCGTGGCTTATCTCCTGTAAGTGAGATTATATCTTATGTGGGGGTACGAATTTCTATGGAATTTTTGTCACAAATGATTCGAGCATGGTTGGCTACTAACCAATCCATTCCTAACACGACATCGACTCCGGCTAATTTCATAGGTAACAAGTTTGCAGAAAATTTATGGCCTAAGAGTTCTATCTTTCCTTCTCGCAAAACCTTATCTATGTTAACAAAATTTCCATCTGCCGTTTCGACTGTAAAAATCTGCCTAAGGTTGGTCAAAGGTAAATTAAGAGCTTGGCAGAATAAAGTATTGATAAAACTTTGGTTTGCACCAGAGTCAAATAATACTTTTGCATACACGTTATGAACTAAGAACGTACCAGCTATCACATCTGAAATGAGTTCTGCTTCTTGAGTGGTCAGCTGGAATGCTCTGACATTCTTTTTAGTGGCTCCGTCGGCCATCTTGGCTTGGTTGTTTGCTGGTTTGACCAATTTGGGGCATTCAGGTCTGAAATGCCCAGCTTCTCCACAGTTATAGCAGATCCTGATTTTCTTTCTACAATCTTCCTCACGATGTCCTACAACCTTGCAAAAGTTGCAGGTTTCATTGCATTTTCCAAAATGTTTCTTTCTGCAATTCTTGCAGAAAGGCGGAGTGGAAGATTGCCCGGTTCCTCTCTTCTTGAATTTGCTATTATTACCCACACGAAATTCTTGGGTAATTTTCTGAGCCAATTCCTTCTTTCGGTTCTCTTCTCTTGTGCGTACGAGCTCGTCAGTTAGGGTGTTAGCTAACTCTACCACATCGTCAATAGTGCGAGGTCTCGCAGCTTTAACGATATTACGGATTTCGCCAATCAATCCCCAAATATAGCGAGAAATAAGTACCGGTTCTGGCGAAGCCAGCGTTGGTACCACTCTAGCATATTCGAAGAATGTCGAAGTATATCCTCGACAATCTACACCCATCATCCGATGGTTCAGGAACTTATTGGCCATTTGTTCCTTTTCATATTCGGGACAGAATTTTCTTTCCATTATCTGCTTAAATTCTTCCCAACTCATGGCATAGGCCATATTTCTTCCTTTGGCTTGAAGTACCGTATTCCACCATTCTAGCGCCCCTTCTTTAAAAAGATGTGACGCATACATAACCTTGTCTTCTTTAGCACATTTACTTATCATAATTACGGCTTCAGTTTTCTCCAACCAACACAGTGCAGCAGTTGCCCCTTCGTTGCCTGCAAATTCAGCTGGTTTACAAGCAAGAAATTCTTTATAAGTGCAACCAGGCGTTGCAGTTTTCATTTTCTTAGGGAGTGGGGCCTGTCGTGGATCATTATCATGATTAGTATGATTTCCACCTCCGTTTACGCTATTACTGAAGTTATCTTCTTGAGTACGTTTACTAGGAATAATTTGTTGAGATTCAACAGGTTTCTGGGCAGCAGCAAGGATTGCTGGAATAGCATTGGCTATTCCTTGAGCAACGATATTCTCGATATCTTGCCTAGTCATAAATTGATCTTCTTGATTTTGCTCAGATTGGTTTACTTCATTAACTGGTTCATTATTAGCAGGTTCCATCTGGTAATTAATATATATATATATAAATTATTAGCATAAAATAAATAATAGCGATATGCAAACAATCACACAATACAACACACGTATAGCCAAAATTGTCGATTTCTCGACGTCCATTTCTTTTATTTTATATTAGGCATCCGTACACACTGTTATCTTACACAAGTTTTATTTTTTAGTTATTTTACATAGTTATATTTTACTACTATTATAATTATATAATCACAGTTTCACAACCCCACTATTTCTTGTCAGCTATCTTCTTAGAAACGATGCTCCCTCTCGTCATACTTCCAGGAGATTTGTTCTCCTATTCCCCGGATTCTATTCCCCGCATCTATCAACTCTTCGCCAAAATGGCGAAGTTCAGCTAGGTTTTCATTGCTCATTGGCAGGTTTGGTGCAGGTTCTGGGTGAAATTGAGGGAAAAAGGTATAAGGATTATTAAGGAGGTTTTGAAACTGCCAGTCGTTAGTCCACCACTCGTCCATTTCTCCTAGAGGTTGGGTGTGGATCAGAGGGTCTGGAAAGGCTGGTTCTAAGTCTATTGGAAGTTGGGTTTCAGCAGGATAAGGGAAGAGGTTATTATTGATAGGCCTAATGATATCACAGCTTGCCAGTATGCGATCTAATTCCTCCTGCAAAGGCAATTCCTCGACTTGCCTAGAACTTTCCCCAATTTCCATTTCTACTTGCCTAGTATTTTCCTTAATCTCGATTCCTTTTCCTTTATCCATGGGATTCTCTATTTTGGGAACTTTCTTAGTCGCTGGTTTCCTCCTGCGTACACGCCTCCATCCTACAAATTTCTTCTTTTCTTAGGCTTTGGTTTCTCCGGAGGTGGAGCTTGAAATTCCATAGGTTCCTCTACATCGGCGATGTAACCAGTAAAGTCGTTTGAAACTTCTACTTTCACAGGATAAAGATTGAGATTCTGAAGGGCTTCAGATAACTCATTCATGCTGTTTAGCATATATGCAAAAATGCACACAAATTGCTAAGTTAAAATTTTATAATAAAATTTGATGTGCGGTAAAGTGTCGTATATATTAGGTGTATATTTTAAGCCCTTTTTAACACTTATTTTAGCCAAGTTTTAAATTTATAAAACACGATATTTCACTAACACTAAACACACATATGGGCAAGTGCACCCATCGTTGAGTGTAGTATAGCGTTGGTAAGATACCGAGGTCGTCCAAGGACACAAGAGCTTTTAGTACCGGTTTATCCTCAACGTCTAATCAAAATAAAAGTTTAGAAAAATGTTTTAAGCTAAGAAAAATAAAAACTAACTAAAATGCTGAAAATAAAAATAAAAATAAAAGAAAAACAGATAGACAAGATGAATCACTTGGTTCCGACTCGTATCTAGTATAACCTTTGATTATTTCCGTACTTTTGCACATAATTAAGAGATTATCTTAGTTATTGTAGTAGGCCCCTCTTTTGAAGGTGACGTTACCCTCACCCCAGTAGTTTGAGTCAGCAAGGATACAATCCTAAAGGGGTGGATTATTGGAAGATAATGAATTAAGTTATTAATGCAGTATTGTGGTAGGACCCGCTTTTGGCGGTGACGTTACCCTCGGCTAAGTAGTCTGAGTCAGCAGGGATACAGTCCTAAATAGCCGGGTTATAGTATTAATAGTAGTTAACTTATGAGGGGATCAAAGAGTTTGGACCCCCGCCATCCAATACCGTGAAGTATTGAAGGAGGTCCTACTAAATTTGACCCAGGTCCATTGCAGGACCTCTAAACGCTGAACAATGGCAAGACCTTTACCAAACCGTTCCCTTAACCCCCGACCAGGTAGCCAACATACCTCCATATAGACCGTGGAGATATGAATGGTGAAAATCCTTTATTTTATATAGATAGTAAAATAATGCCAAGACACCACGGACAAACGATAAGGAAAGATCACCTTCAACATAAGTAACTAGTTATTAAAGTCATTAATACAAAACCAAATAAAAAGTGCAAAAGATTAGAAATAAAAAGTATTATACTAGACACTTTGTCTTCACCAAGTGATGTAAGAGACTTAGGCAAACATGGCCTTGATTGTCAAGAACTCTTACGATCAATCTTGGATCCCGAGACGACTCACACACTCTACGATGGACAATGGATGATGGTGGTGGATGATGGTGTTGTGATGGTGGTGGGTGGTGGATGAAGTGTGAGAGAGGTGGTGTGCCAAGGGATGAGATGAAATGAATCCAAGCACTCCTATTTATAGGCTGAACAGAGAGCTGGGCACGGCCCCGTGTCCGCTGGGCACGGCCCCGTGCCTGTCTGACACTCTCTCTCCTCATTAATTGTAATTCGCAATTACAATAAATGCGCCTGCTGTACTTTCGACACGCCCCCGTGTCCGCTGGGCACGGCCCGTGGTGGGCAATAGAAGCTTCTATGGATTTGTCTTTTCTGCTGCTTCTTGGGCACGCCCCCGTGCTGGCTGAGCACGGGGCGTGTTCAGCCTTCTGCCTTCTCCATTTTGCTTTGGAAGGTGCCGTTGAGGGGTCGGGCAGTCCACTTATGTTCCTTTCCTTGTATTTATGTTGGAATTAGCTGTCTTTTTGCTTCTTTTGTGTTTTTGAGCTCATTTAATCCTGAAAATACAAAAGGAAGACAAAAACACTCTTTTTCCAATATTAGTACTTAAAAAGGGTTAGTTTTATGCCTTGTTTGATGTAATTTATATGTTGCATTTTGCACACATCAAAATTTCACAGATAAACATTCAAAAATTATTGCATACCGTGTGACCAATTTAATACAAAGGACAGCTGAAAATTAAAACATACTAGGGGGTTTATTGTAAACTTATTTATTTACTGGATAAAATTTTCTTTAGAGTTTCTGGCTTGTAGATGATATGGGTGCTAATACTGGGTCAGGATATTTAAAATTTTGCATTTACTGCTACAGTGGCTAACATATAGAGGTCTGCCCATTTTTCATCTAATTCGTCTTCCCAGGGTAGGTTATTGCCTATTTCCTGTGTCTCCTTAGGCATCATTACTTCTTTTGGTTGAGGCTTCTTTATTTTCTCTTGACTTTTCCTAATAATCAAACTTCTTTTATTAGGAGAAAGTGGTTTCCCAAACTGGGCTTTATGAACAAATATTCCTTCCTCAGTATTTACTGAGTATTTTGAGGATGATGATCCCTTATCTTTTGGTGCATTATCTAATTAACGATAGATGTCTGAAAGTCTTTGTTTACCCATATTGTAAACAAATATTTAAATAATAAAACATATAATCACAAAAATGGCAATCAGTAAAATTAAGTATTTCTAAATACTTAATTAGCTTAAATCAGTGGCTCTGATACCACCTTTTTCTGTCACGGCCCCCGGCCCGGTTTGACCCGGTTCAGGAGCCACGGGACAGAAATCCCGTGGTATTTATTTAATTGAGTTGACAACGGAAGATTTTAGCAGGATCTCTTTTTAAAACTGAAAATGCCTGATTGTTTTATTTCATAATTCGAGATAAAACCCCGGTAGTTTACAATAAAGTGATTTCACTCGGAAATCCTTTTTGTACAAAACATGTTTCTTTATTTATATTGAGCCACTTCCTTAAGCTTGTAGTGCTTCGCGGCACTTTTCCTGGATCACAACAGATCACCTGAAACATGTTTGAAAAAGGTTTTGTCAGCGGGGAAATACTGGTGAATCATTCTTTTTGCTTAAAACGACGCATAGTTATAATTTACAGTATTAAGAGCGATTACAATGTTTATATATATCAACCATCTACCCAACGGTATTTGTCACTCGACCACTATTGGCTATCTCGTTGTCCAATGGTGTCTGTGACTATGGTCATATCACCCCTTGGCTAACCCGTTGTCCAATGGTGACGGTTATCAAGTAATGTATACAAAACCCCACATACCGGCTGTAATTTGGAGATTACAAAGACTTAATCCCTGTAATTATAACTTTGAAAACAATCATGATTTTGAAAGTAATTTGGTAAAAAGAGAATGACTCATATTGCAGATTTATGCGGGCAGAGTTTTAGCCTAGTGATTAGCCTGATAACCTAATTTAAATAACAATGCACACGAACTAGGTTAGTAACTAATACAGCATTTACGATAACTCACGAGATTAAACCCTCACGACGAATGACAAAGTGCAATACTTAAACATCCATCGATTTCACGGCGAATGACAAAGTATAAACCCAAATTTTGAGCAGCACTTAAACATTCATCGGATAGTTTCAATCGATCGGATATTGAATCGTAGCAGCGATCGAGTTAATACCCGGTATCGTAGCAGCACTTCACTAATTTGAGAGTAATATTCGAGCAGAATAGAAATGATTTTGAAAGTTTTATCGACACCATCGAACTGCTCAGGAACCAAGCTATTTATAGCTGAAATTTAAGGTTCAAGCGGCCCGCGTAAACCTTCTCTTAAACTTACGCGGCCCGCGAGGGTGACCTAGTCTACGAGTAGGCTTGGTGTGTCATGGGTAGGCTTGCCAGCTGGTCAACGCGTGGCTCGGATGCTTATCCGATCAAACCTCATATTGACGCGGCCCGCGTAAGACTATGTTTACTCTTACGCGGCCCGCCTGAAACCCACAAATTTTGATTTCTTAGTTTTTCATGCACAGTAGGGTTTCAGGGGTCCGGGTTTTTACTTCCGGGTTATTTTGGGACAATTTTGAGAGTCCTTACAATTTCTATGATACTAAGAGGTTCCTAAATGGTGGATTTATCCTCCTACCTCATGTTTGACATATATGATATAATATACACTATGTAATATATATGTAACATTCAAGTAATCGAACTCTTGATGATGAACCAGGCCCGTTCGTACGAACCCACAGGGCCTGTTTGTACGAACCCACACTGTTATCAAAACCAAATTGTTTTATCTTCTGTTTCGATCTCAGTTTTTACACCCGATCATTCTATTACTAGTTAAGTCATTTATTTTTCTATTTAACATCCAAATCAGTCTGTATTATGCTTTAACAGCCGGTTCGTAATAAACAGAATCACCCGTTCGTACGAAGGGACTATGCCCATTTGTAACGCCCCAAAATCTGAATGTTAATATTTGTCGTATGTTCTTATGTGACACGTCATGAAATAAATAACTAGGCTATTTAACCTAGTTAAGGGTATGGTCAAAAGTATTAAATGATGAGGGTAGTGTCAGTTATGTTTTAAAGGTAAACCCGAGGGGCTAAAGTGGAACAAATGAAAGTTAAGTTATAAAATAACTAGACACACACAAACACACACATACGTGTGTGTTCGAGAAAGATCAGGAGGCTCCCATGGAGCCTCAAACCCTAAATCTTCTTTATGCTCAAATCGGAAGGCAAGATGAAGCTTAAATCCATAACCGAGCATGGATTAATGATCACCGACACGAGAGGATCATAAGGTATGTTTTAAATCTAAGATTGGTGATCATGGGTGAAGTGGGTTATGTTCTAATCCGTGAGTTAATATGAAATTGATCATGTACAAGGGTTAGAATCCTCGTGTAGAACATGGGTTATGTATGGTTTGCGTTAATTTGATGATTAGAGGTGAAACCCGTTAGTTAGGGTGAAGATGATGACTAGAATCACCTCCTATGCTCAAGTCTTGTTGAATGATTGATGTATTATGTGGGTATGATGAATTATTGTTAGATGAAAGTATAGGAATATGATGATGTTATGTTTAATGTTCATTTGGAATGATATATGATGATTAGTAGAAGGATTTGATGAGTTATGTATGAGTTTAGAAGATTCATGCTTGAATTAGTTGTACGTTATGCTTAAAAGGTGGTACGCACACCAAGCATATGATAAGATGTATATAGTGTCGTCCGTATAGTCGACTATGATGTTACGGGTATATGATGATAAGTCGATAGTTAAGTATGGTTAATAGTTGACTTTTGAAAGTCAACTAAGTATAAGAAACATGATTTGACTCGTTGTTGTAAATGTAGGTTGATGGGAAGTCGTATGGTACATGTTATAGCAATCCGTGTTAAATGTAATGACATGATGAGTTACATGAGTTTAACGTATACGGATATGATTATATGAAGTTGATTATATATTTTAATGCTTGTTAGAAATGACTAAGGAAAGTTAAGTGTGAATTATGCGAGTGATATGATTGTTACATGTACAAATGTGTATGCTAATAAGAGCGTGATTTCGATGAAATGAAAGTATAGGAATCACGTCGAGACGGACTCAAGCAGGAGGTGTTAACGGGTCAAGAAGAGGCAAGGAATCGGATACGAGCACGGATGCATAAGGTAAGTGATTTCCGTAATCACTTCTTAGTTCGATTAAGTAATAAGGTGTTTTAATTAATTAAACATGATGTTTGAGGTAAAAAATGTGTTAAAGTCCTTCGTCGTAAATGATGGGATTAAAGTTGACCAAAATGCCCTTGATGGGTATTTTGGGGGCAAACGATCTTAAAAGTAGCTTAGAAATAAGTTATTCGATTAGTGTAATGTTTTGGACAAGTATGGAAGTGGGGATTATGGTTTGGTTAGTCGTAGACCAATTAATGCGCGAATACCTTTAACGGGTCAAAATAAGCATATGAACGATAAGGTGTTAAGAGGATGCAAGACATCCAAGAATTTAGTAATTTATGATAGACGTCATTGATATTATTATGTTTATAAGAGGTTATGATAAAATGAACAAGTTATGTTGATGTATGCATGAACGGGTCAAAATTTGGTAAGAGGGTAATAAGCCGAAGAGTTAAAAGTCTGAAATTTTATTAAGTTGGATGTTGGATTTTAGTTCCATTAGATGGAGGATTAAATTACGAACGCGTAGGAAAAATAATCGGGTAAAACGGATCAAAAACGAGAGAGTTATGCTCGTTTCCGTAAAACGGGATCGTGCTGGGAATGTGCAGCACCTGTTCTGTGAAAACAGGGGCCTAGCGCGACGCCAAGGCCCTTGGCGTCACGCGAGCCCCCCCTGGTTGGCGAACGTTGCTCGTTTGCTCAGTTTTGGCTTGGGAACTCGTTTAATCGCGTTTCAAGTTACGTTTGACTAATTTAACTTATGTTTTTATGAGCATAAATGTATGTATCTATGTAGATTGCAAGTATGTATGTTTGAATGTATCTAAACACGTATGTAGAAGTGTATGTGAGCATGTATGTGCAAACGTATGTAAGATTATAAGTGTGTGGGCAAGTACACGCGGATATATGAAGACGTATACGAGTAGGTAAGTATGAGTTGAGTATGTTGCAATAGGTGATTATAAATATATATGTAAGTAAGTATGTAGGCATATACGTATGTATGTTTTATAAATCTAAGTGTATGTATGTAGGTGTGTATGTAGGTAGTATGTATATGTACGCAAGTGAGTATGTACGAATGTATGCACGTATGTAGGTTTGTGTGAAGGCATGTAATAAGTATGTATGTATGTATGTATGTATGTATGAATGGATGTATTTAGGTATGCACGTATGTGGGTACGTACGTATGTATGTAGGTACGTATGTATGTAAGTTGTTACGTGTGATCGTAGGCATATGTATAAGTTTGTATGAAAGTATGTAGGCATGCATTCACTGAAATTGAGTACTAACGATGATAATAGCGTGCCTGGTGATGAAGTGTAACGCAGGAATACCAAAGAAGTCTCACTACGGATCGTATGATCAGAGGGAAAGCCGGGATGTAAAGAGTTAATGGAATGAAAAGTAAACGTGAATAAATCTTATATGCTTATGATACGTACTAACGTTATGAATTTTATGTGGTGAGCGCAGGTAGTACAAGCCATGAGGATTACTAAGGGATAGAGATATGAAGATCGAGTCACAAGAGAGATTGTACGGGAACGTTGATGTACTAAAAGTAGTAAACATAAGATATGTTTTTAATTAGTAAATAAGAGGATGACGGTTTTATGAGAACGAGCTATGTTAAAGTTAAATTTTAAATAAGTTGAGGTATTTATAAAGAAAGAATTTTTATGGTTCGTGTTTCCGCTACGACTTTTGTCATGTACGAATTAGGGTCTTACACCATTCGTACGAAGGGACTGTTCTTCAATAAACAAAATCGCCCGTTCGTACGAAGGACTATGCCTGTTCGTACGAATGGACTGTTCTTCGTTTTAACGTGTTTTGTTTCACGTAATTCAACAATCTGATCCAACACTCTTTCACACCAGTAATCTTATACTCTCGTTTACCTCTTACAGCATAATCTCAAGACTTCATCAACTTCACTCTCGGTTTTCATGGAAATCTACGCAAAACTGTGAGTATACTCGATCCCATTTTCGTTTTAAACACTTTGGGTGCAACATGTACAATATACAAAAACACGCAACACTTGAAACTTATTTTAATCAAACTCTATCCACATTTAAACATGGAACATGTGATACTTGTTAGTCTTATATGCTATGTGTACATTTGTATCTATATACTCATTAACTTTGCTAGCCTACCTTGACAATTATAGCGCTATAGGATTAACGCACCGCCCTTGAGCCTTGGGGTGTTGTTAAGTAAAACATGCTAATCTCATATTCGTTGCGACGATGTAGGAAAGGCACGATTGCGTTGGAAACTTGGGTTTGGCATATAGTTTACACTAGTCCAGCATATTTGTAGCTTGTATACATTATTCATGTTAGATATAAGCACGTTAACATTTTATTCTTATTATGCTATGTATCAAAACTTGTATACTCGCCAACATTATTGTTGATCATATTTTAATACATGTTGCAGGTTGATAGACAAGATGACGAAGAATCAATCTAGGGTGAACATAGAAACACACGTTAGAAATAAAAAAATATTTAAATCTTGTTTTGGTTTGATACAATTTGGTTATGTTTTAAATCTTGTATGACATTTTTAGTATTTATGAAATCTGATTTAAATTATATTGTCACAATTAGTGTTATGATGCTTTGAGCGATTTGTTTTCGTCTCATCCCGATGTTTCCACCATCAGTTGGGGCGTGACACTTTTGCCACTAAAGATCAATTTCTTTCTCGCTTTCCATATCGCCCAACATGCCGATAATATAATTGTCAAAATTCAGCATTACATGGTTAAATGTTGAAATTGGAGAGGCTATTTTCCAATCTGATTAATCGTTAGTTGCTATCCCACCGAGTGACTAGTGCCTAACATTTGTAAGTTTGTTTGCTTCTGAGTTATGATTAAGAAAACCTAGCAGGCAACAACGTAATACACTAACAATTACAAAGGTAGGGGAGGATCATTTGAAAAGAAAAATTAATTGAGAAGAAAAAGAACAAAGGGTACAATTGTAAAACATTAAGTAGTTTTTTCTCCAATCTCATTTATTATTATCTTGACTTATTAATTAGTTATAGAGACTATCATCCTCCACACTATTTTTTTTTATTGAAATTAATCCTATTCTTTATCCTACACAACTCGTAATTTATCATACACGCCTTGTAATTTATCTTACCCTCTAATTTTTTGTTTAATTTGTATTTTAAAATATGTTACAATTTTAATGTAGTTAGCTATTAAAGAGAAATACTACAAATTAATGATCTATACGAGTTAACCAATATATCCTTACAATAACATTAAATACAAATATTAAATGAAGTAAAATAAAGCATTCTATTTGGGTGAAATCTCTTTTTTTTTTATTACAAAAAAATTCTTCTCATTTGAACCGTCAACTACAAAGGTATCGTACAAGGGCACTTCAAATCTGTGTATTGAGCACCCACCGTATGGGCCTGAGGAACTTCAAACTTGATGGTCTTTAATACACTAACAAAGATAACATATAGGCTTCTGGTATAGGCCGGACGGTGGCCTGTGCCCACCCTCCCTTTCACTTGAATCTATCCTTGATGGTAGACCATCTATATCTATACTACTATAAAATACATTTGAGGATGGTAGGTTTGTAATTTATTCTCCATTATAGGATGCCTGAGGCAAATTTTGGTATGTAGGATATATGTGCTCTATGCGATAGTTCCTAATTTGCCCTCATGTCTCCTATTTAATACATTATTTAACAACCTATCATAATTATTTGTGTATATAATAATTCTATCACATGAGATTTATTTTATGGTGCGTGAGGTGTCAGTGTGTATGTGAGGTGTGTGTAGGAGTGAGCGTACATGTGTGCGTGAGGTGAGGGTGTGTGCAAGTGTGTGATGTTGTAAGGTGTATACACGGTGTTCTTTAATGAGTTTCACAAGGAATGGGGTTGGGGTGGGGTGGGGTGGGTGTGGGTTTAGGTTACAATATCTTGAAGGTTACAATTTACTAATGTAAATAAGTATTACTTTTTTTCATAAATTGTTTTGTCATAATATCTTGAAGGTTACAATTTACTAATGTAAAATTAAGTGCTGATATAATAGAGAGGACATATGCAAGGTGTTTTAGGGTTTAGGTTCTGTTTTATAGTGTTTGATATAAAAGAATAAAAGATAGAATAAAATGAACTATACATATAGACTGAAAAAATATAACATTATGTAAGAATGAAGTAGACAATTCAACAAGGAACGTGATTCTTTCCGTTCTAATGATTTTCATTTTTTAAAGAAGAAGCATTTTTTCCCTCATCCTTTCAAGAACATACACGGGTAACCGTAAAACCGATTCTCTTACTCCTTTTCATTACATCTGATCAGAATATACAAATGCTTAGTATGACTCATGATCCCTCACATAAAATTGGCTTTCTATCACCCATGACATTATAGCTTAATGCCATCTTAGGACTGAGATAATGCTTAGGGACTATTAGATCCTGGGTTCGATTATCAGATTTATTGAGTTTCCTTCTGAATTTGTGTATATACATTGTTGGCTAATGGAAATAGACATGATTAGGTGGTTCTGCTCGTAACACGATTAATTCGGCGGTCCATTAATGATACAAATTTGGCTATGTATCAAACATGTCACACTTATTATTAAATTACCAAAAAAATAAAAAAAGTTGCTACGACAAACAAGAATCATATGAAGAGAAGTTGGCCCCAATTCCAAATATCATATTGTGAGGTCTACTTTTTGAGTAGGAGAGAGAACAAGTGAAGAAGCCTTTGTTGCCCCCCAATTCACAAAGCTTTCATCTTCATCACCCTCAAACCCTCATCACACTCTCTCTCCACGATTAATCTCTGCGATTGATTGGTTTCACATCCAACATTTCGCCCCAATTTCGCAATCAGGAGACGAAAACTTTACATGATTTGACTCTGTTTCCTCTGCTATCTGTAACTCGGTCAGTTATTATAATTTCCAACAATTGTTCGTCTATCTGCATGAATTGATGTATATTCATGTTCTATCTGCTTGAAATTAGATGTGGGTTTTGTTCAAAATTTGAAATTTAGATCTGTAGCTATCATAAGTTTCCGATTTGGGACATGTGTCAAAGAATCTTGCTTTTTTATTGTTTATATCACAATATCAATTGCTAGTAGGGGAAAAGTAGGTCTTTATGTGCAATTAAGTTATTTTAGTGTTCTTGTTTGTATGTTTGAAGACAGGACTGGTGTTAAATGTCAATGTGAGTTCTTGAAAACTTTGATTGATGAGTGTGCTGTGTGTCAGTATGTTGTGTTTTAGTTTCAACTATAATTGATAAGATCAATTTCGCTAGATCGTTTAGGGATTTTTAGAGGGCGTATAGATTTGTCTTAGTGGCAGTCGTTGTCCACCGCTATTATTAGTACTTTTGTTTTCGTTGCGTAGCCGGATATATACCTTATGCTATTTGTTTATATTTATATTTGAAAAAGGTTTTATGAGCAGGGAGCCTCACCATAGTTGTCAATAGCGAGCGCAGCAATCGCTATAGCGCGATACGTAGCGTACAGGTCTGTGCTCGCTGTTAGGGTTGTCGCGATAGATAGGGATAGCAGCGACAGTTTATTTTATTTATTTTGTTTTTTTATAAATATCAATTAAATATAGCTATAAATTAGCTGGATTTTAGGTTTTTGTTAAATATACATATAAAATAGCATATATACCAATGTATTTTGATGTAATATACATATAAATTTTTAATTATTTTTTTTCTAGTGTATCACTATTTATAAAATAGCTGCCTGCTATTTATCTCTATTAGCTATGTAGCATATAGGTACCTTATCGCTATATGTCGCTATTCGCCATTAACAACTATGAGTCTCACCGGGAGCAGTCTCTCTATCTCACCCTCCCTAGACCCTACTGTATGAGTGAGATATTACGGGGTACGTTTTGTTTGTTTGTTGTTCGCTAGATCGTTTGTTGCTCATGTGTATGAACTATGAACCCGTATCCGTACAGATTTGTATGTGTTGTTAATAATTTTTCCATCTTTTTCATGAATATTGTATTGATTTGGCGATTTCTATCTTGTGATATTCCATAATAGTTGCAACTTACGCCTTTACCATCCAGCCGGGAATCTCACTGGAAGCAGCCTCTCTATTCCTACGGGTTAGAGGTAATGCTGTCTACATCTTACCCTCCTCAGACCCTACCTTAGCTTTGCTATTGGTGGGATTTACTGAGTATGATGATGATGATAATGATGATGATGATTTTGGGATATTCCATATTTTCCTAATAATTGCCACTTTTCCTTCTTGGCAAGCTTACAAGCTAAGCTACCTAGTTTTCCAAGAGTGTCATCATGTTGAAATATTTGTGTTATTGCTTTGGTCCACAAGGTTACTTTATGTTGAAAACCAAATATTCGTTTCGAATACATTTCTATTATCTTTAATAATAATAGGTTATTTCCTTTAAGTTCCTTCAAGAAATTCTTTAGTCTTGAATATATTGATGTAAAAGATACTAGTTTAAAATATCTTGTTTCAAGGAACCGCTGTTTTGGAAAATTGTACCCAATCTTGTATCGTTTTTTTTGTTACCTTTGGTCGTGACTCATGAAATATTTATTTACTGGGTTCAGTGACTCAGTCAACTATTTTTACAGGGTAATCTATGGAGGGATCGGGGCGTGGTGGGAGCAGCGTGGAATCATTTTTACGCAATTATAAGCTTGGGAAAACGCTTGGTATCGGTTCATTCGGAAAAGTCAAAATTGCAGAGCATACGTTGACCGGACACAAAGTTGCTATAAAGATTCTAAACCGTCGCAAGATCAAAAACATGGAAATGGAAGAAAAAGGTAGGAATGTTTTAAAATGATTATACGCTTATAACAGTATAACACCACCGTTAAAGTGCTTTAGATGAAGTTTCAAATAAAAAGTTATTAGTTTTATGTATATTTTGAGCTTTTGCAGTAAGAAGAGAGATCAAGATATTGAGATTGTTTATGCATCCACATATTATCCGTCTCTACGAGGTTGTAGAGACACCGTCAGATATTTACGTTGTTATGGAATACGTGAAATCTGGTGAGCTGTTCGATTACATCGTGGAAAAGGGAAGATTGCACGAGGATGAAGCTCGCAACTTTTTTCAGCAGGTGAAAATGTTTCTTTTTCTTCTAATTTTTAAATAACTTTCAATGGTCAGTATAAACTTACAACAATGTTTTGAAGCAGATAATTTCCGGTGTGGAGTATTGCCACCGGAATATGGTGGTACACAGAGATCTTAAACCTGAGAATCTGTTATTAGATGCCAAATGCAATGTCAAAATTGCCGATTTTGGTTTGAGTAATATCATGCGTGACGGTCATTTTCTAAAAACAAGTTGCGGGAGTCCAAATTATGCAGCTCCAGAGGTATTGTTTTAGCACCATAAATTATTTTCAAGTTTTATTCTTTTTAGATTAAAATACCATTTTCGTCCCTGAGGTTTGGCCAGTTCTGCGACTTTCGTCCAAAGGTTTGTTTTTCCGCATCCGGATCCAAAAGGCTTGAAATCTTGCTATTTATCCAGCTCATTAACTCCATCCATTTCTCCGTTAAGTCAGGGGTATATCTGTCCTTTTTGTTAACTTAAAGAGCAATGTGGTCTTTTTTCAGGGGTATTGGGTCTTTTTACATAAAGTGAAAAAGACTGAATTGCCTTTTAAGTTAGCAAAAAAGACGGATATACCCTTGACTGAACGATGAAAAATGGATGGAGTTAACGAGCCGGATGAAAATGGTAAGATTTCAAACCTTTTGGATCCAGATTCGGAAAAACAAACCTTTGGATGAAAGTCGCAACACTGGTTAAACCTCCAGGACGAAAATGGAACTTTACTCTTCTTTTTATGTATATTATCTTATTATGGATTTTAATAAGGTTATATCTGGGAAACTGTATGCTGGACCCGAGGTTGATGTATGGAGCTGTGGTGTGATCTTGTACGCACTTCTCTGTGGGACCCTTCCTTTTGACGATGAAAATATTCCTAATCTGTTTAAGAAAATTAAGGTATGTGACAACTAAATATTATTTGCTTAACAAAACAAATATGTGCGCTTAATCCTGATAAAAACCTGATTTGTTCTTAAGGGTGGAATATATACCCTTCCTAGCCATTTATCACCTGGCGCTAGAGATTTGATCCCGAGGTTGCTTGTGGTTGACCCGATGAAACGTATGACGATTCCCGAGATCCGTGCGCACCTATGGTTTCAAGCCCACCTGCCCTGCTACTTAGCCGTCTCTCCACCCGATTCTACTCAGCAAGTGAAAAAGGTGTGAATATGATTGAATATTTGGAGTGTACCTTTTATTGTGAATGAAAATCACAATAAGAACGTCAAATCTCCTACAATTACTATATGTCATGCCGAGCCTGACCTCGGCTCGAATAATTTACGAGAGCTCGAGCTCAGCTCTATATCTAAAGCTTGAGCTTGGCTCGTCAATGATTTTTCAAGCTTGAGCTCGGCTTGTATATTATTTATTAAATATTCTATATATGTACAGGCTAACTATTGGCATGAAACCTTAGTTAGGGAGAGAACCCCGGAAACTCCTATGTAACAATTTTTTTTGGAAAAAAATAATACATGTCATATACATGTTTATAAGGGTTTTGCTCAAAAAAATCAAAAAAGTGTCGAGCCATTTAAAAAAAAAAACAAGGTTCTGTGTAACAGTGCGTAACGCGTCTGTTACACGGAAACTTGTTTATTTTTTTTTTTTTTTTTTTAAAATATTGGCTCGGCGCTTTTTTGATTTTTTGGTGCAAAACCCTTAAAAACATGTATTTTACATGTATTAATTTTTCAAAAAAATAAAATAAAATTGTTACATAGGAGTTTTCAGAGTTTTCTCCCTAACTATGGGTTTCTTGTATATCTGTGTGTGTGTGTGTATATATATATAATAATAATTTTGTATACATTTTTTAATGATTTTTATAGGAAACAAATTATATATTATTTAGTTATTTAACCATAGATTCATATACAATAATATTTGTTAGGTACCTAAATATCTATTATATAGAACAAAAAAAATATTATACTTGTACAAATAATAGACACTTTTAGGCTTGCGAAACTTGGGCTTGAACTCGTTTATTAAATGAACTCCAGTTTAGGCTTGATCCCGGGATTGAGCTTGTTTAAGCTCGGCTCGTTTCGAGCTTTAAGCGTGACGATCTCAAGTAGCTCTCGAGTGGCTCGGCTCGTGTACACCCCTAGCCAATGTTAAGTAAAGTAGTTCTTTTGTTGCAGACTGATGAAGATATTCTTACAGAGGTGATTAAGATGGGGTTTGACAGGGATGCACTTGTTGAGTCACTTCGAAACCGAGTGCAGAATGAGGTTATTTATTTATTTATTAATTTCATGTACTCTTATTGATTTCATGTTACATTGTTACGAATTTAAATTTTGTTTTATTTTTTAGGGTACCGTTGCATATTACTTGCTACTGGACCATAGGTTGCGTAACTCCAACAGTTATCTAGGAGCCGAGTTCCAGAAATCTGTGGTTAGTTCAATAGTTCGCCTCTTATTTTTTATTTCTTTTCAGGTTGTAACTATGCAGTTAATGCATTAAAATATTGGATATCGGTCAAGGACCGATATTTGAGATATAGTCATATAGGTTATCTCGATGAGATATCGGTAATTTTAATATCATGCAGAATTTATATATATAGCAATTCAACACTAATAATTCAGTGATATAACGGTTATATCAGTCAAATCGGTTATATCGGTCAATATCGCTGATAATATCGGTACCGATATTTTGACTGATATTTGACACCGATATTTTACTTTTACTGGGGTCTGGGGGACCGGTACAACCGATATTAAATGCATAGCGGTTGTAATGACTAAAAGTGTTCTTTCGTGTCAATGTAGGAGGGGTACAACCGTAATTATCCAAACGAGGCTGCCACGTCACCTATCGCGCAACGCCCAGCTGGATTCATGGAATATCAAGGAATAAATACGAGCCAGGTCGAGAGGAAATGGGCTCTCGGGCTTCAGGTTCCGTTAACTTTTTTCTTAATTAAAATATATTTGCTTATTTTTTTTCGTATGAAAGACAAGATTATAACCACTCATAGTTCTTTGGCCCATAGTTGGTTGGTTAATGGTATAAGTATTCATGGCTCATTTCAACAGTCGCGGGCCCATCCTCGGGAGATAATGACAGAAGTTTTAAAGGCCTTACAAGAACTAAACGTGTGCTGGAAGAAAATAGGACACTACAACATGAAATGCAGGTGGGACCCGAACCATAAAGACGGCCCAATAAACAACAATGGCATGCAGAGTAGTCATTACTTTGGAGATGAGTCAACCATAGTCGATGCTGACATCACCTCAACATCACCCAATGTTGTCAAATTTGAAGTCCAGGTAACATAGAGGGTGTTTGGGGTTTCCTTATTTTGAGGGTAAAAGGACTTTTGAAAAGTGTTTGGCTTTCCTTTTGAAGGGCAAAAGTCCTTTGGATTTGCCAAAAGTCAGGATTTCCTGACTTATTTTGAGGAAAAGTCCTTTTGCAAAAGTTGAAAATAAGCTAAGCCAAACATGCCCATAGTTTTTCACGAGTAAAATGCCATTTTCATCCCTGAGGTTTGGCCAGTTTTGTGACTTTCGTTCAATGGTTTGTTTTTCCGCATCTGGATCCAAAAGCTTTGAAATCTTGCCATTTCATCCAGCTCGTTGACTCCATCCATTTTTCTCCGTTAAGTCAGAGATATTTCCGTCTTTTTTGCTAACATAAAGGGCAATGCGGTCTTTTTCACTTTATGTACACGCATTTAGCATAATATACAAGTATTCAAAATACCGTTACTGAACAAAAAACAAGTAGTTAAAAAGACGAAAATACCCCTGAATTAATGGAGAAAAATGGATGGAGTTAACGAGTCGGATGAAAATGGCAAGATTTCAAACCTTTTGGATTCAGATGTGGAAAAACAAACCTTTGGGCGAAAGTCGCAAAACTGGCCAAACCTCAGGGACGAAAATGGCATTTTACTCTATTTTCATCCATTATTGAGCCGTTTCTGCATGTATTAATTTCGTTAACGATCATTAGAATGTGTGTTCTTGACTTCTTGCAGCTTTATAAAACCCGTGAGGAGAAGTATCTGCTTGATCTACAGAGGGTTAACGGGCCGCAATTTCTGTTTCTGGAACTCTGTGCTGCATTTCTCGCCCAGCTTCGTGTTCTCTAGAAGATTCTAGAATGCGCGTGGTAACCTGAAATGAAGGACGGCTTTCTCCGGGATATACCTTTCGGGTTGCTTGTGAAGGAAAGCTAGGATGTATATACCAAAGTCCTCGCTTCGGGTTCTTTGTTATAATCTGTTGTTAGCAAATGTTGTGAGCCGATCGGGTTTTGTAACTCATTAGGAGTATGGGTTTACGCCTCGTTTTTTAAACCCGGATATGTTAGTTGTTTTGTTTTATAAGTTTTAAGTTTTAACCCTTAGCTTGTTTTGGTTCAAAATAAGAGTATGTTGTAACTTACAGCCATCTATGGATTGGCTCTGAAGATGTGAAGAACATTAATAAGAAAGAGAACCACAACTTCAACTAAATTCAGTGTAGAGTTTGAATTTTGCAGTGTTAAGTGGATACCAATTTGTTAAAAGATATACATAATTACTAAATATTGACAATGTAAATTTAGTAAATCAAAATCATCAATTAATGTATGTGTATTGAATTCTGTCAACCCCAGTCACTTTTTAAACAATTCATGTCTCCATTTTATGACTACAAAAAAATATCAGGTTTTATATTACCAGTAGATTGACCACCACCTGCAAGATGGGATCTCTCAGCATCATCATTTTGTTTTGTAAAATGGCGGGTCGGGTTGGTGTTATGTTAGGATCGATCACACACACGAATACGAACGACACGCGAAAGCAATAAACGAACACGAGGATTTAGGTGGTTCGGTCTAAACTGACATACGTCCAAGGGGCGGCAACTAGGATATTTTTATTGAGGTGATAATTCTTGATTACAATTACATAGAATATATAGAGACTAATTACGTTTAGCAAACTTGCTTCCCAAGATAAGCCCAAGTAGAACCCACAAGGCCTACAAACCCAACAATCTCCCACTCGGAGGCCTTGAATACTTTCGCCTGCACTGCCGGATGTACTTTCGCAATCTGAACTTCAAGTTCACCTAGTTACCACTGCCTTCTCATCAATTAACCTTAACCTGAATGCCCGTTGAAGCTCCATTGCGCTCCAACAGATCAGTCATGGCTATGTCTGTCTCTGACTCATTCTCTATCTCTACCAACTCCCACTGACTCGAACTACCGCACCCGAGATAACATGAGAACAAACAACACTCTCAATATTTAGCAAGTAAATCTCTGGAGAGACTTTCACTGCCTGTATACGGGTTCTCTTAACCCGCTGTCGTATAGGTGCTCTGACTAAAGCACTACCCGTGCTCCCAGCCTCCCATAGCCACAAAAACCCTTGATTGGTTTCTCTGAACCTTTCCCAGCATGTTCAGCCTGAATCTGCCCTGTGACTCTGGGTTTATCTCCTGCAAAACAAACCTTCTGCTGCCTACTAGATTCTGTGAACCGGACTTTACTTTTCTTCTGAACTGGGATAACCTCTCCCTCAGGCGGTACACTAACTATGTACAATGAGCCCTTCTTCTTGCCACTTGCAACTACTAGATTTCCCTTAATTGCCTTCAATTATCCACTACCGAACTTAACCTTGCGACCCTGATCATCTAGCTGGGCCAATTGAAATAAGCATTTATCTCAAGCACGGAATAACCCTCAAATCTCTCAAAGTCCAAGTAGACCCGACTAAAGTAACTAAGTCAATATCACCTATTCCTTTAACATCTAGGATTTCATCATTTTCTAGTCGTAACTTACCAAAATCCCCAACTTTCAGATTCCGCAGTGCTTCAGTGTTGTGGGTAGTGTGAAAAGAAGCACGGGAATCCATGACCCAGGAATCCACACTGCTCTCCACACTACAAATCAAAGCTTCATCATTTGAGTGGTCTGCTGCAACGTTAACTTCTTTCCTGTCGTTTGGACATTGATTCCTGAAATGTCCAACTTCTTTGCAGTTCCAACATGTTACATCATTACGAGGCCTAAACTGACCCCTCTTTCTGTTCTTGCTCCCACTACATCTGATATTCTTCCTTCCTCTGCCAATATGCATTAATTTACCGATGATCCACCTGAATTTCTTCGTCTGACGTCTTCGCCCAGAATAAGATCCTGCATCTTCGCAAACGTGAACTTACTCGTATCTGAAGAGCTCGTAACAACAGTTACGGTTCTGGACCAACTATTGGGTAATGAGGAAAATAACAATAGGGTTGGACCTCATCATTAAAGTTGATATTCACAGACACCAAACGAGACAAGATCGAGTTTAGGTTATTGATGTGGGCTGTTACTGAATCACCTTCCCTCATCCTAGTGTTCACAAGCTCTCGAATAAGATAAACCTTGTTCGCTGCAGAAGGCTTCTCGTACACTCGAAATGATGCCATCATTCCTCTAGGTGAGGTCTCTTTCTGGATATTAAATGCAACATTCTCCGACAGAGAAAGCGTTATCACTGCTCTAGCTTTCTTATCCATCCTATCCCAATCTGCACATTTTTCTGGCTTTTCATCTTCGAGCACAACATCTAAGTTTTTCTGACAAAGTATTGCTTCAACCAGTATCTTCGACCAACCATACTTCTTCCCGTCAACCTTTTCGATTTGCACCTTCCTGTGTTCTGCTATGATAAACATAATAACACAACTAAATGAAACTGAAATCCAAAATAAACTAAACAAATAGCACCTGATCACTGGTCTACGTTTCTGTTTCTTTGATCTTCTACAAAACGATACTCTATACAAATGCGTTGGCCAAAAGTTGGTCAAAAAACCGATCTTCAAAACGTCACCCCACTAATCAAACCACCCAGCTGAACTTCTCGGTAACTATGCCAAACAATCGACCAAATGCGATAGCCCGTCTAGCTAAAAAAACGAACACTAACAACTGACATCACTTGAACCAAACCCAAAACTGCCTTTTGTCTTCTTTCATAGTGATCAACGCAACTACCAAAGCCAAACAAGAATTAAATTGCATACTCTTTATTTCCTAGGCTATGATTGGATGAAAACAAGAATAAACAAAACGGATTAAAAAATAATGGTTCTTTATCTCTTGGCAAACGGTGACAACGCGGGATTTACGACATTGTGTTGATCAGAGAGGAGAAAGCTTTCGTCGCTGTTGGTGTCATCGGAGAGAAGAAAAGGAGAAAATGTGGGGGGGGGGGGGTAAGGTTGAAGTGATGGTCATATACGTAGGGTGTTATGTTGCGGAAGATATCTTACTCAAGTGGAAAAAACGATTATACCCTTTGACCGTTAAAAACTTACGTTGACTTTAAACAACATTTGACAGCAGGGGGTGAGATTGCAGCGTTTCGCATTCGTTGGGGGGTTAGACAGCAAAAATTTCGTGGTAGAGGGTAAGGATGCCAATAAGCTATATCTCCAGGGGGTAAAACTACACTTTACTCTAATATAAATTGTAAAGCAACCCGTATTTTTTTTCTTTCTTATATTAGTTGTTTATATAATATTTGTTGGAGAAGGTAGGTAACAAGAAACCTTGTGATCTTCATTTTATTCCCAAAAATGATTTCAATGCAACCGATCCCATCTTCCTCTCCTAGTAATTTCCTCTTTTACATTATTCTTGTTATATTTCTAACTTCTACGTCCATCTCATCTTCCTATCACGGTGGCAATGAGACCGATCATCACGCTTTGCTCAAGATCAAGTCAATGATCACTCGAGATCCATATGGAGCTTTAACCTCATGGAACACCTCCCTTCATTTTTGTGATTGGTATGGTGTTAAATCCGGGAAGCGACATAGAAGGGTGACTTTTGTAGCACTACAGTCACAAAAAAATCAATAAGTTAATAAGTCACTAAAATAAGCAATCCCAAACACCCTGCAAATAGGCAGCCTTGGTGTGTGACTAGTCTGGGCCTTCGAGGAAAGCTAAACAATCAAATTAATCCTCACATAATTATAACTTAAACAATCAATCAACAACAGTTCAAAAAATAAAAATAAAAACCAATCAACAAACTTATAACGCGGGTTTAGCTTTATAATCAAACTGGAAAAATTTTCAATTTTAAATAATCAATCGACAAACTTATAACGCGGGTTTAGCTTTTTCATCAAATTGGAAAACTTTTTATATTTTAAACAATTAATCGACAAACTTATAACATGGGTTTAGCTTTTTCATCAAAGAGGAAAACTTTTTCAATTTTTAATAATCAAGTGACAAACTTATAATACGGGTTTAGCTTTTTCATTAAAGTGGAAAACTTTTTCAATTTTCAAATAATATATATATATATATATATATATATATATATATATATATATATATATATAAGGATAGTGTAAAAAGGGCCTAAAGTGTGAGAAGTGTATTATAACACTATATATAATACTATATAACACCATATAAACACCGTATAACAATATGTAAGACTATATAATACCATATAACACTATGTAACACTATATATAATTATATAACAAATATAACACTATAGGTTGTCTGATAGCATGTCTATGATAGATGTTTAGTGTTATATTTGTTATAAAATGATATATAGTGTTACATAGTGTTATATGGTATTATATGGTCTTACATATTGTTATACGGTGTTTATATGGTGTTATATAGTATTATATATAGTGTTATAATACACTTCTCACACTTTGAGCACTTTTTACAGGATCCTCTACCTATATATATATATATATATATATATATATACAACAACAACAACCATACCCAGTAAGTCCCACAAATAGCAGAGCTACTTATAGGGTCTGGGGAGGGTGGGATGTAGACAGGCCTTGCCTCTATCCCTAGGGATAGAGAGGCTGCTTCCAAAGAGACCCTCGGCTCGACAACGAACAGCAAACCAACACAACAAGTCAAAGAATATAGAAAGAATACATAAATAATAAGTCGCCCATTAGCAAGTAAGTGATCAGAGTGGCACAATATAATGTAAATCATGTATCATAGCATACAACATCATTTGGGCATAAACACAATGTAAATCATGTATAATAGCATACAACATCATTTAGGCATAAATACAGTAAGGCAAACACTGGAAAGGTCCCTTAAACAATAAGAAAAACCTACGTCCCTGAAAATCCACCTAAGACCTTACTACAATATCCTCTAGAAGTCCTTAACCCTAATCCTACGCCTCCACGAAGTCCTATCGTGGACCATGTCCTCAGAAAGATGCAACTCTAGTAAATCATGCCTAATCTGCTCATCCCATGTCAGTTTGGGTCTGCCTCTTCCTCTCCTCCCCTGCACAATAAGAGTTTCCACTACTCTAACTGGAGCCGTCGCTTCCCTCCGCTTCACATGCCCAAACCATCTCAATCTCCCCTCCTTAATCTTCTCCGATATACTAGCCATTCCTAGTCTTTCCCTAAAAACCTCATTTCTTATCCGATCTAACCTCGTGTGTCCACATATCCACCTCAGCATCCTCATCTCTGCTACCTCCATCTTGCGCGCTTGTGTCTTCTTGATAGCCCAACAGTCTGTTCCATATAGCATAGCTGGCCTAACTGCTACCCTGTAAAATTTCCCCTTTAGTTTAATTGGGAACCTCCTATCGCACAATACCCCACTGGCTGCTCTCCATCTACACCAGCCAGCCTGTATGCGATGGGTTACATCACTATCTATGTCACCATCCCTTTGAACAAACGACCCTAGATACTTAAATCTAGTTACCTGCGGGACCAATTGATCCGCAATGGTGATTTGGGTTTCATCGTCAACGGCTACACCGCTGAAATCACAGTGTAGATACTCAGTCTTAGATCGACTAATCCTTAGGCCCTTGCCCTCTAAAGCTACTCGCCACTCTTCTATCCTCTCGTTCAGGCACTGTTTAGTCTCTGCAATCAACACAATATCATCCGCAAAAAGCATGCACCATGGAACTGACTCCTGAATCAACTTGGACAACTCATCCAAGATAACTGCAAAAAGAAAAGGGCTCAACGCAGACCCCTGGTGGAGTCCTACCTCCACAGGAAAGAAGTTTGTATCTCCTACAGGCGCGCGGACAGTAGTCTCTGTTCTATCGTACGTATCCTTAATTATATATATATATATAGTGGAGAATTCAAATGAGAAGAATTTTTTTGTAAGAAGAAAAAAGAAGAAATTTCAACCAATAATAATATTACATTTTACTTCATTTAATATAACTATTTAATGCTACTATAAGGGTACATTGGTAAACTTACATAAATCATTAATTTGTATTCTTTCTTTTTAATAGATAACTACATTAAATTTTGTAACTTATCTTCAATATATATATTTTTGTCAAAAAAAAAAAATGTAAACTAATTTAGATTGTATGATAAATTTCAAGGTGTATAGGATAAATTACGAGTTGTGTAGGATAAATTTCAACATGTGTTGGATAAATTTAAGAATATGTAGGATAACTTTTGATGTGTGTGGGTAAAAAAAAAATTAGTGTGGAGGATGATAGTCTTTATGACTAATTAATTAGTCAAAGATAATAATAAATGAGATAAGTGAAAAACTATTTAATATTTTACCATCGTACCCTTTGTTCTTTTTCTTCTCAATTAAATTTTCTTATCAAATGAACCTTCCCATATATATATATATATATATATATATATATATATATATGGTCAGGATTTAGAGAGAAAGGTGAAAAGTGTGAGAACGATGAGAACGATTTTGGTGGTGACATGTGGCATTGATGTTAAATTACACTAAGAGGTAATATTGTCAAAAACCCACTCACATGAACTGGGTGTTCAAATAAAATGCCATAAAAACACCAAATTCAGAAAAACGACATGAAAAATACCCAGTTAAAGCGCCATAAAACACTCAAAAGCTATTTTTTTGAGCTATAAATTACAACAGCTCAAAAAAATCAATTTTTTGAACGCCATAAAACACTCAAAAAACCATTTTTTAACGCCATAAAACACTCAAAAGCTATTTTATGAGCTATAATTTACAATATAGCTTCCAGTTAAACGTCATAATAAAAAAAGCTATTTTTTGAGCTATAAATTAAAACAGCTCAAAAACCATTTTTTTGAGCCAGCTAACTTCATAACAAAAAAAAATCTATTTTTTTAGCTATAATTTACAACAGCTAAAAAAAAAACCATTTTTTGAGCCATCCGCCTAAATTAATATTTTTTGAGCTTAGAAAAATCATAATTTGTACTGTAAAAACACCATAAAACACCCAGTTCAGAAAAAAACGCCATGAAAAAACTCAGTTGAAAACTCCATAAAACACCCAGTTCAGAAAAACGCCATGAAAACACCTAGTTCAGAAAAACGCCATGAAAATACCTAGTCTAAAACGCCATAAAACACCCAGTTCAGAAAAACGCCATAAAACCCAGTTAATTTTTTTTCGAAAAGTATATCAATAGTATACTCGTTGGAAAGATAAAAAAACGCTGAGTTTTATGGTGTAATTTTTTTTCGAAAAATAATCATTTATAAAAAAGTTATTGTCGTTTAAATATGATGGGGGAAAATGACATGTGATTAGCATGTGCACCTTTGTTTGGATCTTCCTATTTTACCCCTCCTGGTATAGTTCCAAGACCCCTATTATTTACAAAAATGCCACCGCATCAATCTCAGCCACAAACCACTAAGATCTTGTGGCAGAGAATCGTTCTCACCGTTCTCACACTTTGAGACGTTCTCTCCCGATCCTGTTCCTATATATATATATATAGGGTAAGGATACGTGTTACACAGCAAAGTTGCTGAAATTTGTTTATTTTAAAAAAAAAAAAACCCTTCGGCGCTTTTTTGTTTTTTTTTGGCCCAAATGTCTTAAAAACATGTATATTACATGTGTTATTTTTTTCAAAAAAAAAAAATGTCGGGAGCTTAGAGTTTCCCAGGTTTTCTCAATGAAAGTGGTTTTCTCCATATACTTACACTATATATATATATATATTTGTGTGTGTATGTGTGTGATTACGATTAGTATTATTTTTTTAGTTATGTCCATTTTGATTAGTTTATACATTTTATTAAAAAAACTACAGCTACTAGCTACATCTATTAGCTACCAGCCACTAACTTTCAGCCATCGTCCACCAGCTATTTTTGCCAAACATACCCAAAATAATCAGACGAACATAAATGACTCCAATTTAGGAAAAAAAAACCCAAAAACCATGTGTAACAAAAACACAAATGCCTAACATAAATTTCCTCTTTTTTCTATAAAAGCAGATCATTTGAATAACAAAATAGTCTTAGAGGAAAGCTAAAAAATCAAACTAATCCTCACACAATCTATAACCTAAAGAATCCATCGCACAGGTTTAGTTTTTAAATCAAACAGGAAACTTTTTTAATTTTCAGATAATATAAATTGTAAAGCAACCCATATTTTTATATTAAATGTTTATATGAAATTAAATTTCAAAAGTGGGCTAGAATTGTGGGTCTGGTAACATTGCACAGGTTTAGTTTTTAATTAAACTGGAAAACTTTATTAATTTTCTAATAATATAAATTGTAAAGCAATCCATATTCTTATATTAAGGGCATGTTTGGCTAAGCTTATTATAGTTAAAAAGGACTTTTGGAAAAATGACTTTTTGAAAAGGAGTTTTTAAAAAAAGTGTTTGGATTAGCTTATTGATGTAAAATAACTAAAATGGGCATTCTTTTAGATATAAGGGGGTAAAGAAGGGGTATATTGGTAATTTGTAGTTTGAAGAGTTAAAAGCTGGCCAAGAAGTCACAATATTGTGACTTCTTGAAACCTCCCTTTTCTTCTTTGCAAAAAACCATTTCTAAAAGGACTTTTGGCTTAACCAAACACAAAAACAACTTATTGGCTTTTTAATAAGTCAATAAGCCAATAAGTTGTTTTGAAAAGCTTAGCCAAACATGCCTTAAATGTTTATATGAAATTTTCTAATAATATAAATTGTAAAGCAATCCATATTCTTATATTAAATGTTTATATGAAATTAAATTTCAAAATGGGCAATAATTGCGGGTCTACTAACATTGCTCAGGTTTAGTTTTTTAATCAAATGGGAAAACTTTATTAATTTTCAATGTTTATATGAAACTAAATTTCAAAAGTGCGCTAGCATTACGGGTTTACTAAACATTCACAAACCAATCAAGTCAAGATAATTAACATCAACTGCTCACTACTTATACCTTTGTGTGGGTGAAGGTAGGTAACAAAAATCCTTGTGATCTTCAGTTTATTCCCAAAAATGATTTCAAAGCAACCGATCCCATCTTCCTCTCCTAGTAATTTCATCTTTTACGTTGTTCTTGTTATATTTCTAACTTCCACTTCCATCTCATCTTCCTATGACGGTGGAAATGAGACCGATCATCACGCTTTGCTCAAGATCAAGTCAATGATCACTCGAGATCCATATGGAGCTCTTACCTCATGGAACACCTCCCTTCATTTCTGTGATTGGGCCGGTGTTAAATGTGGGAAACGGCATAGGAGGGTGACTTTTGTAGCACTAGAGTCACAAGGTCTAGAAGGCTCTTTGACTCCTCATGTAGGGAACCTCAGCTTCCTCCGTGTGTTTTCTCTCGCTAACAACAGCTTTCAAGGAGCCATCCCTCATGAAATCGGTCGTTTAAAAAGGCTAAAAATTTTTTCGCTCTATTTAAACAAATTCAACGGAGTCATTCCAACTAATTTGTCTGGTTGTTTAAACCTTCAAACGCTTGATCTTTCTTTCAACAAGCTAGTTGGAAGCATACCCAAAGAGATCAGCTTCCTCTCCAAACTTGTGGTTCTTTCACTTGGTGATAATAAGTTAACAGGTGGAATCCCGCCTTTCTTGGGGAACATTACGTCGATGGAAATATTTGGTGTTGTTAGAAATCCGGTGGGTGGGATCATTCCAGACACCTTAGGTAATTGGAAAAATTTAATAGAATTTTACTCTGGTAGTTGTACTTTATCTGGGACCATCCCTCATTCCATTTATAACCTTTCACTTCTAGCTATCTTTAGCTTGGCTTATAATCAACTTACTGGTAGTCTTCCTCGAGGTATTGGTGCAATACACCCTCATCTTGAAATCCTACAATTGAGGGATAACCAGTTGACGGGACCACTTCCATCATGGATATCTAATTGCTCGAAACTAAGATTCCTTGAAATGACAGAGAACATGTTTAGTGGGAAGTTGACGATCGACTTTTCAAAACTAGGAGATATTGAGAAGATACGCTTGGGTTTAAACAACTTTGGAAGTAGTGAAGCTGATGAAATGAATTTTATTGATTCTTTGAAGAACTGCACCAAGTTAGATGATTTGGACCTACCTTTTTGCAAGTTTCAAGGAGTGCTCCCTAGATCAATTGGTAACCTTTCTGATCAACTCCTGTATCTGAATCTAGAAGGAAATAATTTACATGGAAACCTCCCCACGTCAATTGGTAATCTAGTTGGCTTGATTGGTTTATATTTTGGAAGTAACCAATTCACAGGAAGCATCCCCTCAACCATTGGTAAACTTCAAAAGCTACAATATTTTAGTTTATATGCAAACCAACTTTCAGGGCAACTTCCTGATTCCTTAGGGAACTTGTCATCATTAAACGGTATTATAATGTTTTCAAACATGTTTGAAGGGGAAATTCCATCAAGCCTAGGCAATTGTCGTTATCTATTAGAGTTGCTCCTTAGTGACAATAAACTTACCGGGAAAATACCTCCACGTATCTTTCAACTTCCATCTTTATCAAAAAATCTGGATCTTTCTCAAAACAACCTGTTTGGTTCACTTCCAACCGAGGTCGGAGACCTCAAGATGTTGAGTGCTCTGGATTTATCTTATAATAGTTTTTCAGGTAACATTCCTAGTAGCCTTGGTAGTTGTGGTAGCCTTTCAAGTTTGTCCCTCAAAGGCAACTTGTTTCAAGGCATGATACCGCCATCATTAAGTTCCTTAAAAGGATTGGTGGAACTCGATGTTTCTCATAACAATTTATCTGGCCAAATTCCTCGATTCTTGGAACGGTTCTTGTTAGAATATTTGAACCTATCATATAATGATTTTGAGGGTGAAGTACCACAGCTAGGAGTATTCGCTAATGCAAGTGCATTCTCTATTTTGGGGAATAACAGGCTTTGTGGTGGCATTGTTGAACTTGGGTTACCCAAATGTAAGGAGACAAAGAAACATAAAGAAAAATTTCCTTTGTTTGTAATACTCATTTTGATTGCATCCTCACTTTTCACCATAATATGCTTAGCATATGCTTGGTGTAAGAAGAAAAGCAAGAGCCGGCCGTCTCAATCTTCAATGAGAGATCGATTCTTGAAAATTTCATACACTCAACTTCTCAAGGCTACCAATGGCTTCTCCGAAACCAATTTGATTGGAAATGGTGGGTTCAGTTCTGTTTATAAAGGAGTCCTTAATGAAGATGATGATACATTTGTCGCAGTGAAAGTTCTCTGTCTTCAAAATCGAGGGGCTGAAAGAAGCTTTATGAGGGAGTGTGAAGCATGGCGAAACATTCGACACCGTAATCTGTTAAGGATAATAACTTCATGTTCAAGCATTGACTTTCAAGGAAATGATTTCAAAGCTTTGGTATACGAGTTTATGCCTAAAGGGAGTTTACATGATTGGCTTTATGCAAGTGACGGTACATCCAGGTTAAACTATATTCAGCTAACAAATATTCTTGCCGATGTCGCGTCTGCACTTGATTATCTTCATAATCACTGTGTACGAATCGTTGTTCACGGTGACTTGAAGCCTAGCAACATTCTACTCGACGATGAAATGGTGGCTCATGTTGGAGACTTTGGTTTAGCTCGCTTTCTTGGAACAACTTCTTACCAAAACAGCTCCACCGGCATTAGAGGAACAATTGGTTACGCTGCTCCAGGTAAATCTCTTGTATTTCTACACGTTTGTATTTACTTACAGTATTGCCGTTTTTCGTTTTTCTTCTGAAGTAATTGTTCATAATTTGCAGAATATGGACTAGGGAGTGATATGACAACTAATGGAGATGTCTATAGTTTTGGAATGCTATTACTAGAGGTGATGACCAGAAAAAAGCCAACTGATGACATGTTTAATGAAGGGTATAGCCTTCATAAATTTGCTTCCATGGCTTTGCCTGACCATGTAATGGATGTTATTGATCTCAACATTCTAAACATTTATCAAGGAGTGTGTGAAGCAGATGCACAGAAAATAGAAGAATGTTTGGCTTCAACAATCAAAATTGGAGTATCATGCTCTGTTGATTCCCCATCACTAAGGATGAATATGGAAAAGGTTGTACATGAATTGCGTCGTATCCAGAATACACTTCCAAATATTGAGGTATAGTGTTCTCACTATTTTTACTTATCACATAAAAAGTCTTCACATGTGTTCATTATTTTCAACGGTAGTTTGTATGAAAAGGTCACCCAGCTATTCAATTGTTATCCTTTTTTTGCCACCAGTATGTATCCTTTTTCTTTTATACCAAACTTGGTAAAAAAACACGTCGATACAATAATTCATTTAAACTGGTCATTGTTTAAGAATTTTTTACTTTGCAATACAATACAGGAAAAGTAACCAAAGGTATTTTTGTTTTCTCATAATCTTTAAGGTTAAATTGGCCATCCAAATTAAGTTTATTTGAAATATTACATTTTGACTTGGACTCCATGTGCACATTCTTGCAGATATAACACCAAGCTTGCATTTGGGATTTCAAATAAACTACACCTAGGATATGGTGTATGTCATCATTGAATCTTTGTTAGTTTGCCACACATAATTGTTATTTTGCTTAATATCGTGTTGACACAAGTATACGAGTTTGTGCTTAATGATATATATTATATTGTCTAGTATTGAGTGCTAGTAAGACATGTATGGTTCTAAAACTAAAAGAAAATAATAATAAATGAAACTGTTATTCACAAGTCCATCTATACACCACAAGTATTTAAACCTATAACAACGATATTTTTTGGGTAGTGACCCAATGTCACCGCTATAGGGTCTATGGCCATACATTCACGGGTATAGATGTTCTTGGGCGATGTCATCGCTAGGTATTGTCGCTATATGTTCCGTTACCCTAGCTTTCCCATATGACAAGTGCACTACTAGAAAAATGATTTTTCTTGGGCGATGAAATTAAAGGTTCTTGGCGATTTTAGGTCCGCCCAAACAAACATGGCTGGAAAAAATATATGCCATCGCCATAGCTTTCCCATATGACCTGTTTTCTTCGTTCATTTATGTTCATGAACATCCATCCATTTATGTTTGTTTATGTTCGTTCGTTCGTTTATGTTTATTTATTTACGTGTGTTTCAATTTAAATACATAAGTAGTTATATTTATAGGAATGTTAAACATAAATGGAACTGTCTAACTAGTTATATAAATATAACTAATTGAAAATTGTGCTTTCTAGTAATAAAAATGAGTTTTTCAAGGGAATTTATCGTAATTTGTCACTAATTTATATAAAAAAAATACTTTTTGTTCATTTATGTTTATCCAATTATGTTCATTTATGTTTGTTCATTTGTATTGTTTATTGTTTGTTAAATTATGTTCGTTTAAGTCTGTTTATTTATGTTCATAAACTGTTCGTTGCCCATTTTCCTAATAAACAAACATGAACAAAAAATGTACTCTATTATATGTACATCACTACAAGAAATTAACCTTATAGAGACGAAATTTTTAAGGTCTGTAGAGAGGACATGTCGTCTCTATAGGTCTTTTTTGCTTATTGAGACGAAATGTCGTCTCTATAGCTCCGTCCCTATAAGTCACAAAAGTCCTCCCTATAGGGGTCGTCTCTATAGATGCATTTGTAGAGAGGACATGTCCTCTCTAAAAGTCTATGATAAAAAATAATCAAAAAATAAATTAATATTTACTAAATAAAAAAACCATTTATTAAAATATTTTTAAGCCCTATAGAGACAACATGTCGTCTCTATAGTGTTTATTTAAAAAAAAATAAAAATATATATTTTCACCTATAGAGACAACATGTCGTCTCTATAGAGTTTGTTTATATATATATATATATATATATATATATATATATTTAAGCTCTATAGAAACAACATGTCGTCTCTATAAGTTTTTCTTATATAAATAAAAAAAATGTCATTTTCTCCTATAGAGACGACATGTCGTCTCTATATGTTTTTCTTTTAATTTTATAGAAAAAACATATTCACCAATAAAGACAACATGTCGTCTCTATAGGTCCTAAAAAAATTAAATTTTATTTGTCCAGGTTTTTAAACCCATAAATCCCAATAATCCAACAACACTACAAGAAACAGGACTATTTTCGTCGCTAAAAGCCTTTTTCTCAATAGCGACGACTTTTGTCGCTACTAAAAGGTTTTTTTTTGTTTTTTTTTTCTTTTTCCAGTTTTTTTCATATCAAAGCCCGCCAATATCCGGTTCACAACACACGGAAACTAAATAAACATAACCTACATAAATATCACAAATGTCACAATCCGGGTTCATTTTAAGGCGCAAACACGTCATAAAACTACTTAACAAATACGTCATAATTCAACATCAAATATGTGTGACTGTGTCTCCATACCATTATCCGCTTCTTCGTCATCAGCATCTTCGTTTCCAAACTTAGGCCCAATTCCTCGAGTATTTCCACGCCTCTACTGTCCACATAAAACACTCCACCAATCTGTCACGAGCAAAGGGTAACTTCTTATCTCAGCTTGTATAGCTCCACCACCTAACATAAATGAAATATTACCATTTCCTGCCACCCAACAGTCCTGGACAACATAAGTTAAACAAAGCGCACAGTTCCTAGGTTACATAAGGATCAATAAAAGGGACTCATAAAGAAAAGTGAAGAATTACGTGACACAAGAAAATAAAGTGAAATAAATACTTGCCTTATAATCAAGAGGGAGACAAATGAAATCATAAGTTCTTGATTATGTTCATTAATTGCAGCCAACAGCATGGCAGATATGTACCAATGGTAATAACATTTGATTTAGTAAAAGATTATCAGAACCAGTTGTAAGATGACAAAAAAACATACGTATATTAACATACTTATTTGGAATATTGCTAATCATCAATGTAGTTCTGATGTCTTCCCCACGCAAAACACGCTAAATGTCAAGTTCAAACTTTTTATCATCTGCGTGACAAGAAACCTGTCCACGTCTTCCATGGGAAATTCTTATCACCCGTCCCTTTGGCCTCACTCAAAGAGCACTTCATGGCCTACCAAAAAAACAGAGTTAACTTAGTAGAATCCTCTAAATAAAAACTTTTTGAAAGTTTGAGCCTTTTGGTGAGTGAATATAATGATGGTTACCCTTGACAAACATGAGAGAAAACTTAGTTATTTACTGTAACTTAGTAAAATGTGAACTATATTTAATTTCAAAAGTTTATTAAATAGTAAAATGTGAGTATTATAAAGCACTTGCGAACATACAACATGTTATTTTCATCACTCATATTTTGGTTAATCAACTATGTAAAGACTAAAGATTCTTATTTTGGTAAATCAGCTAAGTAAAGACTAAAGATTATTTTGGTCAACCAGCACAAAAATTAGCCATTTTTGACCCTAACATGTTTTAAGCCATTACTTGTAGAATGCATATATAGCCCAAGATTAAGTAATAAGAATGATCAATTGCCAGAGTTTTTATCAACCACTTGGGTGGATATCTTTTTCTGTTCACACCGTAGTCAAACTTATGAAATTTACGTATGATGTCAAAGAACATTAAGGATTAAAAGAGACCTGTTCATTAGCACTTGGAGAAAGACCACCAACATAAACCCGCCTTGCATGCCTAGTAGCCTGAATTGCAACAAACGTAAGAATTTAACACGTGGAAGAAATAAAGAAACAAAATCAAAGGCATAAGCAAAAAAGAATAAAAACATGAAAATGACTATATTATACAACCTGCTGAGTCATTGCTTGAACCGGCATGACATGAAGACCTCCAAACTGCAAAGACACGGATAGAAAATGTAATACAAAACTAAGCTACAGACATAGATCATCTTATATATACGTTATGAGTAAAATGCCATTTTCGTCCCTGAGATTTGGTCAATAATGCGACTTTCGTTCAAAGATTTGATTTTTCGCATCCAGATCCAAAAGATTTAAAATCCTACCATTTTCATTAGGCTCGTTAACTCCATCCAGTTTTCTCCGTTAAGTCAAGAGGTACTTCCGTCTATATGTTAATATAACACTTACCTGGCCCGATGCCAAAGAAAACATGTTCTGAAACATTCCAGGAATGGCTGGTGCGGCCCCAGGGACTTGACCTGTAAACACTTAAATATCACATCTCCCGAAGACGTATTAAAATTTTAGAACACTCAAACCACAACAATAATGAGTAACAACAACCAGTTGAAAATCCAGTAGTTTAACTTTAAAGAAATTTCTAGAACCTTGCATGTGTCAAAAAATGGAATTTTTTTAATCCACATTCATGCCATTGAAGACGAACAAAACTCAAGAATCACATTAAGTTGATAAAAGCTTTGCTAAAGGTAAATATAATGCCAAAAGAAGAAGGATAACAATTTCGAATTGTAAAATGATGTTATTATTCCAATAGGGAGTTAAAAACTATATATAAAAGACATGAATTCATATAAAATCTTAATATTGCACATTTTTAACTAAGGAGTAAAATTACTAGATCATGAACATGAGATTCATATATTAAGTAAGATGAACACCAAACATATGAATAAAGAACCTCAAATCCACAAGGATTTTATATATAACAAAAGTGATGTTCCTGGCAACAGCATGATTAAAAAATAGATAACCCTTACCTTTTGGAGTGTGAACGAGAACGAGACCGTGATCTACATTCAGATTTGGCTCTTGAACGAGAGCGAGAACGAGACCGACGTCTACTACGCCTATCCTCTCTATCTCTGTCATAATCTCTCCGCCTGGTCAAGTGCCCCTGAACCTCCTTTGTTATGGAGTTTGTCACTGGTCAAAGAAAACCTTAGTTTAAAAACTTGACCATAGGTGTCTGCTACTTAAAAATATTAGCACATGGTTTTCTTGTAACACATACACATGTATACAAGAAAAGAGGCTGGGAAATGATAAAAGAACCTTGTTCTGGGTTCACAGTCCCAGTTCCATTCGTTTTTATCCAAAACCGCTTTTGCTGGCAGCATAAGACATTGCCTCCCATCTTCAGTTAGACGTGTCTCTGTGAATACTCAAAAGGCTTATATAGCCATTACAATCAAACCATAACAAAGAAACAATCAACCAGTAAAACACACCAACCTGCAACAAGCTGAATACCCAGCCCAACCCAACCCGCAAACTGTAACAACCCTTAACAGCCAAGCCCAACCCATAACCTAGACCTAGATCTAGACCCGAAACCCTAACAACACTTGTCTTTTACTAAAAAACTCAAACATCATGGAATCAAAACCTCAAATGGACAAAAGACCCACCCAATCGACTAGAATGTATGTGTATTAAACTAAAAATGACAGAAATCTACTGAAATTACAAAAAACTTAGGAATGTACATACCGATTTTTGGATGTTAGTGGGTGAGTGGTGACGGTTGCGGCAGCAGAGGTGGTTGCGGTGGTGACGGCGGCAAGGGGGTTGCGATGGTGACAGCGGAAAAATGTGGAAGTGATGGTGACGGCGGCAAGAGGTGGGGATTGGTCAGAGGGGTTGGAAGACCTTGGCAGCAAGAGTTGGGGAAATGGGGTGAAGATTAGGAGGGAAATGAAAATAAGGGTAGATGTTTGGCGCTGGTTAGGGATAAGATATGAAATTTTTTGACTAGTCAACTCTACATAGATTAATTAATTTAATTTCTTAAAACAATCCCAACAAAATGAAAATTTGTATTTATAAAATTAAAAAAAAAAACTATTTTTTGCCTACTATATTGAAAAATAATTATATACACATATCTTCCTATACTAATAAATAAAAATATTTTTTGAACGGGTGTCATTTTCTAGTGCTTTCTCCCATTTTTATTATTTATTATATAAAATTATATTTATGCAGCCCGTGTATTACACGGGGTTCAAACCTAGTACATAATATGCACACACGTACACACACATACATGCGTATACTATGTACATACATACACATTAGTACATACACATATATATATATATATACATTCATACACATACACATACAGATGTACACACATACGATGCAATTACATATACATAAACGCACACGTACGACCTCCGCCACCATAATCGTCGCGGTTACGAGCCCAATCACCACCAGATACATCCACAACTGTAACATTAACCATTGGCTTGAATCTTTTATTGGTGAATGAAGCCGTAACCTTAACCGTCTTTGTCTGGCTTCATAAAGTTGTAACCCTTGTCGTTGTGGAAGCAGATGACGACTATTGCGAAGTCAGCATCCACCATTGTCAATGTGGTAAAAGGTGTTGAGAGTGTGGGGAATGAAAGATGATACCCTAACTGTTTATAGGTTCCTTTTGGGTTCAAGTGATTGGGGTAGGTTACGTAGGCGGCTGTTGGTGCAATCTAGGGTTCCAGTTAACTTCGGTTGGGGGTGATGGCAGTGAGTGCGGACATTGTATTTGGTACAGTGATCGTTGTGTAAGATGATGGAGTTTGGGTTTAAGTGGCAGAGGTGGAAGGTGGTGGTGGTCGGGGCAAGTAGGTAGTGGTCTGATACCAACTGATGTTGTTTCACGTGCAATCAAATAGCTCAAGAAACTCGAATGATTAAAATCAAAGGGTTGAACCAAAAAGTAAAAGAGTAAAACTTCAAGAATAAAACACACGCATACGCATAAGCATACGCATACGCCTACGCCTACACATACGTACACAACTAAATATACATACATGCATACGCGCACACACGCACGCGTACACATATACGTACATACACACACTACACAAAGACGTACATATACACACAAGAATAGTCGTACCCTCGTGCGTACACAATTACATTTACATGCACACATACATCACATATGTACACATACACATATACATATACATATACACATACATCACATACATACACATAGACATAGATACACATATGCGTAAATAATTACATATACATCATACACTAACACACATATACACACACGTACACAATATCGTATACATACAAACATACACATACATAAAGACACACGTGTACGCACACATACATACGTACATACATACGTACATACACACACTGACACATGCATACATACACACACAGACATACATACAATAACACACACATACACATACACATATACATATACACTAACACATAACACTATAGGGATGATCAGGTTCGTGCAACCAAAAGGTGGTCAAATGGGATGCACACTAACACTAACACGTGTACACATACACATACACATACACACACACGCGTACACGTGCAAACTAACACATACACACGTGTATACTAACACATACAATTATAAACACATACACACATACAAACAGAGACACACGCATGAATACACTAACACATATATACACATGCCTATACTAACACACACATATGTACATATAAATGCATACACACACGTACACGTGCACTCTAACACTAACACATACACACACGTACATGTGCATACTACACACACATACACACGCGCGTACAATGACACACACACGTACACAATTACATATACACACACGCACACTAACACATACACACGTACATATATACAGGGGTTATTGGATTTTACCACCCTCAACTATCACTTTAACATCCGTCACCCCCAACTTAACACTTAGTGTGTTCTGTCACCATGTCGTTAACTAATCACTAACTTTTGATCTTGCTACTGTACTTAGGGTGTCCTAAGATCCATAAAACTTCCAAATATCCCTATGACACCCCCAAACATATAGTAACAAGATCAAAAGTTAGTGATCAGTTAACGACGTGGTGACAGAACACACTAAGTGTTAGGTTGGGGGTGACGGGCGTCAAAGTGATAGTTGGGGGGTGGCAGTGGCAAATAGGCAATAGTTAGGGGTGATAAAATCCAATAACCCTATATACAAACACGCAAACACGTACACACATACATGAGCCCAAGCTGGACAAAGCTTGAGCTCAATTAACTTGTAAGAGCTCGAGCTCGGCTCGTTGGTAGTTTATCAAGCTTAATTAATTATTTTTAAAGAACAAATATACACTAAGGCTCAAGAACGGGCCTGACGAGCTTCACCTCCTAGGCTCGATAAATAAACGAGCTTTATTTTAGGCACATGATCGACAAGACTCGACTCGTTTCGAGCATTATCTCGAGCTGATCTCGTGCAGCTCGCGAGTCGCACGACTCGTTTTTACCCCTAGCACAAACATACATACATACACACACGTACGTACATACATACATACACACACATGTACGTACACACGTACACACATACTACAATCACACACACCCACAACATCATACACACACATACATACAAACACATACACACGCATACATACACCAACACACACATATACACGAACACATAACATATACACATACATATCAATAGGAAGACGAGTGTTCACTGAATTCAGATTGCTCGTTTAATTTAATTAATATCTTATTATGTTTGATATTGCGTGATTTCTATATTTTAGTATATAGGTCTTTTTAAGTCTATGTATTTTATTTAAAATTATATTTATGTAGTATTCATATATATATATATATATATAAGTTCAAATACATATAATAAACCAAATAAAATTAATTTTATTATAGAACCTAATTTTGTATTACTAAATAAAATGATAATTAAATAATTGACTATTATCTTTTGGTAAAAATCATGAACAAGATAAGAAATAGTTAATTTGGCTTATAGGGGCGACATGTTGTCACTATAGTTGAATTTTTTATTTAATTATTTATTAATAAAAAATAAAAAAACAAAATTATTTTTACTTATAGGGACGACATGTCGTCTCTATACGTGAATATTTTTTTAAATTTAATTATTTATTAATAAAGAATAAAAAGTAAAACAAAATTATTTTTATATATAGGGAGGACATGTCCTTTCTATAGGTTACTTACTTTTTTTTTCCAAATTTTTATGGATTGGTGGGAAATTTTACCTCCTAAATGATTTTTTTTTTACCTTTCAAACATTTTAGAGACGACATGTCCTTTCAATAGGTTTGTTTATTTATTTTTTTAAATTTTTATTTCAAATATTTTAGAGACGATATGTCCTTTCTATAGGTTAATTTATTTATTTTTTAAAATTTTTATTTCAAACCTTTTAGAGACGACATGTCGTCTCTATAGGTTTAAATACATATTTTTTAATTAAAAAACAAGAATAAACTAATGAACTTAATTGGGTTTATAGGGACGACATGTCGTCTCTATATGCGAATAACCTTTTTTTATTTTTAATTATTTATTATTAACCAAAACTAAAAAAAAAAAAAAAACAAAATTATGTTTCCCTATAGAGACTAGATGTCCTTTCTATAGATTAGTTTATTTATTTTTTAAAATTTTTATTTTAAACATTTTAGAGACGAGATGTCATTTCTATAGACTAGTTTGTTTATTTTTTTGTAAATTTTTATTTCAAACATTTTAGAGACGATATGTCCTTTCTATAGATTAGTTTATTTATTTTTTTAAATTTTTATATCAAACATTTTATAGACGACATGTCCTTTCTATATATTAGTTTATTTATTTTTTATAAATTTTTATTTCAAACATTTTAGAGACGATATGTCCTTTCTATAGGTTAGTTTATTTATTTTTTGAAATTTTTATTTCAAACATTTTAGAGACGATATGTCATTTCTATAGACTAGTTTATTTATTTTTTGTAAATTTTTATTTCAAGCATTTTAGAGACGATATGTCCTTTCTATAGGTCAGTTTATTTATTTTTTAAAATTTTTATTTCAAACATTTTAGAGACGATATGTCCTTTCTATAGGTTAATTTATTTCTTTTTTAAAACTTTTATTTCAAACATTTTAGAGACGACATGTCGTCTCTATAGGTTTAAATATTTATTTTTTAGTTAAAAAACAAGAATAAATTAATAAACTTAATTGGGTTTATAGACGACATGTCCTTTCTATAGATTAGTTTATTTATTTTTTATAAATTTTTATTTCAAACATTTTAGAGACGATATGTCCTTTCTATATGTTAGTTTATTTATTTTTTTAAAATTTTATTTCAAACATTTTAGAGACGACATGTCGTCTCTATAAGCTAAACTTTATTTTTTAATTTTCATAGATATTGATCATTAATAAAATAAAATTAAAAGAAAAATATTTAAAGTTATAGAGACAACATGTCGTCTCTATAAGTTAAAACGTTTTTTTAAAGTTTCCAATTCAACAAACTAGAGAATAAAAAAAAAACAAAAAAAAAATTATTTTCAACTTATAGAGAGGACATGTCGTCCCTATAAGGCAACCTATCTTAAAAGGCACGAAAACCCTATAGAAACGACATGTCGTCTCTATAGGGTGATCTATAGAGAGGACCTTTTTTGTCCCTATAGGTGTCGTCCCTATAGCGGTTTTTTCTTGTAGTGATGCTCGTGTTCGTGTTCATGTTCGGTTAAAGTTAAATGAACGAACACGAACATGCCTCTATTCGTTTTCGTTCAGTTCATTTACAGACCTAATGAAGATCAGAGACTTGGGTCTTTTAGTCACAAGTAATCATGTTACATTATTAGGAAAGACGATATTATGGAGATTTTGTCAAAGACATAAATATTCAAATCAACTGTATATAAACCTGTAGTTTGACAAATCTCTCCTGTAACATTATGGAGATTTAGCCAAACCTCGGTTACGACAACCCACAGACTCTTTCAACACCTAGCAGATAGGGTTTTTTTCAGGTCACGAGCTTGCTAGGAACAACAAAGGGGCAAAAATGGTGTCCGAATTTCTCCACGAGATGAAAGCTATCGCTGATGATTTAGCACTATCCCAAAGTCCATTTTTTGATAAAGACCTCACAGTCCATATCCTTTTTCAATTAGGCGACGATTACAAGCCTATGGCGACCGCCATAAAGGGTCGTGATACACTAGTAACTTTCCCAGTATTGTTTTGTTTGACAAGCTCATTGATTATGAGCGCTCCTTGCAAGACACCCAATTCCAACCCTAGTTGCAACTGTTAGCAATACTCAACAAGGGGTTGGGGGCGATTTTCTTCCAAATCCAGTTATGAGGCCAGGAATTAAATTGGTCCAATAACTTTGGGCCCAAATAGAACAGGTCTCATGGTTATAATTAGGCCCGGAAATCTTGACCCATACACTTAAGTTTGGGTCATCTTGGACTTTACTTTAAAGCATTTGGGTCGTTTGGGTTAAATATCATTTTTACAATGGGTATAAATGGGTACATATAAAAGTAAAAAATTAGAACTGCAGGTCAGGATGGGTCGTGAAAAAAAAGAAGCAGGTCAGAATGAGTATCAAACACTTACCCTACCCACTGTAACTCATCTACCAAACTACCACCACTGCAATTTTTTAGTTCATCTTCTTCTTTCTAGTATGGGGCAATCAATATTTTAAGAGTAATCTTCTATTTCTTCTAGTCAATTATGTTTCTATTTAGAGTTGAGATGATGCAATTTTTACACTCTTGCTTTTAAATTCGTTCGATTCTCATCAGTAATTTGATGATATCATTATTGAATTTGATTATGGAGTGAAGTGTATGTGCATTGTTGGATCTTGGTTCGATTGATGTTATTTGAACTGTTAGATCTTGGTTCGATTGATGCCAAATTGAAGCTGGAATCATGGGATTCCGTAGAGCTATTTTGCTTAGGAGTTATTTGATTAATAAAATCATGTGCCCAATGGGATCCAACAAATGGCAACATATTAACATAGTCATTAGAAAGCCAGGTGTGGAATAAGAATAAGGAAACCTGAGATTTTGGTGGTATTCAACAGAACATGAAGCATAGCTGGTGAGGCACAAAACAAGCAGGTGAAGGTAACAGCAGCAAGCCCATCTTGACCTATATGCATCCTAACCCATACCCATTCTAACCCAAACTCATCCTAACTTTTTTTTTTAATTGGCCCATCCTGACCCAAACCTGTCCTGACCCGGCAATCACCCCATCCATTTTGCCACCTCTAGTTATAATAATGGGTTGATAAATAACTATAATGGAAATCATAATTTTTTTTGTCGTCCGCCTCGCTTGTGGTATGCGCATATAATATATGTGTGGGCGCTCCGCGGGGGGGGGGGGGGGGGGGGGGGGGGTGATTTTAAAGTTATTTTACAATTTTCGTGAAAGTAACGTTAAAAGGGGGGATGGTTAATCATACATCATGTGGTGGCGTTGGTAGCCGAAAGACAAGGGGGTACATGCACTAATCGGCATTTGTCTCAATTCCTAAGTGTTATGTGCCTTATGTCCAAGGCTTGAAGCAAAACTACTATTGAGCCGGGGGTCTCACTGGAAGCAGCCTCTCTATTCCTACGAGGTAGAGGTAAAGTTGTCTACATCTTACCCTCCTCAGACCCTACCTTAGCTTTGCTATTGGTGAGATTTACTGAGTATAATGATGATGATATCTTTTTTTTGTCAATACTGTAATATTCTAGGTTACGACACCAAAGATTACAGGAAATTGACACGGTTCTCAATGGCACCATCTTCCAACCTAACAATAGACTCTTCGTCGGCAACATCCATACCAACATCACCATGGATGTTTGACAATGGGGCATCTCACCATGCCGCCTCCAATCGATCATCTTTTAAAGTTATTTTACAATTTTCGTGAAAGTAACGTTAAAAGGGGGGGATGGTTAATCATACATCATGTGGTGGCGTTGGTAGCCGAAAGACAAGGGGGTACATGCACTAATCGGCATTTGTCTCAATTCCTAAGTGTTATGTGCCTTATGTCCAAGGCTTGAAGCAAAACTACTATTGAGCCGGGGGTCTCACTGGAAGCAGCCTCTCTATTCCTACGAGGTAGAGGTAAAGTTGTCTACATCTTACCCTCCTCAGACCCTACCTTAGCTTTGCTATTGGTGAGATTTACTGAGTATAATGATGATGATATCTTTTTTTTGTCAATACTGTAATATTCTAGGTTACGACACCAAAGATTACAGGAAATTGACACGGTTCTCAATGGCACCATCTTCCAACCTAACAATAGACTCTTCGTCGGCAACATCATCCATACCAACATCACCATGGATGTTTGACAATGGGGCATCTCACCATGCCGCCTCCAATCGATCATCTTTACACACCTTGTCAGAATATGGCGGGCCTGATGAGATCGTACTAGGAAATGGTAAAAGTCTTCCCATCTCTCACACTGGTCACACATCTCTTCCCACGCCCACTCGTTCTTTAAACTTGCATGACGTTTTTTTGTTTCTCAATTGCGAAAATCGTGTTTCTGTAGCAAAATTATGTAAATCTAACAATGTTTTGGTTGGATTTTTTCCATATCATTTCATTGTTAAAGATCTTCGAATGGGGGCGAAGCTAATGCGGGCAGTGAACATTAATGCTTTCTATTATGCCGCAATCAACTCTCTTCACAATCTTTCTCAAATCAATGCACAACCAAGTCAACCGGTTTAATTCTTTCTTGGCATAACAAGCTTGGACATCCCTTAATTAAAGGTGTCAAACTTTTACTTAAAACTTTATGACTTTAGTACAATAAAATATCTAAAACTCTATTTCATTGTGATTCTTGCTCAATAAATCAAAGAGTAAATTACAAAAATCGTCTTTTATGTTGACATTAAATTGCAAAGTGTGTCCTTTACCTTAAAAAGTACAAAAAACGTATTCGATGTTTGCAAACTCTTGCACATTATGCCCTTTAACCTTAACTCAGTTAGCTTTTATGGTTAAATCTGAACAAATGAACCCCAAATAAGGGTATTTTAGTCATTTTACCTAAACACTTAAATAAATAATAAAAAAATCCTTTCTCCCTATCTCTTCCAAAAGTCACCCTCATTCCTCAACCCTCTCTATCTCCCTGTAGAATCTACGGCCACCACCGCCATTGCACCACCACTGCCATCACATCACCACTTCCCAAAGCTCCTTCGCCATCGCACCAGTCACCACCACCACCATCGCACCACCGCCCATAGCTTCTCCGCCATCGCACCATCACTGCCATCGTCGAGACTCTACAAGTCGTCGTCGTCAAAAAGTACACACGATCCTATATTAATTGAAACAAAACTCCTCCTCTGTGTTACTCAAGTACTGTACATTCAAAAATTCTTAGCTGATAGACATTTACTTATAGATACAGCGGAAACAAAAGGGTAAATGCCAAACAGAATGAAAGTAACCTTAAAAACAAGTTCATTTCTTTGATCTAAACATTTGAAAAGCAAGTGCAACTGTTAAATTTTTAGCTTTGATCACTGAAAATATCAAAAAATGCAAGTAGAGGTGTTGAATATTTGAAGAATGTTCAAATGTTCACAGCAAAAAAAACTTATTATTTGAGATAAGCAGTTGCTGCAACCGATAACAACAAAAGAACCGGACAATTGAACATTCAAATAATGGCAGGAGCCAAGGCATTACTTTCCTCAATAGCCGATCCATTAGTCGCATCAAAATTTGAACCCATATTTACATAACAGCAGGGAACGGCAACCGTAATGGACAACAATGAACAATGGAGTTTCGACAAATCCAGATCCGGAAAATCAGTGGAACGGCGGGGGTTTCAAAGACGACGGCTTTTAGGGTTTCGACAACGATAGTGGTGGTACGATGGCGGAGGAGCTATGGGCTGTGGTGATGTGATGGCGGTGGTGCGATGGTGGCGGTGGTGCGATGGCGGAGGAGCTTTGGGAGGTGGTGATGTGATGGCAGTGGTGGTGCAATGACGATGATGGCTGTGATTCTACAGAGAGATAGATAGGGTTGAGGAAGGAGGGTGATTTTATATTATTTATTGAGAAAAATGCTCGGATAGTCCCTGTGGTTTCGCTTATTTTCACCTTTAGTCCCTAACTTTCTAAAATTACTTGAATAGTCCCCAACTTTTCATTTTTTGTTCCCGGATAGTCCCTGGGTCTAACTTCAATTTGTTTTCTCTGTTAAGAGGCTGTGAAATGACAAAAACACCATTTCCTTAAAAAGGCCAAACCACAGGGACTATCCGGGCATCTTCTTCATTTTTATTTATAAAACCCCACCACCACACTTCATCTTCAACCTCCACCCACGATCACCCTCCTCCACCCTCCACCATCACCGCCACAGTCACTCTCCACCAAATCAAATGCAGAAATTAACCTCTCACATCCCTATCATTTCTTTCAGAATTGCAAAACACCTCCATAACACAACCAATCGAATCTGTACACCTTGCTCAAATCTGAACAGAGCCGACAACTGCCATCCACCACCCAACCTCCTTCCCTTTCTTCTCCTGTCCAATCCACCACCGACATCCCACTGCCGGCGGTCGTCTTCGCCGGCGGTTCCGTCGAGTACCACCACCACCATCAATCTTCTTCAACAATAATGAACCACCATCAATTTTCAGAAAAAACGAAGATAAAAGAAATAGGAGGGGGCGGTTACCGTGAACCCGTCGGACCAGCAGCCGTGCCGCCGCCGGTCTCCGCCGCGCAGAACCACCGCCACTGCCGTCACTCGACCCACCACCGAACTCGCGTCATCACCCAACCCTCACCGTCAAACCTCCATCGCTGTTCCTGCCAACAACACCACCACCACCACCGCCACCGTCGTGATGCTGATGCCGGCCACCGGAGGCCTCCGCCGAGCTCCGGCCGGCCTTCCTCTCTCCCTCGCGTCTCTAATTCCTCTGCCTCTTTCTCTCTCTCTCTCTTTGTGACCTGGTATGGAAGATGAAAGGGGAACGAGAGATGGAGAGTGACTGTGGCGGTGATGGTGGAGGGTGGAGGAGGGTGATGGTGGGTGGAGGTTAAAGATGAAGTGTGGTGGTGGGGTTTTATAAATAAAAATGAAGAAGATGCCCGGATAGTCCCTGTGGTTTGGCCTTTTTAAGGAAAGGGTATTTTTGTCATTTCATACCTTCTTAACAGAGAAAACAAACTGAAGTTAGACCCAGGGACTATCCGGGAACAAAAAATGAAAAGTTGAGGACTATTCAAGTAATTTTAGAAAGTTAGGGACTAAAGGTGAAAATATGCGAAACCACAGGGACTATCCGAGCATTTTTCTCTTATTTATTTAATTGTTTAGGGTAAGATTATCAAAATACCTTTGTGTGGGATCCAGTTGGTCAGATTTAATCATAAAAGTTAACTAAGTTAAGGCTAAAAGACATAGCGTGCACGAGTTTGCAAACATCGGGTACGTTTTTTGTACTTTTTGAAGATAAAGGACACACTTTGCAATCTGATGTAAAGGGCGATTTTTGTAATTTACTCTAAATCAAAATCATAAAAATCCTCTTGGTGAAAATTCATTCAAAGTAGAGTTAATTGCCCGGATGGTCCCTGTGGTTTCATGTTTTTTCACGTTTAGTCCCCACCTTTTGAAAATAGCATGTATGCTCCCTATGGTTTGTCATTTTGTTACTCGGATGGTCCCCAAACATTTACTCTGGGGACTATCCGAGTAACAAAATGACAAACCATAGGGAGCATACCTGCTATTTCCAAACTAACTGACATCTACTCAGGGACTATCCGAGTAACAAAATGACAAACCATAGGGAGCATAACTGCTATTTTCAAAAGGTGGGGACTAAACGTGAAAAAACGTGAAACCACAGGGACCATCCGAGCAATTAACTCTTCAAAGTATTTAAACCATTAGAACTTGTTTACTCGGACCAGTTTAAACCTCAAATGATGGCTACACTTATTATGTCATCTTTGTCGATTCCTATTCGAAATACACATGGTTATATCCAATAAAACAAAAATCAGATGTCTCAATTTTATTCCCACAATTTCAAATGTTGGTTGAAATGTTCTTCAAAACCCCACTCGTCTCCCAATTTTCCGACAATGGGGGCTAATATATTGGTCTTACTCCTTACTTGCAATCAAATGGAATATCTCATTTACCACTCTCCCTCACACTCCAAAACAAACGGGTGTAGCCGAGAGACACTGGTGTGCGTTAGGTGTGATATGATTTTATTAATATATTGAGCTCATTTTACACATTAGTCAAGTTTTAAGTTTATAAAACACGATATTCTACCAACACTAAACACACACTTGGGCAAGTGCACCCATCGTGAGCGTAGCATAGCGTTGGTAAGATACCGAGGTCGTCCAAGGCCACAAGAGCTTTTAGTACCGGTTTATCCTCAACGTCTAAGTAATCTAAATTTTTGAGAAAAGATTTGAAACATGAAAATAAAACTAAAAATGCAGAAATAAAATAAAATAAAAACAAATAGACAAGATGAATCACTTGGATCCGACTCGCCTTTAATGTATCCTTTGATGATTTTCGCACTTTGGGACTTTTTAAGAGATTATCTTAGTTACAGTAGTAGGCCCTTCTTTTGAAGGTGACGTTACCCTCAACCCAGTGGTTTGAGTCAACAGGGATACAATCCCAAAGGGTCGGAGTATTGAAAGATAATTAATTAAGTTATTAATGCGAAAAGTGGTAGGCCTCTCTTTTGAAGGTGACGTTACCCTCGGCTAAGTGGTTTGAGTCAGCAGGGATACAATCCCAAGTAGCCGGTTTAATCTATTAATAGTAGTTTACATATGAGGGGTTCAAGCTATTCGCACCCCCGCCATCCAATACTAGTGGGTATTTAAGGAGGTACTAGTAAGCTTGAACCAGGTCCTTGCATGATCTATACACTGAACAAGGCAAAAACCTTACAGAGGTGATTAAGATGGGGTTTGACAAGGATGCACTTGTTGAGTCACTTCGAAACCGAGTGCAGAATGAGGTTATTTATTTATTTATTCATTTGATGTACTCTTATTGATTTCATGTTACATTGTTACGAATTTAAATTTTGTTTTATTTGTAGGGTACCGTTGCATATTACTTGCTACTAAACCATAGGTTGCGCAACTCCAATAGTTATCTTGGAGCCGAGTTCCAGAAACCTGTGGTTAGTTCAATAGTTCGACTCTTATTTTTTATTTCTTTTCAGGTTGTAACTATGCAGTTAATGCATTAAAATATTGGATATCGGTCAAGGACCGATATTTGAGTATAGGTTATCTCGATGAGATATCGGTAATTTTAATATCATGCAGAATTTATATATATATATATATATATATATATATATATATAGATATATATATATATATATCTATATATATATATCAGTCAAATCGGTTATATCGGTCAATATCGCTGATAATATCGGTACCGATATTCTGACTAATATTTGACACCGATATTTTACTTTTACTGGGACCAGTATAACCGATATATCACCGATATTAACTGCATAGCGGTTGTAATGACTAAAAGTGTTCTTTCGTGTCAATGTAGGAGGGGTACAACCGTAATTATCCAAACGAGGCTGCCATGTCACCTATCGCGCAACGCCCAGCTGGATTCATGGAATATCAAGGAATAAATACGAGCCAGGTCGAGAGGAAACGGGCTCTCAGGCTTCAGGTTCCGTTCCCTTTTTTTAATTAAAATATATTTGCTTGTTTTTTTCGTATGAAATACAAGATTATAACCACTCGTAGTTCTTTGGCCCATAGTTGGTTGGTTAATGGTATAAGTATTCATGGCTCATTTCAACAGTCGCGGGCCCATCCTCGGGAGATAATGACAGAAGTTTTAAAGGCCTTACAAGAACTAAACGTGTGCTGGAAGAAAATAGGACACTACAACATGAAATGCAGGTGGAATCCGAACCATAAAGACGGCCCAATAAACAACAATGGCATGCAGAGTAGTCATAACTTTGGAGATGAGTCAACCATAGTCAATGCTGACATCACCTCAACATCACCCAATGTTGTCAAATTTGAAGTCCAGGTAACATGGTTTTTTCATGAGTAAAATGCCATTTTCGTCCTTGAGGTTTGGCCAGTTTTGTGACTTTCGTCCAAAGGTTTGTTTTTCCGCATCTGGATCCAAAAGCTTTGAAATCTTGCCATTTCATCCAGCTTGTTAACTCCATCCATTTTTCTCCGTTAAGTCAGAGGTATTTTCGTCTTGTTTGTTAACTTAAAGGGCAATGCGGTCTTTTTCACTTTATGTACAAGCATTTAGCATAATGTACAAGTATTCAAAATACCGTTACTAAACAAAAAACAAGTAGGTAAAAAGACGAAAATATCCCTGACTTAATTGAGCAAAATGGATGGAGTTAACGAGCAGGATGAAAATGGCAAGATTTAAAACCTTTTTGGATCCAAATGCGGAAAAACAAACCTTTGGACGAAAGTCGCAAAACCGGCCAAACCTCAGGGACGAAAATGGCATTTTACCCTATTTTCATCCATTATCGAATCGTTTCTGCATGCATTAACTTCGTTAATGACCATTAGAATGTGCATTCTTGACTTCTTGCAGCTTTATAAAACCCGTGAGGAGAAGTATCTGCTTGATCTACAGAGGGTTAACGGGCCGCAATTTCTGTTTCTGGAACTCTGTGCTGCATTTCTCGCCCAGCTTCGTGCTCTCTAGAAGATTCTAGAATGCACGTGGTAACCTGAAATGAAGGACGACTTTCTCCGGGATATACCTTTCGGGTTGCTTGTGAAGGAAAGCTAGGATGTTTACACCAAAGTCCTCGCTTCAGGTTCTTTGTTATAATCTGTTGTTAGCAAATGTTGTGAGCCGATCGGGTTTTGTAACTCATTAGGAGTATGGGTTTACGCCTCGTTTTTTTAACCCGGATATGTTGTTAGTTGTTTTGTTTTTTAAGTTTTAACCCTTGGTTTGTTTTGGTTCAAAATAAGAGTATGTTGTAACTTATAGCCATCTATGGATTGGCTCTGAAGATGTGAAGAACATTAATAAGAAAGAGAACCACAACTTCAACTAAATTCAGTGTAGAGTTTGAATTTTGCAGTGTTAAGTGGATACCAATTTGTTAAAAGATATACATAATTACTAAATATTGACAATGTAAATTTAGTAAATCAAAATCATCAATTAATGTATGTGTATTGAATTCTGTCAACCCCAGTCACTTTTTAAACAATTCACGTCTCCATTTTATGACTACAAAAAAATATTAGGTTTTATATTACCAGTAGATTGACCACCACCTGCAAGATGGGATCTCTCAGCATCATCATTATTATGTTTTGTAAAATGGCGGGTCGGGTTGGTGTTATGTTAGGATCGATCACACACACGAATACGAACACGACACGCGAAAGCTATAAAGGAACACGTGGATTTAGGTGGTTCGGTCTAGACTGACATACGTCCAAGGGGCGACAGCTAGGATATTTTTATTGAGGTGATAATTCTTGATTACAATTACATAGAATACATAGAGACTAATTACGTTTAGCAAACTTGCTCCCCAAGATAAGCTCAAGTAGAACCCACAAGGCCTACAAACCCAACAAACTCCCACTCGGAGGCCTTGAATACTTTCGCCTGCACTCCCGGATGTACTTTTGCAATCTGAACTTCAAGTTCACCTAGTTACCACCGCCTTCTCATCAATTAACCTGAATGCCCGTTGAAGCTCCATCAAGCTCCAACACATCAGTCATAGCTATGTCTGTCTCTGACTTGTTCTCTATCTCTACCAACTCCCACTGACTCGAACTACCGCACCCGATATAACATGAGAACAAACAACACTCTCAATATTTAGCAAGTAAATCTCTGGAAAGACTTTCACTGCCTGTATACGGGTTCTCTTAACCCGCTGTCGTATAGGTGCTCTGACTAAAGCACTACCTGTGCTCCCACAGCCACAAAAACCCTTGATTGGTTTCTCTGAACCTTTCCCAGCATGTTCAACATGAATCTGCCATGTGACTCTGGGTTTATCTCCTGCAAAACAAACCTTCTGCTGGCTACTAGATTCTGTGAACCGGACTTTACTTTTCTTCTCAACTAGGATAAACTCTCCCTCAGGCGATACACTAATTATATACAATGAGCCCTTCTTCTTGCCATGTGCAACTACTAGATTTCCCTTAATTGCCTTCAACTATCCACTACCGAACTTAACCTTGTGACCCTGATCATCTAGCTGGCCAATTGAAATAAGCATTTTTCTCAAGCCTGGAATAACCCTCACATCACTCAAAGTCCAAGTAGACCCGACTAAAGTAACTAAGTCAATATCACCCATTCCTTTAACATCTAGGATTTCATCATTTGCTAGTCGTAACTTACCAAAATCCCCAACTTTCAGATTCCGTAGTGCTTCACTGTTGTGGGTAGTGTGAAAAGAAGCACGAGAATCCATGACCCAGGAATCCACACTGCTCTCCACACTACAAATCAAAGCTTCATCATTTGAGTGGTCTGCTGCAACGTTAACTTATTTCCTGTCGTTTCGACATTGATTCCTAAAATGTCCAACTTCTTTTCAGTTCCAACAGGTTACATCATTACGAGGCCTAAACTGACTCCTCTTTCTATTCTTGCTCCCACTACCTCTGTTATTCTTCCTTCCTCTGCCAACATGCATTAATTCACCGATGACCCACCTGAATTTCTTCGTCTGACGTCTTCGCCCAGAATAAGATCACACATCTTCGCAAATGTGAACTTACTCGTATATGAAGAGCTCGTAACAATAGTTACAGTTTTGGACCAACTATCGGGTAATGAGGACAATAACAATAGGGTTGGACCTCATCATTAAACTTGATATTCACAGACACCAAACGAGACGAGATCGAGTTTAGGTTATTGATGTGGATTGTTACTGAATCACTTTCCCTCATCCTAGTGTTCACAAGCTCTCGAATAAGATAAACCTTGTTCGCTGCAGAAGTCTTCTCATACACATCCGAAATGGTGCCATCACTCCTATAGGTGAGGTCTCTTTCTGGATATTAAATGCAACATTCTCCGATAGAGAAAGCGTTATCACTGCTCTAGCTTTCTTATCCATCCTATCCCAATCTACACATTTTTTCTGGCTTTTCATCTTCGAGCACTACATCTTAGTTTTTCTAACAAAGTAATGCTTCAACCTGTATCTTCAACCAACCAAACTTCTTCCCATCAACCTTTTCGATTTGCACCTTCCTGTCTTCTGCCATGATAAACATAATAACAACTAAATGAAACTGAAATCGAAAATAAACTAAATAAATAACACCTAATCACTGGTCTACATTTCTGTTTCTTTGATCTTCCACAAAATGATACTCTATACAAATGCGTTGGCCAAATTTGGTTAAAAAACCGATCTTCAAAACGTCACCCCACTAATCAAACCACCCCCAGTTGAACTGGCAGATAACTATGCCAAACAATCGACCAAATGCGATAGCCCGTCTCGCTAAAAAAAGACTAAATTGCAGCAATCAACCTTTATGTTATACCCAAACTACACTTCGTACTTTTCACTATGAAATCGGCAAAAACCTACCTTTATGTTCATGTTTTGCTACAAAGTATAACCTTTAACACAAATGATGTTAGTTTTCTTGGTTAACTGCCCTCACATGCATTACATGTGAGGGTATTACTGTCGTTCCCCATTTCCTATGTGTATTTTATATTAATTATTAGTGTTTATATTTCACCTACCTACCCCCACTCCACCTCACTCTCATCTCTCTTTAGACTTTGCAACCACCGCCACCACCACCATGGCTTCCGACCAGCCACGACGCCACTAGTGTGCCTTAGGTGTGATATGATTTTATTAATATTTTGAGCCCATTTTACGCATTAGTCAAGTTTTAAATTTATAAAGCACGATATTCTACTAACACTAAACACACACTTGGGCAAGTGCACCCATCGTGAGCGTAGTATAGCGTTGGTAAGATACCGAGGTCGTCCAAGGACACACGAGCTTTTAGTACCGGTTTATCCTCAACGTCTAATCAATCTAAATTTTTGAGAAAAGTTTTGAAATGTAAAAATAAAAATACAGAAATAAAATAAAATAAAAACAGATAGAAAAGATGAATCACTTGGATCCGACTTGCCTTTAATGTATCTTTGATGATTATCGCACTTTCGGACTTTTTAAGAGAGTATCTTAGTTATAATAGTAGGCCCCTCTTTTGAAGGTGACGTTACCCTCAACCCAGTGGTTTGAGTCAGCAGGGATACAATCCCAAAGGGTCGGAATATTGAAAGATAATTAAGGTAGTAATTAATGCGAAAAGGGGTAGGCCCCTCTTTTGAAGGTGACGTTGCCCTCGGCTAAGTGGTTTGAGTCAGCAGGGATACAATCCCAAGTAGCCGGTTTAATGTATTAATAGTAGTTTACATATGAGGGGTTCAAGCTATTCGCACCCCCGCCATCCAATACAAATGGGTATTGAAGGAGGTCCTAGTAAGCTTGAACCAGGTCCTTGCAGGATCTATACACTGAACAAGGCAAGAACCTTACTAAACCATTCCCTTAACCCCCGATTAGGTAGCCAACATGCCCTTATATAGACTGTAAAGACATGAATAATGTAATGTTTTACTTTATATAGAGAGTAAAGTAACCGCAAGACACCACGGACAAATGATAAAGAAAGTTCACCTTCAACTTAAGAAACTAGTTATTAAAGTTATTAATACAAACCAAGTAAAAAATGCCGAAAGATTAAAAATCAAAAGTAATACAATAAAGACTTGTCTTCACCAAGTGATGTAAGAGGCTTAACCAATCATGACCTTTGATTGGCAAGAACCCTTACGATCAATCTTGAATCCCCAGACTACTACACACTCTAAAGATGGATGATGGATGATGGTGGTGGGTGATGGTGTTGTAGTGGTGGTGGAGTGGTGGCAAAGTGGGAGAGTAGTGGTTTGCCAAGGGATGCCTTTGAAGTAAACCAAGCACCCCTATTTATAGCCTGCACAGTGCTCTAGCCACGGCCCCGTGTCTAGCGGGCACGCCCCCGTGGCCAGCCCTTTTCTCTTCCTTCATTAAATGCAAGTGTCAGCAGAAGGTCCCACACGACCCCATGTCCAGTGGGCACGGCCCGTGGTCAGCATCGTATCTGAACTATCAAGATTTTGCAAGATTCTGCGTATCTTTGCGTTGACTATGCCCCGTGCTGAGCTGGGCACGCCCTCGTGGTGGGCGTAGAAGCTTCTACATGTTTGTCTTTTCTGCAGGCTCCTGACCACGCCCCCGTGTCCAGCCGGGCACGACCCCATGGTCAGTCTTCTGTTTCTTTGTTTTTGCTTTGGGGATGCTGCCGAGGGGTCGGGCATGTCACGTTTATTCCTTTTCTTTGTAATTATGTTGGTTTTGGCTTCATATTTGCTCCTTTTGTTCATTTAAGCTCATTTGGTCTTGTAAATTCAAAAGGAAGACAAAACCCCGCTTTTTCCAACATTAGTACTAAAAAAGGGTCGGTTTTATGCCTAATTTAATGTAATTTATATGTTACATTTTGCACACATCAAATACCCCCACACTTGAATCTTTGCTTGTCCTCAAGCAAAACTCTTTAATATGTGGCTTACACACCCAAATGGAAGAGGTAGAGGAGATGATTTGGGCTTATCTTGAGTGTTGGGAATCCAAGATCTTTTATTGGGTTCTATTTTTATTTTATTTACAATCCTATTCGTCATGATTTATTTAGAACATTTTATAAGAAAAATTACTTATTTGGGCATAACATGCCTCTTTAAAATTCCATTTATATACAAGTTCACATACCTCACGGGAGATCACTCGGCCGAAGATCTATTTTTGTGAAACACTCGAGACCGGCATGGAACTTACTTCTACTATAGGCTTGCCAAGCGATCAAACCTCCTCCTTTTTAACTATAAACCTTCGTAAATATCAAGAAGGCTTTGGGGAAGGGTTAGGCTTGGGCTAAGGGTAGGTGGTTTTGGTTAGTGGTTAGTAAAAATGGCGAAAAACGTAAAAAGCGTCGGTCGTCGTAATTTTTTTTGTTTTTGTGACTTTTATTCAAACTAAGCACATTCAAACAAAGTTTCTTTGAGAAACTTTTTTGTTTATTGCAAGAATTTCATTTTTTTAGGATACGTCACATGATAACCGAGCTTTTTACTAAAACAAAGGGGTTGAAATGAAAAAGGTTTTGGTGGGTAAATGGTGTTTGTTTTGTGGGTTTTGAAATGAAAAGGTTTAGGCTCAAAGGGGTTAACTAGGGGGATTTTGGGTAGGTGATAAAAAAGATGAAAATATGGTGTTGAAAGGAAAAAGGGTTAGTCCTATTGCTTCTATCATTTACTTACTTGGGTTCAAGTTGGTAAGGACCGGGAATGTATCGTCGTTGCAAGTTCTAGAGTCATAAGAACCAAGCGGCTATTCACACAAGAAACGAAAAATGAGCATTTAGTTTAAAGATGTATGCTCAATAAAGGCTCAAAACTCACTTGTTGTGGGAATGGGTTTATAATGTGATCAAGTATATATAATCAATTTTTAATTAGATTTGTCGTGCCTTTTCATAATTTTTTTATTTGGTTCATTTTATCACGACGCTATCGGTTGTAAATTTGTAAAAATATAACCTTTTTTAGAACTTGTTATTCCCAAATTAAACCAAGACAAGTAGAAAATGGAAATTTAATTTTTTTTTTTTGGGTGATTAGCTATTCCAATTGAGTTTTGTGTAAGGCTTGTTATTAGGACTTGCGAGATTCAAGGTTTTAGCATCCCCCCACACTTAAATTATACATTGTCCTCAGTGTGTCCAAAAATAAGTTTTTAGGTTGATTGAATGTGTAAAAAGGTGTTGAAAAACAAATTTTTATGGTACTGGGCGTCTGGCCACGGCCCCGTGTTGGTCCGGGCACGGCCCCGTGGTCAGATTGCCAGTATCAAAATTAAACAGAAGGTTGGCCACGGGGCGTGTTCAGCGAGCACGGCCCCGTGGCCAGTTACCTGAACTGGGCAAATTTCTGCAGAGCCTGAGCACGGGGCGTGTTGGGCTGAGCACGACCTCGTGCTGAACTTGCTGTAATGTTGGAAAAGTTGTCGGGAGGCTCTGTTTTCGCGCATGGGGTGTGGTTTTAGCGTTCCCTTGGTAACCTCCATCTATTTGAGTGTGGTTTATTCCTGAAAAGTAAAACTAAACTAGAAAACATAAATGTTAAACTAAACTAAAAACTACGGATAGATCCTCGGAATGCCTCCGTGGTGCACCACGTTCATAAGGGTCCTTGGCTAGACCCAAAGTCAGTCATATGTTACTTGAGCGGGATGTTTCGCATCCCGTGTTGCACCGTCAGAGAGCGTCATCCAAGCTTAAGTCTATGACATCTATGTAGTTGACCGGGTCGCCTTCTACTCTTTTCCCAACCCCGAATTTCATCTCCTTGTCTCCAACACTCAATGTTAGCTTCCCATCACTCATATCCACCATTGCACGAGCGGTGGCAAGGAATGGTCTTCCTAGAATGAGTGGTACTTCGGTGTCTTCCTCCATATCGAGTATGACAAAGTCGGCCGGGAAGACAAAGTCTCCGACTTTTACCAATAAATTCTAGACGACACCTTATGGGTATTTGATAGACCTATCGTCAAGTTGTATGCTCATCTTTGTGGGGCTCGTCTTACCTAATCCGAGTCGGTCAAACATTGATACGGGCATGAGATTGATGCTAGCCCCAAGGTCGGCTAGTGCATTTGGCACATGCGATCCCCCAATGGAACATGGGATGGTGAAACTTCCGGGATCGATTTTCTTTTGTGGGATTTTGTTGAGTAGAACGGCGGAGCATTCTTCACTTAGATTGACCAATTGCAATGTTTCAATCTTCCTCTTGTGGGTGAGGAATTCTCTCATGAATTTTGAATATTTTGGCATTTGAGTGAGGACTTCCACAAATGGAAGATTGATATGCAGTTGTTTTAGTAAGTTTATGAATTTTGTGAATTGCTCGTCTGTCTTTTGGCAAAGTAACCGACCCGAGTAGGGTACCGAGGGGTTTTTAGTAGGTTCGGAATTTGGTGGAGGGGTTGTTTCCTTATGGGTCGGTGACGAGGTCGTTGTTTGGATAGGTGGGTTTTTGTCGGTTGGGGGTAATGGGCCCTCCTCGGGACCTACGGTCCGGTTTCTTAATGTTATGAGATGTACCTGCGCCTTTGGGTTGGTTTTGGTATTGCTAGGTAATGCACCTTGTGGTCTCTCGGAGAAATTTTGGGCTAGTTGATTTAGTTGTTTTTCAATGTTTTGAATACTAGCTTGTTGATTTCTAAAGTTGGATTCCGCTTGTAGGAATCGTTTCGAGTACCTTTTTTCGGTTTCGGAGATGAGGCGTGAAACTAGGACTTCAAGCCTCTCCCGTCCCCATTGTTGTTGTTGAGTGAAATTCTGTGACTCATTTCTTGGTTGTTGTTGAAAGTTTGTTCGTTGAATTTAATTTTGTTGGTTACTACTATTGTCGGGCTCCCTCCAACCAAGGTTAGGGTGGTTACGCCATCCTTGGTTGTAAGTACCCGTTGGGGGACCCGACGGCCTAGGTCTATTATCAATGTAGTTTACCATTTCCGTTTGATTATCCATTTCTTTCATACAACTTCAATTTTCATGTGGCCCACCACACCCTTCACAAGCCATAACCGAGGCCGTTTATGCCATTTCTGACTTTTTGATTTTTGAAGATAGGGCCTCGATTTGGGCTTGTAAAGAAGTATTCTCATCTACTTTATGGGCGCCCGGGGCAATAGATTGTGCCTCGGGGGGTGTGCCATTGAAAATTGTTTTGATCAATTTCCTCAGTTTGATTATAAATTTCATTTGGGCAACGATTACCTAGGAGTCCCCGGAGCTAGAGTTGAGTGTTTGTCTTGTATGTGGCAACAACCCATTATAGAAAGTGGATACTTGTTGCCACACTGCGAGACCATGATGAGGACATTTCCTCAAGAGCTCCTTGAATCTTTCCCAAGTTTCATATAAGGATTCCCCGTCCTCTTGTGAATATGTATTGATTTCAGTCATTAATTTAGCGGTTTTAGAGGGCGGGAAATACTTATAAAGAAATTTTTGGGCAAGTTCATCCCAAATGTTTACCGAACCACTTGGGAGGGTGTTAAGCCAAGCCTTAGCTTGGTTTTTTTTTAGTGAAAATAGGAACATTCGGAGGCGGATGGCGTCGTTTGATGCCCCGTTGATCCGGAAAGTGTCGCATATTTCCAAAAAGTTGGTAATATGTAGATGGGGATCTTCATCAGCTAGGCCATGGAAGGTTGTGGAATTTTGGAGCATTTGAATCAAATGCGGCCGAAGTTCGAAGTTGTTGGCATCGACATTCGGTGCAATGATGGCGGCTCCGAGATTACCGACCGTGGGCCGTAGGTAATCCATCAGGGTACACTGATCCGCCATTGGGAGTTAGTCCCCCGAAGCCTTCTCTTGATTTTTAGCCTTTAGTCTCTTTCTTAGAAAGCGTTAGGGTTCGTCTAGAGGCTCTTTTATGTCTATATTGGAACTGGAGCTCATGCACTACGTATAAAGTTCAGGTGCTGCGATTGGGTTCCAAGTTCTGCGATAAAAACAAAAAGAACGTCGGTCAGATTTCTCACCACGGCCCCATGGTCGCTGACCACGGCCCGTGGTCGTGGTTACAGTGGTTGTTTTTTGGATCCCAGTTACTGGGGAGTTCAGCACGGCCCCGTGGTGCACCGCCACGGCCCCGTCGTCACTCTTCTGTAACTCTGAAAACAAGAACTGCCAGTAAGATTGATGAGCACGGCCCCGTGTTCGACTGGGCACGGCCCGTGCTGAAGTCTGCAGAAACTGAAAATTTAAAAAAATCCAAAAAAATAGAAAAATAAGTAAAAATAATTAGGCTGTTGATTCCAAACTTTCTTAAAATCCCTGTGTCCCCGGCAACGGCGCCAAAAACTTGGTGTGCGTTAGGTGTGATATGATTTTATTAATATTTTGAGCCCATTTTACGCATTAGTCAAGTTTTAAATTTATAAAACACGATATTCTACTAACACTAAACACACACTTGGACAAATGCACCCATCGTGAGCGTAGTATAGCGTTGGTAAGATACCGAGGTCGTCCAAGGACACAAGAACTTTAGTACCGGTTTATCCACAACGTCTAATCAATCTAAATTTTTGAGAAAAGTTTTGAAATGTAAAAATAAAAATGCAAAAATAAAATATAATAAAAACAGATAGACAAGATGAATCACTTGGATCTGACTTGCCTTTAATGTATCCTTTGATTATTTTCACACTTTCGGACTTTCTAAGAGATTATCTTAGTTATAGTAGTAGGCCCCTCTTTTGAAGGTGACGTTACCCTCAACACAGTGGTTTGAGTCAGCAGGGATACAATCCCAAAGGGTCGGAATATTGAAAGATAATTAAGTTAGTTATTAATGCGAAAAGTGGTAGGCCCCTCTTTTGAAGGTGACGTTACCCTTGGCTAAGTGGTTTGAGCCGGCAGGGATACAATCCCAAGTAGCCGGTTTAATGTATTAATAGTAGTTTACATTTGAGGGGTTCAAGCTATTCGCACCCCGCCATCCAATACCAGTGGGTATTGAAGGAGGTCCTATTAAGCTTGAACTAGGTCCTTACAGGATCTATACACTGAACAAGGCAAGAACCTTACTAAACCATTCCCTTAACCCCCGACCAGGTAGCCAACATGCCCTTATATAGACCGTAAAGACATGAATGATGCAATCTTTTACTTTATATAGACAGTAAAGTAAGCTCAAGACACCACAGACAAATGATAAAGAAAGTTCACCTTCAACATAAGAAACTAGTTATTAAAGTCATTAATACAAACCAAGTAAAAAATGCCAAAAGATTAAAAATCAAAAGTAATACAATAAAGACTTGTCTTCACCAAGTGATGTAAGAGGCTTAACCAATCATGGCCCTTGATTGGCAAGAACCCATACGATCAATCTTGGATCCCGACACTACTACGCACTCTAAAGATTGATGATGGATGATGGTGGTGGGCGATGGTGTTGTAGTGGTGGTGGAGTGGTGGCAAAGTGGGAAAGTAATGGTTTGCCAAGGGATGCCTTTGAAGTGAACCAAGCACCTCTATTTATAGCCTGCACAGTGCTCTAGCCACGACCCCGTGTCCAGCGGGCACGCCCCGTGGCCAGCCCTTTCTCTTCCTTCATTAAATGCAAGTGTCAGCAGAGGGTCCCACACGGCCCCATGTCCAGTGGGCACGACCCGTGGTCAGCATCGTATCTGTACTATCAAGATTTTGCAAGATTCTGCGTATATTTGCGTTGACCACGCCCCGTGCTGAGCTGGGCACGCCCCCGTGGTGGGCGTAGAAGCTTCTACAGGTTTGTCTTTTCTGCAGGCTCCTGACCACGCCCCCGTGTCCAGCCGGGCACGGCCCCGTGGTCAGTCTTCTGTTTCTTTGTTTTTGCTTTGGGGATGCTGCCGAGGGGTCGGACATGTCATGTTTATTCCTTTTCTTTGTAATTATGTTGGTTTTGGCTTCATATTTGCTCCTTTTGTTCGTTTAAGCTCATTTGGACCTGTAAATTCAAAAGGAAGACAAAAACAGGCTATTTCCAACATTAGTACTAAAATGGGTCGGTTTTATGCCTCATTTGATGTAATTTATATGTTACATTTTGCACACATCACCACACACCACCGGTGATAAAATCTCGATTCCCTATGGAAAAACCCTCATATTCAATTCTTGTTTCCCCTTTTGTAGTCACAACAATACTCATGACTTCTCATCTTCAATAAAAAGAAACTTGTAGGTTTCAAAACATTATTCAAAAGTTACATGTCCTTGTTTCCAATCATCGTTATCATACCTTCATCCTAGTCTTTCTCAGTCTAAAACTCAATTTGTTAAATTGAACTATGAAACTGCTTTAAAAAAAGAAACAAATCTTAAAACTTGGAGTTGTGAGCTTGAGGGTTCTGAAGCAAATATCATAAAGGGCTTCATTGTCAAGAACCAGTTGATGAACAGACATGGTGGATTGTAAGGATCAACAACAGTATCAGAGACTTTTGGTGAGGGAAAAACAGAGAAGGTCAACATGGTTCGATCTGGGTATTCCTCCTTGATCTTCGAATCAAAAGGGTACCCATTCTCGATCCTGTTCCCCCTCCTAAAGAATGGCAAATCTGAAACCCTGAAACACTTTGGTCCGCTGTCGGTCATGGTGAGTCGGTAACAATGGTGAAGCCCACTGTTATCGATCTCGTAAATGTCCGTGTTCGGTTTTGCAGTTTTGAGTTTGCAAAAACCAACCAAAAAGCTTCAAATTTTCGGACCAAAGAGGCGCATAAATCTCCCAGCTATGATGAATTTCGAAATTCTGTTCAATGGGTTTTGTTCGTCTTGAAAAGTTACACAATTTGCACCCAAGAACTGCTTGATTTCATTAAGATTTGAAGGAGACATGGTGTCTTGAAATTCTAGGGTTTATAAGACTTTTTATGAAGAAGATAATGTTCATGAAGATCTGGGTTTCAGAAGATGATGTTCTTGATGATGATGTGTAAATGGTGAATATTGATTTAGGTTTTGTTTTTTTTTTTTAATTTTAGTATAGTCAAATTACCAAAATAACCCTTAACTGAATTTTTTAAATTAATACCCCAATGTTTTAATTTAAAAGTAAAAGACTTAAATGCCCTCACATGCAAGGCATGTGAGTCCATTTAACTGAATTTTTTGACGTGAATAGTGCTAAAGGTTATAGGGTGTAATAAAACATGAACATAAAGGTTGGATTTTGCCGATTTCATTATGAAAGGTATAAAATGCAGTTTGAGGCAAACATAATGGTTGTTTTCTGCGATTTTGTCTAAAAAAACGAACACTAACAACTGACATCACTTGAACCAAACCCAAAACTGCCTTTTGTCTTCTTTCATAGTGATCAACGCAGCTACCAAAGCCAAACAAGAATTAAACTAGGGGTGAGCAAGTTTAGGTTCGGACCGAAAATAACCGAGAACCGAACCGAAAATATACCCAACCCGACCCGAACCCAAGTACCTAGGTATTTAGATCGGTTCTAATTTTTCATATAAAATCGGGTCGGTTCTCGGTTCTTTTCATGGTGAAACCCGACTTGGACCTATGGACCGGAACCGACCCTATATTTAGGGTAGTGAATCGGTTCTTTATTTTATGTTTGATCGGTTCTCGGGTCGGGTCGGGTAATGGTCGGGTAGGGTCGTGTTTTTCCTTTTGCTCACCCCTAAATTAAACTTGCATACTCTTTTTTATTTCCTAGGCTATGATTGGATGAAAACAAGAATAAATAAAACAGATTAGAAAATAATGGTTCTTTATCTCTTGGCAACGCGTGATTTACGACAAACTATTAAAAAACTTTAACACTTCTCTTTTAATCCTTTTTTAGTTCTTGGCTGCTCCTTTCTTTTTCCTTGAATGGCGCGAACAAGACAAACAAAGTAGGGGTGTTCGTCAGTTCGGTTTATGGTTTATTTGGTTTATTTGGTTCGGTTTATTCGGTTTTCAAATTTTTTACCCCAATCCAAACCAAACCAAATAAAGAATATGCAAACCGATCCAAACCAAACCAAATTCAATTCGGTTTGGTTTCGGTTAGAAACCAAATAAACCAAATCTAACCAAATTGTACCTAAATACTTTTTTTCCTAATTTATATTTATGTTTGTGTTCCAACTTTCGAACATCGCAACTAATTTACACCTAACAATATATGAATACAAGAAAGTTTCATTGCGAAATAAAACAAACACATCCATAAAGTAGTCGTAGACACAACCACAAAGTTAAAGCTTCAAAACATAGATCATAGAAACTATAAATAGTTAACGAGTCTAATGGCACAAAATATAAATAATCTTCAAACATGAGTCTTTCTCCAAGAAAATGTAGAAATCCTAAACCCTAGTTTCTATAGGTCTGAAGTTCTATTATTTTAGAAATGAGTGGGTTTGAGTTGGGCTTTTAGATTTACATTTGATATTTTGGACTGCATAAAAAATAACTATTTTGGGCTAATAAATTGTATATGATTTATAAAATATTATTATTTTTATTTAATAACTAATTAAGTTAAATGGTTTATTCGGTTATCCAAATAAACCGAATAAACCAAATAAAATAAAATGTTCATCCATAAACCGAACCAAAAACCATATTCACAATTCGGTTTCGGTTAGAAACCAAACCAAAAACCGAATTCGTTATTCGGATCGGTTTCTTTGGTTATGGTTACGGTTCGGTTTACGGTTTTTATTTGGTTACGGTTTTTTTTCTGAACACCCCTAAAACAAAGTGTTTCACCTATGTCCTCCGATCTGATGTACACAAACTGTCAAAACTAACATGTATCAAGAAAAAACCCTCTACGTTATCACCGAACAACAACAGGAACAATGAAATCAGATACAAGAACTTTACAAACTCACAACTAACACTCACTGTTCATCAACACGATGATCAAAACTCACTTATACGGGATCGAAAAAGAACCAGATCTTAAAACAAGATCGAATCAACAAACCCTAACACTGTGTTCCCGAGTCTCATTTAACAGGGGGAGAGGAAGGGAAATAAATTAAGAGAGAAAAGGAAGGAAAATATGTGATTTTTTTTCGTGTTCCCGAGTTTAATGAAAAGTAAAGGAAAAGAGAAGAAATCAGGCATTTTATGTGTTCCCGAGTTAGGAGGAAAAGAAAAGAAAGTAACAATTTTACCATTATACCCTTTAAACATAAAACATTTTAATTAGATATGAGGGCAATTTAGTAATTAATAATATTTTCTCTCCTAATCTCTCTAATTTGGGAGGATGAAAAGAGAGAAAGTCCAGAGAAGACAACTATGTGAGAGAAGGTGTAAAATATCTGAGATTCTAATGCACAGAACTCTCTGGAAGACAGGTTATATAGACAGGCCATCAACTTTAGCAGCAATCAGCAAGCCCAGCAAAACAAGTCCAGCCGTCCAGTCATTAGCTCGATACTCAGCTTCTGCTGTAGAACAAGATATCGTGGACTGCTTTTTTTTTTTTACTTTTCCAAGCAATTAAAGACTCTCCTAAAAATATAAACCATCACGTTGACTACCAGTCACCGGGATTTTCTTTATTAATGAATCCTGGAGATAACATGCATTCTCATCAAACAATACAGAAACTTTACTATCTTTTGCAAGTTTATACACAGAAATCAGATTTACACAGTAATCTGGTACTATAAACACATCATAAAGAGTGATACTATCATTCAATTTAATATCCCCTATTTTTGTAACCAAAGCACTTGTTCCATTTGGATGATTAACTTTCACCTTATATTCAGAAATATCTAATTGATTTATCAAACATCTATCACTCATTACCATATGTTGATTAACACCGGAATCACAGATCCAACTTATATATTTTAAAGAATCTCTTAAACTTGCAAAACAATATCAAGTTTTAACAGTACTAGCATAACCATTCAAACTAGACCACCCACCTGACATATTACAGCTAACTGAACCTTCCCCAAACTTTTGATTCAATAAACTCAACAACTTTAACACATGATCAGCAGTTAAACTAGAGACTGGATTCTTATCAACTTCAGATGAATCACAAACTACATTATTACTAACAATCCGTTTCTTCCCTTGACCAAACTTATTCTTCATCCAGGGAGGATACCTTATAATCTCAAAACATTTGTCAATGTTATGTCCAATTTTGTTACAATGTGAACATTTTAAGTTCTAATTTAAACTCTTACTAGGTTTCTTTCTATTATCAACAAAGGAATTAGTCTTAGCAAAAAAAACCAACATTTTGTTCTTTTTGACAAACAAACATTTGAATTTCTTGAGATTCCTCCCTAGATATAATAGAAAAATCTTCTTTTACTAATGGCAAAGGATCTTTAATCAACAGATTAGTTCTAACAAATTGATAAACACTGTCAAGACTCATCAAAAACTGCATTAATTTGATTAAGTGACTAAAATCATTATACTGTTTAGAAGTATTACATGTACAAACAGGTATTTGTAAAATTTGATCTAATTGTTTCCACATAATGTTTAACTTATGATAATATAAAGCCACAGACAAACCATTTTGAGAAAATGAATTAATTTTCTGACATAAGTAAAAAAACAAAAGACCCATCAACTTGGTCATACATTTCTTTTAATTCTTTCCAAACCTCAGATGCAGTTTTAGAATAAACATAACCAAGATATAACTCTTCTGAAACTGAATTTGGAATCCAAGTAAGCACAACAGAATTACACCTGTCCCATTGAGTAGCTAATATATCATTGGTTTCTAACTTAACTACAGATCCATCAATAAACCCTAGTTTATTTTTTACTCTTAATGCAAGTGTCATAACATTAGCCCAAACCATATAATTTTCTATCCCTTTTAGTTTTATACTAATAATATTCAGGTTTGCAGAATCACTTGCATGTAAGTATAAAGGATTATCAGGTTCAAGTTTGCTAATCAAGGTTTCACCAAACACATTAATAAAGTCAGCCATAATAACACAGACAAGAATGAAGTGAACAACAAATAACATATTACACAACAACTAATCACAACAAAATCTTAAATTGTAAAGAAGTGCCAGGGACCAGATGGTAAGTTCATCACTCTAAAGGTGCTTACCCAAGCCTTTGCATAACTACTGTGACCTAGACCCAAAACAGAAAAATAAACCAAGATTTAAACAACCAACACGGATTGCACAAAAGAAGCCAACAAAACCACAATAGCACAATATGCAACAGAGTGAACCCTCTCTGTGTCCTAACAATAACCGATCCGACTAGTCCGGCAACAATAATGCCTAATGCAATGAAAATAAAAGACGTAAATCAAGGAAAAATCTGACCAATTTTGCGAACCCCAGCAAGGGTTTCACCAGTTCAGGTTAGGATTTTACAACCTTCTTGGGTTGAACCCTAACCGAATAGCAGCTTCAAAGTCTTCGTTCCACGATTCCAAGCACATCAACAAAGTTTTCAAGATATGACAACACAGCCGCAAGATCTGAAGTCGGCAAACGTGAAATCCACCAAGATTTACAGATCTGTACCAGATAGACCCAATCAACCAAGATCTAAGAAGATCAACACAGATCCAACACCAAGAACCCCCAATAAAGGAAAAGCCCCAAAAACTCTAAAACCCTAACTATGAAATCGAATAACCGGAACAGATCTTAATCAATGGAAGCAACCCAAGAGCTCCTAGAGCTCTGATACCATGTCAAAACTAACATGTATCAAGAAAAAAACCCTTTATGTTATCAACGAACAACAACAGGAACAATGAAATCAGATACAAGAACTTTACAAACTCACAACTAACACTCACTGATCATCAACACAACGATCAGAACTCACTTATACATGATCGAATAAAAACTAGATCTTAAAACAGGATCGAATAAACAAATCCTAAGAGAGAAAGTGCAGAGAAGACAACCATGTGAGAGAATGTGTAAAACATCTGAGATTCTAATGCACAGAACTCTCTGGAAGACATGTTATATAGACATGACATCAACTTTATGCAGCAATCAGCAAGCCCAGCAAAACGTGTCCAGCTGTCCAGTCATTAACGAGCCCATGTATCCATGTGTTGTCCAGCAGCAGCACAATATAAAACATGTCTAAAAATAGAACTAATCAGTACAGAAATTGTCGCAACCCCCGACCCCTGTCCCGGGAGCGGGCAGACGCGAGTATTTAAATTAGTGGTATCGGTGTTTATTAATTTGGCAGCGGAAATTTACATCAGGGTCGTAGTTAGGAAATAGTTTATTAGAGTAAAATACCACACTTTTATAAATAATAAATACATGGGAAAAACCCAAGTTTCCATTTATAATACGTTTATAGGGATAAACCCTAATTTATTGAAATAAAACTACTTTCTTGTTTAGGTAACTTTTATAGCCACTTTTCCAAGCCTGCAGTGCTGTCCAGCTGGCTTCTATTTGACTTTCACATTTTGTTACCTGAAACGCGTTTTCAAAACATTTTATCAGCAAGAAATATTGGCGAGTGCATCCCAATTTAATCAAAACAAGCTTTTATATCTTTACAGTATTGAGAGCGATTACAATGTTTCTATCTACCAAATTACCACCCACGGTACTGTCAATCCTGACTTGTGGTCATGTTACTACTCACAGTGTAGTAACAAGTAATGTATACAAAACCCCAACATACCGAAAGTAATTGTAGAATACATAGACTCAATCACTGTTTATCTAAATTTAAAACAATTGAGGTTTGTATAAAAAGGTTTACAAAAATAGATGTACTCACATTGCTGTTTTAAATAATACTACTTGATGTATTGCAAAATACATCCATTTATCGTGTTAAGTTTGTACATATTTCGTATTCATTTTGTTTAGATTTAGGTAGAATTTCATTACTTTGATCAAGTTCTCGTTTTCCAGGTCGATTGGTGCTAAAAGTGTCAAAAAATGAAGAGTTAACGGCTGGAAATTAAGTTGCAAAAGAGTTCGGATTGTTACATTGCTGAAACTAGACTCAAAACGGAAGTTTCTGTGAAAAAGGTGCTGTCGCGTTACGCGACAAGATGAGAGAACAGGTGTGGCGCTCCGCGAGGATTAAACAAATAATATATTAGCTGATTGTGCTGTCGCGCTGCGCGACACCTAAGGGTATCACCCGTCGCGCGACGCGATGGGGTTAAATGGCGGCACTTCTTTGTTTTTGTTTAAACATGATCAGTAGTCTAAGTCTACGTTGGAAATGCCTAATTCTATATGATTTGAATGTCTAAATCTATGCTTGAATGTCTATCTGAAATGCATAATGTTGGAATGCCTAAATGTGGGGAATGTTTACATGCGGGATTGCCTAATTCTATATGATTGGAATGCCTAAATATCTATATACTTGGAATGTCTAAATCATTATGCCTGGAATGCCTATATACTTGGAATGTCTAATTCTATGTGCTTGGAATGTCTAATTCTAGATACTTTGGTGCTTGACTCGTGAGACTTGATTCTTGGTTGAACGAGAGACTAGAGTCCTGTCATTGGCGGAAACTATGAAAACTTGTGAGACTTTTGTGTTAATGCTATAATCTAATTATTCTATTGCTCAAATAATACGCAACGCCTAATCTAACTCGCAAAACAAATCAGAAACGGGAACACGGAAAGGCGGGATTGGACAGAGTGGCAATCCGATCGGATTGCCATCCGACCGAATTACCACCTGACCGGATTACCCCCTGATCGGATGACCATCCGATCGGACTGCCACCCTACCCGTGTGCACCTTATCCTCTTTACTCACTCTCACACTATAAATAGACCTGTCACATCACCATTTTCAGTGATGTGAAAGCTCTGCCCGACCAGACACGCTTTCTCCTCATTTCTTCCTTTTCTCACCGATTTCGGTACGTTTCAAGCTAGATCCTTGTACCTTCTTGATCTACACATCATTATCTACGTGATTCTCACTTGAAATCACACTTTTCACCGTGAAATCTCTCGGATCTGAGTTCTTGAGGGTGATGTCCTCATGGGGGTTGTACAAACTGCCATGTGATGTCATTCTGAGAAAGATCTAGCTCAGCTCCAAGATATTTCATTTGTTTTCACACTAAATACAAGCTAAATCTAGACCTTTTCACATAAAACTTGGGTATCTTCATCTTTTTCTCAAACTTTTACCTTGAATCGGTGGAAACTGAGTCTAAACGGATTGTAGACTTGGTAAATAGTCTAGAGTCGGCTTAGATCTGAGTTAATACCAGTGAAGACGAGCATGGAACGGATTCTGACATTTACTCGTTACGAACAGACGACTGATCGGACAGGGGTGATTCCCACCCGATCAGAGCGGAGGTGTGCTAATGAGTTTACTGTTGTCATAGTACGTGTCGTACCGTCACCGCTAAACTCGAAACCTAGAAATTTTACAAAATAGTAAACAAGAACAAGGGTCGCCCGATAGAGCGGCAATCCGATCGGACAACCGTTCAATCGGACAGCCACCCTATCAGGTGACACTTGCCTTGAAATATTTCAACACCTTGTAACTTTCCAAAATTTGAAGTCTTGATCGAATGGCAACCCGATCGGACAGCAGCCCGATTGAACAGCCATCCGATTGAGATGACCCAAGGTACAAATCATTCGGATCGAGTGGCAACCTGATTGAACAGTCGTCCGATCGGGCAGTCACCCTATTTTCCAAATTGCAAGTCAAATGGCAACCCGATCGGATGGCCATCCGATCGGGCAGTCATCTGTCCTCTCACGCATATATGTCACCCGACCGACTGGCAGTCTGATCGGATTGTCATCCGATCGGACAGCCATCCGATCCAGTGACAGGTTCCAACTCTTTATTCAATCTCGACTCTTATCCTATTGTAATCTAATCAGGCTAATTCTAAAAGGAGCTCCCTTTGATCCAATAACAGTTGCGACTGTTAAGCAATCACTGTGAGTATACTCGATCCCCTTTTACTTTAAACTTTTGGGGTGTAACATGTATTCTATTAAACTATATACTTTTGGCAATCTAAACTCTATCCTATGTGTTTGTGAAAACTTGTGCATTCTAGTATTCTATTTGTGCTATGTGACGTTTAGTCCAGGGTGTTTAGTTCCGCCTTAACAATAGTAGCGCTATAGGAGATGCACCTCTCCCATTATTCTCGGGGGGTATTGTTAGGAGGATTCTAGTTTACCTTGAGTCTTGGGTAAACACTAAAGCATCGGGATACTTGGGCTATCACTGCGTGGACTGCGACACTAGCACGGCTGAAACTATTTTTATTGCTTTCACGGTGGATATGAGTTGATTTAATCTATTATTCTATTATCAAACTTGTATACTCGCGAATACTTTTGTATTGATATTTTAATACATGTTGCAGGTTGATAGGTAGAGATGGAACATGGAAATCAAGCTAGGGGAATGCCTAGAAACGTCACTCTAGCTAATTTAGCCTTTTGAACAATTTGAACAATTATAATCTGGGTTTTGTAACGTGATATTTGGTGATGTTTGATTTCTAGACAATTATGCATGAAATCTACTTAAATTATATTGTAACGATAGTGTTATGGAATTCTCATGAGCAATCTGAACGCTTAGTGCTCGCACCCCGATGTTTCCGCCATCGGTTGGGGTGTGACAGATTGGTATCAGAGCCATAACTATAGGGAATTAGGATAAGTAGGAATACTTGCCCTAGTCTATAGTTCTAGGAACTTGATTCTTATGTGTTGTTTAAGACTTATGCATTCTACCGTATCTGCTTCCTAGCAGCACATGTTCCTATTAAAACTTACATGCCTTTCCTAAGGCTGATACAAGGTACACTTTATACTTTGAAAACACTGCTAACCAGTGTTTGTATTTTGCACGAGATTTGCCCACAGGATAGGAGTGACATCCGAACCTTGAAGGGAAATCTCCATATTATTCTCGTAGGTCTTATCTGCGGATAAGTACCAACGCTATTTAGGGTACGACGTTGTCAAGATAGAGGTGAAACTCAGACCTTGGCAACTAGTCCCACTCCTTGATGATTTTATGTCTCGCCAAAGTCTCGTGACTACCAATTAATTGAGTACGTGAAATGACAAAAGGGACGAATATCGTAGGCCTAACATCGATGACGTATTTGTCTAAATAAGTCAAGACACGTTACCTCAATTCGAAAGGGGTTCGAATCACTTTGGTTTGTCACCGTTCGTCAACCCGGAACAATCCTATGTTTTATAAGCCTATTTTGCTTTTATGTTATTTCGATTTCTTGAATATGGTTTTATTTATGTGGTCTTAGACTCGATTCTTCGTTCATCTTGGTTTACTTTCTCACGAGTCACACTTTGTCCGCAATCTAAAACGATTAATTCTAATCTCAGATCGAACTAAATTTATGAAGTTTTATTCTATGTGTAATCTATGTGGTAATCTTGATCGACTATTATGCTTTGAGGTGTTGATTGTGGGTATGAAACACTAAGATGACATGGAAGTACGAGACAGAAGTGGCATGTCCGAAGCATGGTGGATACGCCGCTGGTACTTCCTATATATAAGTGCTTCCGGCATGTTACCAACTTTCGTACCAAGTGCCATACGAGATTAGTGTTTGCAGACCAGTGTGGAAAGCCTATGTAATCTACGTAATGTCTATGCAATCTATGGAAAGCCTATGCAATCTATGAGCAGTCTATGTAATCTATGGAAACTCTACTTATGAAACCTATGAAAGTCTATGCAATCTACGTGAACTCTAAAGCTATTCGTGTGACATACGGGAAATCTACATGTGAACTATGTGTACCCTAGCATGTTCTATGATAATCTATTGTGCTAATCTACTGAGTTAATCTATGTTAATCTATTGAGTTAATCTGTGGTGACCTGTCAAGTTAATATATGTAATCTATTTGAGTAATCTATACGACACTATCTAGCAATCTATGGTATATGATGATGATGATGAGTGAATTGTATGTTTGGTAATTGTGACATGTAACATGACACCGAGTACGGGGTAAGGCGATGTGCCCGAAGCGTGGTGGATACACCGCTGGTACTTCCTATATATAAGCGTTTTTGGCATGTTGACCGAACTTCATACAACGTGCCATGTGAAGGTCGTAAGATTGTAGTGTGAAATCTAGATTCTTTAGTCTATCATGCGTGTAACCTTTATTGTGGGAAGTCGTAATCTAGACTTATATGATCCTCGTGTTGGATCTGTAGATGTCGTCTCGAAAGCTATCCGACACTCTCAGGAAATCCAGGGAGAAGTCTCAGAAAAAGATGATGTTGTTTATGTCCGACCAGATCGCTCGAGTCGTGCCGAAGATCGTCTCTGAGCTCCAGGGATCGAACACTCCTCCATCCTCTGTGGACTCTAAGACGGAGAAGTCGATGTCTACAAAGTTCAACTACAAACATTTCATTTCTTGCAACCCTAAGTCTTTCACGGGCAGTGATGGGGTGACCGCAATGCTTGAGTGGTTTAACAGCATTGAGGTTACCTTCATCAACAACGAGTGCCCAGAGCATTTGAAAACTAGGAGCGCAACGGGAATGTTCAAGGCAGAGCACTGGAGTGGTGGACGAATGAGAGGAACATCCGTACCAATGAAGAAGCCTATGCTCTTCCATGGGCCGAGGTACGAGAACTGATGATGCTTGAGTTCTGTCCTCCCCATAAGCAGTTGAAGCTTGAAGAAGAGTTCTGGCATCTGAAGCAAGTTGGTGATGACAACTTGGCGTATACTACCCGATTTAAACAGCTAAGTCTTATCGTTCCTCACTTGGTTTCGACTCCTAAGCGGATGATAACCAAGTACATCAACAGCCTACCGCCTGCTATGCGTGATTCCATCGAAGCAGCTCAGCTAGAAACTATTGAGGAAGTCTACCATCTCGCAGCTAGCCTCAACAACAATCGTGTGCGTGATAAACAGTTTGCTACCCCTGCTCCTTCGAAGTCTGCAAATCATGTCAGCAGCCAAGTGGTAGCAAGAACAAGAAACGAAAGTCTCAGGGTTCAGGGTGCAATGCTATTACCCCTGCTGCAAACCCTGCTGCTAAACCTGCTTCTACCCCTGCTGCTGCTAACCCTGCTGCCCCTGAAGCGAAGAAGCAATACACTGGGTCTTACCCCAAGTGTGCGACATGCAACTTTCATCATCCTGCTACCTCTGCATGCCGTTTGTGCACCGTCTATAACCGTTATGGTCACATGGCTCCCTACTGTCGTCAAGCTAATCCTGCTCCTCAAGCTCAGCAAACTCCTACTCCACCAGCTCAAGCAGCTCTTCCAGCTCCTCCTCTGCAGAACCCAGGGCCGGTCAATGCCGTTTGAGCATGTTTTCAGTGTGGAGATACTACTCATCTCCGTAACCGTTGTCCCCAGCTGAACCAAGAGCAACAGGCAACCGCTCGTGGACGAGCGTTTAATCTCAATACTAATCAGGCTCGCAACAACAATGACGTGGGGGAATGGTATGTTTCTCGTTAATAATCTCTATGCTTCGATTCTATTTGATACTGGTGCCGATAAGAGTTTTGTGTCCGTGGAATTCGAGTCTTTGATAAATTGTACACGCTCTAAGCTACCTGAGTCGTTCTCTGTTGAGGTCGCCAATGGTAAGTCGATTCTTGTTAATTCTATTGTGCGTGATTGCTCCTTAATTCTTAACGATCACGTATTCTCTATTGATCTCATACCCATGCGTTTGGGTAGTTTTGATGTTATCATCGGCATGGATTGGTTGCGTAAGAACCATGCCGAAATTATGTGTCACGAGAAGTTTGTCCGCCTTCCTCTTCCGTCTGGTGATCTTTTACATGTCTATGGAGACCGACCTTCGAAGGGACTAAGGCTGATGTCATGCACACAAGCGAGCAGAAGTTTACGTAAACAGAACCCTGCCTTCTTGGCCCACGTGGTGGAACAAAAGGGCAAGGGGAAGAACATAAACGATGTTCCAGTTGTGTGTGACTTTCCTGATGTCTTTCCTGAGGATCTACCCGGTCTTCCTCCTCCCAGATCCGTTGATTTTCGCATTGATCTCGTACCTGGTACGACTCCTGTCGCCAGGGCTCCTTACCGTCTTGCGCCTTCTGAGATGCAAGAATTATCCAGCCAGCTGCAGAAATTACTCGATAAGGGTTTTATTCGTCCAAGTACCTCTCCGTGGGGTGCTCCCGTGTTATTTGTCAAGAAGAAGGATGGTTCGTTTCGTATGTGTATCGACTATCGTGAGCTTAATAAGCTTACCGTGAAGAATCGTTACCCGTTGCCCCGTATTGATGACCTATTTGACCAACTACAAGGCGCGTCCTGTTTCTCTAAGATTGACCTACGTTCTGGATATCATTAACTACGTGTTCTCGAAGATGATATTCCTAAAACTGCGTTTCGTACTCGATATGGACACTACGAGTTCGTAGTCATGCCTTTTGGCCTGACCAATGCACCTGCAGTGTTCATGGACCTTATGAACCATGTTTGTAAACCCTATTTGGATCGTTTTGTTATAGTCTTTATTGATGATATTCTTATTTATTCTAAATCTAAAGCTGATCATGCTCGCCATCTACGTCTTATGCTTGAACTTCTACGTGGTGAACGCCTATATGCTAAGTTTTCTAAGTGTGAGTTCTGGATTGATGAAGTGCAGTTTCTAGGTCATATTGTTAGTAGTCAGGGTATTCATGTTGACCCTTCGAAAATCGAGGCAGTGAAGAATTGGTGTACGCCTAAATCCGTGTCTGAGATTCGTTCTTTTCTAGGATTGGCGGGTTATTACCGCCGGTTCATCGCGAATTTCTCAAAAATCGCTGTTCCTCTTACCACTCTGACCCAAAAGGAAAAACCTTTTGTTTGGGGTCCCGAACAAGAGGAGTCCTTTCTGACTCTTAAGAACCTTTTGTGTAATGCTCCTGTTTTAACTCTACCTGATGGCAACGACGATTTTGTGGTATATTGTGATGCCTCGAACCGTGGATTGGGCTGTGTGCTTGATGTGCTAAAAGTGGTCTAATTAAATTAACTAAATTAAACCCTAAACAATTTACCTCTCACAACCTAAAGCTCCGCAGGAGTGTTTCCCTCCAGAATAACACCAAGCAACCGGCAAGTTACCTTCACAAAATACATCAATATTATGTAAAACGTGAGGTTACGGGCGAAAGTTAATCCACATTTTTTCACACACACCCTATGTTCCTAAAAAAATGCAACATTTATGTCTAAAATACCCTTGATTACTATTTTTTTTTTCAGACGTGCAAAATAAGACCGAATTTACTAATTTTAAGTAAGAACTGGTAATAATCAAAAGAGTAAATCAAGATTATAGACTATTTGCATGCATGTATTAGTATCAAGTGATCTTAAAAGCATACCTTTCTTCCACCAATTAATCTCTGCCTGACTATTTGTCCCAAAGTAATTTGTCCCAAAGTAAGCTGTACCAGCAAATAATATATTAGTACATGGGGAACATGATTTTTTTTTTATTAAATCTGAATTTACATTTGCAGAATCGGTTAAATCTGAGGGTAAGAAAAAGATCAACTGGAATGCTACTACCACTTAAGTTAATGCTCAAATCTATACAACCAAGTAAGTGGAGTTAGTAGTCAAACATTAAACCCTAAAGCACAACCATATTCACACACACAATGAACTCAAGTTATAATTGGGTATAAACTACAAATTACAATATCAAACAGTTACTTAAATGATTTGTAGTGAAGAAAATGCTCATGATGATTAAATCAAGCGAATAAGTCATCAAATAAAACCAATCTCTTGATCCTCAAAGATCCAACAAAATCTACATGTACTTCTTCTACAAACACAGTCATGTTTTCAAATAAAAAAATAGGAATTGGCGATCTAAAGTGTAGTTGTAAATAAAGAAGACACGAGTTTAAGTTTCTTATAATTTCTAAAAGCTTAATTACAAACAAACCTCAATCTTCGTTTTCAACCAAAAACATACTTAAAACTCACACGTTATTGTAATCCTAAATAAAGTACATATTTATGGTTAGGATCCATACCAGAGGTCCATATGGTAGAACTTTAACTCTGCTGAATAGCAGATCTTTCCATAACGTGCCCTCCTTTACATGCCTAAGAATACCAGAGTAAAAATATATACAATGTATATTGTCGAAAACAAAGAAATATCCATCCTTGTATCCACTCCCATTGATTGAAACTGGGAAAATGGCATATAACAGCCACTAATACCCTTGGTATATACCTGCACAAAATTCATAACAAAAAAAAAACTAACACATAAAATTTTGAAAACTGAGAACTAAAAACTAAAATTAAAAAGCAACTTGCCTGACTTAGTTGTAGGTAAGGAGATTAAAAACCCAATTTAGGTTTGAATTTCAAATTTCAAAAGTGGGCAAGATTTAGACTGTTTAGGCCTATAATTTTTTTAATAAAAAACTGGATCTGAAACAATTTTTCATATCAATGTACAATGTTAGTGTTATAGGCCTATAATTTCTTCATGGTTATTGCATCAAATCTACATTCAAAGATATAACCGAACACCAGAATTAGCAAAATATCCATGAATAATCAAACTAACAAAAACCATATAGAATAACTAAATAAGCCATATGTAATTATTTTACTGTATAATTCACATATACCTTTCTATTAACATCTTTGACAATTCTTCAAACTTCGTGGCGTATAACACATCCTGATTTTTATTAACAAAAAGTGAAATTATTTTTTAATACAAAGAAAAAACTTACAGTATCATCACTTAAAGGAAAAAAGAATTGAAAGGAGCTACCTTTGACGTTAACCTCTATTTCCTTCTCTGTAGCTGGTCTTGATTCAATGTAACACCGCTTTAGAAACCAACACCGAAATATAACTTCATGGCTAAAGTTATAGCAGTCACCACCCAAACCACTTTCACTTTAAACTTGTTTTTCCACTAACCTTTTAATAAAAAACTGGATCTGAAACAATTTTTCATATCAATGTACAATGTTAGTGTTGTAGGCCTATAATTTCTTGTCCTTCCAAGCAAGCCTAAGAAATAATCAAATAATCAAAATTTAACAACCATTCCTAAATTCTTCAAAAGTATTTATTAAATTAAAACACAAATACAAAATGAGTTTCTTATCATCTAACTAACTTAAATCGAATCTAAGAATTGTGGATATTTATGCACCTGAAGTTGCATCGGCTAAATAACCAAGAACCATGGTTGCATACTTGCCGGTTGTCATGAGAAAGTAGAGTCAATCAAATCCTCAATCTTTCTAACATGGTTATTGCATCAAATCTGCATTATATGACCAAACACCAGAATTAGCAAAATATCCATGAATAATCAAATCCGCATTGTGGCTGCCATGTCAGCATTGTCATGTAATGCTCATCTATTCGTTTATTGATGAGGGAGATTTTACATATCAATCATCCCTTGTTCATTCATGAACAATATAAACCTACAAAAAAAAAACTAAATGAAAACACAATTAAGCATCATATTTGACAAATCTTACTTAAAAACTTCATATTAGCAATTAAAATAGCATATAAAATGTTATAAAGTAACACACATAAGATATCACTACAGTTTAATTTTGCATATTACAAGTAGAAAACTTAAAAACTTCATATTAGCAATCAAACCAATTCTTTTATGAACTTCATAAACAAAAGAGCTTAAAACATCTGTCATCTGTATCCAGATCTACAATAAGTAAGTGATTCAATCTTTATTTCTGAAATAAAAAAAAAACCTAAAATATATCAAGAACCAAGGAAAAAAGAGAAAAAAACTGTAAATAAAAAATACTCACATGAAGAGAGACGAAAGAGATTACATCTTAGAGAGCTTGTTCTGAGCACCACCGGTGACTTTTGCGACACAAAGAAGAGCAAGTTCGGCTTTCAAATCCTTCAATTGATCGAACAAATCGACCTTCGATTTGCATCTAAGTTCGTGAAATTTGATCCGAGCTGCAATTCAAGTTCTGGATGTTAAAGATCCTCAAGAGTGACTGACCATCTGAGCTAATAAAACCCCCGCCATTTTCGCATCAATTGTAACCTTTTATACTCAGTTGTAACCTTTTTGGTAGAAAACAAAACCCTAATAAACGAAACCATACCCAATACATCATGAATCTGCTAAAATCGATGGACTATTCAAATGAATCAGACAAGTTCATATAGATCGTATAAAAGTTAACAATAAAAGAAACTATAATGGTAAAAAATAAGAAAACATGATTGATACCTTTTGAACTTCACCTCATGTATTGGGTTTTAAAACAGCATCACGAGACCAATACTCTGAGAAATCCCCGTCATCAACAGGTTTTGAGGAGCTGAGTTAATAGAATTGTGCATCATTACATAACAATTATTCATAAAGGATATATAATATAGCTTTATAAACCCAAAAAATATTACCTGCTTATAAATATCCGTGACGATCTGATTCGATTACTAAGGGAACTCATAGCTTTAAGCTCCTCCAAGTATTTCTCCACTATGTTTGGATTTTTGCACGCATCTCACGTTTTTACATAGTGATGTTGACACCTACTTCGTGTAAGTGACATGTACAAAGCTGTTATTATTAAATCTATATAACTATATAATATATTTCCAATGGACACAAAAGTAATTTAACACCTATTTTTTAAGATGACAGACTAAAAGTCTTAAATAAAACCTATATTTTTACATTTTTCTTCCCATTTTATCCTCCTCTCCTTCAGTTTCTTCACGTGAGTCTTCTCTTTCAATCTACCTTTATGACTGAATCTCTACAGCCACAAACGAATTCAGTTCTTTCCTATTTCCTCCATCAATTGTACTGGTCATTCATACCTGATTCAATACACCAATTTAATTCCCAGATACGTTTCAAACCAACAACTATTTAACATCGAACCCATCATGGAAGTGGGTGCACATTTGCAGTTTGATTTGGGTTCTTGCATTACTAGATTTTGTTTAAGTTTAATTTTAAAGCACAAATCTTTGTATAGATTTTGGTGCATTTTAATGGATCTGAGTGTATTTTGGGGATCTTAGGGTTTGTGAAGTGAAATTTGTTGATTTACTGATTAGGGTTTGTTTGATTGGGGATTTGGGATTTCATAATGAATCATGTGATTGGTGGGAAGTTTAAGCTTCGTAGGAAGATTGGTAGTGGATCTTTTGGAGAGCTTTATTTGGGTATTTTGTTATTTTTTATAGCATGCATTTGTGGTTATGTTCTTGTTTATTTTTTTAATTTGTTTTCTTTTTGGATTTGTGATTGATTTGTTGTTTTTTTACAGGAGTAATTCTTCAAAGTAAAGAAGAAGTTGCTGTTAAGTTGGTATGTATACGATTACTATAAGAACTTTGTTACTCTTGTTTACTCCGCAATCTACATGATACAGTTTGTTTATGTTGTTTGATGTGATTTTAGAGTATTTTTTTCATTCATCTTAGAGTGCTGAGTAGATTTTGTTTTTGTATTACTGCTACAAGTTTTGTTCTTAGCCATAGCAGACTTAGGATGAGTCATAGTATGTTTGTTCGATTTGGCATTCACCGTTTCTGAAATCTTATACAAGAAAATCTGAAACTTAATTAAGTTATTGAGGAATGAGGATGATAAATTGGCATCTTAATGACATAAGCTACAAACAATAAACTAAATGAATAAAAGAATACTTGGTGTTCCAATAGATTTATTTTAAAACTCACTACCGATATACCAAAGAATTAGCAACTAGCAATAGAATTTGTGGCTTAATTGAACCAAACTTAAAGCGAAATTCACATGTATTTAATTGTAAATGTAAAGCTTAAGTTAAATAAATTAATAACTAAAATAAAAAATTATGTGTTTTCATTCAACTGCATATTCTTAACTTAAAAGTGATTTTGTTTTACAGTAGTAGGTGTGTGTGTTTATCATTTTCTTTTATACGTGTGGGTCAAACTGTTTATGTTTTGCAGGAATCTGTTAAAACGAAGCACCCACAGCTTCACTATGAAGAAACGTATCTCACACTTGTTTATCATATAACACAGCTGGTGTTCCCCACCTTAAATGGATTGGAGTTGAAGGTGAATATAATGCTATGGTTATTGATCTACTTGGACCAAGTTTAGAAGATTTGTTTAATTACTGTAACCGGAAATTCACTTTAAAAACAGTTTTAATGCTTGCCGATCAGTTGGTAAGTATCCCATCTTGTGTAACGAGATTAATAGAGCACATGGTATCAGCACTCTAAAACATTTTTTTTTGTTTTATGCAGATAAACAGAGTTGAATATATGCATTCAAGAGGTTTCCTTCACCGTGATATAAAGCCAGATAACTTTTTGATGGGTTTAGGCCAAAAAGGCAAATCAGGTACTCTGTTTTGAACTCAATTGCACTTCTGACGAGTTGAATATATGCAAACCGTAATTTTAAAAGAATACGAGATCAAACTATTAAAACCAAAATCTGTTTTTGTTTTTGGCAGGCGAGTGCAGACGTGCCTTCGGAACCCGCAACTCTATTGCCTAAGGTATAAACTTTTCTAACACCAACCTTCGGTTCATGAGCAAACCGAAAAAAGAAAAGAAACCGAAACCAAAACCAAAACCGAAAACCAAAATACAGAATCAAGTCTCGCCCCTGCCTGAGCTCATTGCGGAGCCCACGAGCGCCCGGTCAATGTCGTTTGTCGGGACCCACGAGTATTTAGCTCCGGAGATCATCAAAGGCGAAGGTCATGGCAGCGCCGTTGACTGGTGGTCATTCGGGATATTTCTTTACGAGCTTTTGTTCGGAAAACTCCGTTCAAGGGGAACGGTAACCGGGCCACTTTGTTTAACGTTGTCGGGCAACCGTTGAGATTTCCCGATTCGCCTTCGGTTAGTTTTGCAGCGAGGGATTTGATCAGGGGGTTACTTGTGAAAGAGCCGCAGCATCGGCAGGCGTATAAACGAGGGGAAACCGAGATCAAACAGCACCCGTTTTTTCAGAGCGTGAACTGGGCGCTGACCCGCTGCGCTACTCCGCCGGATGTACCGAAACAGGCGCCGGAAATGGTGGGAGTAGATGTGAAACCTTCCGGTAACTACTTAGAGATTGATTTCTTTTAGTGTTGTCTGTCAATGGATTCTACTGAATTTCAAAGGAACGTGAACCTGTGTTTTTCTTTTTTTTCTTATGTTTATGGTGGCTTCTAATTGCCTTGTTCCAATTAATTTATTACTGTTCAACAAAATCCTAATAATGCCAATATTTTTCTTTTTATATTGTGTTGTTTTATATTTTTTTAGCTATAATACAACTATATATAGTTATATACTTAGAACCCAAACACTACCTTTACATTTTTATTTATATTTGTTAATTTCAAAAGCATCAATCGTAACACAACATGACATAGTTTTTGATTTGTTACACCAGCTCTCATCATAATTCTTCACATTTTGATGTGATCCAGAATGATGGAATTAATGCTTTAATTTCCTGAAAAGATTGTGAAATCAAGCCTCTTGTTACAGTTGCTTTCTTTGTATTTCTCAATGATTATCATAATAGTTGAAAAGAATCACTTAACTGGGCCTTTTGTCTATACAATACCAGTAATGTAATAACAAGCTAAAATATTATGTTTTTGTAAGATTGACAGTTATAATCTGGATTAAGGAACCTTTTTAAAGCATAAGTTAAAGAAAATGTCATGTTAGATTATATAATAACTGAATATATTATAATGTATGATCATTGTGATTTGGTGTTCAATGATTGACATAGTCCTCTGCAGGTTCATCCATTATTTGTCGTTGAAGCTAACATTCAACAAAGTCAACAGATGCCTTCCAACCCAACCAATATTTTTAAATAGGGTCAAACCCAATTTTATATACTTTTAACAATTCCTCACCTTCTTTGTTATTTATTTTCCAAACACAACCAACTTCCATTCCTTCTTTCTGATTATCAAAAATGGTGCTTCCTCCTCCACCCCTCTCTCTCCTTTGCATAATCTCCATTGTCCCCCTTTATTTGATGATAGTTTATGCCGATATCGGGTTCATTGCCAAATCAAAACTTTTTAGAGTTGACGCGCATGAAGTTGATCATAAGCCCTTCGGGTTGTCGCGGGAGGAGTTGCAAACGTTCCTCATAACTCTAATATGGTGACAATTACGAAAATTATATTAGTTTTTTATTTAATGAATTCCTAAACTTGAAGTCGTATAACCTGGATTTGGTGGCTTATTATTTGGGCCTTAAACTTAAGTTTTTATGGGTCAAAAGTAGGGAAAAGTAGCAGGAGTAGCTGTGTATGATAAAGAAGATCCCTATTTTTTTGGGTGTGTTAATTACATAGCCACTTTTAAATAGAAAATCACAAAAATCATACAAACATATGTACTTGATGTTTTAAGTATTTGTCTTTACACCCAAATGTATACCATTGTAAATTGTCGACCCGCCGCAACGCGCGGGCTCCCCACTAGTTTTAATATAAATGAGACTGATACAAACTTAACTCTAGCTACCTGGAGGCCAAAACTGTCTAAAATCTTTTTCCTACGACAACCAGATGTTTCACAATACTCGACCATCTGCATTTTTACACCATATAAAATACATGATTGCTAAGAACAAAGTAAAGAGTACAATAATTGTTTCAAGAAGTTGATGCCGTAAATATTATAAAAATAAATAGGTTAAAATTGAATTTTTTTAATACAGAACCGGTTCAACCAACCGGTTTTCTGGTCCGACCGCTGGTTCGATTCAAAAGCGGTTCGATAGGGTTGAACCAGACCAGTTCGACCGGCCGGTCCGTTCCAGTTTTGAAAACATTGCATACAAAAAATACCTTGTTTCTTCGAGCTTTTCTTTCTCTCGGGACATTTTGAAGATGTGCTTCATAAGGTCCAGCCGAAGATCTTTTGAAATAAGTTGAATCTGAATATCTTTTAAAGCAAGATCCCAGGCCCCCAGTATCAAATCTGAAAGTCAACCATGAAGGTCAAACATCTACTAATATCTTTGAAATAAGCTTGAACAAACGCGGAGGATCATGGCAGTTTTCATACAGCTCCATAACGCAACGTGGCAAGTCACTATAAATGAAATGATTTTGTTTGGTTTTAAGTCGAGTATGCCAGTGAGAACCTAAAATATACGACAAGACAACACAGAATTCAAGTTCATATTCAAATTCATATTAAGGTTTTGAATTCTTAAACTTGATTGGTGTTACTGTTACCAGCTGTGTAAGCGAAATGTAAGTGACTCCTTTGTGCCAAAATAGCCTTCTCTAATGGTGGAAGTTTAGCTTCAACGGTGTGTACTCGTTCTATCAATTTATGACTTCTAGAAGATGTAATTAGCACTTGTTCTTGTAATCCATGAAAAACTTCTGCAACAAATCTATAAAGCCAATACACTTATTTCAGTTCCCAAATTTAGTTTAGATATGAAAAGTAGTCAATAATTAAATTCTGTTCCTCATAAATCTTTACACTGAGATGTAAATATAAGATATGTAATGGAAACAGTAGATCAAATCATGTATTAAGGATTATGATGCAATATCATGAAGTGTAGATTAAGCAAACTATTTTTTCGGTTAACATGTCACTATATCTCAAGACGCAGACTTGTGATAGAGATGTCACTCTCCCAACGAAATTAAAACACGCCTTTAATGCCTGAAATTTCATAACAAATGATAAGCTGAACCAGTTTTTTTCCTTGTAACTTAAAGGATGTATAACTAATTATCTGATTAGTGGATAAACAAAGTTGGCTTACGGTAATCTTATTATTTTAGGGTCACATAATCAACTTCGAATAATCCATTTCATACTGATTGCAACAAAATTGAATATCTACGGCTACAATAACCTTAACTATATACCCATAGTTAACACAGAACTCTTTTTTCCTTATAATATTCTCTTATTCAACATTTTATCCATTGATTCCTTGAATAATCAGATTTATCATTCCACTATGTGATTATTAAATATTATTCCAGATCGCACATCCAAACACGTCTTTAACACAACTAAACACGCATATATATTTTTTCAATGTTGTTTAAAGACAACACATCACCAGAACCACACAATTCTGCAGCTAAACAGTTTACACAAGATCAAATCCAAATTGAATCTCATCAATTATCAAAAAAAAAAAAAAAAAAAAACAGAGAAAATCGGATCTATATCATCACACAAGTGTAATAATAATTAATAAACTGCTAAGTAACATGTTTAATATCAACAGTCGATTGTTCACCTTTTAACACAAAACAGATAAAGCAATCTAACTTATCAATAAAGTAAAGACATAATATAAAAACCTACATAGAAGTACGAATCGTCAAAGATCCTTTTCTACTATACAAAAAAGTTAGGTTTGAATCAAGAGATCTATAAGCAAAACACGAAGATCCAAATTTCATTAAATTCAAATAACCGTCTGATCTATAACACATCGGAAAATTAGAGATAAGTGATAACGGTTATGAATTTAGTGAATAAAGTGTGAGTAAGAGAATATACAATTTAAACAGTGATAGAAGAACGGTGACGAGTGGAAGTGCGGTGGCGGATGACGGAGTCGCCGTCGTAGACGGTGGTGGCACCGGTGGTAGGTTAGAGTTGACGGTTGAAATGGAAGTGGAGTGAGGCGGAACTGACCTGTTGTTGTTTACGCGTGTTGGTTCGTGAATCGGCGCCGAGAATTACGCCGCCGTTGTAAGTGACTCCGATGATTGTTGTTCCCATGGAGTGAGGAGCGTTGATGTCGGCAGTAGCATCGCGATCCATGTCTTGGTTGCAAAGGATTTGTGAAGAAAAAAAGCCCTAATTTGCACAGAGAGAGAGAGAGAGAGAGAGAGGGGATATAAAGAGTGAAAGTGGGATGTGAATTTGAAATGTGAGGGTTTGGAGGGATGTAATAACGGAGCTCATTTTCTAATTTGAAATTCAAATATCAGGGCAAATTTGATTTTTGTATTTTAAAACATGTTGAAATTCAAATAAAGATGGTTAAATAATTTATATTTATGATGTAATGTTGACATAAGAAAATCCTAGTTGGTATAGCTGAGAAGTCGACACATAAGCTTTGCTTATGTCAGCCATACTTCTCCTTTTATATATATAAGTAGACTAGGTTTTTACCCGGGATTGCTTCCCGGGCTCGGGAAAGTTATTTAGATTAATTAATTACTATTTGTTATTAATACGACCGCATTATATCAACCATCTCATTCGATTCAACAACAATGACTTCGAATCACCGGATTAGATCATGAACTCATATTAGAGGACAAACAAAACCACAACAGGACCATATGAATAACATCATTTCCACTTTTACATCAATGCACTTACATGATAGGGTGATTTGAGATTTTGAAAAAATCTTTGTTTTTGTACCTCTTTTACAAAATAAGATGTTGACCAAATTTGAAACAGATGTTAACCAAAAGTCAATAAGATATTGACAAATAGTCAAACAGATGTTGAGCTTAAACAAATGTTTGGTTTAAGACCAAACATCTGTTTATGGCGAAACATCTGTTTAAGGTCAAACATCTGTTTAAGTCCAAATATCTGATATAGAAGAAGAACATCTGTTTAAGGCAAAACATCTGTTTAAGGTTCAAACATGTGTTTAAGGTCAAACAACTGTTTAAGTCCAGACATTTGATATAAAAGGCCAAACATCTGTTAAAAGTCAATAAGACATTGACAAATAGTCAAACAGATGTTGAGCTTAAACAAATGTTTGGTTTAAGACCAAACATCTGTTTATGGCGAAACATCTGTTTAAGGTCAAACATCTGTTTAAGTCCAAATATCTGATATAGAAGAAGAACATCTGTTTAAGGCAAAACATCTGTTTAAGGTTCAAACATGTGTTTAAGGTCAAACAACTGTTTAAGTCCAGACATTTGATATAAAAGGCCAAACATCTGTTAAAGGGCAAACATCTGTTTAAGCCTTAACAGATGTTTAACTTGTTAAGATCTACTGTCTTCTAACACAGTTTTCCTCTACAAAACATTGTTGAACCTAACATAGGTTTCCATTAACTATTGACCAAAAGGCAAACAGATGTTCAAACCACTATTTGTTATTGAAGTTCTTTAAAAAATTAGATAGAATTCAAGAAAATGGAACAATGGCTTAAAGAACTATAATTTAACACATAATCCAATTGGCCAAATATAAAACATAAAGTGCTAATAACAGTGTTTTATCATCTTAGCCATACATAGCAACAAAAACATCAAGTTAATAATTTAAGAAAAAAACCTACAGCATCACCATCAAAAAATTCATAATTAGTATCTGATATCAGAACAGACTTAAAATGTGTTTGTTAAACTGATGTAACTTGATTTAATACTATCTTCTGTTGCGAAGACACGTATGTGAAATGCAACATATCACCAAACCTCAAGTTATTGTCAGTCATAAACTTTCGCCAACCTTCCAACGCATAACGTGGCTTCAATTCATTTAACTCCAACTTAACATCATAAACCTGCACAACTCCAACCATGTTTTGAACTTTCAAAGGATGAAGATCAAGAAAAAGACCTGCTCGTCTCGCAACTTCAGCAGGAAGACGCTACATGTATTGTGTGGAAAAAAATAATAGTCAGACAAATAAACGTAAATCATTAGTTTATTATAAAAAATGGTATACCAGCCTATAGTCTCCTTTGCGATCAAAATGAAAGAACTCAGGGTCAAGAGGATGTCCAGAATGTTTTTTTGCAGTCTTTGCAATCTTATTTCTACGGTTAAGCTTTTTTTGAACGTTGGCAGCTCTCTTCCCCTTGATGAAATAGTAAACATATACATGTGAATTAAAGGAATGATCAATATATGCACAAAAAAAAAAAAAAAAACAGTTTATATAACATATACTAATTAACTGGCAAGTATAGATACCTTAACTTTATGAACAGACGAAGAACATCTAGTATGATCACTTGTGTCGACAGGTAAGGCAGCATTTCCCTTAGTCCTATTCTTGACGACCTCCTTTCTCTCAGAAGTAACTTTAGCTTTCTTCTTAACCTGTTGTCATAGAGTAAATTTAATAACAATAGTAATATAACAATCTTTAAGATGGTAAACTTACATCTTGGGTTTGGTTCAATCGTGAAGACATGCATCTCTTGGACGTGCATTCGGCATTGGTTGGTAAGTTCTTGTAAATAATACATTATTGAATAAATATAACATCAGTAAACAGCATTACTAATAGTTGTAAAAACATTAAATTCTTATATGTGTTAAATTAAAAATAAATAATTTTAATAATTTAGCAAGTACCTGAGTAACGGTTGTACCTTCACCTACAGAAACAACTTCTTCATCCTCATAGATGTCCTGGTCAACATTAATAAAATAATTAATATAAAGCTAAAAAATTAAAACTTTTATTGCTAATGCTAGATACTTACGTACCTTGAATGCATTTTTAACATAATCAGCCTTCAATATCTTAACTACACTATCATCATCAGATTCAGGTTTGTTCAAAAAGCAAATCTCAATCTCATCTCTATAAACTACTACTTCAAAAACAAAATCATCAATCCTGCTAAACACAAGCAAATCATCCTCAAGTATCCCAACATCGTTGCACATTTCCGGCCATCCTCTAGAAAATACAAAGTGGGTATCAACTTTAGACACCTCAACATTCCAGTAGGAACCTTTGTAACAGATTTGAAATTTCCCACTCGGTGGACTGTTTACGTAAAATTGTTCAATGAAGCAGTCTTCAATTACCTGCATAAAATTAAAAATAATGAATACTAAACGTGAAGTATGTAACTTATGAGAATAAGTGTTAACACGTTAAAGATGCAAAAGAATTGAAGTTAAGATCAATACTCATACCATAAAACCAAATCTTGCATAACGATTAAAGGTGAAATAAGATTCCCCACACATGCCATTAACATAACATGAAAGTTCAAGTCCAAAATCACCTAACGGTTTGAAAACCAACAAAGTATCCCTCGGCAAATTGAGATCATTAACAACAATGTCCCAACCGTCAGTTATTATCGGCGTTGAATTTTCTGTTCTGACCCTAACAACCCATTTTTTACCAGACCCATGATATATTTGCAACCTACTTTTTTGCCAACAATCTCCCCACTTTTGATTAGCAAAGAATATAGGTACATCCTGTATATAATTTTTAAATAGTGTAAGAAAATATAAACCATAAAAGAACTGTTAAATATATATCTCAATACAAATAAATTATGTATGTAAAAACATGTCATACCAGTTTCAAAGATTCTGGGTTACGAAGAAACTTAACAAATGTAGTATACATCATAAAACCTGAATCAGTAAAGATGTTAAAAGACTGTAATTAAAAAGCTGGCTTCGAAAATGAACATTAACTTTTTGTATTAACAGAGTATATAGTGAAATTAATCATAGAAACGGAGTATGAGTTAAAATTATTCTGCAAATAATAATTATTTTAACATGTTCTCAACAAATGATTCAAACACATAAGTAAACCCTTCTTGAATCTTGAATGTATAGCAATAAACATTGAAAATCGTATTAGTAGCAAGACAGGATTTAAATTAACATAGATTAAACAATATAAAGTTCATTACAATAGGAATGTACATACCAGTTGTTGAAGAAAAAATAATCAAACCTCAGGTGATTGAAGTGTAGAAGACGGAGGAAAAGAAAATTGAAACCCTAGAAAATGACTGGGGAGAAGAGATTTTTGAAAGAAGAGATGATAGATGTTTGATGTGTAATGATGATGAAGAAATAGTGACGGTTGTGTTTTTCTCTTCCCATATTTTCAACTGATGAAAAATATTTACACATACACCCCTTTTTAAATTTGTTATTTACATTTACATTGACATACAAGAGTAAAGTACATGATTAGTTGAATTGATTTGGTATTCAAATTAACAAAGAAAAATAATTTTTCATATAGCAAAACCATTAACATAACATAAAATTTGAATGCTTTGAATCATGTATTAATAGTAATTAGGTTTTAACATAAGTAAGTTTCATGACCTCAAGAAGCAATGCCGAGGGAAAATTTAGTTTTATCTATTATATGTACCTTTTAACATAAGTAGTTTGACTTTGGTCAAACAGGCTTTGGTCAAACAGTGTTTTATCAAGTAGCTTTTAACAAAAGTAGTTTGACTTTGGTCAAACAGACTTTAGTCAAACAACGTTTTAACATTGCTCAAATAGCGTTTTATCTATTATAATTAGCTTTTAACATAAGTAGTTTGACTTTGATCAAACAGCGTTTTAACATTCCTCACAATGATTACAAGCTAGTAAAAACTTCTTTGTAAACAACATTAGAAGTCTTATTTGTTGGTTTTCCATCAGCATCGAATATTAGTATTTTAACGCCTTCTCTGGTCTTGACCCTTGATAATGCAACATACAACTGACCATGAGTGAAGACAGGATCTTTCAAATAAAGACCAACCTTTGATAACGATTGTCCTTGACTCTTGTTAATTGTCATAGCAAAACAAACTGATAACGGAAATTGTCTTCGTTGAAATTGAAAAGGTATTTTTTTGTCAGACGGGATCATATTAATCCTTGGAATAGAAACTCTTGTGCCAATGTTCCCACCAGATATAACTTCAGCTTCTATAACTCGTTTACCAAGAAAAGTAATTTGAAGCCTTGTACCGTTACATAACCCTTTCTGTTGATCAATGTTTCGAAGAAGCATCACAGGAACACCAACTTTAAGAACTAATCTGTGATTAGGCAAGCCAGAAATCTTAAGAGCATTCAAATTTTCTGTTGAGTATAAGCTTTCTTGAAAAGAATCAAGAATTTGTTCGGTTTGACATATACTATCAGAACTCAGATACTCTTTCGCATCACCAGGAAATAACGAAAGCAATCGATCATTAATTTCATGAACTACCTCATTTTTGGGTGCTAGAATTGCTCGCTCAGAAAAAAATCCAGCAATCCTAAATTGTTGAATAATTGAAGGATATACAAAGTCAATTAAACTTTGTATTGGGTCACAAATATCGGTGATCAGTAAATCATCTGGTATCTCTATAATGGCGTCACCATCATTATCATCTCCAACGTTTCCTTCACCAATATCAATAAGCCATTTTGCAAATTCTCTGATAGACTTCGTATTCGAACTTTCAGCTCCAATAGTTAGACGCATGTTTTTAGTCAGCCGTAAGAGTCTGCATTTTGCCCATATGTATGAAGAGCTTAAAGACGCACTAACAATTTGTTGTCTAGTACCATTAGGAATAACAGGTAGTATTTGTCTAAAGTCACCACCAAATACAATAACTTTACCACCAAAAGGAATATCCGAACGAATACTCCTACCTTCCGAAAATACGTCGGTCATGGTCCTATCTAAAGCTTCAAAGGCATGTTTGTGTACCATCGGTGCTTCGTCCCATATGATTAATTGGGTTTCCTTTAATAATCTCGCAATATCACTATTTGGCTTAATATTGCACATTGAATCTTCTGTTAGATTAATGGGAATATGGAACCGAGAATGAGCTGTCCTTCCACGGGAAAGTAATAACGAAGCAATACCACTTGAAGCCACATTTAAAACTATTCCATTTCTGCATCGAACAGCTGAAGCCAAAGTCTTCCATAAAAAGGTTTTTCCAGTTCCACCATAACCATAGACAAAAAAAAAGGCCTCCTTTACGCCCTACAACTGCTTCCATTATTTCGTCAAAAACCGCTCGTTGTTCATCTGTAAGAGATTGATGCAACCTGTTAAACTCAGCTTGTTCTTCATCTAGGTCATGTGACAGCTCTTCATTGATCAGACGATTAGAAGCATCACGTAAGGAATCGTCATCAGGGTACGGCATAGTGGCAAACCTTCGTAATGATGAACCATTGGAAATTAAATAGTTTTCAATTTTCAACAAAGTAAGGTTCTTAATCTGATGTTCAGGAAGCACTAAACCTAGCAAATAAAAAAATTAACATTATTAAATAAAAAATCAAAATGTAGTATGTAAAATAAAAGAAAATAGACCAGAACCTGAATTATTTGTTTCTTTTTTACGTCTATAAACAATATCATCAGCTAAGTATTTCCACGTATTCTCCCAAACAAATTCTGGCCGAGATAGAGTATTTGACAAAAGCAGGGTAGCAAATAACGCTCGAAGATACCCAGCATGTCCTTCAAAACTTGCTTCTTTAATGGCCTCAACGTATTCATTGTCATCATCTAAAAGTCCCATCGTATAGCAAGCATCTCTAAAAGTCGGGAATAATTGACCGTTAACTGTACGTATCTCCTCAAATGATCTAGGTCCTTTAACTTTATTCAGTAGTATCCTCAAAAAATAAGGTTCGCCCAAAGCAGGAGATACAGAATGAATCCGGCCAACACACTGGTACGACTTACGTACCTGCCAACATCTATCTTTAAGTATCCAAACAAATTTGGAAGGAAACTCAACATAAGTCAGCTTTCTAGCATCTTTATTTGACTCGTTCAACTTCATCCATTGCATAAATATTGAAGAAGCAACAGAAGGCTTGCTTAAAACATTATCAATATCGTCATCAGCACCATACACAACATTCTGTTGGCCAGGCAAATGAAAGGGAAGCCTCATAACAGCAGGATACCTATAATGAACCTCATTAGAGAATATTCTCCAGGATGCCTCACAAGCTGAAATATATCTACAATCATAATACTCCTTGATCTCATCTTTTGGCTTTTCTTTGATGGTTGAACTTGTATCACCAGAAACTACCGCAATAGCCATATCAGGACCTTTGTTGATGTACTTGAACAAATATTTCACTGAACCGGCTTGATTACACCATTCAACATTAATGTGTGCTTGATATCTTTTCAAAAGCCTTTTGTTATAAGGAACAACATTTCTGTTGTCTAATCTAACACCAGATTTTATAACTGTATGACCTGAATCTCTTCTTCTGTATACAGGAAAACCATTTGAATCAATACTTGTATGTGGTGTGAATTTCTTCGGAAAGTTTTTTGAACATCTTTTATCAACCATGCAAGGACAATTCAAATTAGCATTACCACACGGACCATGAATCATATAATCAGTCACAAGAGAATAAAGTTCAGGATCTTCATTTTTATCGGGAATCTCAGCAGAAATAAATGGATCTATGTGATCTATGGTTGGAAGTTTGTGATCGACCTTCATGAATAAGCATATATGTGCATGAGGAAGACCACGCTTTTGAAATTCTACTGTATAAACAACTAAATAAAAAGGAAAAATAAACAAAATTTATTAGTTAATAACCTTGATTAAAAAATATACATCAGAGGATAAGATGTGAAAAAAAAATAACACACCAGCGTTAATCTCACCAAAATACTTGGAATCCTTAAAATCTTTGATTAACGAATCAAGCTTCCTTTTAAACAATCGACACAATATGTCAGGCCTGTCTTCGGCTTTGATGGTTGAATCTTTTAGAAATCTTTTTACTTCAGGCCACTTAGGATTACATGTTATAGTTATGAAGAAATCAGGGTACCCATACCACTTACATAAGGCCATTGCATCGAGGTAATTTTGTTGCATGAATCTTGCACCACCAGTAAATGAAGAAGGAAGTATAACAGGCTTTCCAGTATCTGTTAAAACTTCCTTACCTTTCGATTTATACTTTTGAAGATTCTCAAATGTTTCAGAGCGAAGGTTCGCTTGTTGCCTACGAATGTACTTTAATCTTTCGCTCTCAATCATTGTGTACGCATCAACCAAAAACTGTTGTAACAACCTTCGCCCATTTAAAATTAAGGAAAAGCCATAAGTTCTATCTTGGATCCTATATGAAAAAAATTCTCTCATTGTGCACTTTGGTTTTATTTTCTTTCGTGTGGACATAAAATCTCTATGAGGAATATCAACTCTATAACCATCATCACCATATGGAAAAAGTAACGGATATTGCAGAGCAAGATACGATGGGTGTAATTCGCTAATACGCTGCAGCATTCCCGACTGCGTCTGGACAACAATATCACGATGGTCTATAGCTTTATCTATGTCTCCGACAACCAAAGCAGCAACTTCAGATGTGGTAGGTAAGTTATATGTCCTGCCGTCTTTTTCTCTTCTATAAATTAGTCGCAGACTAAGGTTGGCATCTGGAGATTGGTGAAAATGGTTTCTGACCATCCTATATGTCTTAACCAACATATTTTGTGAATCTAATAAAGCCCTCAAATACTTTATCATTTCAACATCAAGTTCTTTATCAGCAGGCGATGAAGGTTTGGTTCTTTTGCTGTTAAAAGAAAAAAAAAAACAAAACGTTAACATAACATAACTATTTTAATAAGCAGTGGATAGAGAATCAGTTATTAGTAATTAAGTGTTAAGGAAAAACAGATTAGTACTAAGTCAAACAACTGATGTAAAACTTGTAAGCACTGATAGTAATTAAAACACTGATGATACTTAACAACTGATAGTGAACTACATAAGATTAACAACTGCTATTGTAATAAGCAGTGGATAGAGAATCAGTGATTAATAATTAAGTTTTAAGGAAGAACAGTTGTAAACAACTGTTGATACAGCTCAAAACTTTTAGAATATGTTGAGAAAAGTAACATTTCAGTGGTTTGGTCTTAAACAGTGGTTTGGTAGGCATGAGTGGTTTGGTCTTGAACATTGGATGGGGTTAGTTAGACTTTGTGTACAAATGTAATTATATCCAACAGTGATTTGCCTTATTAAATTGTTATAATCAATGTCATTGTAGGAAACTTAACTGGGCAGAGCTTATTGTAGGAAACTTCAGTTTACCTACAACAGCTGATGAATTTAGAATTAATAACGCAAACTACTGTTAAGTCAAACAGCTGATGAAAAAAACTTTTAAGCACTGCTGGTGATTAAAACACTGATGGTTAACAACTGCTGTTGTAGCAATCTCTGGATAGAGAATCAGTGATTAAGGATTAAGTGATGGTACTTAACAACTAATATTGAACTACAAATAGTTAAATTTCTAGATGTTCTTTAATAGAATAAAAATGGAACTTAGAAATCACTCATACCTGAATAATGCCTGTCTGTTTGTTATTTCATTTTCAGTATCATGTATGTATAGCTGACAAAACCTAGCTTCATTTCCAGCTGGAGGTTTGAGACTCCCCATGCAATGATAGTTTTGGCCACTGATACGATATATAAATGGAGCATTGCCCTTGTTGATATTAGAATCAAGCTTTCCACCCATAGATGTAAAAGAGAACATAGAGTTGTATCGCCTTATGTTCTTTAGGAAGAAGTTGCTTTTTGGATTTGAGGAAGAAAACAAATTTTGATAAGACGGATGTGCATCCTTTAAAGGCGGTAGCTGAACTTTACCATACCCACAACACATACCATAACATAGCTTATTTACAGTTAAACGACCTTTTCCACCTTCCGATGCCCATAACTTTGCACTACAAAGCTGACATGTAAGCACTTGGTCACCATGGTCTAAATAATCTGTTAACAAATGATTGAGAGTTATATTACAGGTAGAACACAACAAATGTCCTAAAAGAATAAAATAGATTAAAACCTTTAGATATCCCTTTATAAGGATCTTCATCAGTGCACAAGAACACATTTTCTTTATCGGAATCCAAAGAGAGCATACGTACAGGAGTATTATCACGCTTCTTGCGCTCAAGGTTACGTTTACCAGAAGACAGCCGTGTAAGCGTAGAGTTACTACCCAATATCGGCTGATTGTTGCTGCTAATAATGCTAGAAGTAATGGAATATCGACGGTTGCTATCTGCTGGTGTACCTATGTTAATGCCATTATATGAACATCCAATATTAAAACATTGATGTTAAGACCGGTATGTGGTTTAGTAATGTGTTTATCAAAACAAATAATAAAGAAACAAAATACAAACCTGGTGTAGTTGAAATTAAAGAACCAGTAGCATTTCTAACAGCTCGACACGCAATGGAGTACATATGTTGATCCGTAGAATCAGAACATTCAACCATATTTGCATTCTCAGAAAAGATGCTACAAACATTCGTTGATGATGACGATGCATTTAACAATTTCTTATTATCAAGTATTAATTTTCGAAGCTTACGCCTTTCATTAGGTGGAGTAACTAAATAACAGAGAAAGTATAATACGTACGAAACACAACAATCAGTCCCCTTAGAAACATAAAACGGAAAAAAGTATACTTATAATCAAATTCAAGAGGTATTACAATTTGTGATATCTGAAAGTGGAGATCTGTTAGACATATCTGAAACAGGAGTTCTCGTAAGAGGACCTACAAAAAAAGCAAGTAGAATTATGATTTCAATCTGAAACCTGATTTTGATTTGGGAAATGATGAGTTAAGAAGTTATAATTACACTTACTACGTAAATTTCGTTGAGATGAATTAGCAGCTGATGATGACCACGCATTCTTTAATTTCTTATTATCAAGTATTAATTTTCGAAGCTTACGCCTTTCATTCGGTGAAATAACTAAAAAACATAGAAAGTATAATATGTTCAAAACACAAGAATCAGTCCACTTAGAAACATAAAACGGAAAAAAGAATACTTATAATCAAATTCAAGAGCTATTACCATTTGTGATATCTGAAAGAGGAGATCTGTTAGAGATATCTGAAACAGGAGTTCTTATAAGAGGACCTACAAAAAAACCAAGTAGAATTATGATTTGAATCTAAAAGCTGATTTTGATTTCGGAAATGATGAGTTAAGAAGTTATAATTTCACTTACTATGTAAATTTCGTTGAGATGAATTAGCTGTTGTAGAAAATGAACGTGAATTCTTTGACATTGTTAATTCTGAAAGAAGGAGAAGCTTTCAAAAGAAGAAAGAGTATTAAGATCAGGAACATTAAAACAATAGAAGAAAACAGTGGTTTTTAAATTTTGAATTACAATATATAATACCTAAAGATTAAACATAACCTCAGTAAATTATAATACTGCATTTTATCATTTTGTAATTAAAAATCATTTCATGAAAAGTAAAATAAAATTGTTTCATATTATTGAATTAATTATTCCAAATAATGTATTACATTGATAAAAAACTTAACAACAAATTTTGTAATCTTTGTGGAATGTAAATCGGATGTTCATCGCTTAGGTTAATGGTTTATTTGTATATGATTTTTAAAATAAAATATTACTATCTTTATTTAATAACTATTTAAGTTAAACGGTATTTTCTTCAGTTATCCAAATAAACCAAAGAAAAAAAATAAAATAAAACATTGATCAATAAAGCAAACAAAAAACCAAATAAAATGGGTTTGAATTTACGCTTCATACTTGGTTACGATTTTTCTGAACAACATTCTTTGAATGACTTAGAGAAAATTTGAAGTATATAACAAACCTATTGAATGAGATTACTTAAATAAGTAATGGGAGAAACAAGCACAAATTAAATATTTTTTTTAAACTGTAACATATGACGGATACTTACTAAATCTTAGTGGGCAGGGATAACGGTAAAAACCAATAAAGAACAACCACATCCACGGATAATCCTATATAAATTATGAGATAAAATAATAACATTAAAATTGCTTAAAGATTAGAAATGTTTGTAGATAAAAAAGTTGTTAATTGGGTATATACAATATATATTATAAATTGTTGCTACTATTCATACACATAAGTTTTAAACATAAATATTGACTATTGAACATCTCAATATTTATTTAACAATATACATTATAATAAGCAGATAAGTTTTTAGGAATTCAAAACCACATAATCAGTCCAAAACATAACCCACCAAACACCCAAAAGCAACAAAACGAAAACCATAAGTTCAACATGGCAACAGCATATGAAATCAACACATAAATGTATTTGAAATTACAGAAGACACTATTTCTCAATCTTTGGAATCAAAAGCGTCGAAACACCAGCATCTTCATCCTGAGAGAGTTCATCACTGATGCGGCGCTTTGTCGAGGAGCAACCTAATGCATCATCCACATCGAACACTTCACGAATATTACGTTTTGTTTCATCAGAAGACGGATTCTTAGTGCCTACAAGTGCTTGGGATGCAGGTGTAACATTCTCACCGCAGTATGACAACTCATCCTGATATAAAAAGACAATAAGTACTAACGTTTAAAAAAAATTACTACAAATAAGGAAATTCTCATATTACCTTCATAAGGTCAACAGGAGTAGACAAACTGCAGGATTCTGGAACATCCAACGATTCGGACTGCTCATGCTTTAAGTACATAATACATAATAACATAAAATACACACAATGGTATAAATATATTTTAAAAGGATATGTATATCAAATTAAAAGAATGACATAATGAAGATTTAGACCTGGTTAAGATTGAATTTGGCGCAGAGCGCGGCAAGGATCTCATCATCGTTAGTGGCCTTTGAAATACCATAGTTTTCAACCTGATGCTCAATGTTATAGTCTTTAACACTTATGATGAAAGCATACCTCTTTCCAATCAATGTGTCAAAGATCTCAGGATATGGGTTCGGTATCTCTCCAGAATTAACAACCTATAATTTTATAAAAATTAATATAAATTACAATGAGCAGAATGATTCCATAATTTCAACATACAATTTTATAAAAATTAATTTTAAATTATATATAGTACATGGCCAAATAACTGAATGCATGTATTTGTTACCTGATCTTGAATTGAAACTAAGTCTTTGGCAGTTTTCTTAAGAATCTTGTAAGCTTCAAAATCAAACAGTGTCAAAGACACAGTACCGGAAGAGTCTTGCACCCTAATAGGTATCTTGAACCTATCAAAGTTAAAAACAAATGAAAACATTAGTATTACTAAAAACAAAAGTGTCGTTCATATTAGTATTTAGTATAAGGAAATAAAACTGTAATCTCAAACCGCGGAATAGAATAGATGTCGACTCCTTCACATTTATCATTTGTACACACCAACGATTTTTCATGATCAACACCAGATAAACCATCCGGATTTTCTTTCGTTACAAATCTTTCCTCCACACCTGACTTACAGTGGTTACAACCATTGTAATACCAAAGTTTATCAGTGCATATAGCTGTGATTGTGCCAACAACCAAAACCTTCTTTGTCTATCAACATCAAACAAAAATAATAACACTTAGAAAAGACTTTTAAAAAACTCAGCATGTAGAGTACTTATAAGAAAATACACACCGTTGATATGGTTCCCAGGAAACCAATAAGCATGAAATCAGGGTTATTAAGAAACTCATCTTCAACACTTGAGATGACGTTTGAACCAACATGATCATTTGATGAAGATGAAGCAGAAATTTTCTCTACATATCTAAACAGATTCATGTGATCAAATTAAAACGTAAAAAATAAATGTAGGTACAAAATAATACTGTTCAATGTTTATATGCATACTAACTATACCTCTTCCTAAAAGAGGATATCTCTTCAATGTCAGTGTCAATAAAAAGTCTGCTTAGCTCAAAGCCGTTTGCAACGCCACGCTTGCCTGAATTTAAAATTAAAACCAAATGTAGATCAATATAAATGTAAATCTAAAGATAAATCTATAACAATAAAAAAATTAAACTAATTAAGTTAAAATTGTACCTTTGTAAAGGTTGACCATACCAAAATGACAAAGGATAACAACATATTTCTCTCGTTTCTTATCATTCATGTAAGCAAACATGTCAATAGCAAAACCATCCCACAAAGTAACCGGACACTTTTGGCCTCTAAAATATTAACATAAAACATAATAACATCAAGCAACCTTATAATGGTTTAAACGTCAAAATGCAACAACTTAATAAAAAGAACGCACTCAAGGTCTTCAAGTCTAAGATTAAGTCTCTTGCCCTTGCTCCCATCCTTCTTTGACGTATCCTCTAGATTGAAACATACATCCACATAACCAATCCAATCTATAAACAAAAATATACTGTGAAAAGAAAACAGCATTAAGAAGTGATAAGAATAAAAAAAAACAATAAGACAAAACAATAGATATATATCATGTAGTGATTTACATACCAATAACTGTATTAACTTCAAATTTATTTTTAACAACATCCTTGAGGTTAACGAAATTAAAACGGTATTTCGGTCCAGACCAGTCAAAGCATTTCTCAACAGAAGTATAGAAATAAAGTGATATTTTGTCATTTCTCTTGGTATACTTAGCAGAGGACTTATTAGTAGCAAGAGAAGGTTTGGTGATAAGAAGACATTCATCCAACTGAAGAAAGTGTTTGAATTTTCCTAGCATCTTATGCAAACAGCTGGCTTGTATCATAGTTCCCTAAGAATATGAAACATCCGATTAAATAAAAAAGGTGTTATATTCATTTGGATATTCATATGTCCAAAAAAATTATAACACAACTATATACGGTACCATCTCATCCATGAAGATCATATCAAGACGATATATTTCATTTTTGTTATCATTCATCATCTTCTTCGAAATGCTAACAATCTTCACTCTAATCGAATAGTTGTTTGAGAATGTATTAAGATCGTTAAGCATGCTAACCTTTGCAACCTCCATTTGAAGACTGTACATAAAAAAAAAAAGAATAAGCAAAATATGAGTATTGCTAAACGTAATATGATAATACAATAAGCATGGATGTTCATCAAAAAATATCAAGGTTGAAATTCAAGCTTACCGATTATCCAATAAAAATTTTAACTGAATGCAGTGCCAAATGTAATTTCAAATGTAGGGAGTGTATATCTTTATATGCTGCTTTTTTAAAGTAATAAAATATTAGAAATGATATGCAAAGTAGGCAAAAAAAGAGAAAGAAAGTCAATTTTAAATTACCATTTTGTATATTAAGAATTTCAATATTTCAAAATTACTGACTTGATTTCAAAGCAATTTTCATAATGACTTTTCTATATTTTATTTTAAATTTAATTAAGAAACAATAACCGTCAATTTGAAATTCACATTTTGCTTAACTCAAATGTCCAAAGCTCAAAAAATTAGCATTAATTACTAATTTGATTTGCAACAAATAGTCATTAACAATCAAATGTTTGAACCACTTTCAATAATACAATACCCAAACAATCAAGATGAGGAACTTAATAATCATCCAAGTGTATTTTGTGTTACCTTATTTATTAGTATAAAGATGAAACTGTTCAATTAATAGTACAGATCAAACCACTGAAGTGATGTGATAAATACTCTTACATATAAACCACTGTGGTGATAAATACTGTTACATATAAACAATGATGCCATAAAACCGGTTACATATAAAACACTGAGGTGATGACATCTAAAAACCTAACAGACTATAAACACTGATGCGAAAAACACTGTTAAATATAAACACTTAAACACTCTTAACATCCAAGTGTATAGGAATTTTATTTTATTAAAATAAAGATGAAACAACTGTTCAATTAATAGTAGAGATCAAACCACTGAAGTGATGTGAAATACAAAACTGTTCCTAAACACTGTTACATATAAACACTGATGCCATAAAAATGGTTACATATAAAACACTGAGGTGATGACATCTAACAACCTAACAGTCTATAAAACACTGATGCGGAAAACACTGTTACATATAAACACTGTTAACATAAACAAATAAAAAGAAACATAGAATAACTAAAGTTGATGCTGAACCACTGTTATGGTTTGACACTGTTATTGGACGTCATAAATTTCAGATTTAATTTCAAAGGTAAAAGTAGTGTATATTCTTATATGCTGCTTTAATAAAATAATTAAATATTAGAACTGATATGCACTGTAGGAAAAAAAGAGAGAGAGAGAGAGAACGAAAAATTTAACTTACCATTTTGCATATTTTGAGTTTCAAAATTACTGATATTGTCAGTAACTACTGACTTGATATGAAAGCAAATGCCATAATGACTTTTTTAAATTTTATTTTAACTTTAATCAACATATAATAACCGTCAATTTGAAATTCAAAATTTGGTTAATCAAATGTCCAAAGCTCAAGAAATCAGCATTAATTACTGATTTGATTTGAAACAAATAGTCATCAAGAATTTTTTTTAATTTTTTAATTTAACTTTAAATTTTATCATGAAAATAATGTTGGTGGAACTCTTATGTAATTGGAATGTAAAGATTAGGTAAAATGGTAATTTGATTGTAATTCTAGTTTTCATTTGATAATTTCAATGTATCAATAATTAACAACATCAAAAATAAAAACGTGAGCACTGACTATTTTTTAGGGAAACCGCTGATGGTCAATATCAGTGAATGTCAACAATGTAAAAGTAAGCAGTGGCTATTTTTTCCGATCAGTGGAAACCAACCAGTTTTCGAAACACTGATGTTCGCTCAATCAGAGGTCAACATGGAGATTGAAGAAACACAGGTTGTGTATCCGCAGTGGAATACTTGAACAATCAAATGTTTGAACCAATTTCAAGAATACTATACCCAAACAATCAAGATGAGAAGCTTAATATTCATCAAAGTTTATATGAATTTTATTAGTATAAAGATGAAACAACTGTTCAATTAATAATACAGATCAAACCACTAAATTGAAGTGATAAATAGTGTTACATATAAACACAGTCTTTTAAATTACCATTTTGCATATTCTGAATTTCAAAATTACTGATATTGTCAGTAACTACTGACTTGATTTGAAAGCAAATGCCATAATGACTTTTTTAAATTTTATTTTAACTTTAATCAACATATAATAACCGTCAATTTGTAATTCAGACTTTGCTTAATCAAATGTCCAAAGCTCAAGAAATCAGCATTAATTACTGATTTGATTTGAAACAAATAGTCATCAAGAATTTATTTTTATTTTTTAATTTAACTTTAAATTTTATGATGAAAATAATGTTGCTGGAACTCTTATGTAATTGGTTGTCAACAATGTAAAAGTGAGCAGTGGCTATTTTTTCCGGTCAGTGGATACCAACCAGTTTTCGAAACACTGATGTTCGGAAAACACTGTTATATATAAACAAAGTCTTTTAAATTACAATTTTACATATTTTGAATTTCAAAATTACTGATAATGTCAGTAACTACTGACTTGATTTGAAAGCAAATGCCATAATGACTTTTTTAAATTTTATTTTAACTTTAATCAACATATAATAACCGTCAATTTGTAATTCAAAATTTGCTTAATCAAATGTCCAAAGCTCAAGAAATCAGCATTAATTACTGATTTGATTTGAAACAAATAGTCATCAAGAATTTTTTTTTATTTTTTAATTTAACTTTAAATTTTATGATGAAAATAATGTTGGTGGAACTCTTATGTAATTGGTTGTCAACAATGTAAAAGTGAGCAGTGGCTATTTTTTCCGATCAGTGGATACCAACCAGTTTTCGAAAAACTGATGTTCGGAAAACACTGTTATATATAAACAAAGTATTTTAAATTACCATTTTACATATTTTGAATTTCAAAATTACTGATATTGTCAGTAACTACTGACTTGATTTGATAGCAAATGCCATAATGACTTTTTTAAATTTTATTTTAACTTTAATCAACATATAATAACCGTCAATTTGAAATTCAAAATTTGCTTAATCAAATGTCAAAAGATCAAGAAATCAGCATTAAAATAGTGATTTGTTTGAAACAAATTGTCATCAAGAATTTTTTTTTAATCTAACTTTAAATTTTTTGATGAGAATAAAGTTGGTGGATTTTTTTCCGATCAGTAGATACCAACCAGTTTTCAAAACACTGATGTTTGGTCAATCAGTGGTCAACATAGATTGAAGAAACAGTGGTTGTATTTCAGCAGTGGAATATTTTGAACAATCAAATGTTTGAACCAATTTCAATAATACTATACTCAAACAATCAAGATGAGGTGCTTAATATTCATCCAAGTGTATAGGAATTTTATTAGTACAAAGATGAAACAACTGTTCAATTAATAGTAGAGATCAGTGGATACCAACCAGTTTTCGAAACACTGATGTTCGGAAAACACTGTTATATATAAACAAAGTCTTTTAAATTACCATTTTACATATTTTGAATTTCAAAATTACTGATATTGTCAGTAACTACTGACTTGATTTGATAGCAAATGCCATAATGACTTTTTTAAATTTTATTTTAACTTTAATCAACATATAATAACCGTCAATTTGAAATACAAAATTTGCTTAATCAAATGTCAAAAGATCAAGAAATCAGCATTAAAATAGTGATTTGTTTGAAACAAATTGTCATCAAGAAATTTTTTTTAATCTAACTTTAAATTTTTTGATGAGAATAAAGTTGGTGGATTTTTTTCCGATCAGTGGATACCAACCAGTTTTCAAAACACTGATGTTTGGTCAATCAGTGGTCAACATGGAGATTGAAGAAACAGTGGTTGTATTTCAGCAGTGGAATATTTTGAACAATCAAATGTTTGAACCAATTTCAATAATACTATACTTAAACAATCAAGATGAGGTGCTTAATATTCATCCAAGTGTATAGGAATTTTATTAGTACAAAGATGAAACAACTGTTCAATTAATAGTAGAGATCAAAACACTGAAGTGATAGTATAAATTCTGTTACATATAAACACTATTAACATAAACAAAGATAGAATAAACACTGTTAACATAAACAAACATAGAAGATGTTTTGTTGATGAGGAACCACTATTGTTGGAGAGTGTTTCACATTTAGTTGATCGGTGCTTGTCTGGACTTTGGTCTTGATCAGTGGTTCTTCATAATTGAACAGTGGATGATGTTCATCAAACTTTATGTACAACCATCCTTATATCCAACACTTGTTAGGCAGATCAGTGATGTGCCATATTAACTTGTTATAACCACTGTCATTGTAGGAAACTTAGCTGGGCAGTGCCTACTGGTGGAAACTTCAGTTTACCTACAAAAACTGATGAATTTAGAATAAATAACGCAAACTATTGTTAAGTCAAATAGCTGATGGAAAACTTTTTAACCACTGCTAGTAATTAAAACACCGATAGTGATTAACAAAACTACGTTTAATTGCTCAAATTGAGATGACGGGAGATCTGCAAAGGATTACAAATGAATCAATGCACCAATAAACAGTAAATCAAAACGTTAGAAATACAAAAAAAAAAAAAAAAATCACAACAATTTAAGTTACCTTGGTGATGTCCTAAAGTTTTGCACTGGTATCACCTATCAACACACCTGGTATAACCTTTCCCATTTCCATCTCCTCAACAACCGTCCGGCAGAGGTTGCTTCTAATCAACAAACTCTATAATCCAACAAAAAAGGTTTGGAAAGACAAAGTACAAAACATATCAAAATAAATCTGCTCGTAATCACATGATACAACAAACCAAACATACCAGAGTCACCGATTAAGAGGAGGTTGTACAAAAGCGTTCATCGAGTACGATAAGGAGATCTGTTTCTTCTTCTGAGGGTAGAAAATGGTTCATCATGTTCAGTATGACAAAATAGATAAAACGAAATAAAATTTCTAGACAAAAAAGTAGATCTTACATGATTATTCTCTTCTTCAACCACTGGACGGTACATGATTTAGGGTTTCAAACGAAGATGTATCCAATAGAAGTAACCTCTGCCGCACGTTGTTGAGGAGATGAATATGAGAAGAAAAAGAAGAAGGATAAACATGAGAGAGGATAAACATCGATCGGAAATAGAGCAGAGCAGAGAGAGAAAGAAAGCAAGAAGCCCTAAATGAGTAAACGAAGGAGGATATAAATAGAAGAGCGCAGTGGCACTGTTGGGCGGGAAAAAGGGCATTTAGGGGTTCTCTGGTGTTGACACGTGGCCCAAATAACTTTCATTTATTATATATAATAGATTAGTGCATCAATACACGTTTCATTGATTGATGAAAAGCCCAACATCACTATTTTCATGCATTCGATTGGCTGGAGTGGTTTTCACATCTGAAAGTGGGCTTGGGGTCCATGATCACAAATTTAACAGCAAATAACTCGATGGCCTTTTTATTCTATATTTTCTTTTCTCTTTTCAATATATAAGGATAATATAGCAGCTTCTTTTGCCTGACGGTAGTGGCGGATCTAGGATTCCGACCAATGGGTAACGTTTTATAAATAAGCCGTAACGAAATCGAAAAAACGTCAAAATTTTCCAAAATTTACACTAATTTTTCCAAATTTTTTCCGACCAAGGGGTAGCGGGGGTTACCCCTACCAAAGAGGTAGGTCCGCCCCTGCCTGACGGGGTATTTTAGCAGCCCAAACTTCATGCGGCCCAACACCAATAAATTAGATAAACTTAAGTTATAAAACTATATATTGATGTTGGCCTAGCCCATTCTCTCGATCCATATATATATATATATATATATATATATATAGGGTAAGGTTCATGCGAGAATCACCTTTATTGCGAGAACCGCGAGAACCAATGTGAACATAACCTAAAATAGCTAAAAAACCTAACCCCCACCCCCCCCCCCCCAAAAAAAAAAAAAACCTAACCCCCCCCCTCCCCCAAGCTAAATGCTAAAAACTAAAACCCCCAAAAAACCTAACCCCCCCCCCCCCAAAAAAAAACCTAAACCCCCCTCCCCCCAGCTAAAATGCTAAAAACTAAACCCCAAAAAAACCTAAAAAAATCTAAAAAAATAAAAAAAAATCTAATTTTTTTTAAAATAATTTTTAAGTTAAAATCGCTACTTTTAGTAGAAAAAAAAATTAAAAAAAATAATAATAATAAAAAATTTAAATTTTTTTTGCTACTAAAAGTAGCGATTTTTTTATAAATAATATTAAAAAAAAAATTTGTGTGTTTTTTAGCTATTTTTAGGTATTTTTGGTTGTGTTCACATTGGTTCTCGCGGTTCTCGCAATAAAGGGTGGTTCCTAACGGATCTTTGTCCTATACATCTCTCTCTCTCTCTCTCTCTATATATATATATATATATATATATATATATAGGGGAAGGTTCAAATGAAAACCACTAGTTAACGCGAAAACTCGAAAACTAACTAAAAAAAGCTTAAAAAACACACAAAGAATTTTTTTTTTTTTTTTTTTTTTTTGCAAAACCAAATTTCGCAGGTTTTTTTATATAAAAAAAAATTTTCAAAAAAAAAAAAAAAAATTTTTTTTTGTGTAGTGCACATGTGTAATACTACACATGTGTATCTGTACTACACATGTGTATTATTACACATGTGCACTACACAAAAATTTTTTTTTTTTTTTTGAATTTTTTTTTATATATAAAAACCAGCGATTTTTATTAAAAAAATTGAAAAAAAATTTTTTTTTTTTGTGTTTTTTAGGCTTTTTTTAGTTAGTTTTCGAGTTTTCGCGTTAAAAGTGGTTTTCATTTGAACCATCCCCTATATATATATATATATATATATATATATATATTTGGCAGCCCTGTAACTTATAAAATAGAGATAGTGGCATCGGTCCACTCACAGAAAATAGCGGCGAATTTCCTTCGGTTTCTGGCACCCCGCTCTGTCCAACTGCCTGGTTATTTCCATATTACTCGTTTTTCCTCCATTTGCACCAGGACCTGGCCCAACACAAAATAATATAATATAATACTAAAAACTAAAAATAATAAATAAAAACTATACAAAAATTATATAATCTACACGGGACGTATATGTGTATTTTACCACACATCAAATATCCCCACACTTAACTTTTTTTCGTCCCCAAAAAAGAATTATGCAAAACGGAATCATAGATGGAATAATTATTCGGGAACAAAAGCTTAGTTACTTATTAAAATTGAAACTTGTGTTAGCCGCGATTGCAAGTATTCGTGTCCTCATAAACCCAAACCCGGTTCCAAGCCCTTATCATGCAAGTTTAGTTCAAGTGCGGTCAATCTACCTAGGGTCTCACGCTAAGAATCGCAGGTCCACCTAATCCCCCCTCAAGGTTATAGGACAAAAGGAACAACCACTGGGTTATTCCTAACCATTTATACCAAGATCAAGAGAATTTAAAATCAAATCTTTTTTCACTTCTTTTTTTCATTTTTTTTTTCATAACCTTTCATTTTTTTTTTCTTTTATCGAGCGTAGACGTTGCTTTCCCTAACCCAGAGGCATTCCGGCTGTAGAGTCGCTATCCCCAACTCGGATTACTTAGGCTTCGATACTTTTTATTTGCAAGTTTGATTTCACACATCCTAGAGGTATTCCGGTTGTAGAGTCGCTATCCCCAACCTAGATTACATAGGCCTGCGCTACTTTTCTTTAGTTTCTAGCTCATTTATTTTATTATTTTTTTTTATTTTTTAATCTTTATCAACGAGATATGATAAGAAACTCTAACGATCTTAACTTATAACGGCATCCCTTATATTATTATTGGCGGTTTCAATTTCCCCACTTTTCCTAGATGAGAACCCACTAATAGACCGACAATTAGGTATATTTAAGATCAAATGAACCTAGAACATAATCGAGCCTACCCGCACATCCCAAACTAGAAACAAGCTCAATTATATTATCTCATATTATTATTATTATTTGAACCCGAACAAAAACCCGACTTTTCTATCATTTTCCGCTTTTTATTATTTTGCAAACTTCTTATTTTAAAAGACATTTTCTAATTTTTTCAATTATTTTGGATTTTTTCAATTTTTAAATTTTTTTTAATTTTCATATTTTTTTTTCAAGACTCTACTAACTAAACACTAAACGATAGTTTCCCATCCCCACACTTAAACTGTACATTGCCCTCAATGTAGGATGGAAACCGACTCAAAAACTAAAATAAATAAGAAATAAAAAAATATGGGCAAATCGGAAAGGACTTAGCTGGTTAATAACGCGTAAGCTTCAAACTCTCGTCCAATCCAGCTCGATCGTATAGCATTTCGGTCGCGATCGGCTTTGACTCTAACTGGCATGCTTAGTAAATGCCTGATATCTGATAAGCAGCTCCAAAATCACCCGAATGGAGATTGAGTACGGGTGGTACGATTCAAACTTGCATAAACAAAAACAAGCAAAAACCAAAGTAGTACCGACTCTAAACAAAATACGTCTCAATCACTACTAAATTAGACTCATAGTACAAAATAAATGACTCAATATAAAAACTCTACGAACTACCGAAAATACACCAAAAATATAAATTACAAAACTCTACAAAACCTCCCCACACTTGAATTTAATCAGGAGGCTTCTCTTTGATCCGGACCCTATCTAACCTGTTTAATTCCACCCGGTCCTCAAAAATACTTAAAAAATTATTAGTGGAATTATAAAATATTTTAAAAAATTTAAACGGGTCAGACCACCAAAATTTAAACTTACTTGGAAGAAACGGAATGCGCGGCATGTAGCGAGAAGAATTATCATGCGTGAATTGTAATGTCTTCTTCTTCTTGTATAACCCTTCGGTCCTCTTCCGTTTTTGATCTTTTCTTTTTCTTTTCTTTGCCCTTTCCCGTGGTTTTGTTGATTTTTCAGTTTCACTTATTACTAACACCAGGGGCCAGCTGTGGTGTTCTTCTTCTTCCACCACTTTCAAAAAACGATCCCCACACTTAGTTTGTTCGTCTGGTGTAGGGTTGCTCACCTCTGTCGGTTCACCGTCAAGTAGAGCTTCAAAGTATGCTATATCCCCATCAGGATCCAACACTCCTACCTCTTCATAGACTGGTAAACCTTCTAATTCTAACTCTAAAAACTCATCCTTCTCAGACGACTTAATTTCAACCTCTTCAATTTCTTCCTCTGCACCAAACATCAAACCAAGGGAGGCTCCTAAGTCCACTTCCTCCTCCATCACTTCTTCTTTCACTAACGACCTCTGATAAGTAGCCCACTCTTCTTCATCTATTTCATCATCAGAGTCACTCAAGTAATTAATAATTGGAACCTGTGGAACCGGAGGTGGGACTTTGTCGTCCATTTTCGTCTCCGTGACTGAAGTGATCTCTTCAACCGACTCTTCTTCGTACGGCAACTCTTTCCCCAGTTCTGGAAATGTTGGGATTAATTCTCCAGTAGAAAGCATGTAACCGAGGTAGTTACCTTCCGCATCATATGTATAACCGGTCGTCGGCTTCTCTGGCTGCACTTTCTCCTTTTATACCTCTTCTTCTACTTCCTATAGGTCTTTTCCCTTCCATCTCTTATATGCAGCCAGTTGCGCATCTATCTCTTCATTACTACACGAGAAATCAATTATGAACTGACCCGTATTCTCTTCTCGGTCTTCCTACTGAATCGGAGGTGGGACTGAGACATCCATTGTAGTCTCCGGTTCTACATTTGCTTTTAGGGCGTTCAGTGTTTTCCATATTTTTGCTGATTCAACTTCAAAAACTTCTTGCTGTCGAAGCATTTCCTCAAAATGTAGGCTTCTTTCTGCTCGATGTGACTGCTGGTATGGGTCATCATATTGATATGTGGAATATCCCATATCTCTAGCCATTAACTAAGCACACATATCCTCAATTCTACTTAGACTACCCCCTGAACCTCTATCGCTAGTCTGACCCTGGTTATGTTGTGGCTGCTGATACAGATCATCGTAATATGGCCGATCATCATAAAAATGAAAAGAATACCCCTGTGAAAAATATGGTTGCGGCTGCCCAAAAGGGTTAGCATAACATTGTGCAGAGGACCCCTCATATTGTGGGCAATTAACAGCAAAATGAGGTCCTCCACAAATTTCACACATATTTACAAGAATCAAGAAAAATAAAAGACACAGACAATTAGACTCCTACGACTCAATATACAAAAGCAAGTAGCACGTATGATGTCAATTAAGTCCAAATAAAGTAATCAACGCGATTGCCAAAGAGTCCCCGGCAACGACGCCAAAAACTTGATGTGCTAAAAGTGGTCTAATTAAATTAACTAAATTAAACCCTAAACTAGACTCTCTAAGTTTTAAATTTATAAAAAAAAAGACTCTCTAAACCTAGACCACACAACCAGCAAGTGTACCGGTCAATGTAGTATAGCCTAAGCAAGTCCGAGTATCGAACCCACGAGACTCTCTAATTACGCTAATTAGACTCTATCTAGACTTAGACTGACACGAACTCTAACTGTTTTTATGTTTGAGGGGGGTTTTCTAAAAATCCTAATAATTGAAATTAAAATAAAAATTAAACTAATTAACTAGACTAACTAGACGTGAAATTGGATGAAGACTTAACTCAGTGACGATGAAGGCTACCTACGCTAGACTCATGTTCAACTAGGAATGGATTTCTATTCGAAATTAACGTGGTATGGAACCGGGATATTTAAATACTAAACCCTAAGAAATCCCTACTAAGACCTCCCGACGACCCTTCTCAGGAAGAAACTTGTGAGACTCTACAAGGCTGTTACGACTACCGGTTATTAGATTTCCTTACAGCCCTCTAACTTCTTGAAAGTGCCCTAATATGACAATCTACCTTACAGCGCGAAAGTGTAAGGCAACTATGGATTTTAACTTGGTTTAATAGACATGAGTATGATTAGGGAACTAAGACCGATTTCTTACAAAACCTAATCCTAGCTATATACCAAACCGAGACCTATTAATAACCTCGAGCCTTACAGCGACAAGATTAGTAGAATATAAAGTTTCAATAATCTCTTAATTACCGTTTCTAAGGTTATCGGCCAATTTACCCAAAAATTACCCAAACGCGCAAAGATTAGATAATTAACACGAACCTATTCTATGAAAGACATTCATCAAGATTCATGTGAAACGAGCAATTAATTGGAAATCAAAACAAGATACGCATGCACACCAAATCAAAGGTTCCAAAGTTCTTTACTTTTTAAGAAAAAACCCATACACACGATAATAAACGAATAAAAATTCAAACTTTATTAAATATTCATCTTAACCTAGGTAGCATAAAGGTGTTTAGCCAATAATCATAATCTTGAAAACAAGCAAACCAGGTTTAGAACAAGAATTAATCGACAACGAACAAAGAAAAATAGAAAATTAAGAAATCGAGTAGAAAAACCCGTTTATTTCTTGCTCTCCAAGCTTCCCGCTCGATCCCGTAGATTCCGTAGCCTTGATTTCTTGCAAAAAGAAGCTTAACAATTCGTCCCCGATGTAATATTCTTCACGTTCAGCTGGTTCTTGTACGTGTACGTGCGTCTCCAGCCGGCTTCAACCTAATCTATTATTTTTTTTCCCATTACATGCGTATATGTATGTATTTATAATTATTAAACAGGCCCATAATCATTATTCATTTAATCCACTGGGCTTAGACCCTATGGAAACCCATGAAATTCCCTCCAAGAAGTGCACTCAGAATGTTTCCGTAGAATAATTAAAAATCATGTGCGGCTGATGTGTTGTTCGATGTCCACGTGCCTCTCTTCTTTCACGTCAATATCTATGTATCTATTTCTTTGCGTCCATATGTCTCTTTATATATCATTAGTGCATCAATACACGTTTCATTGATTGATGAAAAGCCCAACATCACTATTTTCATGCATTCGATTGGCTGGAGTTGTTTTCACATCTGAAAGTGGGCTTGGGGTCCATGATCACAAATTTAACAGCAAATAACTCGATGGCCTTTTTATTCTATATTTTCTTTTCTCTTTTCAATATATAAGGATAATATAGCAGCTTCTTTTGCCTGACGGGGTATTTTAGCAGACCAAACTTCATGCGGCCCAACACCAATAAATTAGATAAACTCAAGTTATAAAACTATATATTGATGTTGGCCTAGCCCATTCTCTCGATCCATATATATATATACATATAGGGTAAGGTTCATGCGAGAACCACCTTTATTGCGAGAACCGCGAGAACCAATGTGAACACAACCTAAAATAGCTAAAAAAACCTAAAAAAACCCAACCCCCCCCCCCCCCCCCAGCTAAAAAGCTAAAAACTAAACCCCCAAAAAACCTAAAAAAATAAAAAAAAATATAAATTTTTTTTTTTTTACTATTTTTTAAGTTAAAATCGCTACTTTTAGAAACAAAAAAAAAAAAAAAAAAAAATTTTAAATTTTTTTTTTTTTGGCTACTAAAAGTAGCGATTTTTTTATAAAAAAAAAAAAAAAAAAAAATTTTGTGTGTTTTTTAGCTTTTTTTAGGTATTTTTGGTTGTGTTCACATTGGTTCTCGCGGTTCTCGCAAGAAGGGGTGGTTCCTAACGGATCTTTGTCCTATATATATATATATATATATATATATATATATATATATATTTTGTGGCAGCCCTGTAACTTATAAAATAGAAATAGTGGCATCGGTCCACTCACAGAAAATAGCGGCGAATTTCCTTCGGTTTCTGGCACCCCGCTCTACCCAACTGCCTGGTTATTTCCATATTACTCGTTTTTCCTCCATTTCCACCAGGACCTGACCCAACACAAAATAATATAATATAATACTAAAAACTAAAAATAATAAATAAAAACAATACAAAAATTATACAATCTATACGGGACAAATATGTGTATTTTACCACACATCAGTGCTCATGCAGCGGGACAAGGTTATCGCCTATGCCTCTCGTCAACTTAAAATACATGAGAAAAACTATACTACTCACGATCTGGAGCTTAGCGTGGTTGTTTTTGGGTTAAAGATTTGGCGACACTACCTTTATGGAACTAAGTGTGTGGTCTTCACCGACCATAGGAGCCTTCAACATATTTTTGACCAAAAAGAGTTGAACATGCGACAGAGGCGTTGGGTGGAATTGCTTAACGACTACGATTGCGAAATTCGATACTATCCGGGCAAGGCGAACGTAGTGGCCGACGCTCTTAGTCGAAAAACTCATGTGAATGCTATTCGTATATCCAGTGACCTCCATGCTTGTATTCGAGAACCGCAGTATGCGTCAGCTAATGAGGGAAGTATCTTTGATGAAGTCCACGGGGCTAGAGTCGAGCAGCTCGAAACTAAGCCCGATGGACTTCAGTATTACCTAAATCGCATCTGGGTTCCAGATCACGATAACCTGCGTGAGCTCATTATGAACGAGGCTCACAAGTCCCATTACTCTATTCACCCTGGCGCTAATAAGATGTACCATGATTTGCGTACGACTTACTGGTGGCCTGGTATGAAGAGGGACATCGCTGTGTATGTCTCTAAATGCCTTACCTGTTTGAAGGTGAAGGCTGAACATCAGCTTCCCTCTGGACTTTTAGAGCAACCTAACATCCGCATTTGGAAGTGGGATAGTCTTGCTATGGACTTTATTATTAAGTTTCCCCGTACACCTGCCGGTCATGACAGTATTTGGGTGATCATTGACCGCTTGACTAAATCAGCCCACTTTCTTCCTATTCGCGAAGACTATAAAGTGGAAAAGCTTGCTAGAATCTATACTGATGAGATCATAAGTCGTCATGGCGTACCGTTAGACATAATTTCCGACCGTGATGGTCGCTTTACTTCACGTCTTTGGCAAACATTTCAGTCCGCCATAGGTTCGCACTTGAATTTTAGCACGACCTTTCATCCTCAGACGGATGGGCAGACCGAGCGCACTATTCAAACCCTAGAGGACATGCTCCGTTCTTGTGTCATCGACTTTGGTGGTAACTAGGATGTACATTTACCATTGATAGAATTCTCGTACAACAATAGCTATCATTACAGTATTCAGATGGCCCCTTTCGAGGCTTTGTATGGACGAAAATGCCGATCTCCTCTCAGCTGGCATGAGGTTGGGGAAAAGCAGTTCACTGGTCCTGAGATTATTCAAGAGACAACGGATAAGATTCTTCAGATCCGTGATAACTTGATCAAGGCTAGAAGCAGACAAAAGAGCCATGCTGATAGAAGGCGCAAGCCTCTGGAATTTGCTGTTGGAGATCGAGTTCTTCTCAAGGTATCTCCCTGGAAGGGATTAGTTCGTTTTGGTAAAAAGGGGAAGCTCGCTCCTCGCTATGTGGGTCCTTTCGTAATACTTGAAAGAATTGGCAAGGTGGCGTACAAACTCGATTTGCCTCAGGAACTAAACAACGTGCATCCAGTGTTCCACGTATCTAACCTACGGAAATGTCTAGCCGATGAGGAACTGCAAGTTCCTCTGGAAGACTTGCAAATAAACGAAGCTGTTCAATTTGTGGAGAAACCGGTCAAAATCATGGATCAAGCTGTCAAGCGTCTGAGGCGCATCAAAATTCCCATTGTCAAGGTTCGATGGGAAGGAAAGCGTGGTGCTGAATTCACTTGGGAGTTGAAAAGTGATATGAAGGCCAAGTACCCGCATCTCTTTGAACAGTCTTCTTCTAAGATTTTGGGGACGAAATCTCCTAAAGGAGGGGAGACTGTAACGCCCAGCGTTCCTAAACTTTAGGATTTTGCCAAGATTAGTCCCTGAAGTTTAACTATTTGGTTATTTTAGCCCTAATCTATGTTGGATTGTCTATTTTCTTGGAATGCCTAAGTCTACGTTGGAAATGCCTAATTCTATATGATTTGAATGTCTAAATCTATGCTTGAATGTCTATCTGAAATGCCTAATGTTGGAATGCCTAAATGTGGGGAATGTTTACATGCAGGATTGCCTAATTCTATATGATTGGAATGCCTAAATATCTATATACTTGGAATGTCTAAATCATTATGCCTGGAATGCCTATATACTTGGAATGTCTAATTCTATGTGCTTGGAATGTCTAATTCTAGATACTTTGGTGCTTGATTCTTTAGACTCGTGAGACTTGATTCTTGGTTGAACGAGAGACTAGAGTTCTGTCAATGGCGGAAACTATGAAAACTTGTGAGACTTTTGTGTTAATGCTATAATCTAATTATTCTATTGCTCAAATAATACGCAACGCCTAATCTAACTCGCAAAACGAATCAGAAACAGGAACACGGAAAGGCGGGATTGGCTAGAGTGGCAATCCAATCGGATTACCATCCGACCGGATTATCACCCGACCGGATTACCACCCGGCCGGATGACCCCCCGATCGGATGACCATCCGATCGGACTGCCACCCTACCCGTGTGCACCTTATCCTCTTTACTCACTCTCACACTATAAATAGACCTGTCACATCACCATTTTCAGTGATGTGACAGCTCTGCTCGACCAGACACGCTTTCTCCTCATTTCTTCCTTTCCTCATCGATTTCGGTACGTTTCAAGCTAGATCCTTGTACCTTCTTGATCTACACATCATTCTCTACGTGATTCTCACTTGAAATCACACTTTTCACCGTGAAATCTCTCGGATTTGAGTTCTTGAGGGTGATGTCATCATGGGGGTTGTACAAACTGCTATGTGATGTCATTTTGAGCAAGATCTAGCTCAGATCTAAGATATTTCATGCGTTTTCACACTAAATACAAGCTAAATCTAAACCTTTTCATATAAAACTTGGGTATCTTCATCTTTTTCTCAAACTTTTACCTTGAATCGGTGGAAACTGAGTCTAAACGGATTGTAGACTTGGTAAATAGTCTAGAGTCGGCTTAGATCTGAGTTAATACCAGTGAAGACGAGCATGGAACGGATTCTGACATTTACTCGTTACGAACAGACGGCTGATCGGACAAGGGTGATTCCCACCCGATCAGAGCGGAGGTGTGCTAATGAGTTTACTGTTGTCACAGTACGTGCCGTACCGTCACCGCTAAACTTGAAACCAAGAAATTTTACAAAATAGTAAACAAGAACAAGGGTCGCCCGATAGAGCGGCAATCCGATCGGGCAGCCGTCCGATTGGACAGCCACCCTATCAGGTGACACTTGCCTTGAAATATTTCAACACCTTATAACTTTCCAAAATTTGAAGCCTTGATCGAATGGCAACCCGATCGGACAGCCGCCGGATCGAACGGCCATCCGATTGAGATGACCCAGGGTACAAATCATTCGGATCGAGTGGCAACCCGATCGAACAGTCGTCCGATCAGGCAGTCACCCTATTTTCCAAATTGCAAGTCAAATGGCAACCCGATCGGATGGCCATCCGATCGGGCAGTCATCTGTCCTCTCACGCATATATGTCACCCGACCGACTGGCAGTCCGATCGGATTGTCCTCCGATCGGGACAGGTTCCAACTCTTTATTCAATCTCGACTCTTATTCTATTGTAATCTAATCAGGCTAATTCTAAAAAGAGCTCCCTTTGATCCAATAACAGTTGCGACTGTTAAGCAATCACTATGAGTATACTCGATCCCCTTTTACTTTAAACTTTTGGGGTGTAACATGTATTCAATTAAACTATATACTTTTGGCAATCTAAACTTGTCACACCCCGATATTTCCACGTATTACCGGTGGGCCCGGTGGGGAGTATCGTGACGTAGTTGATATCATCATAGTAAAAAATCACAGTTCAATGCACAGCGGAAGTCTAAAGTAAATATATTACAAACCGATTCAAAAGTAACATCGATATTACAAACGGATTGTAAGATGGATCCACAGGCGGATCTTAAAACAGGAAGATTAACACTGTTCAACAGACTTTAGGCATCTAGAACTTGCAAGATTCCCTATTAATGCCCTGAGCTCCCAGCCAATTACGTACAATACCTGTCACTTAACCTTTTTGGAAAATACGTCAGTTTACACTGGTAAATACAATTAACTGACTCTTTTGAAAACATTTATGAAAATTGATTTTAAATGCACAAGGCACAAATATTCTTTTATAACTTGGGACAATTATATAAAAATAATCTTGTATACAGATTTATATGTTCGTTATACATTCAGGGCCCGATGTTAGAAACCGAGTCAAGATTAACAGACACACCAAAAGTATAGGCCCACAAGAGAGTGAGATACTGTTTCCCTTAAGCAACTGTCAGGTGTATGCCTACACCCCGTGCTTAAGACGTGGCCATTTTCTTAATAATGATGCCAAGGATATCCTGGACATGGTCATTAACCCCCAAAGGCTTTTATTTCAAACAATACATATTAAAATGGGTTACCTCAATAATTTAATCACAATCCGATTAAACATTCAATACCCGACCAAGCGGTATTATTATAATACCGTATCGCAAGCCCGTATAAGGGAAAATAAATTAAGAGTATTTACCTGAGCAAAAATGTAATTTTATTCTCAGCCGTATATTCAAATCAGCGAGCACAAGTACCTCTACTGGGGCTCTTAATCTGGAATGAAGGTTTTTATTAACCCATTAGATTCCTAACGGGTCTTATTTAAGTTGTACCTTAGACCGGTTAGTTTTAAGGAAAGGTTTACGGTTCGAAACGCTAGATCAAGCGAAGACCGGATTAGAATGTGATTTAGACCCGACAAGTTTGAAGACTTGTATAATATGGGTAAACTAAACACATTCTGGATTTTGAGGTAAAAATGATAAGGTTTGACCCGTTTCGGTTAATTTATGCAAACTAGTTACATAAACTGTACCGAACGCGAATAATGCATCACGGGTAACCAAAAGAGTCATATACAGGTTTCACAAGTTAATATGCCTTAAATATGTTGTGATATTAGTAGGATACCTCCCATTATGCCCAAAACGAGTTTAAAACCAATTTAAGCCCCGTAGGGGTATTTTGGTCATTTTAAAGATTATAAAAGAGGTTAAATATTAATCTGAGGTTCTGGTCTAAAATAATCAGTAAAAATATTTATTTTATCAAGTTATATTAGTAAGATATCATATATATGTGAAATTTATCATTTATGACCAAACTATGCACCGTAGGGGCATTTTGGTCATTTCTCATAAGCTTTACGGGTCAAATTTGGAAATCTGAGTTCAAAACTTTTATTTACTATTAAAGTATAAAAATTTAGTCATAACATCAGTAGGTATTAAGTTTTACATGCCAAAATAAGTTTTAACTCATACTATGCGTTTAAAACGCGTAAAAGTCGGTTTTAAGCGATTTTCGGGTTATAATAGGAAATCTGAGTTTTTAATCAGTTTATAAAGTTCGAAATATTTTATTTATCATATAAAATCAGTAGCAAAAAGTTTGATGTCAAAATATTATGTAAAACTCATTTTATAGGCCAAAAGGGCAAAACCGACAATTACCGAATCAAGGCATGAACCCTATGCCATGATCAGTTTAAAAATAAATAAAAATCTTCAAAAATTCCAAAATATTATATTATATCAGTGGGTAAAAGGTTAGGTGTCAAAAATTGGGTTTAGATAGGCTTTATGCTAATTACGTCGTTTAATTAATAAAAAGCTTTCTAATTACGATATTGAGCATAACTCCTAATTTAGACCTCAAACTGATGTCAAATTTTTAGGACATGTTTATAATATAGTAATAAAGGTTTTTGTCCACTCACATTTTCAAAAATCTTGTTTTAGGGTCAAAAGGGCATAATGGTCAACTTTTAAGCATTTAACGGAAACATGCAATGAACTAGGATTACTATGGAACCAAGTTGTATAACCTCAGAGGGTTATACTAACCTATAATATGGTCCTAAAGGAATCCTAAGGCATAACTAAACTAAGCTAAATCGGGTCAGAACTGAAAGTCAAAGCAAAAGTCAACTTTTGCGACTTTCGGTTCCGAACCGAGCCTAAACTCAGAATTGTCGGGTTGAACATGCTTTGACATGTTCAACTAATATTTACCAAGTTATTAAAGTGATAAAACTGATTTTATTGCCTTTACATCATTAGTTATGAATTTTATTTAAAAACCGATTATTTTGACCCGACAATTAATTAAGCAAACGTGGTAATTAGGAGGTGCCCTTTTGAGGGTTTAACACCTACCTAATTACGGTCACGTAGCCATGTTCATTGCGAACAATGGCTCAACCGTTTAAAAGTCAAAGCGTTTATCGAAAACGCTTGACCTTTTGGTTATAAACGCTAAAAATTGAACTAAGCACGAAAGGACACTTACAAAGGGTCCAAGCAAGGATGGAATTGATCTAGGATGTTCAGGTATGAAGTACAAAAGCTCCAACTTAGAACAATTCAGATCAAGGTGTGAAATGAGAGCAAGATCAAGTGGGTTTATATAGGATTTCAAGAACCGTTAGGATCGTTTCTCGTAACCCGAGCTTTGATCAAGGCCCTACATGTGTTACCCACTGTTTTGGAAATCTATGGGTGCCCAAAATGGCCCATAGATTGATTAAAAACCATCCACAATACCAGAAACCAGCTGTTGATCAAGAAAACAAGTTTTTTGCAGGTCTGAAGGCTTACACGGCCCACCTAGACTCATAGGGAGTCTTACGCGGCCCGCCTAGTACCCAGATCAGCAACAGAAACTTTTAAAATTTGCAGAAATGGTCCCTGTGAGCATATAAGGTCATGTTTAGCATGTTTAAGGCCCGTTAAGCCATATTTAAGGCTCTACAATGATTCCTAAGCATAGGGAACATAAAACATGCTCAAAAACATGTCGGATGTCGGTTCGTTTGGTCGTACGGTCGCGTTGTTCGGCTAATTACGACGAAACACGAACGGACGCGAAAAACGATCCAAATTACGCGACGAATGGAATTTTATCATGCCGATTACTAAAATAAAATAATTTAATGATTACATAAATTTTTGGATGTCCAGATATATTCAGAATGTAAGATATGCGCGAAAATGCAAACTTGTGCACTTTTTGACACTTTTAGTCCCTGGTGGACTTGAAAGTTTATTTTTGCGCACCAAACACCTCTAAGCCTAGAAATAAGCTATACAAAGGATATTTAGAGCATGTTTAACTTATGATCATATTCCGGAAGGTTCGATACCTTACGAATCGACAGACTTTTGCAGTTTGACGCAAATAGTCCTTTAATCGCACAAAGTAGCGCGAAATGTCGTTTAATGATATCCAAGCCTTCCATGGCCCATAATGGGTATTCCCAAGCATGATTTTAAATATTACTACGCTCTCGTTCGCTTAAACGGTCACCGAAAGGCGTAGATTCAAAAGTTGACGCTTTTGGTCCCTCTAATGCGCAAACTTGCGCATATCATCATTTAATAGCATCGAAGCCTTATTTAATCCATATTAGGCATTCATGGAAGTATTATTAACCATAAAAATGCTTCGGGTTCGTTAAAAGGTCATTCAGAGGTATAATTAAACATATTGACGCTTTTAACCCCTTAAACTTGCAAAGTTGCGCGTAACGTCACTTAAAGGCATAAAAACCTTAGACGGCCAATACTTGGCATTCCCTAGAGTATAATCAAATATCATGAAGCTCCCGGTTTGTTAAAAGGTCACTCAGATGTAAGAATTATCATGTTGACACCTTTAACCCTTCATTGCGCAAACTTTTAATTAATTACATAAACGGCTACTCTCGAGCAACAAATGGCTCATATGTGAATAGAAACACCGTGTAACGTTATTCAAAAGCTTATACTAAGCACGTTGACACTTTTAGTCCTTTCGCATTTCAAGTTTTTGATTTTTCAAAAAATTGGTCCCTTAAATTCAACGTTTGACTTAATTAGGGTTTATTACACGTGTCAATACATCATTGGACGTGATTTTACGAGGTGTTACATCCTCACCCCCTTAAAAGAAATCTCGACCTCGAGATTTGCTAAAGTAATGGAAGTACTTTCTGACATATCATGGACTTAACCTCCATAGCATATTTGGGCCTCTAAGGGCATCTCAGTTGACCTATACGATAGGTACACATTCTCTTTCGGAGCTTCTTAACCTGTCGATCCTTAATCTATACAGGTTTCTTATCAAACCAAAAATTTTCATTAGTCTGCATATCATTATGTGATAATGCATCTCGACTTATTGGCGAAACATCTCCTTAAATCACTAGCGTGGGACACATTGATTTCTATCAAGCTCCTCAAGTAAGTTTTAGCTTATAGGTTACCAATCTTGGTATATATTTGATTTCCTCGAATGATTCTATATATCAGAACTTAACTAGCCCGATAAGTTTAAAAATTTAGCACACCCTTCTTAGGGTGATACCTTCATTTGAACCTTATTCCTTATTAAGGACTTAAGAAGGTTGCGACTTTCATTAACCCTTGATTTTCCGCCGATTGTTGGCAACTTTCAGACGATTACAATTTGTATGATCTTATTCGTTGTTTCCAAGGCAACTTTCAGATTTTGATAATTGGACCTACCAAAGTCCCGTCCACCAAACGGACGTTTTGACAATTCATCTGTACAAGGTCTCCAAAGGAGCAGCCTTGATACTTATATTTTGACTATTATAGAAAAGCTTATTTAAGGTGAGGTGGTTATTCCAACTACTGCTTAAAACCAATCTTAAGGAATAGCTAATCCTTATAGTTAGTCGATCAAATTGACGATCCTGGGCAGTTGATGGTGATTCTTAATTGTTGCTTAAGTAGGGTTGCGATAATTAATGCATAAGCATAATGAACCGTCTTTCTTAACTAATAATATTGAAATTCTTAGAATTACTAATTAGGCTTTAAGAACCTTTATCTTAAAATTCATCTAATTAGGGTTTCTATTATTCCCGAGTTGGAGGTACTAATCGTCACGGAGATTTCATGATACTGCAGCCCTAAGCGGGATGTTAATCTCGACTTTACTTTTCTTATGAGGTAAACATGGTAATCTGTGGAGAAGATAACCAAGACGCAAGGAGATTATAGAGATTTTCCATATCTCTGGCTCTGGTTCATTTATCACTGCCTGTGTCCGATAAGTGACACATTTGCTTTACCAATCCAAGGATACCTTAACCAGAGACACTTACTTGGATAATTCCATTTTGGATATCTTCTTTGAATACTATTAGCTGACTTTAGTACCATATGATCATTGGAATATCCTTGTGGTTCCATGCATTAAACCTCCATACTGATCAGGCATAGAAGCAATCTATGGAACATACTAGGATACGCCAATCCTCATATGGCTCTTTTATCAAGCATAGTCTAGCATTTGCAGTTGATAGAATCAACGAGATATCAAACTAACATATTTTGGCGTACTTCATCTGGAGAGAGGGTATTCTAGAATTTTATGACTGGAGATTTCTGACAGGAATAGAAGAAATGGTTCCTATGATTTTCGTCTGTAAGTTTTACCTTACGCTTAATATTTGAGGTTCTTACGGAAGATTTTAAAAGTTTGTTACACTTACCATCCATGAAGGATTTACTGGTATTCTATTCAAAATAGAACTCTTTAGTATTTATTCTGCTTCATATTTCGTGCTTAGGGTTCTAACAGGCAGATTTAATAACTTACAAAATTCATTATCCACGAATGACTTATCTGCACCCGAATCAAATAATACCCTTGCATATACATCATTGATAAGAGACGTACCGTTTATAACATTGTCATCTTGTACGGCCTCTTTTGCACCCATCTGAAAGACCCTAGCTTTGGTCTTCTTAACTTCTCCAAGCTTCTTTGCATATTTTGGGCAATTTGACTTGATATGCCCCTTCTCGTTACAGTTGTAACAAGTCGCATCTCTTATCTTCTCGCATTCTAATGTTTTATGCTCCATAGATTTGCAGATCCCGCAAGCCCTAGGCTGCGATTGGGATTTTGGTTCGTACCTGCACTTCCCTAGATGGCGCTTCTTGCAGGTCTTACATATAGGTTTCTTGTTGGATTTTTGTTTGTTCTCCTTAAGCTCAAGTCCACCCTTTTTCTTGGAAGTATGGGAGTTATCCTTCTCCTTTTTCCTTTTTAGTTTATTCTTTGCATCCGAGGCATGAGCAAGATCCTTCTCGTGTGTAAGGAAATGTGGTTTTAAATGGGATTTGGAGCAAGTAGCATTGGGTTCCTTAAACTTTTTCACGACCTTCTTCACAGCTTTTCCAACAGCTGCGTCAATCATAGCTTGGAGAACATCTTTGTCAATCTTGAGGTTCACAATCGTAGCATCATTAGCATGTGTCGCAGTATCCATAACACGATCGAAGACTGTCTTATTCGAGTTTGTCATACTCAATATTTGGTTCCTAACACCAAATGAAACAATTACTTAGTTGCAATGCAACAACCGTTATTCATCATCCTGATGACCTAACATATACTAGCCATGGTATCATTAAACCATACAGGCTAATACAGTACGAACATTCTTAATGAATGTTATTGAAGAATATATATATATATATATATATATATATATATATATATCAATTATACTTAGCCTAGGCCATAAAAGACCATTAATGGCATTCAAGGTTTGGACTTAGTCCATTACCTTTTTGACAGGGGATCAAAATGTCACATCTGTCTTGATTATTGATGATTTTGGATAGCTTGAAAGCTTGCCATAATGACATTGGAAAGAGTGATTCCTAACCGATATAAAGCATCCATCTAAATTTGTTGAAGCAGTTTCTAAAGTATCATCGGCCAATTCTACCTCGCGTTATATGTCTAAGGCCCTATCAGGCGGATACAACAGTTTTCAACATCTATTGTCCACAATAGACTTTTCTGCGTTATAATCAAACAATTTCTCGTGTAAACATCATTGATAAGGAAAGGTACCTGTTATAATGTTATCATTCTGCAGTGCTTCATGAGTGTTCATCTGGAAGACTCACGCGTTTGCTTTCTTGCCCTCTTCAGGCTTCCTTTGATTCTTAGGGCAGTTAGTCTTGATATGCCCTTTCTCGTTGCATCCATAACAGGTTGCATCTTTCAACTTCTTGCAATCCAAGGTTTTATGTTCCTTAGACTTGCAGATCCCACAAGGTAGAGGCTGAGATTCAAATCTGCAATTCTCGAGGTGGTATTTCCTACAGGTTTTGCACCTGGTCTTTTCACCCATCTGTTGGTTGTCCTTCTTAAACCCAGAACTCTTCTTACTATCGGAGTTCTCCTTTTTCTTATCAGCATTGCGTGAGTTCTCACCCTCACGTTTCCTTTTCCTTTCTTCAGAATCCTTGAGCGATCTCTGCCTAACCGCATCAAGGGTAAAAGATAACGACAGATCAGCCGCTGACCTAAAGGTAGTAGGTCTTGATGCCTTCACACTGGCTTTAATCTCTGGAGCTAAACCTCCAATAAAACAAGCTATGCGTTTTGGTTCCGGTGTAACCAGATAAGGAACCAAACGAGACATAGTGTTGAAGCTCGTGAGATACGCCTGACAGTCTAAGTTCTTCATGACCAAGGTCAAGAAGTCAGTCTCAATTTTCTCAACTTCATGTTGAGGATAATAGTTTTCTTTGATAAGAGCAACAAACTAATCCCAAGTCAAGTTGTATAACGGGATCTTCCCTGTAGCTTGGATTAGGGACCTCCACCAAGCTAACGCCTCACCCTTAAACGATTGTGACACAAATTTCACAATGTCCTGTTCTGCATAACCACTAATATCAACCACTGCATCCATCTCGTCGAGCCACGTCATGCAATCGATCGCTCCCTTTTCTCCTGTGAAGTCTCTAGGCTTGCAGGAGACAAAATATTTATACGAACAGGTTTTAACACGTGGCTCTTGATGAAGCACAACCTGTCTAGACGGAACACTCCTCTGATTCGATGAGTGTTGAGAATCGTCCTTATGAGATACATGCGTTTGGGAAGGTGGTTTTGCATGAGGCACAGGCTGAGTTCTGGTGCGAGTTCCACTTGATTCATTATACTGTCTGTCAAGGGCTCGAGTAACGGCATTATCTATTAATGCCTGCAGTTCTGCACTAGCTATATTAACTCTGGTAGCATCATTATTCTCCCTCGGGTGGCTGTTAACCTCATCAGATCCAGCCATGTAGCTTGATTGCTACACAAATTTTGCCAAAGATTTATTCGGGAGTTTATTATGGAATCATTATTTAGACGATTCATTAACCATGGTAATATAAACCATATTGGTTAATTTGTTAATTATATTTAATTAGTATTTTCATTATAATTTATCCTAGTTATAAAACATTAAGGATATTATCAGTGGCACAAAAGGCCTAGTCACTAGGACATTTTTAATTCATAAGCCATGATTTCAGAGAATCAAGGCATTTAAGGCTTGAACATAGTTCATTACCTTCTCTTGACAGAGAGTCGTAGACTACTACTGTCTTCTTGTCTCAGAGGACAATAAACATGGCCCGTAGGCACTTTATCACAAATGGATGTTTAAATATATAATCATCTTAATTGATGATTTGAACCCATGATTCTAGATCATTAGGCTAAGTAAGGGATTGGAAATTCCCAATATAAAGATGACAAGTGTGATTTTTTTCGCATCACCGTTGTCAGGAGTGTTAACATGTTTTTTTTTTCAGAGGTTAACAAGGATTTGAATCTTTTTAAACAGGTTTTACCATCATAGCTAGGTCTTTGATGACATATAAGCTAGGTTTTACCTTTTAAGATTCTTTTTAATATATACAGGCAGATCAATTTCAAAAGGAAGGAATGATATTTTGATTTATTTCATATATTATACTCATATATAATGATAAAATGAAATTTAAATAAAACACTCCAACGAATTTTAAAAGGAGTACATAATTGCCCTAAACGGGACTTGAAGGAAATAATATTGTCCACGAAGGGACTAGAAGATGAATATGTCCTTATAAGGACTAATAAAGAAACGAAATTCCGCAAAAGGAGTTCCTTCTTCTTCACTTTACTTCTAGATGTTTTCTCCTTGGTTGCACGTTTACCCTAGCCGTGGTACGAAGCTCGGCATTTCTAGGCTTCGGATGTGGAGAATTTCCATTACGGCTTCTTTGCTTGGCGGCATATTCAAAATACATAAAATCGAGAACAATATTTTACTGAATAGGGATGAGAGTATTCCTATGTTAAGTCTAGACTCAGAAGGTCTAAGGAATGTGCTACTGTATCATTGAGATTAAACACAAAAGACTAGTGTTTAATTCACTCAATGTTGGCTCTGATACCAACCTGTCACACCCCGATATTTCCACGTATTACCGGTGGGCCCGGTGGGGAGTATCGTGACGTAGTTGATATCATCATAGTCAAAAATCACAGTTCAATGCACAGCGGAAGTCTAAAGTAAATATATTACAAACCGATTCAAAAGTAACATCGATATTACAAACAGATTGTAAGATGGATCCACAGGCGGATCTTAAAACAGAAAGATAAACACTGTTCAACAGACTTTAGGCATCTAGAACTTGCAAGATTCCCTATTAACGCCCTGAGCTCCCAGCCAATTACGTACAGTACCTGTCACTTAACCTTTTTGGAAAATACGTCAGTTTACACTGGTAAATACAATTAACTGACTCTTTTGAAAACATTTATGAAAATTGATTTTAAATGCACAAGGCACAAATATTCTTTTATAACTTGGGACAATTATATAAAAATAATCTTGTATACAGATTTATATGTTCGTTATACATTCAGGGCCCGATGTTAGAAACCGAGTCAAGATTAACAGACACACCACAAGTATAGGCCCACAAGAGAGTGAGATACTGTTTCCCTTAAGCAACTGTTTCCCTTAATAAAAAGCTTTCTAATTACGATATTGAGCATAACTCCTAATTTAGACCTCAAACTGATGTCAAATTTTTAGGACATGTTTATTATACAGTAATAAAGGTTTTTGTCCACTCACATTTTCAAAAATATTGTTTTAAGGTCAAAAGGGCATAATGGTCAACTTTTAAGCATTTAACGGAAACATGCAATGAACTAGGATTACTATGGAACCAAGTTGTATAACCTCAGAGGGTTATACTAACCTATAATATGGCCCTAAAGGAATCCTAAGGCATAACTAAACTAAGCTAAATCGGGTCAGAACTGAAAGTCAAAGTCAAAGGAAAGGTCAACTTTTACGACTTTCGGTTCCGAACCGAGCCTAAACTCAGAATTGTCAGGTTGAACATGCTTTGACATGTTCAACTAATATTTACCAAGTTATTAAAGTGATAAAACTGATTTTATTTCCTTTACATCATTAGTTATGAATTTTATTTAAAAACCGATTATTTTGACCCGACAATTAATTAAGCAAACGTGGTAATTAGGAGGTGCCCTTTTGAGGGTTTAACACCTACCTAATTACGGTCACGTAGCCATGTTCGTTGCGAACAATGGCTCAACCGTTTAAAAGTCAAAGCGTTTATCGAAAACGCTTGACCTTTTGGTTATAAACGCTAAAAATTGAACTAAGCACGAAAGGACACTTACAAAGGGTCCAAGCAAGGATGGAATTGATCTAGGATGTTCAGGTATGAAGCACAAAAGCTCCAACTTAGAACAATTCAGATCAAGGTGTGAAATGAGAGCAAGATCAAGTGGGTTTATATAGGATTTCAAGAACCGTTAGGATCGTTTCTCGTAACCCGAGCTTTGATCAAGGCCCTACATGTGTTACCCACTGTTTTGGAAATCTATGGGTGCCCAAAATGGCCCATAGATTGATTAAAAACCATCCACAATACCAGAAACCAGCTACTGATCAAGAAAACAAGTTTTTTGCAGGTCTGAAGGCTTACACGGCCCGCGTAGACTCAGAGGGAGTCTTACGCGGCCCGCCTAGTACCCAGATCAGCAACATAAACTTTTAAAATTTGCAGAAATGGTCCCTGTGAGCATATAAGGTCATGTTTAGCATGTTTAAGGCCCGTTAAGCCATATTTAAGGCTCTACAATGATTCCTAAGCATAGGGAACATAAAACATGCTCAAAAACATGTCGGATGTCGGTTCGTTTGGTCGTACGGTCGCGTTGTTCGGCTAATTACGACAAAACACGAACGGCGCGAAAAACGATCCAAATTACGCGACGAATGGAATTTTATCATGCCGATCACTAAAATAAAATATTTTAATGATTACATAAATTTTTGGATGTCCAGATATATTCAGAATGTAAGATATGCGCGAAAATGCAAACTTGTGCACTTTTTGACACTTTTAGTCCCTGGTGGACTTGAAAGTTTATTTTTGCGCACCAAACACCTCTAAGCCTATAACTAAGCTATACAAAGGATATTTAGAGCATTTTTAACTTATGATCATATTCCGTAAGGTTCGATACCTTACGAATCGACAGACTTTTGCAGTTTGACGCAAATAGTCCTTTAATCGCACAAAGTAGCGCGAAATGTCGTTTTATGATATCCAAGCCTTTCATGGCCCATAATGGGTATTCCCAAGCATGAGTTTAAATATTACTACACTCTCGTTCGCTTAAACAGTCACCGAAAGGCGTAGATTCAAAAGTTGACGCTTTTGGTCCCTCTAATGCGCAAACTTGCGTATATCATCATTTAATAGCATCGAAGCCTTATTTAATCCATATTAGGCATTCATGGAAGTATTATTAACCATTACGATGCTTCAGGTTCGTTAAAAGGGCATTCAGAGGTATAATTAAACATATTGACGCTTTTAACCCCTTAAACTTGCAAAGTTGCGCGTAACGTCACTTAAAGGCATAAAAACCTTAGACGGCCAATACTTGGCATTCCCGAGAGTATAATCAAATATCATGAAGCTCCCGGTTTGTTAACAGGTCACTCAGAGGTAAGAATTATCATGTTGACACCATTAACCCTTCATGGCGTAAACTTTTATGTCACACCCCCAAAATCCACCATGCGGAGTACCACCGCTTGGAGGCGTGACATGACCAGGATCGAGCCACCAATCATATTAAACAACTCAATTAAGTAAATAAAACCAAACATAATACGATTGGTGACCAAAGCCAGTTAACCTTGTTTGGTTTAAACAGCGGAAGCATAAACGTGAGTTTAAAAGTATAAGTTCGCAGTTCATAAGTTTAAAGTCCAACACTTAGGTTTAATAAGTTCATAATGTTTTAAATATTAAACACTGGACATAACCGTCCGTACACCACAACGACTCCTTCCTCGTGCAAGCTCCAAACATTTAGCGACCTGTAAGGCATGTAACAACTAGTCAACAACAAAGTTGAGTGAGTTCACGTTTGGTTGTTTAGTTTTAAGTTGTTTCTGAAAACGTGGTTTGACTTTCGTTGGCGTAATTGCCGTGGGGGTTACCCCGTAGTTGAAAGTATGTTTAACCATTTCCTTTTTCTTTACCCAATCCATAACCATGATCAGTGGGGGTTTTCCCCGTTTGAACTACTAGACGGTATGATATCGACTGCTACGCAAATAAGTTGTGCCCTATATCAGTGTCTATCATCACTGACAATCTGCCATAGTCCATTAGTACACGCCCGTCCGACTGGCACGGTGTGAGGTTTGTTAAACCTAATAGCGCTATTAACTAATGACCCGCTCGCCATTGGCCTCGGCGATTAAGTCGATATAAATTGAGGGACTTCATGATAGAGTTTTGTCTAGCTAGTTTTAAGGTTGTTGTCCTACCCAAGGAGGACGAACGTACGTATTCTGCACCAGGAGAATTCGTAGGTTTAATAATGGCATCCAATCTATGGAGGATGGCCGTACATATCCTACCCAAGGAGAATATGTAGATCCCGTTTTAATTTCTTTAACCCATTCCCAACCACCGGGAATCCCATGCCTTAGAAAGTGTGAACTCACCTCGGTTTGCTCGGTTAGATTCTCAATATAGTTAACAGTCAAGGTCGGTCAATCGCGTCCTAATAAGGTACGGATAACAATCAGTTTCTCATGCATAACACGTATCCTACGTACGGTTTATTTGCACATTACTTCTACCACATAACAGGCACACACTTTAACGATTTACGCCCATATATACTTCCCATCCATTCCCCACTCATAAGCAAACATACAATAATGCATATAACACATATAACATGTCAAATCATTCACAGATAGCATACTCGACATTTAGACACGCAAATCACAACTTATGTTATTTCAGCATTAATATTCAAAACCGGCTGTTTTCGGGGATTTTAATAAAATAGTTAGATTATTCCAAAAATTCCCAAATTTTTATAGAACGTCATAAACATTCCATATTTTATTGTGTAAAAATATCGGGGTCCGGTTCATTACCCATATTTTATAAAAATTCATATTCGGGACTGAACTCAGATTTATGTATTTCTGACCATAGTCCACGAAACAATTTATTAAAAATTCGTCGAGTGTCCGATTTACGAAATTCCAGTGGGGTAATTACAAATACATCGGTTATCATCTACCGTACAAATTTCATGGTCCGATTCATCATAAAACTCAGGTTATGACTGAAAGTACGACACCCATTTGTTGCTGTAAAAATTCAGCTTAAGTAGCTGTTACAAATTAACACTTTAAAAATAGTAAACGGAGTCCAAAAATTACGATTCCGGTGCCATTAGAATCGTATTTCATAATAACATATTTTAGATTCAAAATATCGATTTTTCGTTGAGGTTAAGACCTGTTTACAGCCAACAGAAGTGGGCTGTAAAAGTTAGACAGATTCTGATTTCAAGTGTTTAACCTTCTAAATCATGTTCGATCGATTCCGTTAACGAGTTTAGTGACCACAACAACATCATATACTAATATTATTCAGTAAAGCATCATATAATCACCCAATCATCATAATCACACAAGATCTACATGATTTACACACCTATCTTCTCTTTATTCATCTTTTATCCAAGACTATTGCAAGTTCTTTTAGAGTTTCATAAGTTTTTAACCATTAATCATCTATTAACCATAAAATACATGAACAATATGAAGATTTAAGAAACTTACTACTAGCACAAGGCTAGGGAAGTTCAAGTGTGGAAAAGTGGTGGTTAAAAGAAAACGAGAGCGGTCCTTCAACTTCCGAACGCACGGAGCTTCGTTGTTCACCTTCTTGCACCTTTGTATGGATGGAAAATGGCTAGAAAGTGACTTGATGGTGGGTGTATGGTGGTGGTATGATGGCAGCCGAAAGTGAGGGAGAGAAAAAGGGTTGAGTGAAGTGATGAGTGGTAGATTATATAAGGTCTTCCATAAGGCATATTCCTAGCATATTCCTGGCATATTCCTAGCATATTCCTGGCATATTCCTGGCATATTCCTGGCATATTCCTGGCATATTCCTGGCATATTCCTGGCATATTCCTGGCATATTCCAAGCATATTCCAAGCATATTCCTGGCATATTCCAAGCATATTCCAAGCATATTCCTGGCATATTCCAAGCATATTCCAAGCATATTCCTGGCATATTCCAAGCATATTCCTGGCATATTCCTAGATTTACTGCGTTGTCTGCGTTTTGCTGTAGAAGCACTGTGTCGCGCAGAAACACACGGTACGCGCTTAAACTTGAAAAATAACGTTTTTTTTTAATTTTCAACACTCAGGAAAATATAACGGACTATTTAGTGACCTTTCCGTACACTATTAGTATATTAACAAGTACATGTAAGTATAACACAGATATCAGAAAGCAGTTAAGTGATTTCGCACAGTCGTCAAGCACATTAATTATTATTAATAAATTGTACGGTTACATGTAAATTCGAGGGTTGTCACATTCTCCCCCTGTTAAGAGAATTTCGTCCCGAAATTTAGCGCGTGGTTACTGAGGAAGCTAGTTAAGTTGCGTTGTTTTCCTGATTTTCCTGGGGTGTCACATCATCCCCCCGTTGATTTGGAATTTCGTCCCGAAATTCTGCAGTAGCTTCAGCCTCAGTAGTGGTTGCGTTTTTCTTAAACAGCTGGGGGTACTTGAGTTTCATTTGGTCTTCGCGTTCCCAGGTATACTCTGGGCCACGACGAGCATTCCAACGAACTCGAACGAGAGGTATTCTTGTGTGCTTGAGAATCTTAACATCTCGATCAGTAATCTCTACTGGTTCCTCGACGAATCGCAGCTGGTCGTCGATTGTGAGTTCCTTGAGAGGAACTATGAATGGCTCATCTGACAGACACTTCTTCAGATTTGATACGTGGAATACGTTGTGAACTCCGCTGAGTTCTTCAGGTAGATCCAACCTGTAGGCGACTTGGCCAATTTTCTCAATGACTTTGAACGGTCCGACATAACGCGGATTGAGTTTGCCTCGTTTGCCAAAGCGGACTACACCTTTCCAAGGTGAGACTTTGAGTAGCACTCGATCCCCAACCTGGAGCTCGAGTGGTTTTCTTCCCTCATCAGCATAGCGTTTCTGACGGTCACGAGCTGCCGCCATTCGCTGTCGTATCTGAGCAATTTTCTCGGTGGTATCTACCACATGTTCTGGGCCAGTGATTTGGCTGTCACCAACTTCTGCCAAACAGAGAGGCGATCGGCATTTGCGTCCGTACAATGCCTCAAACGGAGCGGCTTGGATGCTGGTGTGGTAGCTGTTGTTATATGAAAACTCCACTAACGGGAGGTGCTTTTCCCAGCCATTGCCGAAGTCGATTACACATGCCCTAAGCATGTCTTCAAGGGTTTGGATGGTGCGTTCAGATTGCCCATCCGTCTGCGGGTGATAAGCGGTGCTCATATCTAAACGTGAGCCAAAGGACTTGTGCATTGCTTGCCACAGTTCAGAAGTAAAACGTGCGTCACGATCAGATATAATAGAGATTGGCACTCCGTGCCTTGATACCACTTCCTTTAGGTAAATGTCTGCAAGAGTAGAGAACTTGTCCGTTTCTTTGATAGCCAGAAAATGTGCAGACTTGGTTAATCGATCTACGATCACCCAAATGGTATCATTTCCGCGTTGAGATCTGGGCAGGCCGGTAACGAAATCCATGGAAATTTGCTCCCATTTCCATTTCGGGATCTCCGGTTGTTGAAGTAGGCCTGATGGTTTCTGATATTCAGACTTGACTCTCGCACAAGTCAAGCACTTACTGACGTAGGTTGCTATGTGGGCTTTCATGCCAGGCCACCAATACGTAGTCTTGAGGTCGTGGTACATCTTGTCTGAACCAGGGTGTACAGAATAACGAGACTTATGTGCTTCATCCATCACAAGCTCGCGTAAGTTGCCATAAAATGGAACCCAGATGCGTCCGTTAACATAGTAGGCACCGTCTCCCTTTTGTTCTAGCCGCTGCCTCGATCCTCGTAGGGACTCAGCCCTGATGTTTTCTGCTTTCAATGCTTCGACCTGGGCATCTCGAATCTGAGCAGGAAGGTTAGACTGGATGGTAAGCTGTAATGCTCGTACACGCTTAGGTAAAGTATCCTTTCGACTGAGGGCGTCAGCCACAACATTGGCTTTGCCCGGATGATACTTGATAGCGCATTCGTAATCATTCAAGAGTTCGACCCATCGGCGTTGTCGCATGTTTAACTCTTTTTGCTTGAAGATATGCTCGAGACTCCTGTGGTCGGTGTAAATGGTGCACTTTGTACCGTACAGGTAATGTCTCCATATCTTAAGTGCGAATACAACTGCTCCCAGCTCCAGATCGTGAGTAGTGTAGTTTCTTTCATGAACTTTAAGTTGGCGCGATGCGTAGGCAATGACCTTGTCACGTTGCATCAATACGCAACCAAGTCCTTGGATGGAAGCGTCGCAATAAACCACGAAATCATCGGTGCCTTCTGGCAATGAGAGGATAGGCGCGCTACAAAGTCTATCCTTTAGATGTTGAAACGCGGACTCCTGTGCATCACCCCATCGATAGATGACGCCCTTCTGAGTCAGTGCGGTGAGAGGTTGCGCAATCTTGGAGAAATCTTTTATAAACCTTCTGTAATATCCGGCCAAACCCAAGAATTGGCGGATTTCTGTTGGTGTGCGGGGTGCGGGCCAGTTCTTGATCGATTCAACCTTAGATGGATCCACATGAATTCCATCCTTGTTTACCACGTGGCCTAGAAAGTGGACTTCGCGAAGCCAGAAATCACATTTCGAAAACTTGGCATACAACTGTTCTTTTCGAAGAAGTTCCAGCATAAGTCGTAGATGCTGCTCGTGTTCCTCCTGACTCTTAGAATAGATCAGGATATCATCGATGAACACAATAACGAACTTATCCAGGTAAGGCTTGCACACTCGGTTCATGAGATCCATGAAGACTGCTGGTGCATTCGTCAGCCCGAATGGCATAACCAGAAACTCGTAATGGCCGTAACGAGTTCTGAATGCTGTTTTGGAGACGTCCTCATCTCGGACTCTCAGCTGATGGTATCCCGATCTCAAATCAATCTTGGAGTAATAGCTTGACCCTTGCAACTGGTCAAACAAGTCGTCAATACGTGGAAGAGGATAACGATTCTTCACAGTCACCTTGTTAAGTTCGCGATAGTCAATACACATCCTGAAGGTACCGTCTTTCTTTTTCACGAACAAGACTGGAGCTCCCCAGGGTGAAGAGCTAGGACGTATAAAACCCTTTTCCAAGAGTTCTTGTAGTTGTGTGGACAGTTCTTCGAGTTCTGATGGGGCTAGACGATAGGGTGCTCGAGCTACTGGCGCTGCTCCAGGAGCTAGCTCGATTTGAAACTCAACTTGGCGATGAAGAGGAAGACCAGGTAATTCCTCAGGAAATACCTCGGGAAATTCGCGCACAATAGGGATGTCTTCAATTCTCTTCTCTTCCGTAGATGTGTCAGTAACGAGTGCTAAAATGGCAGTGTGGCCCTTTCGCAAACACTTCTGGGCCTTAAGGAAAGAGATGATGCCTTCGACTGCACCACTCTTGTCGCCATGAATCACGAGGGGTTCTTTATCAGAACGAGGAATGCGGATGATTTTCTCCTTGCAAACAATCTCGGCTTGATGATGAGATAGCCAATCCATCCCAATAACGACGTCGAAACTACCAAGTGTGATAGGAACAAGATCGATAGGGAAAGTCTGACCAGCTAAGACGAGGTTACAACCTTTAACTACGTGTGTGGCTTCAAGACTTTTACCGTTAGCTAGTTCTACCGTGTGTTTGGGGTTCAGGAGTGTTGGGGTGCGCTTAAGAATTTGGCTAACTTTCACGGACACATAACTAGTATCGGCACCCGAATCGAATAAAACAGTAACGAAGAAGTCGTCAAGAAGAAACTTACCCATCACAACGTTGGGATCGTTCCTTGCTTCCCCCTGACCAATCACGAACACACGACCCCTTGCCCCGTTGCCATTGTTGTCTCCCCCATTTCCGCCTCCATTGTTGTTCCCATTGTGGTTCCCATTTCCTTGGTTATTGTTCTGGTTTTGGTTTAACTGGGGGCAGTTCCTCTTAAAGTGGCCTTCAGCGCCACACTGAAAGCATCCTTTATTTCCCTGCTGATGCTGTTGCTGGTGGTTCTGTGGGGCTTGTTGTTGTTGTTGGCAGTTCTGATTCGCAGGACGTGGGCTCCTGCAATCTTTGGCTTCATGGCCCAGCCTGTGACATCTCTGACATCGACCTTTGTTGCACTGCCCGCTGTGATGCTTGTTGCACCGGTTGCACTTGGGGTGGTTTCCTCGGTATCCACCCTGTCCTTGATTACCAGAAGATTGCTGACTGGGACTCTGGTAGTCATCACTCTTTCGCTGTTGAGACTGAACTGAAGTTGAACCTTTACTGGAGTTCCCATCCCATTTTCGCTTGTTGTCGGTAGGTGCATCAGAAGTAGCAGCACCAATACGCTTGGGTAGTCTGTTTTGCTCCACCGCCTGGTCGGTGAGACGATGAGCCAGTTTGACGACTTGCTGGATGGTACCCAAGTTGGCTGAAGTCACGTGACTTTGAATCTCTGGTACAAGGCCCTTGAGATAGAGCTCAATTCGTTTGAAGGGAGGGTTCACCATGGTTGGACACAAGATGGCCAGCTCATTTGACCTCTTAGTATATGCCTCGATCTCAGATCCTGTCATCTTCAGATTGTAAAATTCCACTTCTAGCTTGTGGATGTCATCCCGACTACAGTACTCCTCTTTGATCAGCTCTTTGAAACCATTCCAGGGCGTGGCATTAGCAACTGCCAGCCCTAGTAGTTGAACTTGTGCCTTCCACCAGGTTAACGCAGCTCCTTCAAGTGTTCCGGTAGCATATTTCACCCTACGGTCTTCGGGGCATTCGCACATCTCGAAATCTGTCTCAAGCTTTTCAAACCAGTGAAGAAGGCCCACTGCTCCTTCGGTGCCACTGAAAGTGGTAGGTCGACAGTCCATGAACGTCTTGAACGTGCACACAGGGGGTTGAGCATGTTGACCTCCTGCAGGGTTGGCTGCGAGTGCCTCAGCGACTCGTTCGTTGATCAAAGCCGTTAACTGGTCTTGAGTGAGGTTGATACGTCCTCCGCGTCCGCTCATGATCTTCATAATGAAGCAACGTAAGTGAGGAAAGTGTCGCGAAAGTGCGTAAGTGTGGGACGACATTAGAGAGTATGCACACAAGGTTCAAATAGCAATTACCACATTATCTAATGCACAGTGAGAACTATCTAACCGATAATATAACATAAATCATACCACTTATGGTGTCGAGTCTTGCACGTGGGGCGAAGCGTCGTTGTGGATCGTTGAGCACTGTACAGGTTATAGTCTGGTTTTAATGAAAACTTTTCCCTTATTAAAACCAAGTTCTCTATAACCAATGGCTCTGATACCAATCTGTCACACCCCCAAAATCCACCATGCGGAGTACCACCGCTTGGAGGCGTGACATGACCAGGATCGAGCCACCAATCATATTAAACAACTCAATTAAGTAAATAAAACCAAACATAATACGATTGGTGACCAAAGCCAGTTAACCTTGTTTGGTTTAAACAGCGGAAGCATAAACGTGAGTTTAAAAGTATAAGTTCGCAGTTCATAAGTTTAAAGTCCAACACTTAGGTTTAATAAGTTCATAATGTTTTAAATATTAAACACTGGACATAACCGTCCGTACACCACAACGACTCCTTCCTCGTGCAAGCTCCAAACATTTAGCGACCTGTAAGGCATGTAACAACTAGTCAACAACAAAGTTGAGTGAGTTCACGTTTGGTTGTTTAGTTTTAAGTTGTTTCTGAAAACGTGGTTTGACTTTCGTTGGCGTAATTGCCGTGGGGGTTACCCCGTAGTTGAAAGTATGTTTAACCATTTCCTTTTTCTTTACCCAATCCATAACCATGATCAGTGGGGGTTTTCCCCGTTTGAACTACTAGACGGTATGATATCGACTGCTACGCAAATAAGTTGTGCCCCATATCAGTGTCTATCATCACTGACAATCTGCCATAGTCCATTAGTACACGCCCGTCCGACTGGCACGGTGTGAGGTTTGTTAAACCTAATAGCGCTATTAACTAATGACCCGCTCGCCATTGGCCTCGGCGATTAAGTCGATATAAATTGAGGGACTTCATGATAGAGTTTTGTCTAGCTAGTTTTAAGGTTGTTGTCCTACCCAAGGAGGACGAACGTACGTATTCTGCACCAGGAGAATTCGTAGGTTTAATAATGGCATCCAATCTATGGAGGATGGCCGTACATATCCTACCCAAGGAGAATATGTAGATCCCGTTTTAATTTCTTTAACCCATTCCCAACCACCGGGAATCCCATGCCTTAGAAAGTGTGAACTCACCTCGGTTTGCTCGGTTAGATTCTCAATATAGTTAACAGTCAAGGTCGGTCAATCGCGTCCTAATAAGGTACGGATAACAATCAGTTTCTCATGCATAACACGTATCCTACGTACGGTTTATTTGCACATTACTTCTACCACATAACAGGCACACACTTTAACGATTTACGCCCATATATACTTCCCATCCATTCCCCACTCATAAGCAAACATACAATAATGCATATAACACATATAACATGTCAAATCATTCACAGATAGCATACTCGACATTTAGACACGCAAATCACAACTTATGTTATTTCAGCATTAATATTCAAAACCGGCTGTTTTCGGGGATTTTAATAAAATAGTTAGATTATTCCAAAAATTCCCAAATTTTTATAGAACGTCATAAACATTCCATATTTTATTGTGTAAAAATATCGGGGTCCGGTTCATTACCCATATTTTATAAAAATTCATATTCGGGACTGAACTCAGATTTATGTATTTCTGACCATAGTCCACGAAACAATTTATTAAAAATTCGTCGAGTGTCCGATTTACGAAATTCCAGTGGGGTAATTACAAATACATCGGTTATCATCTACCGTACAAATTTCATGGTCCGATTCATCATAAAACTCAGGTTATGACTGAAAGTACGACACCCATTTGTTGCTGTAAAAATTCAGCTTAAGTAGCTGTTACAAATTAACACTTTAAAAATAGTAAACGGAGTCCAAAAATTACGATTCCGGTGCCATTAGAATCGTATTTCATAATAACATATTTTAGATTCAAAATATCGATTTTTCGTTGAGGTTAAGACCTGTTTACAGCCAACAGAAGTGGGCTGTAAAAGTTAGACAGATTCTGATTTCAAGTGTTTAACCTTCTAAATCATGTTCGATCGATTCCGTTAACGAGTTTAGTGACCACAACAACATCATATACTAATATTATTCAGTAAAGCATCATATAATCACCCAATCATCATAATCACACAAGATCTACATGATTTACACACCTATCTTCTCTTTATTCATCTTTTATCCAAGACTATTGCAAGTTCTTTTAGAGTTTCATAAGTTTTTAACCATTAATCATCTATTAACCATAAAATACATGAACAATATGAAGATTTAAGAAACTTACTACTAGCACAAGGCTAGGGAAGTTCAAGTGTGGAAAAGTGGTGGTTAAAAGAAAACGAGAGCGGTCCTTCAACTTCCGAACGCACGGAGCTTCGTTGTTCACCTTCTTGCACCTTTGTATGGATGGAAAATGGCTAGAAAGTGACTTGATGGTGGGTGTATGGTGGTGGTATGATGGCAGCCGAAAGTGAGGGAGAGAAAAAGGGTTGAGTGAAGTGATGAGTGGTAGATTATATAAGGTCTTCCATAAGGCATATTCCTAGCATATTCCTGGCATATTCCTAGCATATTCCTGGCATATTCCTAGCATATTCCTGGCATATTCCTGGCATATTCCTGGCATATTCCTGGCATATTCTCAAGCATATTCCTGGCATATTCCAAGCATATTCCTGGCATATTCCTAGATTTACTGCGTTGTCTGCGTTTTGCTGTAGAAGCACTGTGTCGCGCAGAAACACACGGTACGCGCTTAAACTTGAAAAATAACGTTTTTTTTTTAATTTTCAACACTCAGGAAAATATAACGGACTATTTAGTGACCTTTCCGTACACTTTTAGTATATTAACAAGTACATGTAAGTATAACACAGATATCAGAAAGCAGTTAAGTGATTTCGCACAGTCGTCAAGCACATTAATTATTATTAATAAATTGTACGGTTACATGTAAATTCGAGGGTTGTCACATTCTCCCCCTGTTAAGAGAATTTCGTCCCGAAATTTAGCGCGTGGTTACTGAGGAAGCTAGTTAAGTTGCGTTGTTTTCCTGATTTTCCTGGGGTGTCACATCATCCCCCCGTTGATTTGGAATTTCGTCCCGAAATTCTGCAGTAGCTTCAGCCTCAGTAGTGGTTGCGTTTTTCTTAAACAGCTGGGGGTACTTGAGTTTCATTTGGTCTTCGCGTTCCCAGGTATACTCTGGGCCACGACGAGCATTCCAACGAACTCGAACGAGAGGTATTCTTGTGTGCTTGAGAATCTTAACATCTCGATCAGTAATCTCTACTGGTTCCTCGACGAATCGCAGCTGGTCGTCGATTGTGAGTTCCTTGAGAGGAACTATGAATGGCTCATCTGACAGACACTTCTTCAGATTTGATACGTGGAATACGTTGTGAACTCCGCTGAGTTCTTCAGGTAGATCCAACCTGTAGGCGACTTGGCCAATTTTCTCAATGACTTTGAACGGTCCGACATAACGCGGATTGAGTTTGCCTCGTTTGCCAAAGCGGACTACACCTTTCCAAGGTGAGACTTTGAGTAGCACTCGATCCCCAACCTGGAGCTCGAGTGGTTTTCTTCCCTCATCAGCATAGCGTTTCTGACGGTCACGAGCTGCCGCCATTCGCTGTCGTATCTGAGCAATTTTCTCGGTGGTATCTACCACATGTTCTGGGCCAGTGATTTGGCTGTCACCAACTTCTGCCAAACAGAGAGGCGATCGGCATTTGCGTCCGTACAATGCCTCAAACGGAGCGGCTTGGATGCTGGTGTGGTAGCTGTTGTTATATGAAAACTCCACTAACGGGAGGTGCTTTTCCCAGCCATTGCCGAAGTCGATTACACATGCCCTAAGCATGTCTTCAAGGGTTTGGATGGTGCGTTCAGATTGCCCATCCGTCTGCGGGTGATAAGCGGTGCTCATATCTAAACGTGAGCCAAAGGACTTGTGCATTGCTTGCCACAGTTCAGAAGTAAAACGTGCGTCACGATCAGATATAATAGAGATTGGCACTCCGTGCCTTGATACCACTTCCTTTAGGTAAATGTCTGCAAGAGTAGAGAACTTGTCCGTTTCTTTGATAGCCAGAAAATGTGCAGACTTGGTTAATCGATCTACGATCACCCAAATGGTATCATTTCCGCGTTGAGATCTGGGCAGGCCGGTAACGAAATCCATGGAAATTTGCTCCCATTTCCATTTCGGGATCTCCGGTTGTTGAAGTAGGCCTGATGGTTTCTGATATTCAGACTTGACTCTCGCACAAGTCAAGCACTTACTGACGTAGGTTGCTATGTGGGCTTTCATGCCAGGCCACCAATACGTAGTCTTGAGGTCGTGGTACATCTTGTCTGAACCAGGGTGTACAGAATAACGAGACTTATGTGCTTCATCCATCACAAGCTCGCGTAAGTTGCCATAAAATGGAACCCAGATGCGTCCGTTAACATAGTAGGCACCGTCTCCCTTTTGTTCTAGCCGCTGCCTCGATCCTCGTAGGGACTCAGCCCTGATGTTTTCTGCTTTCAATGCTTCGACCTGGGCATCTCGAATCTGAGCAGGAAGGTTAGACTGGATGGTAAGCTGTAATGCTCGTACACGCTTAGGTAAAGTATCCTTTCGACTGAGGGCGTCAGCCACAACATTGGCTTTGCCCGGATGATACTTGATAGCGCATTCGTAATCATTCAAGAGTTCGACCCATCGGCGTTGTCGCATGTTTAACTCTTTTTGCTTGAAGATATGCTCGAGACTCCTGTGGTCGGTGTAAATGGTGCACTTTGTACCGTACAGGTAATGTCTCCATATCTTAAGTGCGAATACAACTGCTCCCAGCTCCAGATCGTGAGTAGTGTAGTTTCTTTCATGAACTTTAAGTTGGCGCGATGCGTAGGCAATGACCTTGTCACGTTGCATCAATACGCAACCAAGTCCTTGGATGGAAGCGTCGCAATAAACCACGAAATCATCGGTGCCTTCTGGCAATGAGAGGATAGGCGCGCTACAAAGTCTATCCTTTAGATGTTGAAACGCGGACTCCTGTGCATCACCCCATCGATAGATGACGCCCTTCTGAGTCAGTGCGGTGAGAGGTTGCGCAATCTTGGAGAAATCTTTTATAAACCTTCTGTAATATCCGGCCAAACCCAAGAATTGGCGGATTTCTGTTGGTGTGCGGGGTGCGGGCCAGTTCTTGATCGATTCAACCTTAGATGGATCCACATGAATTCCATCCTTGTTTACCACGTGGCCTAGAAAGTGGACTTCGCGAAGCCAGAAATCACATTTCGAAAACTTGGCATACAACTGTTCTTTTCGAAGAAGTTCCAGCATAAGTCGTAGATGCTGCTCGTGTTCCTCCTGACTCTTAGAATAGATCAGGATATCATCGATGAACACAATAACGAACTTATCCAGGTAAGGCTTGCACACTCGGTTCATGAGATCCATGAAGACTGCTGGTGCATTCGTCAGCCCGAATGGCATAACCAGAAACTCGTAATGGCCGTAACGAGTTCTGAATGCTGTTTTGGAGACGTCCTCATCTCGGACTCTCAGCTGATGGTATCCCGATCTCAAATCAATCTTGGAGTAATAGCTTGACCCTTGCAACTGGTCAAACAAGTCGTCAATACGTGGAAGAGGATAACGATTCTTCACAGTCACCTTGTTAAGTTCGCGATAGTCAATACACATCCTGAAGGTACCGTCTTTCTTTTTCACGAACAAGACTGGAGCTCCCCAGGGTGAAGAGCTAGGACGTATAAAACCCTTTTCCAAGAGTTCTTGTAGTTGTGTGGACAGTTCTTCGAGTTCTGATGGGGCTAGACGATAGGGTGCTCGAGCTACTGGCGCTGCTCCAGGAGCTAGCTCGATTTGAAACTCAACTTGGCGATGAGGAGGAAGACCAGGTAATTCCTCAGGAAATACCTCGGGAAATTCGCGCACAATAGGGATGTCTTCAATTCTCTTCTCTTCCGTAGATGTGTCAGTAACGAGTGCTAAAATGGCAGTGTGGCCCTTTCGCAAACACTTCTGGGCCTTAAGGAAAGAGATGATGCCTTCGACTGCACCACTCTTGTCGCCATGAATCACGAGGGGTTCTTTATCAGAACGAGGAATGCGGATGATTTTCTCCTTGCAAACAATCTCGGCTTGATGATGAGATAGCCAATCCATCCCAATAACGACGTCGAAACTACCAAGTGTGATAGGAACAAGATCGATAGGGAAAGTCTGACCAGCTAAGACGAGGTTACAACCTTTAACTACGTGTGTGGCTTCAAGACTTTTACCGTTAGCTAGTTCTACCGTGTGTTTGGGGTTCAGGAGTGTTGGGGTGCGCTTAAGAATTTGGCTAACTTTCACGGACACATAACTAGTATCGGCACCCGAATCGAATAAAACAGTAACGAAGAAGTCGTCAAGAAGAAACTTACCCATCACAACGTTGGGATCGTTCCTTGCTTCCCCCTGACCAACCACGAACACACGACCCCTTGCCCCGTTGCCATTGTTGTCTCCCCCATTTCCGCCTCCATTGTTGTTCCCATTGTGGTTCCCATTTCCTTGGTTATTGTTCTGGTTTTAGTTTAACTGGGGGCAGTTCCTCTTAAAGTGGCCTTCAGCGCCACACTGAAAGCATCCTTTATTTCCCTGCTGATGCTGTTGCTGGTGGTTCTGTGGGGCTTGTTGTTGTTGTTGGCGGTTCTGATTCGCAGGACGTGGGCTCCTGCAATCTTTGGCTTCATGGCCCAGCCTGTGACATCTCTGACATCGACCTTTGTTGCACTGCCCGCTGTGATGCTTGTTGCACCGGTTGCACTTGGGGTGGTTTCCTCGGTATCCACCCTGTCCTTGATTACCAGAAGATTGCTGACTGGGACTCTGGTAGTCATCACTCTTTCGCTGTTGAGACTGAACTGAAGTTGAACCTTTACTGGAGTTCCCATCCCATTTTCGCTTGTTGTCGGTAGGTGCATCAGAAGTAGCAGCACCAATACGCTTGGGTAGTCTGTTTTGCTCCACCGCCTGGTCGGTGAGACGATGAGCCAGTTTGACGACTTGCTGGATGGTACCCAAGTTGGCTGAAGTCACGTGACTTTGAATCTCTGGTACAAGGCCCTTGAGATAGAGCTCAATTCGTTTGAAGGGAGGGTTCACCATGGTTGGACACAAGATGGCCAGCTCATTTGACCTCTTAGTATATGCCTCGATCTCAGATCCTGTCATCTTCAGATTGTAAAATTCCACTTCTAGCTTGTGGATGTCATCCCGACTACAGTACTCCTCTTTGATCAGCTCTTTGAAACCATTCCAGGGCGTGGCATTAGCAACTGCCAGCCCTAGTAGTTGAACTTGTGCCTTCCACCAGGTTAACGCAGCTCCTTCAAGTGTTCCGGTAGCATATTTCACCCTACGGTCTTCGGGGCATTCGCACATCTCGAAAACTGTCTCAAGCTTTTCAAACCAGTGAAGAAGGCCCACTGCTCCTTCGGTGCCACTGAAAGTGGTAGGTCGACAGTCCATGAACGTCTTGAACGTGCACACAGGGGGTTGAGCATGTTGACCTCCTGCAGGGTTGGCTGCGAGTGCCTCAGCGACTCGTTCGTTGATCAAAGCCGTTAACTGGTCTTGAGTGAGGTTGATACGTCCTCCGCGTCCGCTCATGATCTTCATAATGAAGCAACGTAAGTGAGGAAAGTGTCGCGAAAGTGCGTAAGTGTGGGACGACATTAGAGAGTATGCACACAAGGTTCAAATAGCAATTACCACATTATCTAATGCACAGTGAGAACTATCTAACCGATAATATAACATAAATCATACCACTTATGGTGTCGAGTCTTGCACGTGGGGCGAAGCGTCGTTGTGGATCGTTGAGCACTGTACAGGTTATAGTCTGGTTTTAATGAAAACTTTTCCCTTATTAAAACCAAGTTCTCTATAACCAATGGCTCTGATACCAATCTGTCACACCCCCAAAATCCACCATGCGGAGTACCACCGCTTGGAGGCGTGACATGACCAGGATCGAGCCACCAATCATATTAAACAACTCAATTAAGTAAATAAAACCAAACATAATACGATTGGTGACCAAAGCCAGTTAACCTTGTTTGGTTTAAACAGCGGAAGCATAAACGTGAGTTTAAAAGTATAAGTTCGCAGTTCATAAGTTTAAAGTCCAACACTTAGGTTTAATAAGTTCATAATGTTTTAAATATTAAACACTGGACATAACCGTCCGTACACCACAACGACTCCTTCCTCGTGCAAGCTCCAAACATTTAGCGACCTGTAAGGCATGTAACAACTAGTCAACAACAAAGTTGAGTGAGTTCACGTTTGGTTGTTTAGTTTTAAGTTGTTTCTGAAAACGTGGTTTGACTTTCGTTGGCGTAATTGCCGTGGGGGTTACCCCGTAGTTGAAAGTATGTTTAACCATTTCCTTTTTCTTTACCCAATCCATAACCATGATCAGTGGGGGTTTTCCCCGTTTGAACTACTAGACGGTATGATATCGACTGCTACGCAAATAAGTTGTGCCCCATATCAGTGTCTATCATCACTGACAATCTGCCATAGTCCATTAGTACACGCCCGTCCGACTGGCACGGTGTGAGGTTTGTTAAACCTAATAGCGCTATTAACTAATGACCCGCTCGCCATTGGCCTCGGCGATTAAGTCGATATAAATTGAGGGACTTCATGATAGAGTTTTGTCTAGCTAGTTTTAAGGTTGTTGTCCTACCCAAGGAGGACGAACGTACGTATTCTGCACCAGGAGAATTCGTAGGTTTAATAATGGCATCCAATCTATGGAGGATGGCCGTACATATCCTACCCAAGGAGAATATGTAGATCCCGTTTTAATTTCTTTAACCCATTCCCAACCACCGGGAATCCCATGCCTTAGAAAGTGTGAACTCACCTCGGTTTGCTCGGTTAGATTCTCAATATAGTTAACAGTCAAGGTCGGTCAATCGCGTCCTAATAAGGTACGGATAACAATCAGTTTCTCATGCATAACACGTATCCTACGTACGGTTTATTTGCACATTACTTCTACCACATAACAGGCACACACTTTAACGATTTACGCCCATATATACTTCCCATCCATTCCCCACTCATAAGCAAACATACAATAATGCATATAACACATATAACATGTCAAATCATTCACAGATAGCATACTCGACATTTAGACACGCAAATCACAACTTATGTTATTTCAGCATTAATATTCAAAACCGGCTGTTTTCGGGGATTTTAATAAAATAGTTAGATTATTCCAAAAATTCCCAAATTTTTATAGAACGTCATAAACATTCCATATTTTATTGTGTAAAAATATCGGGGTCCGGTTCATTACCCATATTTTATAAAAATTCATATTCGGGACTGAACTCAGATTTATGTATTTCTGACCATAGTCCACGAAACAATTTATTAAAAATTCGTCGAGTGTCCGATTTACGAAATTCCAGTGGGGTAATTACAAATACATCGGTTATCATCTACCGTACAAATTTCATGGTCCGATTCATCATAAAACTCAGGTTATGACTGAAAGTACGACACCCATTTGTTGCTGTAAAAATTCAGCTTAAGTAGCTGTTACAAATTAACACTTTAAAAATAGTAAACGGAGTCCAAAAATTACGATTCCGGTGCCATTAGAATCGTATTTCATAATAACATATTTTAGATTCAAAATATCGATTTTTCGTTGAGGTTAAGACCTGTTTACAGCCAACAGAAGTGGGCTGTAAAAGTTAGACAGATTCTGATTTCAAGTGTTTAACCTTCTAAATCATGTTCGATCGATTCCGTTAACGAGTTTAGTGACCACAACAACATCATATACTAATATTATTCAGTAAAGCATCATATAATCACCCAATCATCATAATCACACAAGATCTACATGATTTACACACCTATCTTCTCTTTATTCATCTTTTATCCAAGACTATTGCAAGTTCTTTTAGAGTTTCATAAGTTTTTAACCATTAATCATCTATTAACCATAAAATACATGAACAATATGAAGATTTAAGAAACTTACTACTAGCACAAGGCTAGGGAAGTTCAAGTGTGGAAAAGTGGTGGTTAAAAGAAAACGAGAGCGGTCCTTCAACTTCCGAACGCACGGAGCTTCGTTGTTCACCTTCTTGCACCTTTGTATGGATGGAAAATGGCTAGAAAGTGACTTGATGGTGGGTGTATGGTGGTGGTATGATGGCAGCCGAAAGTGAGGGAGAGAAAAAGGGTTGAGTGAAGTGATGAGTGGTAGATTATATAAGGTCTTCCATAAGGCATATTCCTAGCATATTCCTGGCATATTCCTAGCATATTCCTGGCATATTCCTAGCATATTCCTGGCATATTCCTGGCATATTCCTGGCATATTCCTGGCATATTCTTGGCATATTCCTGGCATATTCCAAGCATATTCCAAGCATATTCCTGGCATATTCCAAGCATATTCCAAGCATATTCCTGGCATATTCCAAGCATATTCCTGGCATATTCCTAGATTTACTGCGTTGTCTGCGTTTTGCTGTAGAAGCACTGTGTCGCGCAGAAACACACGGTACGCGCTTAAACTTGAAAAATAACGTTTTTTTTTAATTTTCAACACTCAGGAAAATATAACGGACTATTTAGTGACCTTTCCGTACACTATTAGTATATTAACAAGTACATGTAAGTATAACACAGATATCAGAAAGCAGTTAAGTGATTTCGCACAGTCGTCAAGCACATTAATTATTATTAATAAATTGTACGGTTACATGTAAATTCGAGGGTTGTCACATTCTCCCCCTGTTAAGAGAATTTCGTCCCGAAATTTAGCGCGTGGTTACTGAGGAAGCTAGTTAAGTTGCGTTGTTTTCCTGATTTTCCTGGGGTGTCACATTTTAATTAATTACACAAACGGCTACTCTCGAGCAACAAATGGCTCATATGTGAATAGAAACACTGTGTAACGTTATTCAAAAGCTTATACTAAGCACGTTGACACTTTTAGTCCTTTCTCATTTCAAGTTTTTGATTTTTCAAAAAATTGGTCCCTTAAATTCAACGTTTGACTTAATTAGGGTTTATTACACGTGTCAATACATCATTGGATGTGATTTTACGAGGTGTTACAAAACTCTATCCTATGTTTTTGTGAAAACTTGTGCATTCTAGTATTATATTTGTGCTATGTGACGTTGCCTTAACAATAGTAGCGCTATAGGAGATGCGCCTCTCCCATTATTCTCGGGGGGGGGGGGGGGTATTGTTAGGAGGATTTTAGTTTACCTTGAGTCTTGGGTAAACACTAAAGCATCGGGATACTTGGGCTATCACTGCGTGGACTGCGACACTAGCACGCTGAAACTATTTTTATTGCTTATACTGTGGATGTGAGTTGATTTAATCTATTATTCTATTATCAAACTTGTATACTCGCCAATACTTTTGTATTGATATTTTAATACATGTTGCAGGTTGATAGGTAGAGACGGAACATGGAAATCAAGCTAGGGGAATGCCTAGAAACGTCACTATAGCTAATTTAGCCTTTTGAACAATTTGAACAATTATAATCTGGGTTTTGTAACGTGATATTTGGTGATGTTTGATTTCTAGACAATTATGCATGAAATCTACTTAAATTATATTGTAACGATAGTGTTATGGAATTCTCATGAGCAATCTGAACTCCTAGTGCTCGCACCCCGATGTTTCTGCCATCGGTTGGGGTGTGACAGGTAGTGTCTCCACCATCTGAGTAAAGTCAGAAGTAATTCGTTTAGTTAATTTAGTTAATTAATTTAGTTTAATTGCATTCTTAGGATTTTTAGAAACCCCCCAACCATAAAAATAGTTAAGTATTGCGTCAGAGTCAGTCTAGATACGGTCATTAGCGTAATTCAATAGAGTCTCGTGGGTTCGATATCCGGACTTACATTAGCTATACTAGAGTCGATCGGTACACTTGCCGGTTAGTAGTTTAGTGTGTCTTAGTGAGTCTAGAGTATTACTTAGAGTCTAGAATTAGGTTAATTTAGTTACTTTTATTAAACTACTTTTTAGCACATCACTACTGCTTTCTGGTGACTTCCTGGTTATAATCTATTATAATTAAACAATGCACACGTGTTAGTAAGATAACCCAATTTACATTAGCTATACCCCCGAGACAGAACTCCAACGACTGAGTCAGGCAAAGCCTCGACATGTGTTACGGAGCTCTAGATCAATCGGGCAGAGTAACTAATACGTAACCGGGGGTTATAATACTTATAACGAGGCAGAGCTTCGCTTTTTATGGGGTATTATTCCCGAGAGTTTTAGCTTATAATATATTGAGAAAGAAAGAAAATTGTGAGCGACTGAAACTGAACTCAAACTCTCCATTTATAGGGGCTGATCAGGGGTGGCTCGCACCCCTGGAGAGATTTAAGATAAGGCTTCGCGGCCCGCGAGAAGCCTAGGGTAGGCCCTAGCTTGGTCGAGTCAGACCCTAGCTTCAACACGCGTTGGACACGTGGCGGCACCTGGTGCGGCCTGGTGTCACTGGGTCGCGGCCTGCGACAGGCCTACTGATATGGGTCGCGCCTCGCTAGTGGCCATAAAAATTTGTTTTTATTTGATTTTTATTAATATAAAGGTATTTCAGGCCCGTTTTTCGTATACGAGGTATATTTTAAGATATATAGGGGTATTTTAAGGGTTTTGGGATAGTTGTTATATCCTCCCCACCTTGTTTTAGATCTCGTCCTCGAGGTCTACTGGAATAGGTGTGGATATTTCCTTTGCATCTCTTATTCGAGCTCCCAAGTGTATTCTGGTCCTCTCTTGGAATCCCATTTCACTTTGACCAGAACTAATCTCTTGTGTTTGAGATTCTTGATCTTTCTATCTTCAATCTGTATCGGTTTCTCTATAAACTTAAGTTTCTCATTTACCTCTATATCCTTAAGAGGTACCACTAATGTTTCATCTGCTAAACACTTCTTGAGATTACATACATGAAATACATTATGTATTCTTGCCATTTCCTCTAGCAGTTATAGCAGGTAAGCTACTGGTCCTATTCTTCTTATAATCTCAAAAGGTCCAACATACCTGGGGCTTAACTTTCCCCTCTTGATAAATCTGACCACTCCTTTCTAGGGAGAAACCTTTAATAATACCTTAGCTCCTACCTGAAATTCCAATGGTTGTCATCTGTTATCAGCATAACTGTTGGTGCAGTAATGTCTATCGCCTGCGTCAATCGGTCCGTAGCTGAAAACATAAGAAAAAATAGAGTTTATATTGTAATATTTAGGGAAAAGGCAATGTGGCATTTATGTAAATAATGAGAACCCTCATTATTACCTTGGCCTATAAATACGACCTTAGGGTCATCATTTAGCACTTTTGCAACTTCTACAACTTGGAGAGCTTGGATTCTAGAGAGAGAGTCTAGAGAGAGAAAGTGCAAGAGGTGATTCACGGTGACTTGTAACTTTTCATATCATCAATCGAATCACAGATTAAGTACGGTTCTTGTGTTCGGTCCACGCACGTGTACGGATTCCGCACGTCACACGTGTCATAAGCAATCGTTTCGGAGTCGAAAACCGGTCCTTGATGCGTGTGTGGTGCAATATATTTTTATGTATATTTTTAGCCCTTTTTAACCACTTTTAGTCAAGTTTTAAATTTATAAAACACGATATTTTACTAACACCAAACACACATATGGGCAAGTGCACCCATCGTGAGCGTAGCATAGTGTTGGTAAGATACCGAGGTCGTCCAAGGACACAAGAGCTTTTAATACCGGTTTATCCTCAACGTCTAATCAAATCAAAAATTTAGAAGAAGGTTTTAAACTAGAAAAATAAAAACTAAAATGCTGAAAATAAAAATAAATAAAATTAAAAACAGATAGACAAGATGAATCACTTGGATCCGACTCGCCTTGAGTGTAACCTTTGATTATTTCCGCACTTTTGCACTTTTTAAGAGATTATCTTAGTTATTGTAGTAGGCCCCTCTTTTGAAGGTGACGTTACCCTCAACCCAGTAGTTTGAGTCAGCAAGGATACAATCCTAAAGGGTTGGATTATTGGAAGATAATGAATTAAGTTATTAATGCATAATGTGGTAGGCCCCTCTTTTGAAGGTGACGTTACCCTCGGCTAAGTAGTCTGAGTCAGCAGGGATACAGTCCTAAGTAGCCGGGTTAATATATTAATAGTAGTTTACATATGAGGGGATCAAGGAGTTCGGACCCCCGCCATCCAATACCAGTGGGTATTGAAGGAGATCCTACTAAAGTTGACCTAGGTCCTTGCAGGATCTATACACTGAACAAGGCAAGACTCTTACCAAACCATTCCCTTAACCCCCGACCAGGTAGCCAACATATCTCCATATAGACCGTGGAGATATGAATGGTGAAAATATTTTATTTTATAATGCCAAGACACCACGGACAAATGATAAGGGAGACTCACCTTCAACATAAGAAACTAGTTATTAAAGTCATTAATACATAACCAAATAAAAAGTGCGAAAAGATTAAAAATAAAAAGTATTACACTAAATGCTTGTCTTCACCAACTGATGTAAGAGACTTAGGCAAACATGGCCTTTGATTGTTAGGAACTCTTACGATCAATCTTGGATCCCGAGACTACCACACACACTTTATGATGGATGATGGATGATGGTGGTGGATGTGGGTTGTGATGGTGGTGGTGGGTGGGTGTAGTGTGAGAGAGGTGGTTTGCCAAGGGATGCCTTTGAAGTGAACCAAGCACCCCTATTTATAGTCTGCACAGAAGCCTGGACATGGCCCCGTGTCCACCATTTTTCTCTTTCTTCATTAATTACAATTTGTCTTTATTAGCTCCACACGCCCCCGTGTCCGCTGGGCACGGCCCCGTGTGCAGAAGCGTATCTGTACTATCAGATTTTGCAAGATTCTACGTATCTTTGCGTTGACCACGGCCCCGTGTTGAGCTGGGCACGCCCCCGTGTCGGGAATAGAAGCTTCTATAGCTTTGTCTTTTCTGCAGAAGCCTGGACATGGCCCCATGTCCGCTGGACACGGCCCCGTGTCCGCTAGACACAACCCCGTGGTGAGCTGAGCACAACCCCATGCTCAGCTGGGCACAGCCCCATGCTCAGCTTTCTTCTTATTTTTTGCTTTGGGAGATGCTGTCGAGGGGTTGGGCATGCCACGTTTCTTTCTTTTCTTGTATTTATGTTAGATTTAGATGCATTTTTGCTTCTTTTGTTCATTTAAGCTCTTTTAACCCTGAAAATATAAAAGGAAGACAAAAGCACACTTTTTCCAACATTAGTACTAAAAAGGGTTAGTTTTATGCCTCATTTGATGTAATTTATATGTTGCATTTTACACACATCAGTCCTACAAGTGGTATCAGAGCAGGAGCTCGATTGCACGGATCAAACACGCAAAAACGCATGAGATTTCAGCAGATTCAGAGTCTAAAACACATCAAATTTGTCAAATCTCTCATTCTACACTTCTTCTTCACGTTTTTGACTGAAAATCGCCAAATTAAATGAGTTTTTACGGTTAAAAATCGCTGACTTTTTGATATGTTGTGCGAAAACAATTGATCTAAAAGCCTACAAAATTTCAGATTTTAATTCCAAATGGTTCGAGAGATATTGAGGATTTTTTTATTCGAAAGTATTAAAAATTTTGCTGTTCATAATATTCTTACATCTCTAGGATCACCACTCGATCGAGTGGAATTATTTGATATTGTGTTAAAATTCACTGATGAAAGCTCGTTCGGATCTCAATCCGATCCAAATCAAATAGAGATGAGGCACAACTGTCGAGTGGTGACTCGGTCGGATCACCATCCGATACCTTTCAACATTGTATCTTTAAATCTGATTCGATCCTTTACATGTGATATTCATTACCCTCTCGGCTCAATTAAAAATAGTATAAAACAATTGTGCCAGTTCTGTGGGTTTTTGTGGTCCAATAGAAAATCAAAGTGTAATATTGGCGGCCCATATTAATCTCTGTTTTGTGTTTGACTCAATAAAAGGAATCTTGTTGCAGACCATTTAAAGCCATAGTCAGAGTCCATTAACACATCGGTCTAATAGGATTCTTTTAGGAATCAGTTGTCGGCCTAACTGATTGAATACTTGTCACACCCCAACCGATGGCGGAAACATCGGAGTGAGACGAAATAGATTGCTCGAGACATGATAACACTAATAATTGTGACAAGTATTTAAATAGTAAATTTCATTTTATTTCTAAAGAATAAATTACAAGAATTTGAAGTAAATACAACATCATGAATAATGAAATACAATACAATAAGAATACAAATTAAAGTGTGTATCTAAGCATCCTACTAGATTCCATGCATCATCAACATCATCGCTAAACCTGCAACATGTTTTAAAAAGCATAGTTCAATACAAAGGTATTGGCGAGCACACTAGTTTTAGACTCGTGGCGTGTGTATAAAAGTATTTTCAATCCAACATAGCATTTGGTATACAAGGTCAAACTATCATGCATAACAATATGTCAACTCTAGTGTCTACTAGTATTTAGCATCCCTCGTCACAAAAGCAACGAGACCGTTATAGAATAAAGACTTAACAAAACCCGTCGGGTGGTGTGCTACTCCTATAGCGCTATAATTGTTTAAGCTGAGTTAACAAGTAGTATGTATTCTAGCATGAACCTAAGCATAACAAGGCATGTATACGGATCGAATAAATAAAAGCATGTTTGTGAATTGTGCGGTTTAACAAGTAAAACATGTTACACCCAAAGTGTATTTAAAAGGGAAATGGGTCAAGTTTACTCACAAATTTGCTAAGTCTTCCGATTATCCAAGTATTGACGAGTTAATGAGATTTAGTGTATGAACGGGTTTGGATTTAAGATTAAGGGATGTGTAGATTTGGAATTTAAACAACATGAAAATAACATATGAAAATAATCACCTAGTACATATGATACTTGTTCTTGACACTAGGAAACTCTAAGGAGTTTAAATGTTTTCATGAAACAAGGTTCCATTAGAATCGTGACAAGTTATCATAGTCTAGGATGATGTAATCTAGTACCTTGACATATGAACACTAGTTCATCATCAAACATTCGATTATTTGGATAGTATGTTTATGTATTATATAGGTTATATTAATATGTTCAATAGTTCAAGCATGAGGTAGAAGATTAAAATCTTCATTTAGGTACCTCTAAATGTCATAGAAATCATGTAGGAGGAAGGAAGATCATGTCTTCCATTTAGGCACCTCTAAGTGTTCACCACTACACTTGATGTAAAAACATTCAAGGAGGGTCATGAACTACAAGTAATACAAGAATACTAAACACTAATCTATAAGAAATCATTAAGCAATGTGTGGATTTTATGTAGGACAACCCAAGTTAATCCTAAATCACACCTACATCAAGTCTTGAACTTGAACATCACTTGTGGGTTAAACCCTTGAACAAAACAGAAAGTTTGTGAGGATTAATCCTCTGATTTTGAATGTCTCAACCTTGTTTTTAAGCCTAACTAACCATAAAAGTGGTTATAAGCATAAGGACATAGGTTTGAGATGAGTTTCCTCAAGTTTACACAACTTTAGCAAAGATTAAATGAAAACAGAAATGAACAGCCTACTTTGGAGCCTTTTTGGTGACGTTACAAGGACTGATTTACTGTGAAAAACCCACGGAATCAAAGCTAAGGTCAATCCAAGCATGTAGGAAAAAGAATCCAGTAAATCGGACAAGAAATGAGAAAGTTATGCTTGTTTTAGTGAAGGATGGTGATTCTACTCGAACTTCAGATTGGCAAAAAAAAAAAAAAAAAAAAAAGCTGCTTGGAGACGGGTTTGAGGGAGTTTGGAGTGATTTGTAAAGTGTAAAATGCTTGGATATAAGTTGTATTTATAGTGTAAGGATTAGGGTTTGGGTTAGTGTGTAATTAATAGGGTTGGTTGGGAGGTAAAGCACACAAAAAGGAAGGGCCAATGGTTGCTCAACAATTTCTTGGCTGTTGGACAGCCTTTGGTGCGCCATCTTGCTGGCCGTGACAAGCTGTATGAGCATTTGGTCCCTAAGTTTTAATTACAACTTATTATAAATATATTATCCTAATTCAGCATGCCTAAGATAATAAAATACCAACTCATGGGTAGATAAGGTGATCTTTGGATTAAAAAGATGGGCTGCCCGAATATTTGATATTGTCAAATCATGTATGCTGTCAACACTATTTTTAATCAAAGTGTAATTAAAATGCAAAGTAACCATAACTATATTTATCACAAGGTTTGAAAAAAAAACTTGAATAAAACAAACTTTCGATGTTATCACAAGTATATTTATTTTTAATTCAAAGTTATTCAACTGTTATAAATCTTGACTATTAACTTCCTAAGGTTTAATATTAGTGTGATTTTAAAATGTGTTTAATATAATAAATAGGTAAATGATTCAAAAGAATTAGCCAATAGAGTGGCCATGAAAGGGGCTAGTTGGGGTCTGCCTTGGTGGCGTGCATGGACCAGCTTCATCATTCTTTTTTTTTTTTGCCTACCAAGTTGATATCACAATTTATGTAATATTATTATTGGATTAAATAATCTATTAATCCTATATACTTCTTAATGCTAATTTAATGTTTAATTAACAATATTTCAAAGTATATTATGTATAATAACATATAATTTAGGTAACAATGACATGACATATTTTAAGTATTAACCAAACGTAAGAAGTGAGTAAATGTATGAACCAAGTATGTGTGTATGGATTGCGAAATGTATTAACGATGTAACTACGAGTATAGCATGTTTTAAGGTTATGCATTCATGATAATTATTAGTAGATTAAACGCGCCTTTACGAGAAGCATGAATACGTATCGAATGATTGTATGTATCAGATGTATAGACGGATTTAAATGTACAGTCATAAATAAAAAGGTATAATTTGTATGAAATAATAAATTTTATCACGAGCGAAGTTACGAATTACGAAAACGGGAGCGAAATACGAATACGATACGGATGTAAGTTCACAAAACAGGCACATGAATAATCCTTCTAATTAAAGTAAGTTTCAAAACGCGAGGCGTTACAATACTAATTGGTATATCACATTAAATCACTTATCTAATACATAGTGTCTGGCCCATTTTAAAATTGTATGTCCACTTAATTGACGGCCCAATAATCTGTTTACAATAAAATGGTTTGTCGATCATTTTAATTCTAAAATCAGTATGTTGTTATTAGTTTATGAGATTTCATCGGACATTAATTGCAAAAATCAGGGTGCATGTGATACTTTCATGTGATTGACAAATCATTGGGCCAATCACAATTGATCATAACTAAATAATGTCGCTCATATATTAAAGAAATCTAAAAAAATTTTGTGTGGCACAATCGTCGAGTGACAATCATCGGATTGCTATCCGGTCGATTCTCTATCCGATCCATTGCAAATTTGTTATAAATCTCATCTGATCAGTAAATTGCATGAGGTCCAATTAACTTGATTCAGTCCATGTGATTAGTGGTGCACAAAAAACCCGAACCCGGACCCGTGTGACACCTGTGTCACTTCAACCATTAAACAAATGCCAAACCAATGAAATATTGTATTTCATACTTGGGATTTGTAAAAATATGTGTATCGATTGCACATATCAACTCTTGTTCAATTTCAAGCTCTAAATCGCTTTCTGGAAGGTTATACGCGCACTGATGCGTAAATATAACCAGTTTAATGCAACGAACACTCCGGAATAGTGAAATAGGCTTAACATACCTTAAACAACCTTTACATAACATAGAAATAAGTTTTGAAGGCTTTGGAATGGCAAAATCAAGTTAAATCGCTTACAGGGACTAAAGTTGACAAACTGTGAAAGTATGCCAATTTGAACTGTAACAGACATTCCGGAACATGACCATAAGTTAAACATACCCTAAATATCCTTTACATAGCTTAGAAATAGGCTTTAAGGGGTTCGGTGTGCTAAAATAAACTTCTGGGTCATTCAGGGACTAAAAGCGTCAAAAAGTGCACAAGTTTGCATTTTCGCGCATAACTTACGTTCTGAATACATCCGGACATCCAAAAATTTATGTAAGCACTAAAACATTTTATTTTAGTGTTTGGCATAAGAAAAATCCATTCGTCGCGTCATTTGGATCGTTTTTCGCGCTTGTGCGCATTCCATCGTAAATAAGCGAACATCGCGTTCGTACGGCCAAACGAACCAACATCCGACATATTTTTGAGCATGTTTCATGTCCAAAATGTTTAGGCATCATTTTAGGGCCTTAAAGTTGGCTTTACGGGCCTTAGAAGTGTCGAAAATGGCTTAAACACATGCAGGGACTGAAACTGTCATTTCTGAAACTTGTTGTCTGATCAGGACTCTCAGGCGGCCCGCCTGAGTTTTAGCATATCCTGAAGCGGGACGCGTCCGACTCTCTGATCAGATAATATCGAACAGTCAGCATTTTCCAGCTGTTTTATCCACCACCACACACTCACCACTTGCCTATTCAGCTGATAAGGATCATTTTTAGGCACCATAACTTTCCGACACTTGTACGGATGCGATTAAGGCACGATATTCGACAAACGATCTTAACGGTTACCCGAAAACTATAAATACCCCACCCCCATTGCTTCAAAACCACTAGAATTTTGATTTGAGAAACTCTAAGTTGAAACCATTGTTTCATACCTGAGATTCTTGGATCGAGATTAGCATTCGGGGACCCTTCGTAAGTATTCTTTCGTTCTTTTATCGTTTTCGAGTCCGAAAGTCAAACTTTGTTTGACTTTCAGCGTTGACCAGCTTATGGTCAATGCGAAGTTCGTTTGAACTTCGCAACGTGATTGTAATCACGATGGTTATAGTCCTTTGTGACTATGCCTACTGATTACCACGTTGTCTAGGGTCGTAAGGGTAAGCGATCTAATAAATCGCTTATACCTTCGAACCCGACCCAGTTTGGTCGATCATTAGGATCCGACCAAATACATTAGGTGACCATAGTATATAGGGAATAACCTTCCGAGGTTATACCTTATGGTCACATCGTTTAAGCAGTTGTATGATAGGTAGTTTATATGCCTTATGTAAATTACCAGAATACCCTTTTCATGTATAATTGGTAATTAAGCATATGTAACCTAAACTTTTGTCACATAACTGATTATGTAACATGTTTAGGCATATAACACTTGTCATAGGACTAGTTAGACGGTCTGAACGCGTTTCACGCGAACGACGCGTTAAAGTAGCATAAGTTACCTAAACGGGTCGTAATGGGTCGTAAGCTATTAGGTTAGGTTTCATTTAGTATGTAGGCTTTGTTAAACCATATGACACGAGTCTCTATACTCGTTTGGTTTACGAACCCTCATTCTATCCAATCATCCGATTTAGGTCCGGTTATTAACATAGTTACCTATATTAGGTGCCGTTTGATATCCGCGATCTCTAGCATTGTTTGGTTGTTACTCAAGGACTTCTGAGCAATCTTAAGTGAGTACATAGACCCCTCTTTTACTGTTTTCCAAATTGTTTTGGGGTGAAACACATGTGCCTACTTGTTACTTTTATGCTTTCCTGTTTTCACATCATATACCTGCTATGTTTGTTAGTACATTATAGTACATGATTTCATTACATTTCATGCTATGTATGTCCATTGTGTGCATACTTAGTACATTGTTTTACATTGCATTTCTGTTGCATATGCTCATCCAGTATATGAACATATTATACTACATTTTGAACCGTTGAAACTCTTTGATTATATGAACCGTTTGTAACCGTTGAACCGTGTGAACTGTTTGTAACTGTTGAACCGTGTGAACCGTTTGTATCTGTGAACCGTGTGAACCGTATTTGACCATACATAAACATTGCTACTATTTGTTAAACATTTTACTTTGGTAGTTTGGTTTGAGTAAGTGATTAAGTAACGAGGCATGTGTAATATGATACAAGCATGGTGGATACGCCGCTGGTACTTCCTATATATAAGTGTTTGTATGGTATTACATATTGTAGCGTTATTTGAATCATTTCAGTTATGACATATAACATTTTATACAAATAACATACTTTTCACAAGACATTGATTTACAAATAACTTATCTTGTACAAACTCATTTCATATGGTTATTCAATTAACCATACATCATTCTCTTATTTATACATATCATCTGATCTTATCGTTTTTCAAATGATTTACAAGACAAAGCAAATTACAAGGTTCATGACTAAACATTTTCTCAAAACATAAGTCATGAATTCTGTTTTCACAAAACCTATGTATCTCACAGGCATTTTTATGCTGACGTACCTATTTTCACATGTGTTTTCAGGAGATGAAGCATAGGACTTATCAAGACATACTTAGGCGGACCTGTGCCTTAGTGACTTAAAACGAGACAAAGACTAGTTAATTTATGTTATGTACTCTTTGGTTCTTGTTTAAACAATGTAAACTTTCATGTTTGATTAATAAAACGAAACTTCAATTGCCATGGATTTGAAACAATTAATTCTGTTACAACACTCCCCGACGTTTCCGCCACGTTTTGTATGTTCCACGTGGTCGGGGTGTGACAACCCGGACCCGGACCCGGAAAAAAACCCGGAACCGGGTATTATAAAAACCGGGTTTTCTATACCTGAACCCGAACCCGACCCTACCCATAGGGTAGGGACCGGGTATTCATATTTGATCTAAAACCCGAACCCGGAACCGGGTTTTTTTATACCTGGTTTATACTAGAAACCCGGTTTTTATAAATACTCGGAACCGGTTTTTATAAATACCCGGAACTGGGTTTTTTTATACCCGATTATATAGCTATGTTTTTTTATCTATGTTGTTTTTGTCATACCCCAACCGATGACGGAAACATCGGGATGAGACGAACAAATCGCTCAAATGCATCATAACACTATTGTGACAATATAATTTAAATCAAATTTCATAAATGACTAAATTCAAATACATTGTTTCAAATAAAGACAATTGCAACAAACATGATTTATTATTAGAATGGGTATCTAGTCCATCCTAACTTGATTCCTTCATAATCTTGACTATCAACCTGCAACAAGTATTAAAATAAAATCAACAAAAAGTTGGTGAGTATACAAGTTTGATACATAGTATAATATAGAATAAGATTGTTTAACGTGTTCATATCCAATATAAAAAAAAGCATGATGCGAGTTACTAATACGCTGAAACGGTGTCACTATATGTTCAAACCCTAGAATACAATGCGTTAAAATAGCCTAATCCCAAGAGTATAGCGGGGTGGTAGAATAGTTTAACTTAACAATACCCTCGAATACAAAAGGGGCGGTGCATTACTCCTATAGCGCTATAATTGTTAAGGTGGGCTTGTACGAAGTTAATGAGCATATAGACACTAATAGTTTACATAGCATATGAGATTAACAAGCATCAAATCGTTCATAGACTAACTCCCAATAGACTAGCGGGAGGTGAACATGTTTACATGTGGATAGAATATGATTCAAATAGTTTCAAGTGTTTAGTGTTTTTACATAGAATATATGTTGCACCCAAAATTGTTTAAAAGTAAAATGGGTTCGAGTATACTCACGGTTTCTCAAAGTTGTTCCTTTGGTAATCCCGTGAAGAGTTGGAGGTTGGAAACCTCAAGCCTATAAGCGGTACAATTCTACCGTATACAAAACAGTCAACCGAATCCCCGTTTCTGATGTGGAAGATCAGACAAAGCTGTAACCACAGAGCATACTACGAACTTTGTTGGGTGCATTGTTTTATTTAGAACTCTTCGAGTTCTCTTTCTTGCTTGGAAGATTTTATGAGAATTAGAGAGAGAGGAGAATGGTTAGAACACTTGGTGTTCTTTTAGAATTCTTAGAATTCTTAGAATTAGAGAGATTGAGAGAAGATTGAGAAGATTTGGTGTGAAGAAAATGGTAGGAGAAGGTTGGTATTTATAGGTGAATGAGGTGAATGGTGATTGGTGGAGATAATTAAAATAAATAAATAGAAAAGATAAATAAAAAAATAAATGAAAAAGAAATTAATAATGGAGAATGGAGGTGGAAAAGGTGATTGAAAGAGGTGGAAAAGGTGATTGGAGAAGAAAAAATGGTATAATCCGTATGGCACTATTCACGGTCACTATTCATCTTTTTTTTTTGAATACTATGGATTAAAACATGTACTTTTTACAAAAGGGACCTAAGCTAGAAAAATTCTTAAAAATTATTAAAAATTCTTTTGTATAGTTTTACGCTAAAAATTATTAGAAAAATATATTTGTATAGTTTTTCAGTTTCTTATAAAAATCTTGTGTTTATCCATTAACAATGTGATAAAAAAATGTATTACCATTATGATTAACGCCTCGAAAAGTAAAATACAAATATGAAAATACGAGGCGTTACAGTCTCCCCTACTTTAGGAAATTTCGTCCCGAAATTTATTCAAGAGGCAGACCTTGGAGAAAAAGCATTTTAGAGTTCGAATGTTTAAACCGATTGATTGCAAACGAGGTTTGTAAAAAGGCAGAGAATAGCGGGGAATAATGGAGATATAAGAGTGAACGACTAATAAACGAATGTGAGTATAAGAATGGTATGCGTATTGGAAGCGATGTGCTAAGAATGGGGTCACGTCGTGGATAATCGGATATAATGCGTTTGTGAGTTGTTAAAGTTTGTATCGGGTCTAAATAGGTCTGCAAAACACCGAATTTCTCATGGCACGTTTTACGAAAGTTTGGTAACATGATGAAAACACTTATATATAGGAAGTACAAGCGGTGTATCCACCATGTTTTGACCATGTGACGTCCGTTTCGTATTCGGTGTCATGTTACGTTCTGTGTTTTATCATACACAGTAGTACACTCTATGGTTCTCATGAGCCAATCACTATAATCCCGTGTGCACCCGCGATTATTTTGATCGTCGCATGATCCGCATAGCTTGTACTAGTTGTGTATGAATCAGGGTATGCATAATTTAAAAATAGGAATGTGTACGTATAAGAATATAGTATAAGCAAGTCCATGCTTAAGTATGTATGGGACCCACGTAAGCGAATCACTCGGATTACGCTCGCGTATGGGTACGAATGAATGGATCATGAGTATGAGCATAAGTATGAGTTTAAGTATGAGTATCCACGTAAGTATGAGTATAAACATAAAACGTACGAGTAGTACGAGTATAAGCATAAGACGTATTCGTATAACTGTAGGTACAAAGAATAAAATTTACGTATATAGTGTACGTTGGGACATAGAGGATTTAAGCGTATAAAAGCATTCAAAAGGTTTTGAATATATGAGTAAGGTGTTAGTTTCTAGAGTATCGTGTGGTGTTGATAGTTTTTGAAGGTTTTATGAGCAACATTGAGTGCATAGAGATTGTTTTGCATATCACCATGTTATACTAAATTTGTAAAAAAAATTTGCTAGTCTATTATGATATGAACAAATTTACATTTGAAATAAATTATGTAATGAATCAAATTCGGACTCAGAACTATAAGGTGGTGGAGGTGGTAGAGGCAGTTGTATCCGAGCAGCTAATTGTCTTAGCATGTCTTCCAACTATTTATTTCTTTCTGTCAGCCATTTTATTTGTTGAGACAAATTTCGAACCTGATTGTTTAACCTAGTCACTTCGACTCCCATTGAATCTGGAGGTAGATTCATTTGAGGCACCGTACTTGGGCCTGCTATATCAGTTGGTGGCAGTTGTTGTTCTACTCCGTTTAACAGTGACTGGAAAAACTGTGGCTGTAATGGTGGTTGCAAAAATGATTCCGATGCTAACTGTTCTTGGATCATCATATTTTCATAAGTTTCTTGCATCGTTGAATCCTCCTCGAAAACTAACGGTGAGAAGCTTGGTAAGACGTTTGGTGTTAATGGTTGGGATAGGTTAGTTGTAATATGGTCTTGTATGAGTGGCAGCTGTGGTTGCAGATCAAATCGATAGAAAGACGGTTGAGGAAGCTGCAACAATGATTGTTGTAAGTTTTGTGTGGAGGTACTTTCTAAGATAACTGGAGCTCCCTCCAACTGGAATGGTTGATTTAGTATATAATTATGAACAGGGGTTAGCCTAATGGTGTTAACATTTACAATCCCAGGTGCCTTTGGTGGAGATAATCCTTGGATAATCTGATCACTCAAGACACCTAATGATTTTGCTATTCTTGTAATGTAAGATCCTCCCATGAGACTTCTCAGAGGATTTGTTTGTTGCCTAAAAAAGTATGTAGCAAGTTCGTGGGCAATATTACAAGGAACTTGCTAAAAAATACTATGCAAATGGAAAAGTTCGGTTGAACTAACCCTTTGTTGATTAATCTTGCGCCCCGTGATAGTGTTGGCTAAAACACGGTGCATATATCGATAACGAGGGTCTGTGAAGTTAATAGAATTATTGTTGCCACACCACTCTTTTGATGAATGGCATCGCCAATATTCTGTCATTTTCACAGAGGAATAAGAGGTTGATTCCTCCGTAAAAATGGGTTGTTTAACTTCTTCCTCCGTATATATGCCCAGATGAACTGCGAATTCTGTTAATGACATATTATGAGGTTGTCCACAAAGTCAAAAATGAATGGATTCATCGGTAAGACTTTTACTATATTGGAAATAGACAGTGGACAAGAACTCATACACCAGTTCATCGTATGACGGTTCTAGGATGTCGAAGAAACGGCACCAGGGCGTATTATGTGGTAGTAATCCTGCCAGTAAACCACTGGAATCAAACGTTCCCATTCGATGCCAATCGATGCCGCTAATAGTAAAAACTTCAAGATCCTTGAGTTTTCGATACCTCTCACGAGTGGGTAAATCAGTAAACCGAAGGAATGGATGAATTTCTGCTGCATTTGAAGATTCAGCATATGCTACTGGGAAATATGCCATGTGAGTATTGGGTTTTGTTGAACTAAGAAAAGTTTGGGTATGTGTTGAATTATATCAGAAGTTGTAGTTCTTGTGTAGATTAGCTCGAGTAGTGAGTTTCTCCGATGAGCTTGCTTCTCCGGCGAAGACTCCGGTCTTCGACGAGTGTGTGAGTGATACGAAAAGAATGGAGTTTAAGAGGGTGTTGCGGTGATGTGAGGAAGTAGAACGGTTCGGTTTTTATAGCTTTTGTAAAGTACAGAAATGATTTATGATGAGCTGTACGTGTGCTACCAAAAGTCTATGTTCATGTTGATCGACCAAGTGGAAACGCGGATTCTAACCAATTACCGAGAAATCTGGAGCCGAAAAAAATTTCGGCGAAGATATGGTTGGAAAAGGAAATGGTTGTCACTGTCATGTTCTTGGCGGCAATCTTGAAAGAATCAACGAAATTGTCGCTTAGTTAAAATTTAAGGGTTAAGTTGTTTGAATGATCAGAAGGCTTGGCGGAGCGGTTAATGTGCGCGTTTGTGATAGTAGCGACCCGAGTTCGATTCTGAGCGTTGCCCTTTTTGATCCTTTTATTTTTAAATTAAAGTTTCCATGATCACAATTGAATCCCTTAACTTACTAACTGACGCTGACGGGGTTAAAGTGTAAATATTCAAAAATCGCACAAAAAGGGGGTCTTCTTTAAAGAACCGGCCCTTGTGGGATTCGAACTCGTGACCTCTCGTTTAGAACCGTAACGCCTTAACCAGTTTATCCTCTGTACAGAGCTGTTAGATATTGAAATTTAAATTCATATATACACAGTTTAGGGTTTTTAGTTTATATAAGTTTAAAAATAACAGTTTTGGTCCCTACAGTTTAAGTTTAAGAAAATGACCATTTGAACCCTGGACTTTAAAATCACAATCAAATATATTTATTTCTTTTATAAATAAGTTTCAAAAATGATGCAAAGGACCCTAAACTTGTAGTTTGCAAAATTACAAACTTGATAATAGTAAAACGTAGGTTTGATTAAAACTTGGATTGTTCCAAAATGGAACTTTGACTAAACCGAAATAGATCAAAAGTCCTTTCGAATTAGGGAAACGTGCTTTGGCCTATAGGTATTTTGCACTCTCATCGATAGTCCCCAGGTAGGCAAACGGGTCCATTAATTTGGATTTGTACGAATTGCCAGCCTAGACAGGACGTCCCGACTACCGGTACTTACCCTTCCAGTTACTACACGTTTCCATTCGATCGAAAATTTGAAACTTTGGCGAGATTGAAAATCGAGGAGTGGAACTAGTCGACAAGGTGCGGGTTTCACCCCTAACTTGGCGATTTAGTATCCTAAGTGTGGTTGGTACTCGTCGGGTCAAAAGTTAATTTCGACACTTTGACGAGGGTCCACTAGAATTTGAAATTTGAATTTCTCCATCAAGGTGAGGATTTCACTCCTAACTTGATGGTGAATTTCGTGTAAAAGAAAAGTAGATGGATTGAGAATTGTTCACCAAATTGTGGGTTTCACGCCTATTTTGGTGAAGTTGTCTCTTTTGTGTATTACGAGTGTTTGTGGAATTAGAATAGTCGAGTAAAATGTATGAGAAAAAGCGTATGTTGACGATTAACAAACAAGAATAAACATGTCAAGAATGACACATAAAGAATGACGTATTAAAGCAAATGTTAACACGTAATAAAACATGTATTTAACACATAAGAATAGCATATCAAGTATGATACATAAGGATAAAAATGACATATACGTTCAAAAAGGCCCAAAGAGAATGTATAAGAAACACATAAAGTGGCATGCATGTAGTTTCGAATATAACATAAAAATAAGACTCTAGAACTATAGACTAGGTAAAAAGCATGGCAATTCTACCTAATTACCTATAGTTATGGCTCTGATACCAATCTGTCACACCCCAACCGATGGCGGAAACATCGGGATGAGACGAACAAATCGCTCAAATGCATCATAACACTATTGTGACAATATAATTTAAATCAAATTTCATAAATGACTAAATTCAAATACATTGTTTCAAATAAAGACAATTGCAACAAACATGATTTATTATTAGAATGGGTATCTAGTCCATCCTAACTTGATTCCTTCATAATCTTGACTATCAACCTGCAACAAGTATTAAAATAAAATCAACAAAAAGTTGACGAGTATACAAGTTTGATACATAGTATAACATAGAATAAGATTGTTTAACGTGTTCATATCCAATAAAAAAAAAAATGATGCGAGTTACTAATACGCTGAAACGGTGTCACTATATGCTCAAACCCTAGAATACAATGCGTTAAAATAGCCTAATCCCAAGAGTATAGCGGGGTGGTAGAATAGTTTAACTTAACAATACCCTCGAATACAAAAGGGGGGGTGCATTACTCCTATAGCGCTATAATTGTTAAGGTGGGCTTGTACGAAGTTAATGAGCATATAGACACTAATAGTTTACATAGCATATGAGATTAACAAGCATCAAATCGTTCATAGACTAACTCCCAATAGACTAGCGGGAGGTGAACATGTTTACATGTGGATAGAATATGATTCAAATAGTTTCAAGTGTTTAGTGTTTTTACATAGAATACATGTTGCACCCAAAATTGTTTAAAAGTAAAATGGGTTCGAGTATACTCACGGTTTCTCAAAGTTGTTCCTTTGGTAATCCCGTGAAGAGTTGGAGGTTGGAAACCTCAAGCCTATAAGCGGTACAATTCTACCGTATACAAAACAGTCAACCGAATCCCCGTTTCTGATGTGGAAGATCAGACTAAGCTGCAACCACAGAGCATACTACGAACTTTGTTGGGTGTACTGTTTTATTTAGAACTCTTTGAGTTCTCTTTCTTGCTTGGAAGATTTTATGAGAATTAGAGAGAGAGAGGAGAATGGTTAGAACACTTGGTGTTCTTTTAGAATTCTTAGAATTCTTAGAATTAGAGAGATTGAGAGAAGATTTGGTGTGAAGAAAATGGTAGGAGAAGGTTGGTATTTATAGGTGAATGAGGTGAATGGTGATTGGTGGAGATAATTAAAATAAATAAATAGAAAAGATAAATAAAAAAATAAATGAAAAAGAAATTAATAATGGAGAATGGAGGTGGAAAAGGTGATTGAAAGAGGTGGAAAAGGTGATTGGAGAAGAAAAATGGGTATAATCCGTATGGCACTATTCACGGTCACTATTCATCTTTTTTTTTTGAATACTATGGATTAAAACATGTACTTTTTACAAAAGGGACCTAAGCTAGAAAAATTCTTAAAAATTATTAAAAATTCTTTTGTATAGTTTTACGCTAAAAATTATTAGAAAAATATCTTTGTATAGTTTTTCAGTTTCTTATAAAAATCTTGTGTTTATCCATTAACAATGTGATAAAAAAATGTATTACCATTATGATTAACGCCTCGAAAAGTAAAATACAAATATGAAAATACGAGGCGTTACAATTTTATCTATGTTTTCAAGCATTAAGACTTCTAGTTCTTATGATTTAACAAAATTATGTATGCACTTTGATGTAATCTTGTTTAATTATTAGGTTTCTAATGATATTTGAAGTATTTGGTCATTATTCCCCTCTATTTGCTGGAAAGATCGATTGGTGTTTGTCTAATACAAAAAAATGAAAAATTGATGGAACTTGGTTAAAACATAACATAGCAAATAAAATATATTGTTGTTTATGTAATCCAAAAGGATTCAAATCAGGATTATTCCTTCGATCTAGCACTATCGAATTTAAATTTAGAAATGTGATTAAAATTTCAATAGGCACCATCCACTAAAACATATAAAGAAGCATTAATACCCGGTCGGGTTTTTCTAAGACCCGGTGCGGGTTTTTCTAAGACCCGGTCCCAACCCGATGCATACCCGAACCCTACCCGATGAAAACCCGAACCGGACCCGAACCCGGAAATAGGGTATTATAATACCCGGGTTTTATAAAACCCGACCCGAACCCGGGTATATAGGGTATACATTTTTGGTAGAAAACCCGGACCCGGACCCACCCGGTTTTTAAAAAAACCCGATTTTGTAAAACCCGATCCTACCCGAACCCGGTTCCATACCCGGAACCGGTTTTAAAAAAAACCCGATTTGTGCACCACTACATGTGATCATACTTTGTCATCGGCCCAATAAATTTGCATGTGAAGTATCTCGAGAAATTTTGTTGATTCATAAATTTTGCGTGGCCCAATATATTTGGCCCATACATATTCTAGACTAGGGCTTGTTTGTCTGCCACATTTGATAATTGATTCACGAGAAATAATCTGTCACCGGCCCATGAGTGTGTCAGGTCCACTTTATTTGGCGGTCCAATAAAATTTTAAAGGTTAAAAGAGATTGTTGGCTATTTGAATTTGTTTGATCTTATCATCAACACTAAAACATTTGCATGTGATTTCACTGTTTGTCGAGATTCATCAGATTGTTTTTAACTAGTAGATGCCCCGTCCGCGTTGCGGGACGATTGCCGAATAATTCTCAACCAATTAAAAAAAGACTACTATAATTTTGCTAGGAAAAAAAAAAAAAAAAAACAAAAACGATGATAAGGCCGTAATTTTGGGCTCAGGGCAAAACTGTAATTTTTTAGGACTAATGAGCTAGTGTTAGGCAACTCCTTGACACGAAAAAAAAAATTAAATCGAGTAAACCAATTAAAACAAAAAACCTTTATAGTTTTGGTAAAAAAACTAAAACGATGGGAAAAACGTAATTTTTAACTGAGGGCCAAATCATAATTTTAATTCGGGGATAAACTATAAACTAAATGGACCAACGGGGGAGTGCCAGGAAGTTGCCGGCACGACTGTAATTTTACACTGGGGGCAAACTTGTAATGTCACCAGGAAAACAAACAAAAACGATGGGAAAATGTAAATTTAAGTTGAGGGTAATATCGTAACTTGGCTGTGAGAAAAAAAACTAATGGCAAAACTATAAATTTATACGGGGCAAAATCGTAATTTTGAACCGAGGGCAAAATGGGAATTTTTAGCTGGGAGCGAAAGCGTAAATTTATTTTTAAGTGGGGGTAAAAACATAACTTTGAACTGATGGGAAAATCGTATTTTTAAGGGAAAAAACCTAATGGCAAAACTGTAAATTGAAAGGAGGCAAAATCGTAATTTTTAACTGGGGGCAAAATTGAAATATTTAGCTGGGAGCATAAGCGTAAATTTATTTTTATGCGAGGGCGAAAACATAATTTTTAACTGATGGTAAAATCGTAATTTAAAAGGGGGATAAAATCGTAAATTTGTTGGGCCAATAGGGGAGTGCCAGGCAGCTGCCTGGCACTATTATCCCTGCCGCCCATTTAGCCCAATGAAAGGACACCACTATTACCGTGTTGGCGCCGTATTTAGCTGGGAGCATAAGCGTAAATTTATTTTTAAGCGAGGGCGAAAACATAATTTTTAACTGATGGCAAAATCGTAATTTTAAAGGGGGATAAAATCGTAAATTTAAGGGGAGTGCCAGGCAGCTGCCTGGCTCTATTATCCCTGCCGCCCCATTTAGCCCAATGAAAGGCCACCACTATTACCGTGTCGGCGCCGTATTTAGCTGGGAGCATAAGCGTAAATTTATTTTTAAGCGAGGGCGAAAACATAATTTTTAACTGATGGCAAAATCGTAATTTTAAAGGGGGATAAAATCGTAAATTTGTTGGGGCCAATAGGAGAGTGCCAGGCAGCTGCCTGGCACTATTATCCCTGCCACACATTTAGCCCAATGAAAGGCCACCACTATTACCGTGTCGGCGCCGACACTTGGTTTTGTTGTGGTTGAAAATGAGTGAAATTGTGGTCCAATAGGAATTCTATAAACATTTAAAAAAAAACATAATTGTCAACGGGCCACTAAATCAAATTTTAGTCATTTTTGTCGGCCCATGTGATATAATCATTCATGTGAAATAATAAACACCGGCCCATGTGATTTCATATTAAGGGTCCAATTAAAATCAAGTCTTGATAAAGTGTGTCGGCCATATTCTCTTGACAGCCCATTTAATTGCTTATGATCCTTTGATTTGTCAGCCCATTTATCTTCAGTGGCCCAATCAGGATATTATATCTTAGTTTGGTTCGGCCCATGGGCTAATTGAGTTTCACATCAGATTCATTTAACGGCCCATTTGTCAAAGAAAAATTTTCAAGATAATTGTCAAGTTTTCATTCGGATTATCTTGCAGAGTTTGTTTATACTTCCAAGAAGTCACGTCAAAAAGTCGAAACGAGTCTGCAAGTCTTAGGCACGAGTTCTAGATCATTCCCACTGTCACGCACTTTCACATATTCGGTTCGTTTAAACTGATCGTTTGTTTGTTTGAATATTTGAAGGTGATTCGAGGTGATAAACAAGGCGAAAAATTCAAGGAACGACAAATTCAAGAAGCGTTTCGAAGATGTCGGGAATTGGCGAAGAGTTTTATAACACGTTTTATAACGCGTTTACATCTGAAGAAACTCCAGTGACACCAAAGAATGCTACAACTGTAATTTCTGAGAGTTTGAATCATGATAACGTGTACGAAAATCATCTAAGACCCCCAAAGCTCATGAATATCGAAGATTATCACTGGTGGTGTGAAAGATTTGAAAACTGGGTGCAAGCCTATGCATATGATAGCTGGATCATGTTAACAATAATAGGATATGAAAAACCAAGAAATGAAAAACATGAATTAATCACACTTAAATAATTCACAGCTGATGATAAAAAGGAACATTCAAGTGAATTAAGAATGATAACCTTACTTCAACAATCTGTCAGAGAGGATATTTTCTCACTACTTCAGCATGGTGAAACGTCTAAGTCAATTTGGGAAGCGTTAAAGTTGAAAGCTGAAGGTGGGAAAGATATCAAGAAAAACAAGATATCGCTGTTGAAGAAGGAGTTTGACTTGTTTGGTTGCATGAAAAATGAAACAGTTCGTCAAATGATAGAACGATTTTGCCATCTGAAGATTGAAATGGAAAGGTTTGGAATCCACAAAGAGAGAGAAGAGATGGTGGATAAACTCGGCGAGGCATTGCCACATGAAGAAGATTGGAAAACCTATGTGATAGTTTTGAAAAATGATGACAAATTCGATGAGAGGACGTTAGAGATTTTGATTGAGAAAATAGAGGGACATGATTTGTTGTTACAAAAACAAAACAAGATGTCCAGCTCAAGTTATCAACAGAACGTTGATCTATACTATCGCAAAGGAATGCTACAAAAGAATGAATCTCCAAAGATATGAACTGGTTATAGTGCAGAAAAGACTGGTGACTCGTCAAACAACAAATCTTCGAGCTATGATCCAGGATATCATTCTACATCTGCATCTGTATCGTCAAAATCTAATTCAAACCAAGATTGGAAAAATTCTCCACTTTTGAACAATGAGTTTGCTCAACAGCACATGAGTTTCTTAGCTTCTATTCTGGTATCTTACGAAGGTTTAATTGCAGGTAAGATTGGGAATCCAAACATGACAAAGGAGGATTACGATCAAGTCGATCCAGAAGAGATGGAACTCATGGACATTCGCTGGTGCATGGCAAGCGTCATCCGAAGAGCTCAAAGATTCATGGAGATAACTGGCAAAAAGTGCTTGGAAGGCCCAGACATGAAGATAGGCTTCGATAAGAACAAAGTCACTTGCTTCAAGTGTAAACAAAAGGGGCACTTCAAGAGAGAATGCACGAACAACAAAGCTGATGATAGCGTGAATCCTTTTTATGAGGATTACTAAAAAAAGGCCATTTATCATCAGAACAACGAGCAACCAACCAGAAAGCAGATTGATGAAGGACCTTCCAAAGAAAAGAGACAAGCTGTACTGACACTTCGTGATCGTAGTGAATCTAGCATACAAAATGAAAAATCTGAAAAATCTGTTTGGGATGATTTTGATTGGGATAAGTACTTCGATGAGAATGAAGGAGTCATAATTGTAATTCATGATGATGAAGGGTATGATTGGAGTCAACACGACAAAGAAGATGGAAAAGCCAAAGCAATGATTGCTGAGATAAAACAAAGTCGAGAAGAAAGGCATGCTCGAATGAGACTGGATGAAGTATATGATGCCTACAAGGAAGCAACACAAGCAGGGAGGTGGAGTAAAGACAAGGAATGCTTTGTCGATCCTCAAGGAAATCCGACGGTTAATCCTGAAACGGTTGATTTTGAAGCACTAGTTGCTGCAATACCGACTGTGAGTGTCAGGTGCAAAGGCCTTGAGGAGATTCCAAGGTACAAAGAAAAGGTTGAAGAAGGCATAAAGAAGGTGATATATGCCAGTTTGGAGAAGAAGAAAAAGACAGTTGAAGAGATTGTGGATGAGAGTGAAAAGTTGGTGAAGGAGTTGAAGAAAGAAGATGAAAAATCCGAGGAAGCTGTTGCAGATAAACAGCAGAAGATTGAGAAAGTTCAGAATCAACAAGCAAATGAAACCACAGTGCCAATCACCAGGGCCGTCTCTGAAAACTTCATGATTCTTTTGGGCCTTGTGCGAGTAAACAAAAACGGGCCCCTACATCATGTTATTTATGTTTTATGGCATATTTTTTATAAATCAAACTATACCAATACAGGATAGAAACAAAACAAAAATTGTTGCTTTTTCTCACGGTTCCCTTTCTCTTCTCTCGACATGCAAGTTAAGCTTGAACCAGTGATGAATACATGGATTTTGAGTAGGGGCAAGATATGGGACGGTCAAAATAGGGTGAATACATACGGACTCAAAGAGTCATTATTTTTAAGTAATTACATGTTTACCTTAATAAAAAAATAATAAAAATAACAAATAATTGATCAATTAATATACAGATTTAACTTAAACAATCATTTTTTTATAAAAAAAAAACAATTAAACTTAATTTTAACAAAATAAATCGAATAACCACCGGTTGCTTTATTTTTTGATGAAGCTAATTAAAAAAAAAAAAATCCACTATAAAGGGCCTTATATCCACTGACATCCATACAACGTTAAAAAAACTGGTTTGAATAGAACTAAAAAAGTTTTGTGTTGGCTTGTTTCGAACCTGCATATATCTTGGATAAAGATACAAGGAGGCAACCATCTGCACCATATAAACTTATGTTCTTACTTAGGTCAGCATTTTCTTTATAAACGTAAACCGAATGAAAACTATTTTTGGGCCCCAAAAGCTTTGGGCCCAGAGCGGTGGCACACCCTGCACACCCTCTGGGCCGGCCTTGCCAATCACTGAGGTGCTCAAGAATTCTGAAAATTATCAAAATGGAGCAAAGAGCAGTCTGGCACGAGAAGAAGAGGCTGCTGAACCCTGCGTCTGAAAAACAGGGAGTTTGTGTTTTTGTACATAAATAAACTATATTTCAAAAACCCTAAAAATTGAAAATCTAAAAACCAAAAATATGTTTTTATTTTGTCAATCATTTGAAAAATCAAAAATATGTTTGTTTTTAAGTTTTGTCAAAAATTCAAAAATTTACAAAAATATGTTGAGTAAATATGCCGAAACCCTCACGGCTGAACAAACATGATTAATTTCACAAGATTGAAAAACGGGTTTTCAAACTGTAAAATATCAATGTGTTGAAAAGTATGGGGGTATAATTTCTGCTTCACATGTTATATTTTCTGCAAAACAGAGCATGAGATGCAGGAAATGGATGGCGAGACAAAGCTATCTACATCGGTTATCAAATTTTCTTTAAATGTTTTGAATTTTAGGGGGAGTAAGAATTGTCAGAAAATCCAAAAATATTAGAAAATTTGAAAAAGCCAAAAACATGATAAAAATTTAAAATGAGTTTTGTGTAAAAAGAGGAAATGATAGTACATCAGTAGACAATCACAGTACGCTAAAGAAATGGAATGTTAAATGTGATAAACGGTCTCACTAATGATATGCCAGTAGGTTTTTACACGCTTAGTAGATTGTTTTCGAGATATAAATCATAAATATCAAATACTTACTTATCTCGTGGGGAACATCTCTCGGATATATGGGTAACCCCCGAAATCTTGTTTGAGAGATTGCCTGATTCTGAGATACTAGGTCTTTATACTGTTTGATATCTGGGGTATTATACCTGGTCTTCTGATATTGTGGAAGCAATGGCCTAGACCTCGTATAATACTTTCCGCGCTGTAAAAGCTTACCCTCTGCATAAAAATTGAGAAAATATCGAAAGATATATATCAAGTGCAGTTGTGAAGAAGATTCCCAAGGGGAACACACCTCAAGTCGAGCCTTCATCTCTTTGACTGAACGGAAGTTCATACCTGAGCTCTCAAGGTCTCGCACTAACCCAGAGAACAGATATCAAATTAGTATATTCACCTGTAAGACTGAATCTAGGGAATTTTGATACAGGAGTATATTCTGAGGTGGGACACGCGAATAAGTTCAAGTCCTTAAAACACTAATCTCGTATCTCGAATCAATTGAACTTTGTGTGAAAATTTAAGTGGATCAGTATACTGACAATCTAAGTGAATCGTTTAGAACTTAATGTGTTTAAAGCTCAACGGTATTAGTGATTTTTCATAAACTGATATAATCCTCTGACACAAACTCAAACAAAAATATTGTCTGTAAATATGTCTGTAAATATTTCTTTACTGCTTTCTGTTTAAAGAAAAATACAAAAAGATTTTAATTTCTGCTTTATTTTCGATAGGGATGGCAATGGGTCGGCTTCGGGTCGAGTATTGGTAATCCCATACCCATACCCGGTTATAAAATCGCGTCCCATACCCGACCCAATACCCGTCGGGTATTTGTCGGGTAATTACCCGTCAGGTATCGGGTATACCTGCGGTTATCGGGTATACCCATTAGTTTGTTAAAAGATATACGTTGGGATTTCTAAATACATTTTTTTACTATCGTAATTATTATATTATTTTATTTATACAATAACTATTATATATACTTCACAATATACAAAATATAAATACTATTATCAAATGCATATACTAAAAGAAAATTTATTTTTTCACATTATGAGCATACTAACATAAACAAGTAATAGACAAGGGTTAATGGAAAATAAAAATATATATTAAAAAAATCGGGTATGTGATCGGGTATATAGTTCGGGTAAATGGGTATGTGGTTTCGGGTAATCGGGTCGGGTATTACCTAATCCCATACCCGACCCATACCCGCGAAAATTTCTAAAACTAATCCCATACCCGGCCCAATACCCGTCGGGTATCGGGTATACCCGTCCCATTTGTGTCGGGTTTCGGGTATACCCGTCGGGCTCGGGTATTTTTGCCATCCTTAATTTTCGAGAACCGATGTTTGAAAGCTGAGTTTCAAAATCTAAGTATGCTGATCGTGTTTCTGAAAATAAACAAGTTCATTAATTTGAAACTTGAAGTTTTTATTCAAAAATCAAAAAACAGTTTGTGAAATCTCCAAGGTCATTAATTTGGACTTGGATGATAAATTGTGAAGAATTTGGATACTTAATTTGTTAAAATCCGTCATAAAGAGCTAAGTTTCTATTTTGGATTCTTAATACTGCCAAATCTATGAAGATTGTTGATAGGGGAAGAAAATCAAGTAATCCTGGATATATTCATATTATTATATTTTAGAGCCAGATTCTTGATTCAAAAGGTGTTCAAGAGCCAGGTCACGATTCCTGGACAACCGAAAACGCTTTCACTGTCAAAATATTTTAGCTTATGCTGAGAGTGCCAGGTTTTTCATTCCTGGACATTTAAAACATTTTCACTTATAAATGTTTGAGAATTTGCAGATGAAAATTCCAGATTATGATCCCGATAGCCGAGACTAAGGGGGAGTCTGAAGACGAGCTCACCGCAAGGGGGAGCTTGTATCCGGAAAGCCAGGTGTCGATCCCCAAAGCACGGAAGCTTGATGAAAGGGGGAGCCTGAAGAGTCTACTAAAAGAGGGAACTGTAGCTGAAGACAGATCCACGGGGATTTTTTTCATGCAAGAAGGAGTCTGTGTTGCTGAAAATGTGATAAAGCTTCAAGAAGACTCAAAGAGAGAGAGAGAAAGACATGACGCTACGAGATTGACTGCGGCAATATCCAAGGGGGAGTCTGTTGGTGCAGTAATGTCTATCGCCTGTGTCAATCAGTCCGTAGCTGAAAACAGAAGAAAAAATAGAGTTTATATTGTAATATTTAGGGAAAAGGCAAGGTGACATTTATGTAAATAATGAGAACCCTCATTATTACCTTGGCCTATAAATAGGACCTTAGGGTCATCATTTAGCATTTTTACAACTTCTACAACTTGGAGAGTTTGGATTCTAGAGTGAGAGTCTAGAGAGAGAAAGTGCAAGAGGTGATTCACTGTGACTTGTAACTTTTCATATCATCAATCGAATCACAGATTAAGTATGGTTCTTGTGTTCGGTCCACGCACGTGTACGGATTCCTTACGTCACACGTGTCATACGCAATCATTTCGGAGTCGAAAACCGGTCCTACAATAACTCTTCTGACGATCGCGTGCTGTTTTCAGTCTCTCATTAACTTGAATAATCTTGTCCGTTGTTTCTTGTACTATCTCTGGTCCAGACAGTTGTTTTTCTCCAATTTTTGCCCAACAGACTGGAGTTCGGCACTTTCGTCCATAGAGTGCTTCAAATGGTGCAGCATTGATGATGGTATGATAGCTGTTATTGTAGGAAAATTCTATTAATGGTAAATGATCGTTCCAATTTCCTCCGAAATCAATTACACAAGCTCTAAGCATATCCTCCATTGTTTGAATTGTCCTTTCGCTTTGTCTGTCCGTTTGAGGATGATAAGCTGTGCTTAGTTTTAGCTTGGTTCCCATTGCTTTCTAGAAACTAGTCCAAAAACGAGAAGTAAAACGCCAATCTCTATCAGAAACAATAGATAAAGGAATTCTATGTAATGAAACTATTTCATTTACATATAACTTGGCTAATTGTTCCATACTGAAAGTTTCCTTCATAGGTAAGAAATGAGCAGATTTGGTTAATCTGTCTACAATCACCCAGATTGCGTCATTACCTTTTCGTGTCTTGGGGTAATTTAGTAACAAAGTCCATTGTTATCAATTCCCATTTCCATATTAGCATTTCTAGTTGCTGCAATAAACCTGAGGGTTTCTGATGTTCTGCTTTAACCTGTGAACATGTTAAACACTTAGCAACATAGGTTGCTATATCCTTTTTCATTCCTATCCACCAGAAATTCATTCTTAAGTCTTGATACATTTTATCATTACCAGGATGTATCGTATACTTAGACTTATGGGTTTCTTCTAAAATTCGGTGGCGTAGGTTTCCTTGTTTGGGTATCCAGATTCTTTTCTTATGAAATCTCCAAATTCCATATGTTCCTTGTTTTAATTCCTTAATCAATCCTTTTAATTTTTAATTATCGTCCTTGATTACTATTTCCTGTATTTCTCTAATTTGCTCATTTAAATCTATCTGCAAATTTAACTTAAGAGAACGTACTCGTCTTGGCTTTTCACGATACTTTCGACTTAAAGCATCAGCTACTACATTAGCTTTTCCTACATGATACTGGATATTACAATCATAATCACTAAGAATTTTAATCCAGCGTCTCTGTCTCATATTTAACTCCTTTTGCCCAAAAACATATCTTAGACTCTTATGATCAGTGAAAACAGTAAACTTACTACCATAAAGATAGTGTCTCCAAATTTTGAGGGCAAAAATTATAGCTCCTAACTCTAGATCATGGGTCGTATAGTTTTCTTCATGATTCTTAAGTAATCTAGAGGCATAGGCTATAACCTTTTGACGCTGCATCAACACACATCCATAACCTAACTTAGAAGCGTCACAATAGACTATCAAGTCTTCAGTTCCTTCTGGTAACGCTAGTATGGGTGCATTGGTTAACCTTTGCTTTAGAATCCTAAAAGCTTCCTCCTGTTTTGGTCCCCATTCAAACTTAATTGATTTGCAGGTCAATTTCGTTAAGGGAATGGCTATCCTAGAAAAATCTTGAATAAAACGTCTATAATAGCCTGCTAGTCCAATAAAACTTCTCACCTTCGTCGATGATTCAGGGACTTTCCACTTAGTAATCGCCTCGATTTTTGTGGGATCTACATGAATTCCTTCACGATTAACTAGATGTCCAAGGAATTGCACTTCCTTTAACCAAAATTCGCATTTTGAAAATTTAGCGTAAAGCTTTTCTTTTCTCAGCAAATTTAAAAGTATAAACAAATGCTCTGCATGATCCTCTTTACTCTTAGAGTAAATGAGAATATCATCTATAAAGACAATTATGAATTTATCCAGATATGGTTTACATATTCTGTTCATCATGTCCATAAATGCGGATGGGGCATTGGTTAAACCAAATGGCATGACGGTAAATTCATAATGACCATACCTTATTCTGAAAGCAGTTTTAGGAATGCCCTCTTCCTTTACTTTCAGTTGATGATATCCTGAGCGTAAATCGATCTTAGAAAAGAATCGAGCTCCTTGCAGTTGATCGAACAGATCATCGATTCTCGGTAGTGGGTACCGATTTTTAATCATAACCCGGTTCAATTCTCGGTAATCAATGCACATACGCATTGACCCGTCCTTCTTCTTGACAAACAAGATTGGCGCTCCCCATGATGACGAACTAGGCTGTATGAAACCTTTCTCCAGAAGTTTGTCCAATTGTTTCTTCAGTTCCTGCATCTCTGCTGGTGCTAAACGGTAAGGTGCTTTAGCAATCGGTGCTGTTCCTGGTATTAGGTGAATTCTGAATTTAACCACTCTATCTGGCGGTAATCCAGGTAACTCTTCTGAAAAAACATCTGAGAATTTAGATACTACGGGAATATCTTTTAATTCTTTTCCTTTAGTGTTAATGATTATGGAAATCATATACACTAGTGATCATTTCCTTGCACAACTTGCTGTTTTCATCACAGAAATGAATTTTGTGAACTTAGTTGGTTTATCTTCTTTAATTGTGATCTTTTCACCCTTTAGTGAATTTACTTGTACTGACTTTTGATCACATAAAATACTGGCGTGATTGGCTATTAACCAGTCCATTCCTAATACAATATTAAATCCAGCCAGATTCATTGGTTACAGGTTAGCAATAAAATTATGGTTTAAAATTTCTATTCTTGCTCCCTACAAGATTTCAGTAATCTTAATGGATTCTCCATTCGCCGTTTCTACCAGACATTCTTGTTGAAGTTTAGTTAATGGTTGATTGAGAAGTTTGCAGAATAAAGTATTAATAAAACTTTGGTTTGCACCAGAGTCAAATAATACTTTAGCAAAAATATCATTAACTAAAAACGTATCGACAATCACATCCGGAATCATCTTGGCTTCTTCAGCTGTTAGGACAAATGCTCGGGCATTCTTTGTAGTTTTGCTGTTTATTGCTGGAGCTAGTTTCAGACAGTTTGGTTTGATATGTCCCGTTTCTCCACAGTTGAAGCATAGCTTGTTGCTGGGTTTCCTCCTGTAGTCTTCTTCCTTGGGTCCAGATATTTTGCAAAAGTTGCAGTATGTCGAGCATTTTCCTGAATGCTTCTTCTTGCAGTACTTATAGTAAGGTGCAGAGGTAGAACCTGTACTTTTCCCACGGTAGTTATTTCCATAACGAAATTCTTGGGTAAGTCTTTGGGCTAGGTTCTTTCTCTGATTCTCTTCTTGCGTACGTACTAATTCGTCAGTCAAGGTATTGGCTAATTCTACTGCTTCTTCTATGGTTTGTGGCCTAGCTGCCTTGACTACATGTCGGATTTCACTAATTAATTCCCAGATGTAATGGGAGATTAACACTGGTTCTGGTGAAGCTAAGGTTGGCACTATTCTAGCATATTCGAAGAATATGGTAGTGTAACCTTTGCAGTCTATTCCAGTCATTTTAAGATTCAAGAACTTATTAGTGATTTGTTCTTTTTCGTGAGGAGGACAAAATTTCCTTTCAACTATCTCCTTAAAGTCAGTCCATTCCATATTATAAATTTTATCACTTCTTCTAGACTGGAGAATAGTATTCCACCATTCTAAGGCTGCATTCTTAAAAAGATTAGAAGCAAACATAATCTTATCTTCTTCTGCACATTTGCTTATTTTTAAGACCGCCTCTGTCTTTTCTATCCAACGTAGAGCTGCAATGGCTGCTTCATTGCCAGAGAATTCTATTGGTTTGCAAGACCAGAATTCTTTGTAAGAACAGCGATATGACATGGTTCTTCTTCTTTTTGGAATTGGTAATTGGAGTAGCGGTCCATTATTCACGCTGTAACTGGGTTCAGTTGGTGGTCGTTTACTTCCATGTTTATTATTTTCTGCTTCCATAACAGACTTGATAATATATGGCATAACATCTATAATTCCTTGTGCTACTATATGTTGAATGACACTGTTATCTAATTGGTTTCCATTATTATCATTATTCTGGTTTTCTTGATTTTCTTCGTTGTCCATCTGAATTATAAACAATTATCAGGTATTAATATCACAGAATAAGATTTAATGCAAACAATCAAACAAACAAATTGATCAAAAACGTCGAATCATTGCGACTTGTACTCTTTTTATATATCTATTACAATCTTACAACTGGAATTTAAAACACACTACTAGTTATGCATCTATAGATATTAGGTTATCTATTTTAGTTGATTTGATTTTTTTTAAACTACACGCATTTATATATATGTGTATATATATATATATATATATTATCATTATTATTATTAGGGGTTGAACTGCATCTCTCGCTCGTCGTATTTCCACACGAGCTTTTCTCCTATCTGTTTCATCCTCTCTCATCCCTCTATCAGTTCTTCACCATATGTGCAGAGTTCCTGCACATTCTCGTCACTCATGGGTGGTCGTGGTGCGGGTACTGGGTCAGGGTACAGAGGTAACGGTTCTCCATATGGGTACGGGTTGTTTAATATCTCCTGAACATACTGATCGTTATCCCAGTATGGATCTAGAGGATTAAGGTTGGTATACTATGCTATGGGATTGGGTATCGGTTCTTCCTGTGGATAGAGTTCCCTATAATCCCTATGGTCATCTCCCCATAGATCATATGCTAAAGGATTAGGGGCTGGGATTCTAGGTATCTCGTCAGGGTCAAAGGCTGGTATGGGAAATTGGTTTCCTGGGTTAGGTTCTATCTCCATTGGTTGGGTTGGAAATAGTGGCAGTGGTTGCGGTACAATTATCTGGTCAGGGTTTGGATCTGCTGTAGTGGTGGCTAGTATATGAAAGTTTGCCAATCGTCTATTAACTAATTCTTGGGTTTGGTCATTGACTTCCCTATTGGCTGCTGCTAAAGCTCTTTGTTGTTGTAACTTTCTCATTTGCTTTCTCCTCTTGTGTGCTCCTATACTAAACCATCCTCTTTTTTTCGAAGGGAATGATTCCTCGGATTGCGTCTTAAATATGAAGATTCCTTCTTCAGTGTCAGCAGAATACCCCGAAGGAGTAGGCTGTGATGAAGTTCCTTCACTTTTGGGAGAACTAGCTAGGTGACGATAGGCGTCAGACGTACCTTGCTCACTCATACTGTAAACTAATAGATTGTCAAATATCACAAAACAATAATATACGTATATACACATAATCACATAGATTATTTCCTAACATAATTGATAAAATTTTGGTGTCAGCAGAACACTTCTGTGGCTTAAACCAGTGGCTGTAGCTCTGATACCACTCTCTGTCGCAACCCCCGACCCCTGTCCCGGGAGCGGGCGGCCGCGAGTATTCAGATTAGTGGTATCGGTGTTTATTAATTTGGCAGCGGAAATTTACATCAGGACCGTAGTTAGGAAATAGTTTATCAGAGTAAAATACCACACTTTTATAAAAAATAAAAACATGGGAAAAACCCAAGTTTCTATTTATAATACGTTTATAGGGATAAACCCTAATTTATTGAAATAAAACTTCTTTCTTGTTTAGGTAACTTTTATAGCCACTTTCCAAGCTTTCAGTGCTGTCCAGCTGGCTTCTATTTGGCTTTCACATTTTGTTACCTAAAACACGTTTTAAAAACATTTTATCAGCAAGAAATACTGGCGAGTGCATCCCAATTTAATCAAAACAAGCTTTTATATCTTTACAGTATTGAGAGCGATTACAATGTTTCTATCTACCAAATTATCACCCATGGTACTGTCAATCCTGACTTGTGGTCATGTTACTACTTATAGTGTAGTAATAAGTAATGTATACAAAACCCCAACATACCGACAATAATTGTAAAATACATAGACTCAATTACTGTCTATCTAAATTTAAAACAATTGAGGTTTGTATAAAAAGGTTTACAAAAATAGATGTACTCACATTGCTGTTTTAGATAATACTACTACTTTCTGGTGACTTCTTGGTTATAATCTATTAAAATTAAACAATGCACATGTGTTAGTAAGATAACCCAATTTACATTAGCTATACCCCCGAGACAGAACTCCAACGACTAAGTCAGGCAAAGCCTCGACATGCATTACGAAGCTCTAGATCAATCGGGCAGAGTAACTAATACGTAATTGGGGGTTATAATACTTACAACGAGGCAGAGCTTCGCTTTTTAGGGGGTATTATTCCTGAGAGTTTTAGCTTATAATATATTGAGAGAGAAAGAAAATTGTGAGCGACTGAAACTGAACTTGAACTCTCCATTTATAGCGGCTGATCAGGGGCGGCTCGCGCCCCGCGAGAGATTTAAGATAAGGCTTCGCGGCCCGCGAGAAGCCTAGGGTAGGCCCTAGCTTGGTCGAGTCAGACCCTAGCTTCAACACGCGCTGGACACGTGGCGGCACCGGGTGCGGCCTAGTGTCACTGGGTTGCGGCCTGCGACAGGCCCAATGATATGGGTCGCGTCCCGCGAGCGGCTATAAAAATTTGTTTTTATTTGATTTTTATTAATATAAAGGTATTTCAGGCCCGTTTTTCGTATACGAGGTATATTTTAAGACGTATAGGGGTATTTTTAAGGGTTTTGGGAGAGTTGTTATAGAAATATTACAAGTAAATAATAAAAGTGAATTTGGTATGTAGATAATACACATTTTAACACAAACCAGGGATCACAGAAAAATCGGTGGGGGAGGGGGTTGATTTGCTGTTATCAACCACTACGACCAGCCAAAAAAAAAAAAAAAAGAAAACTAGATCGATCTACTGGAACGACACGGGACAGCTAGAATCCTAGATCAAAAACAACTTTTCTCTCGCAATTGTGTTTCTCCTATGTAACGAATCGTAGCTCTGATACCACTTGTTAGGATCGTTCACACATATGAATATGAACACAACACTCGAAAGCAATAAACGAACACGAGGATTTACGTCGTTCGGTCTAATTAAATTGACCTACTTCCACAGGCGACAAGTAGGATAATTTTATTGAGCTGTTAATTCTTGATTACAAGTCCATAGAATATATATATATATAGAGACTAATTTGGTTTAGCAAACTTGCTCCACAAGATAAGCCCAAGTAGGGCCCACAAGACCTACGAACCCAACATGTTACTGGATCAGGACGGGTTTGTTAAGAAATGATGGTTTGAAAATAAATATATTAGGGTTTAAGTTGGAACGTTTTGTTTCAAAAAATAGTCAATTTGGTAGATCAAAATGAGTTTTAACCGAAAAAGACAAATACACTCAGGGTTGTAAACGAATATGTGGGATGTATGTGAATATGTGTTTGTTCATTAAGGAACAACATACTCATTAACGGTTCACGAATGCTTACCTAATGAGATTTCTTGTTCATGTCGTTTATTAAATGAATGGACATGTTCATAACATTTACCGAACGTAAACGAACACAAACATATGTTGACGAACATAAATGAACACAAACGGACGTTATATATTCATCTTAAAATAAAATTTGCATTAAAAATAAACAAGTACATGGGGGGGGGGGGGTGAAAGGGGGGAGTTATGCGATAAGGATGAGCATGTGGTAGCAGATACCGATAACGTACCGGTAACGTCCCGTACCGATACCATACCGGTTGTATTCGGTATCGGTATTACATTTTACCATTTTTCGGGATCGGGATTTTCGGGATTGGTATCGGTATTTTTTGGTAATACCGAATTCCCACTACCTATTTCCCACCCATAATTCAAGTAGGGTGGTGAACTGTAATTTGTACGGTAAGCTTGTTTTGAAATTCGTATGGCACTTAACGGATGCGTTGATTAAGGATGTTGATTCAGTGATTCAACTTCCATTCCTATACATTGAGTCTCAAACTAATCAAAACCGAGGATCTTTAAGCAAATAAGCACCATCGGTCTTGCTGTTTTGGATTCATTTTGAAACTGATTAGAAAAACTTAAGGCAATCATCAGTCCCATTGTTGATACAATGTTGTGAAGATCAATGAAATCTATAGCTACTATGTAACTATTGATACAATTGTGTCACTACCCATGAAATCTATAGCTACCCATGTATTATAAGGGATGAGCACAACAAGACTAGTAATATTTAATCACATTCTAGTATACACACACTTACACATTATGATCCTAACCATGTTCTTCAAATTTCTAGTATTCTATAATGTATATGACTAACTTTTTTGCAAATCTTGGTATCCAAAGTGGGAGATAGAGCTGGTCGATGATTTTGGTGCCAATATATCAATTTAAGAATTCGGTATCAACCGGTATTATACTGAAAAACCGGTACCGATACCGGTATCGTACCAGTATTTTCGGTACGGTATTCGGTACCAACTTTTCATGAATATCGGGATCGGTATCGGTTCGGTACCATGCTCATCCCTATTATGCGACATGTGGATCCTACGTCAGCACACGTCAGAAAAGTGGGGTGGTGCAAAAAAAAAAGAGGAGTGAGACGGGGCGTGAAAATGTGACGTTATTCAACACATGCGCACACTTTTTATTATTATTTTAAATTTAAAAATTATATAATATTTATTTAGTTTAATAAAAATACCATTGATACAAATTAAACAAATAACATTAATACAAAAACATTACATAATTAAAAAAATAAAAACATTACATAACTTAAAAAAACATTACATAACTTAAAAAATAAAAAAAAAAACAGTACATAAATTAAAAAAAACTCTAGTAAGGGGGAGGGGGTGCTCCAATTTCCATCACTCACCACACCCAATAATGTTCCGCCACGTCATCAAACATGGTTCCATCACTAGTGATGGATTTTACTGGGGTGCCCATCACCAGTGATAAATTTTTTTTAAAATAAAAAATTAAAAGTAACAATTTCATTTAAATAAATATCACATTAAAAAAAACCTAAATTACAAAGTAAAAAAAACTAAACATAATCTTAGCCCATTTAAAAATGAAGAAATAAGTCTGAGCCCAATTGTATAAAACCCTAAAATTAATATTAGGGCATATACAAACCCCTCTGCAGTGCTCCAACAGTAGGGATGGCAAAAAAGCCCAAGCCCGACGGGTATATCCGAAACCCGAAACATACGGGCCGGGTATACTGATGTGTGCTAAACAGACTATAAAAATTCAACTAAATTAGACTCTCTAAGCTAGACACTAAAAAGCTTTAATTCTAGACTCGACCTAAAACCACACAATCGGCAAGTGTACCGATCAATGTAGTATAACCTAGGAAGTCCGGATATCGAACCACGAGACTCTATGAATTACGTAAACTAGACTCTGACAGACACTGACGGACACGACTTAACTTGTTTATTTGTTTGGGGGGGGGGGGGGGTTACTGAAAAACTAGGAAATCTATATTATACTGCTAAATTAACTAGAACTAGACTAAGTACGAATTAAGACTGAGAACTTTTCTTATATGAGAACGAGACCACCTAGACAAGAATCCTGGATTGTTTTTAAGAGATTACCGATTAAGTTAAATACATGAATTATGGAACCGGGATCTTAAGGTACTAAACCTATTAAGAACCAACGAGGCCCCTCGACCCTTCTCAAGGAGAAACCTGTGGAGCTACCTAGGCCGTTAATCCTACCGGTTATTAGACGCCTTCCCAGTTGTCTAATTATTGTGTAAGTACCCTAATATTGACCTATTCTTTCCCAATCCTAGATCTAGGGTAGTTTGAAGTAATTAATTTGACTTGATAGACTAATAAAACCGACAGGTAAACCAAGACATAACCTTTCACAAGGCCTATCTAAAGCAATTCGCCGGGTAAGACCTACCAATAGCCCCTCACTTCCCAGGTATTAGGACTAGTAGAACACTAAGACTCAGTAAATTATTATCAATTACTTCTAGAGGTTATCTGCCGATTCTCCCTAAAGAGTGAAGGTTTTCTAACGTGATATAGACACTCACCGAAACCCTAAACCCTAATATGACTCTATTTTGTGATATAGACCGTCACTAAGAATCATATGAAGCAAATAATAACAATAAACCAACTCAAAGTACGCATACACATCAAATCATTAAGTCGAACCGCTTACTAAACACAATCACCCATAAAAATCATGCAAATAACGAAAACGGTAAAAACTTTATATTAATCTATTCATCAAGTCTAGGTGGTTTATAAGTTTAGCCAAGTATACTAAAACGTGAAAACAAAACAAAGATGTTTAACAAAGAATTCATTGTAACAAGTTTCAAGAAAGGAAATCGACAAAACAAGGGATTAGAAAACCCGATGGATCCTTCGATTCTTCGCCTTTGACTCGTACCAATGATTCCAACGCCTTGAGATCTCCGATTGTTCACCAAGAATGCTCCAAGATTGCTCAAAGAACTCTAAAATTCGTAATTTTTATGGTTTATGATCATTAAAAATTGATTAAATAGTAAACCCTAGCAACTAAACAACCCAGGCGCGATTCTCCTATCAGTAGCGTAGCGCGACTGATACTCCCTTTATTGCTAGCGCTACGCGACTGACATGATTTCCAGATTTTTGTTTATTGTTGGTAGCGTAGCGCGAGTGACTCTCTCTTCTATCCGTAGCGCTACGCGACTGACCATTTTAAACAGAATGTTGCTTCCTAACTCCAGCTCCAACTTCCAAATTATCTGAAATAATTCTAACACTTATTTCCAATGGTTCCGGGACTTGATGTTTCGCACTTTAGCTCGTTATTGCTCTTTTTTCAGCAATTTTATGTATCAAGACCTGGAAAACGCAAGATTGATCAATAGTACGCAATTCAAAACAAAACTAAACTAGAAATAACAATAAAATGTACAAACTATACACGATATAAGTATGTATTTTGCAATACATCATATACCCGAAACCCAATGGGTATGGGCTTAAAAAAAGAAAAAATTCAGGTACGGGTATGGGATTTAGTGATACCCACCCGATACCCGACCCATTTACCCGAATAATACCCGAAATTATCATATTATAGATTTCCATATATATATATACACTTAGTACATGTACTTATTACCTTCTCTATAGTCATATGTGGATATGTATTTGGTAGACGCTTAGTGAACAAATAACTTATTTTTGAGCACGTATATTAGATATGGAAGCTATCACTCTTTGTTATGTGAATGTTTATGCAATTAGTTGGTCTTGATACAAGTACTTAATTAAGTAATCGTTTTGATTTAGTTTGGTATATGCGGTTTGAATATGATATGTAAGTTATTAATCATAATATCATTTGTTATGGTTATTAAAATAGTAAATTATATAAACATCAAAGTAAAAATTGCACATTTGTCCCAACGGGTATTTTTAAGAAATTAACGGGTATACCCGATACCTGACGGGTAATTACCCGACAAATACCCGACGGGTAACAGGCCGGGTATGGGACAAAGAATTACAATCGGGTACGGGCCTGGGATTACCAATACCCGGCCCAAGCCCGGCCATTGCCATTCCTATCCAACAACAACAACCTTTTTCACCCAAACTCAACTCTAAGCTGGTTAGGGTTTCCCGACCCTTTGATTCAGCGTAAGATTTCACTCATCGTTATCATCATCACCATATCATTTTAATCTTAATCTTTTCTATAAAAAAACCCCTACGGTCGTCCCCTCCTCCAACGGTCCACTAGTCTAATGGTAACATTGAGAATTCACGCGTGATGGCCACAACGCATGGTCACCAGCACGTGTGGTCACCATGACCGGCGGCGGTGTTCCACGTGTGGTCATCCAACCACCACGTAGCGCCCCCACCCCTTAAAAGAAACATTACATAGCGAAAATTAAACGTTAACATAAACATACTTAACCAAAGAATCTTAATATTTGCCATGCCGCTTGAAGTCACGGCCTTACGTGTGCTTGTGCTTGACGAGGGCGACTTAGATAACCTCGTCTTCGTTGAGTTCACCATCGTCGTTGTCCACAGTTTTGACAACCATCTCAAATCTCGAACTAGCCATATGAATAATCTGGAAACGTGAACAAAGTGCGTCCATGGTTCGGGTGGCATCACCCCTATGCATACAAAATTGTTGGAAATCTCGTTCCCAAAACGGATGCGTGGGTAAGGGAGCCATGTCGTTGGTAACTGTTGCGATCCAAGATTCACACAACGCAATGTCCCCTTCTTCGTTCCATGGATTCGTTGCCATTTTGAAGAGGTTTGTGAGAAATGAGATGAAAGTTGAGAGATTTTGAAGGTAAAAAAATGTTAGAAAAGGTTTAGATTAAATAAGAGTAAAATTTTTTAAAAAGTATATTTTTTTTAAAAAAAATAGCCGTTGGGGGCAACGGCTACAATCCACACCCAATCACGAGATGCCACGTCGCCACCCCAAAGCTTTCCACGCCAGTGGAAAGCCCCCCGCCTCCAACTCCACGTCGTTCTCGGGGTGGTGTGCCCGGTTTGGAGAGGCCACCATGGCGCAGAGCCACCCCCACTTCGTGTGGTCTTGACATAATTATCCGAACATAGTTGACACAATTATCATAAACATAATTAACACAAAAATTAAATCTTAAAGTAAACTTTGCATTAAAAATAAACAAGCACTTAACATAATTATCCGAACATAGTTGACATAATTATCATAAACATAATTAACACAAAATTTGAGTTGTTTGTCAAGTTTTAACACAAATTGAAATTGAAATAATTAAATGAGAGATGTTGGCAGAGACATGTAGTATAACTATGGTTTCAGATTTTTTAAAAACTAAGACCAATAAAATAAAAAGTATAACATAAAAACCTTTAAGTGAACCAACACAAATGAACATAAACGAACAAATGTAAATGAACACATTATTAAACGTTCACGAACATAAACAAACGAACACAACCTTTCTTCATGTTCGTTTGTTTAACTTGTCCAACAACTCGTGTTTGTTCATTTATTAAAGGAACGAACATAGACAAACTTCCCGCCAAACGGTTACGGCCCTGAATACACTTCTCCAACTTCCCATCATCTCAAATTTGCATGTAACTGTTCTATCAAGTATCAACTCATTTTGTTTACTAGTTCTATAAATGTTTACAAGTTTTATAAAAAAAAGTATCCGTAATGTATAAGCAGTTTTTATAATTTTTACAAGCTAGGGCATTTATTTTCGAACACCTACAAAGCAGAGTACCCAAATTCTTTTTTTTTCTTTCCATCTTTTTAAATTAAAACTAACAAGTGATCAAAATTGAGAGTAAAAAAGTGTTGGGGTTAAATTGTAAAAGATGAAAAACTTTGGGTTAAAAGCAAAATAATCAAGGGGTTAAATTGCAAAAGGTGAAAACTTTTGAATTAGAAGTGAAAAATCAAATTAATCAAAGGGGTTAAATTACTAAAGATTGAAACTTTAAGGTTAGAAATGAAAATTTCTTTTTTTTTGAAACACTCCCAAGGCCAACAATACAAACTACCTTATGCATAAACATGTTGGTTATTTATAGTTTTGTAATGTAATTTGTAATGCCATTAATTCAATGTTTTTTTTTTTTTTGAAAATACAAGGTCATCAAGGTCACACATCACTACTCCATTTGGCTACCTATACCCGTCCCACTACCCAAACACCCTGTGGCGGTGTTAGGCCACTCGGTGTGGGGGTCGTCCAGACCCGGCGACGCCCCCAAACACCATACCGGGTGACGCGTCATCATCCCAATCGTCGCCTCCAAGACGTTGATGACGGGCAGAAGGACAAAAATTGTGCCGTTGTCAAAAGGCTATAATTGAAAAAAAATAATTCAAGTTTCATTAAAAACAACAAAAAGCAACAAAAATATTTTTTAAAATTCAAAAAATTAAATAATTTACCTATAGATACACCAAATTCACCCCAATTTTTTACACACTTCAACCAATTCTCTCTCTCAACTTTATACAATTCTTCTACTTTTTATATATTTCTTCTACTTTTTATAAAATTCTTATACTTTTTATAACATTCTTCTAATTTTGCCATGGATCCATACAACCCGAACAACCCCAACCCGAACCCGAACCTGAACCCAAATGCTAACCCAAACCGAACCCAAACCCGAACCCGAACCCAAACCCAAACCAAAACGTTTTTTCGCTACCCGCCTACTATCCTACGATGGAACCGAGTTGGTCATCCTCGCAATTTTCTCTCAACGCTTTCTCGGGTTTTCTGGTTTCCAACAAACACCCAACGCTTTCTCGCAAATGAATCAACTCCAATCAATGCAACAAATGCAATCGTTACAACAAATGATGATGTGAAACTCGTTCAACTCGCAACTTCAATCTCAACCACAACCTTCGCCAACAAAGATAGAATCGTCTCACCAACCACAACCCGTAGAAGATGACATTTCCGGAGACGCAACCGCAATCCTCGAAACGGAAAAAAAGGAAAGCAAGTGGCGGGTGACAAAGATCAACCTTCGAAAGCCAAGGCAAAACATTGGACAAAGATCGAGGAGGAGACGTTAGCGAAGGCGTGGGTTAGCAAATCAAAAAGCCCTATTGTCGGTATGTAAAAATATATAAATTTTATACTAAAAATATTTTAATTTTTAAAATTTTTTAATATATACTTTTGTTACATTCTAAAAATATAGATAACCAAACAAACGAGGGGTTTTGGAAAGCGGTATTAGCAAAGTTCTTTGCGATAAGGGAACAAGGTCATTATAGCGATATCGACTCGATCTCTTCGAAGTGGTGAAAGATGCAACTGGTCGTGAACTGATTTGCGTCGATATATAATAATTTATATACTAGTAATCGTCGTAGTGGGATGAGTGATGAAGATGTTTTCAAAGAGGCGATGCATAAATACGATACTACGCATTCTTCTACTTTCCCCACGTATGGGCTTGGGATGTTTTGGGAACCAATAACAAGTGGGCGTCGGTTCCAAACGAGGTTGCAATGGCTAAATGAACAAAAACCTCGGAGACCGGTAGTTATAGTGCGGGGGGCTCAGACGCACGATGCCAAATAAATATAAACGACGAGCCCGGGCAGGGACAAATCAAAAAAGGCGGCGGCTGCAAAAAAAAACAAGCCGCAACGGGGGGCGGTTCCAAAATGGACGAGTTTATGGCCCAGTTCAAAGCGTTCGCCGAGGTCACGGCCCAAAAGGCAAAAGCGAAGGAATGTGAGGTGGAAGAACGAGTTCGGTTGAAGAATGAAAAGAACGAATATAAAGATTGGGAGATAATGACAACCGATATAAACAATTATCTGGAAGAAGACCCAACGATTTTAAAAAAAATGAAAGAAAAGTTCGCGAAAAAGTGGAGTACTTCTTAGGAATTTTATTTTTTTCGGTTATGTTTTTTTTAACTTATGTAATGTTTGGTTTTTAATATTAATGATTTTATTTTATATCTTATTAAATGTTAAAAAACTAGATGAATTTAAAAAAATAAATAAATTAACTAGGTGAGGTAGGATCATCACCCATTTCTTTGCTTCCATCCTTGGAGGGGCATCCTCCAAGGACTATGACATGCCGCTGAGGTGGAGGGTCATCCTCCAAGGACTACCCTTCTTCCATACCGAGTAGCCTTACCGCGTTACCAAAAGTACCCGATGTGACACTACCCGACATACGTCCCTAGTACCCTAACAGTGGGTCAGAATTGCGGGTCTACTTATCATCATCAATATCTGCTTAACCAATCAAGTCAGGATAATACCACCTATCAATATCTCAAGATAACACAAACTGCTAACTATTCATACACAAACAAAATAAAAGAATTTAGTACTAAAGTGATTTACTTTTTACAATAAACGTTGTGATCATAAGAAGCAAAAAACCTTGTGATCAAACTGGAAAACTTATTTTAAGCGCACAGTATAACATTAACGGTTATATATTTTAAGCGATTTAACATTGGAATCGGATGAGAATTTATAACACAAATACACCAAAATAACAAAACAAAATTCAAATGGGTTATATACACTGCGTATAGAGCTATACGCAACGTATATAAACCCTAGTTATTTGTGCCTATGATTGCAGAGCCAGACACTGAAATTCATGCAACCTATGCGCCGTGTATAGCTCTATACGCAGCGTATAGAAACCCTAAGTGTGCAAATAGGCAGCATGGTGTACGAATAGTCTGGGTCTTGGAGGAAAGCTAAACAAACAATCAAATTAATCCTCACATAATTATAACTTAAACAATCAATCTACAACAGTTCAAAAAAAAAAAAAAAAAAAAATCAACAAACTTGTAATGCGGGTTTAGCTTTATAATCAAATTGGAAAATTTTTCAATTTTAAACAATCAATCGACAAACTTATAACACGGGTTTAGCTTTTTAGTCAAACTGGAAAAGTTTTCAATTTTAAACAGTCAACCGACAAACTTATAACGCGGGTTTAGCTTTTTCATCAAACTGGAAAACTTTTTCAATTTCAAACAATCAATCGATAAACTTATAACGTGGGTTTAGCTTTTTCATCAAATTAGAAAACTTTTTCAATTTCAAATAATATAAATTTAAAATTCTTATATTAAATTTTATATGAAATTAATTTCAAAAGTGGGCTAGAATTGCCTATCAACGCCAACTATTTAAGTCAAGATAACATCAACTGGTCACTACTCATACATTTGTGTCAGTGAAGGTAGGTACCAAAAAACCTTGTGATCTTCGGTTTATTCCCAAAAATGATTTCAATGCAACCGATCCCATCTTCCTCTCCTAGTAATTTCCTCTTTTACGTTGTTCTTGTTATATTTCTAACTTCCACGTTCATCTCATCTTCCTATGACGGTGGAAATGAGACCGATCATCACGCTTTGCTCAAGATCAAGTCAATGATCACTCGAGATCCATATGGAGCTTTAACCTCATGGAACACCTCCCTTCATTTTTGTGATTGGTATGGTGTTAAATGTGGGAAGCGACATAGAAGGGTGACTATTGTAGCACTACAGTCGCTGGGTCTAGAAGGCTCTTTGTCTCCTCATGTAGGGAACCTCAGCTTCCTCCGTGAGTTTTCTCTCGCAAACAATAGCTTTCAAGGAGCTATCCCTCATGAAATCGGTCGTTTAAAAAGGCTAAGTTTACTTGCGCTTGAGGTAAACAAATTCAACGGAGTCATTCCAACTAATTTGTCTGGTTGTTTAAACCTTCAAATGCTTGATCTTTCTGAAAACAAGCTAGCTGGAAGCATACCCAAAGAGATCAGCTTCCTCTCCAAACTTACTTTTCTTTCACTTGATGAAAATAAGTTAACAGGTGGAATCCGGCCTTTCTTGGGGAACATTACGTCGATGGAAACGTTCAGTGTTGTTAGAAATCCGGTGGGTGGGATCATTCCAGACACCTTAGGTAATTGGAAAAAATTAGTAGAATTTAACTCTGGTGGTTGTAATCTATCTGGGACCATCCCTCATTCCATTTTTAACCTTTCACTTCTAGCTAACTTTAGCTTGGGTGAGAATCAACTAACTGGTAGTCTTCCTCGAGGTATAGGTGCAATGCTCTCTCATCTTGAAATCCTACAATTAAAAGATAACCAGTTGACGGGACCACTTCCATCATGGATATCTAATTGCACAAAACTAACAAGCCTTGAAATGCAAGATAACATGTTTAGTGGGAAGTTGACTATCGACTTTGCAAAACTAGGAGATATTAATTATATGTTTTTAGGTTATAGCAACTTTGGAAGTAGTGAAGCTGATGAAATGAATTTTATTGATTCTTTGAAGAACTGCACCAAGTTATATCTTTTGGACCTAGCTTTTTGCAAGTTTCAAGGAGTGCTCCCTAGATCAATTGGTAACCTTTCTGATCAACTCCGGTATCTGACTCTGTACGGAAATAATTTACATGGAAACCTCCCCACGTCAATTGGTAATCTAGTTGGCTTGGTTGGTTTATATTCAGGACGTAACCAATTCACAGGAAGCATCCCTTCAACCATCGGTAAACTTCAAAAGCTACAATATTTTGATTTATCTGAAAACCAACTTTCAGGGCAACTTCCTGATGCCTTAGGGAACTTGTCATCTTTACTCGAACTTTATTTGTTTTCAAACAAGTTAGAAGGGGTAATTCCTTCAAGCATAGGAAACTGCCGTCATCTAATAGAGTTGCAACTTAATGACAATAAACTTACCGGGAAAATACCTCCACGTATCTTTCAACTTTCATCTTTATCTATAACACTGAATCTTTCTCAAAACAACCTGTTTGGTTCACTTCCAATCGAGGTTGGAGACCTCAAGATGTTGACTGCTTTGGATTTATCTTATAATAATTTATCAGGTAACATTCCTAGTAGCCTTGGTAGTTGTGGTACCCTTTCAAGTTTGTCCCTCAAAGGCAACTTGTTTCAAGGCATGATACCACCGTCATTAAGTTCCTTAAAAGGATTGGTGGAACTCGATGTTTCTCATAACAACTTATCTGGCCAAATTCCTCAATTTTTAGAACGTTTCTTGTTAGAATATTTGAACCTATCAAATAATGATTTTGAGGGTGAAGTACCACAGCTAGGAGTGTTCGCTAATGCAAGTGCATTCTCCATTTTGGGGAATAGCAAGCTTTGTGGTGGCGTTGTTGAACTTGGGTTACCAAAATGTAAGGAGACGAAGAAACATAAAGAAAAATTTCCTGTGTTTGTAATAATCATTTTGATTGCATCCTCACTTTTCACCATAACATGCTTAGCATATGCTTGGTGTAAGAAGAAAAGCAAGAGCCGACCGTCTCAATCTTCAATGAGAGATCGATTCTTGAAAATTTCATACACTCAACTTCTCAAGGCTACCAATGGCTTCTCCGAAACCAATTTGATTGGAAATGGTGGGTTCAGTTCCGTTTATAAAGGAGTCCTTAATGATGATGATGATACATTTGTCGCAGTGAAAGTTCTACGTCTTCAAAATCGAGGGGCTGAAAGAAGCTTTATGAGGGAGTGTGAAGCATGGCGAAACCTTCGACACCGGAATCTGTTAAGGATAATAACTTCATGTTCAAGCATTGACTTTCAAGGAAATGATTTCAAAGCTTTGGTATACGAGTTTATGCCCAAAGGGAGTTTACATGATTGGCTTTATGCAAGTGAAGGTACATCTAGGTTAAACTATATTCAGATAACAAATATTCTTGTCGACGTCGCGTCTGCACTTGATTATCTTCATAATCACTGTGTACCAATCGTTGTTCACGGTGACTTGAAGCCTAGCAACATTCTACTCGACGATGATATGGTGGCTCATGTTGGAGACTTTGGTTTAGCTCGCTTTCTTGGAACAACTTCTTACCAAAACAGCTCCACCGGCATTAGAGGAACAATTGGTTACGCTGCTCCAGGTAAATCTCTTGTATTTCTAGACATTTGTATTTACTTACAGTATTGCCGTTTTTCGTTTTTCTTATGAAGTAATTGTTTATAATTTGCAGAATATGGACTCGGAAGTGATATGACAACTAATGGAGATGTCTATAGTTTTGGAATGCTATTACTAGAGGTGATGACCAGAAAAAAGCCAACTGATGACATATTTAATGAAGGCTATAGCCTTCATAAATTTGCTTCCATGGCTTTGCCTGGCCGTGTAATGGATGTTATTGATCTCAACATTCTAAACATTTATCAAGGAGTGTGTGAAGCAGATGCACAGAAAATAGAAGAGTGTTTTGCTTCAACAATCAAAATTGGAGTATCATGTTCTGTTGATTCCCCATCACTAAGGATGAATATGGAAAAGGTTGTACATGAATTGCGTCGTATCCAGAATACACTTCCAAATATTGAGGTATACTCTTCTCACTCTTTTTACTTACCACATAAAAAGTCTTCACATGTGTTGATTGTTTTCAACGGTAGTTTGTATAAAAAGGTCACCCAACTATTCAACTGTTATCCTTTTTCTTTTATACCAGACTTGGTAAAAAAAAAAGCACGTTGATACAATAATTCGTTTAAATTGATCATTGTTTTAGAATTTTTTACTTTGCAATACAGGAAAAGTAACCAAAGGTATTTTTGTTTTCTCATAATCTTTAAGGTTATATTTGCCATCCAAATTAAGTTTATTTGAAATATTACATTTTGACTTGGACTCCATGTGCACATTCTTGCAGATATAACACCAAGCTTGCATTTGGGATTTCAAATAAACTACACCTAGGATATGGTGTATGTCATCATTGAATCTTTGTTAGATTGCCACACATAATTGTTATTTTGCTTAATATCGTGTTGACACAAGTATACGAGTTTGTGCTTAATTACAAAGGATATATATTATATTGTCTAGTATTGAGTGCTAGTAAGACATGCATGGTTCAATGAATCAAGAAGTGTATAATCCTAAAACTAAAAGAAAATAATAGTAAATGAAACTGTTATTCACAAGTCCATCTATACACTAAGTATTTAAACCTATAGCGACGATAATTTTTGGGGTAGTGACCCAATGTCATCGCTATAGGGTTTGTGTCCATACATTCATGGGTATAGATTCTAGGTATCGTCGCTATATGTTCCGTTACCATAGCTTTCCCATATGACAAGTGCACTACTAGAAAATGATTTTTCTTGGGCGATGAAATTAAAGGTTCTTGGCGATTTTAGGTCCGCCCAAACAAACATGGCTGGAAAAAAATATGTGCCATCGCCATAGCCTTCCCATATGACCTGTTTTCTTCGTTCATTTATGTTCATGAACATCCATTTATGTTTGTTTATGTTCGTTCATTTATGTTTATTTATTTACGTGTGTTTCAATTTAAATACATAAGTAGTTATATTTATAGGAATGTTAAACATAAATGGAACTGTCTAACTAGTTATATAAATATAACTAATTGAAAATTGTGCTTTCTAGTAATAAAAATGAGTTTTCAAGGGAATTTAACGTAATTTGTCACTAATTTATATATATAAAAAAACTTTTTGTTCATTTATGTTTATCCAATTATGTTCATTTATGTTTGTTCATTTGTATTGTTTATTGTTTGTTAAATTATGTTCCTTTAAGTCTGTTTATTTATGTTCATAAACTGTTCGTTGCCCATTTTCCTAATAAACAAAACATGAACAAAAAATGTGCTCTATTATATGTACGTGCTCGTGTTCGTGTTCATGTTCGGTTAAAGTTAAATGAACGAACACGAACATGCCTCTATTCGTTTTCGTTCGGTTCATTTACAGACCTAATAAAGATCAGAGACTTGGGTCTTTTAGTCACAAGTAATCATGTTACATTATTAGGAAAGACGACATTATGGAGATTTAGTCAAAGACATAAATATTCAAATCAACTGTATATAAACCTGTAGTTTGACAAATATCTCCTGTAACTGCTCTTATTTCTTCTTCAAATCTGCCTATATATGGCGTGTATTTTTTTGTAAAGAATATGAACAAATTCACTGCATCACAATATGGAAATCAGGTCACAACTGCTCATCTGAGCTTCACTTTTCGAGCCAACGCCTTTTTTCTCTTCCGGTCAACATGACTAATCACACCATCGTAGCAATCACCACGTAAACCCACTTCCCTACCAAAGTCACTGCCCACAACTTCCTAGTATGGCGCAAACAGGTCCTTTCCACCCTAATTGGTCTTGACATTGATCAGTTTGTTGATGGTTCCATGGTTGCATCACCAAAATTATTAAATAGCAACAAAAAATTGTTGGTGCAGTTTGTGTGTCCGATGCTGTTCGAATAGATTAGTTATTATTTTATGCTGATAATGTAATAGTTAGTGAAGCGGTCAAACGAATGTGTATTGACCCGCTCGTTTGAAGTGGTCAAACGAGAGGGTTATGTGATTGACCGTGTGTGTTTGCTAGACAAGTGGGTGTGGGTATAAATACCAACCCCTTGTTCATTTGCAAAGATAGAGAGAGAGTTCTCAGAGAGTTTGAGATGAGGTTTTAGTGTCTGGCTTGATCTCTCCCCGGATGTATACTCCTTTGGTATTGTTCGGTTATCTTGTAATCAGGCCGCTTTGTAATGTTATACTACCAGATTAATACAAAGAAGTTGTTTGTTTGTCTCTAATCTCTCCCGTCTTGAACATAATCACTCACTAATCACGGTTTCGGTCCGAAATCACGAACCTACAATTGGTATAAGAGCCATGGTGCCCGATTTAGTGAATCTAACAGTATACTAAGTCACATGTGCTCTAGATCTGTGATTTTTTGTTCGAGATGTAAAAGTGGGTAACATGAAGAAAACACAGATTTGAACCGAGATATACAGATCTGAGATGAATCGGACTGTACAAAAGGGTTGGGTTTTCTATTTTACACCAAGAAAGTCAAGTTTTCATCTTGTTTTGAAGCTTTTTCATCAGATCTGCTAGTAAACAGTTCACTGTGTTCTTGATGTATGGTGGCGGCTGTTGAGAGAAGATAGGGTTTCTTCAGATCTGGACCAAAAAGTGACCAGCAAAGAACCCCTCCTTGGCGAAGACTCCCCAACGAAGACTTCATTGGACGAACACTCAGTACCAACAAAGATTAAGTAGTCTTCGTAGGAGTCCCTATCCACGAAGACTTATTAAGGTTCGTCAAATGATGTCGACGAAGACTCAATGCTTACACACGAAGACTTGTTTGTTCGCTGAATGTTCATGTCCACGAAGACTCTTGGGACGAAGACTCTTGGGACGAAGACTCCTCACGACGAAGATTGTGAGTGTTTGTCCAGAAGATATATTCACAAAGACTCCTTGCTTTCCACGAACACTCCTTGCTTTCCACAAACACCCCTTTTGCACGAAGAATCAAAGATTCAGCAGGTTTGTTAGTGACGAAGAATCACACACTAACGTTTGGACCTTTTGTTTGGGCCAGCATTTCACATTTCACGAGAAACATTAGCCTGGTATGCCAACTGATTGGGTTTTGATAGATTGGGCTCAACAATGGGCTTACATAGAATCTTCATCGGCACAAATTAATTCTTCGTGGCCCACACGAGACTTCGTCAGCCCTAGTCTTCATCGGCCCAACTAATGGTTCGTCGACATCTTGATTGTTCGTAGGAAGTCCATCATTGACTCATCATCTGACTGTTCGTCGACCCCTAGATTGTTCCAGAATCATTATTGAGTCTTCGTGGGTCTTGGTTTAGGCTTACTCTTCGTCGAACCCTGGATGGTTCGTAGGGGACAGGGGTAGAGACTTGAATGATGACAGTTGCTGCTGTTGTTCATCGTAGAAGGAATCAAGGTGGAAGTCGATGGGGTTTTTGGATATCTGTTTGAATCGAGATTTAGATGACTGCTGCTGCTTATTGTGTATCGAAGAGATTGAGGAGATAGTATATAAGTTTGTCGGCTGAAGTATATCAAAGAGAAAGAAAAGGATATGAGGAAGATGATGTTGGCAACGTACAAGTTGTATCGCAGAGAGAGAGAGAGAGAGGGGAAGACAGACTTGGCGGCTGTACGAGGTAGTGGTTGGCTGAAAAGAAAAGTCCAGCTAGGTTTTCCTTTGTGGACTTCCTGTCACGGTTCCCTCAAATCTTATTAATGAAACAAATGGGCTAGATTGCAAAATGGGCCCAAATTGAAATGTGAAAACATTATGAAGGTTGGGCCATGATGTAGCAGACATGCACAAATCTGATTTGTTTATTTATTAGATTTACATGGATTAGCACTTTAAGCTACAACAATTTGGAGCACACTAATGTTGATTGATTCTTTGGGGCCCACATAAAAATATATCATGGATTTTAACAATGGGTACGTTGACCAGGTCTGAATTTATTTGATTTAAAATCCATTAGTTGAATTTTTAAAATCATGGTTTGGCATTGGGATTATGGACCAAATGTCTAAATGAGAAATGGAGTCATGGACTCGTTTCTACTCGTGAGTTGCAAAGTGGGGGTCGGGTTTTCGTAAAGCTTATTTGAATCAAGCTTTTTCAACGCCAAATTCGTACGAAGTTCGGGAGCGGCGGGATGATGAGATATGATGAAAACTTGATTTTTGTTAAACGTGGGGTAGTCACGGTTACCGGTGCAAATGTCAAAATTGGTGAGGTGAATATTATGGGCCAAAAACGGTATATTTTTCTTCCGCACATGAAAATTTGTTTTGTTATCGGTGTTCGTACATGCTCGAAAGAATTTTGTTTATTGTCATATTCTCGCATTTTGTAACGATTGAAGGAACCTAGAGAGCCAAGACCGGTCCTAACGAGTTCACAAAGTCGAAGAGTTATGCCTATGATGGAAGTTTTCGGATTAGGTGTTAGCAGAACTTTGGAGGGATACAAGTCGGATCATACGGGGCTAGGGGACTTTCATTATCAACTAGAATATGCAAAGAAGAAAATTGCATTCGTGATCTTTAGAAAAACCGAGAACGTTTGAAAGATTCTGCTCAGTGGAGAGAATCTGTTCAGTGAAGTTGACGACAGTTCCGCTCAGAGGAGGGAATTTGTTAAGGTTTAGAGATTTTACCAAAAAAATGGGGGGATAAAAATTTTCCTATGTTAATTGGGTAAAGGGTAACCCCGGTGAAATTTTATATCAACCAACAAACCAAAACAGAGTGCATCGAGACATCGACACACACTACTAGACTTGGCATACCAACGCTAGGAAAAACAAACAGAAACAAAACCCGACACAAAGTCACAAGTTTGATACATACATAGAATAAAAATGAGTTTAAACAATTCCACATGGCAAGCTTTTGATACAAGATAAACAATAAAATCGGCATGTGTTCGACTAATCAACCCAATGATGAAACGCAATAAGCTCATGACATAACCCAAAGTCTACAGGCGGTGCGTTAATCCTATAGCGTTATATATGTCAAGGATAGGCTCGATCGAAGCTAATGATAAGTCTAACACAAAACGAATAACCCCAAGTTCAATGTATCAAGTAATCAAGTAGGCAAGCGTGTAATAGGAATGTTTGAGCATTTACGAATAAGGTTCAAGTGTAAGTTTCATAAGTAAACATGTTACACCCCAAAAAGTGGTAAACGTAAAGAGGGGTTCGAGTATACTCTCAAAATTGCATATGCTTTCCGATTATCCATGTATTGACGAGTTAATGAGATTGGAAGAATGAATGTGTTTGGTGTTGGAATTTATGTGGGGTGTTTAGAATCGGAATTAGGAATTTAAAGTAGTAAAAGTATGTATATATGAAAGTAATATCTAAGTTCTAAGAGTTTGTTTATGAAACCATATCAAGTGGTTTCATGGGTCCCAAATTGCCCATTGGACTCATAACAAGTACTCTAGAATCTTTGATATGTTAGCTTAGGTTTATGGTGATTAATCATAGCTTGATTAACACCACAAACTCAGCCATGTTTCTATATAATAATAGGTATATTTATAAGATAATAATATATCCTAAACTATGACCAATCAAGTATTGTCATGTAATATCATGTATTGTCAAGCATGGAGGTTCGAAAACCTAATTATAAGATTCACCACTACACACACCATCTTGAAGATGGTGGGAGGGTCATGAATAACAATAAAGTAAATCTAATCTAATCAAGTCATAAAAGTGTTCAAATGAAGGAGTGGAACTTAGTTTGGAAGGCCAAAGCCACCATTTGTTCACACTTCACAAGTCACAAGTTCATCATATAGAAGATGATGACTTGTGCTTGTTTTCATCATTTGTATATCAAGTTTAAACAGAAAATAAGTGAGTGTTTGAACTCATAACTTTGATGGTAATCACCCTAATACAAACCCACAATCATAGACTTGATTGGGAGCTTGATGGGAACAAGATTCCATCAAGTTATCAACATGAAAATGAACATACAAAGAAATAAAAATGAGCAGAAAATAAAGTGCACTTGGGGCCTCAAATATGGTGAGGTTTCACTTTAGTTTGCCCAAGAAAACTTGTGAAAACCTTCCTACAGGTTACCCAAGTGTTTTAGAAGAAGAAACAAGAAGAGAAGAGTTGAGGAAGTGAGCTAGAACTCACTTTGAATGACTTAAACTTTCTGCTCAAAGCTGGGAATTTTTAGAGTGATTAGAGAGTGATTTTGGAGTGTTTAGAAGGTTTGTAAAGTGGAAAATGAGAGTAGGAAGTGTTGTATTTATAATAGGGATATTAGGGTTGGTGTTAGAAGTGAATTAGATGCCATTAGGGGGAGTTGGACAAACAAAAAGAGCCAATGTGCAAGCTATTTTATATTAAAATTACCTGTGTTAGTACCATTGTTATCAAACAGATTCAAAATCAGTCATACAAATTTCGAGCCCATCATTTAAATTATGTAAGATCTCTATTATCTAAGTGTTTGTCTACATTTTTTTAAATATTAAATGTTGGCTGTGGATATATATTTTGCAGAATAATTGAATAAAATATATTTTATTTTATTCTCTTTGTAACCTTATACGTCATATTAGTTTTAGTTTTTGCAAATTAGTTTAAAACAAAATAGAACATAATTTAGTAATGTGTAAACTTAAGAGTGCCATAATATAAATAATATATGGCACTGATGATGTTAAGTAAAATACTACTTAAATTTTGGATATGTTGATTTTGGTTCTGATTATGTAACTTATTAAAACATTATTACCAAAAATATATTCGTTTTTTTTATTATATTACAAATATAACAAACAGTAAATTTACGTTAATCTAATACCATGGAATATCACTTGTTGAATACACTATATATTCAATAAATTTTCGACGGTTTAGGAGGTCTGGCTGCGAATCGACCTTTGCCGCGGGTCGCGAAAGAGGTGGGTGACCCGTGCGCGTGTCGCGGGTCTTACTCTCCGGAACAACTTTCGATTAATTGCAAGTTTGGCCCCTAAAGTTTGTTACGTATGATGTTTTAATGTATTTCTAGTATATTCAACCATATTTAAGTGTCAATCAAATATGTAAGTATAGATTATGGATTGTAAAAGAATAACCAAGTATTTGTACGCACAAAACGTCTAAAGTCATGTATTTACGTTAGTTGTTTTGCAAGTAAAACACGTGTTTACGAGGATCACGAATACGCATTAAATGTATATATGGATTAAATGTATAAGCATGTATAATTAAACAACGCTTCACATAAAGGATCAATTTCATTGCGATCGAAGTCTCGGTTTACAAGGTTACAAAAGAAATACGATTAAAAGAGAAACAAAATTTCCAAAAATAGAAATACAAGATGAACTTTCTAATTAAGGAAATCTATGAAAAAGCAGGGCGTTACAGTCTCCCATCCTTTACGAAAATTCGTCTTGAAATTTATTCAAGAGGAAGACCTTGGAGAAAAAGTATTTTGGCTAAAAGAATCGAGACTTGGGAGTTTTGAAACGTTTAGAAAAGTATGAAATTTTGAAGAATGGAAGGATAGGAGTTTGTTTGACTAAAATGATTTGAGGCATGAATCATAAGTAAAACGTGCATGTGTGTGTATAGGCCAGCGAGCTTAAACAAGTTTGAATTAACTCAAAAAGGAGAGGTATAAAAAAATAAGCTACCTAAGAAAGAAAGCTTTCGTATAAAACGGTATGTACTTTGATGAAAAGTGTGTTTGCTCCGTAGGTCGTAAGAAAATTTTATTGGTTTCCAGAGAATTAATAAGTCACATGTTTGTAGGAAATTGTTTATCGATGAGGAACGAGGAAGCTAGGTATTTTAAATAAAACGGTTTTTGGAGGTAACGACCAACTAAGTGTGATTGTGCATAATCAAAGGATGGAAGGTAGTTTTAAAAGCAAAAGCATTTTAGTGTTCGAATGTCTAAACCGATTGAGTGTAAGTAAGGTATGAATAAAAGTCGAGGAGTAACTAGGAATGATGGAGGTATAAGAGTGAACGATCGATCTAATAAACGGATACGAGTATAAGAATGGTATGAGTATTGGATAACGAAAACATTGGTTAAGAATGAGGTCTCGTCATGGATAATCGGATATCACGCATTTAGCAACGCGTTTGTGAGTTGTTAAAGTTTGCATATTAGGTCTAAATATGGTATGAAAAACACCGAATTTCTCATGGCACGTTTTACAAAAGTTTGGTAACATGGTGAAAGCACTTATCTATAGGAAGTACCAGCGGCGTATCCACCATGTTTTAACCATGCTACGTCTGTTTCGCATTCGGTGTCAGGTTACGTTCTGTGTCTTACCATACACAGTAGTACACTCTATGATTCTCATGTGCCCATCACTATAATCCCGTGTGCACCCGCGATTATATTGATCGTCACATGATCCGCATAGCTTGTACTAGTTGTGTATGAATCATGGTTTACATAAATTTTGAAAAATAAGAATGTGTACGTATAAGAATGTAGTATATAAGCATGTCTATGTTTGAATAAGTATGAGACCAACATGAGCGAACCCCTCCGGTCATGCTCACGTATAGGTACGAATGTATGAATTATGAGTATGAATAAAAGTACGCATATGAGCATAAGTATAAGTATAAGTATGAATATGTATGTGAGTATAAGTATAAACAAAGACGCATGATTGTGAAATTTGAGTATAAGTATGAATATAAGTATAGGCATAAATGTCGACGATTGAGTGTATGGTATGAATTGAATACATTGAATTTAAGCATAATAAATGATCGAGAAATTCGAGTATGTAAAAACGAATGATACGAATGAAATTGTCATGATATATTGACTAAAACACATATGATGATATGTATGTATAGTTGTTTGAGAAAAACGTTGAGTTTATCTAATTAAACAAAGATTGAGTTTGACTTGGAATGTAGAATCTAGTTTGTGAATGTCAAAGGTGTGTAAAGCGTCCATTGATTATGTGAGACGGACTTCGTAAAAGAATGGAAATGCTACTCTTGTTTTAAAAGAATTTACGTAAGCTGAAAATTGCCGGTTCCTATGAAGTTTTCTTGCCCAGGTGTTTTGAATTTAAATGACATATTGAGCAATGTATGAAAAAGGGTTATTTTTATTTTATTATTTTTTTTTTGAGAATAGTAAGTTTGCATCATTTTAAAGGATCTTGCATTAAAATAAGAAATTTGAAATTTGAAGGTTCTTCTGAAAACGTTGATCCTTAAAAAGAAATTTAGCATAATGAACTTAGTGGTTGTTGAAAGTGTTTTAGCAAAATGATTCATTGATTTTGAAAGGAGTTTTAGTAAAGTGATCTTATAATATTTATAAGATCTTATAGGCATGTGAGGAAGGTTGGTTTGATTTTCGATTGTGAATAAAAGTCCTTAGTACAATGATATTATGTGAGCGTGTTTTAGTGATTACGTTAAGCATGAAATTTGTGGGCAAGATATTCAGTAGACCGATTAAGTTGATGGGTAGCATTTCGTCAAATTTTTGAAAATCGGGAAACAAAACGTTTATGGTATGACTAAGTATTTCATGTATGCGGTTTATGTGAACTAGATTATGGGGTAAGATATACGTTTAATAAAACAATGAATTTTGAAATTTGCATAAGTAGGGATTTTGATAAATGAAAAACGGCTTAGATATAAAACTTGATCGCGTTGTATAATGAAGTCTCTTTTGAAATAAAATTTTGGTAACGATCACCTAGGTAAGGGAATCACCCCTAACTCGTCGGTGAGGTCGTTTTAAGAAAAGGAGGAGTGGAGTTAATCGTCAAGGTAAGGAAATCACTCCTATCTCGATGATATGTCTGCTTTTTGTGGTTATAAGAAATGTAAATCTAATTGAGTGACGTTTTTGAAATCATGCATGTAAATGATGTATAGATGTAAGAAAGATTTAGTATGATGTGTATATAAGTAAACAATCCCGAAAGAAATTTGAATTTGAAAAGGGAGAATTGCATCTCATAGATTGATACTTGTAAAACATAGGTTTGATTAAAACTTGGATTGTTCTAAATTGGAACTTTGACTAAACCAAAGTGGTCGAAAATTCTTTTGAATTTGAGAAACATGCTTTGGCCTAATAAGTGGAATACTCTCGCCGATATTTCGGTTAACGGTATTCACCCTTCCAGTTACTACATGTTCCAAATCAATCGGAAATTCGAGACTTGGCAGGATTTTTGAAAATCAAGGAGCGGGACTAGTCGACAAGGTGAGGGTTTCACCCCTAACTCGACGATTTCATACCCTAAGTGTGGTTGGTACTGGTCGGGTCAAAATTTAATTTTGACACTTTGACGAGGGTCCACTAGAATTTGAAATGGAAATTCTCCATCAAGGTGAGGATTTCACTCCTAACTTGGTGGCGGATTTCGTGTAAAAAGAATAGATGGATTGAGAGTCGTTCACCAAATTGTGGGTTTCACGCCTATTTTTGTGAAGTCGTCTCGTTTGTACAATACGAGTGATTTCGAGTTTAGTATAAATGAGTAAAAGACGTATGTTCGAAATAATAATAACAAGTACGAGCACATAAAGCATTTCAAGAAAATAAAACGTAAGAGACATTCCAAGAAATTAGCATATGAATCAAGTATGGTCGAATTTGGTACTTAACTATAGACTAGGTCAAGAGCATGACAATTTTCCTAATTCCCTATAGTTATGGCTCTGATACCAATTTGTCACACCCCAACCAATAGCGGAAACATCGGAGTGAGACGAAAACGAGATTTCAAGAGACTTCATAACACTATTTGTGACAATAATTAAATAATGGATTTCATTTCATTTCTAAAAGTCAATTGCAAAGATTAAAATCAAATACAACAACTTGATATACAATATGTTCAATACAAGAATACAACTAACAAGTACAAATTGATACAACATAATAAAACTTAAGACGTCTAAGTGTGTATCTAAGCATCATCACTGCTTCAATTTCAAAGCGTCGTCATCCATCCTCAACCTGTAACATGTTTAAAATAAAGTTCAAAGCAAAAGCAAATGCGAGTATATAAGTTTGATACATACATAGCATAAAATGAGTTTAAACAATTCCACATGGCAAGCTTTTGATACAAGATAAACAATAAAATCGGCATGTGTTCGACTAATCAACCCAATGATGAAATGCAATAAGCTCATGACATAACCCAAAGTCTACAGGCGGTTCGTTAATCCTATAGCGCTATATATGTCAAGGATAGGCTCGATCGAAGCTAATGATAAGTCTAACACAAAACGAAAAACCCCAAGTTCAGTGTATCAAGTAATCAAGTAGGCAAGCATGTAATAGGAATGTTTGAGCATTTACGAATAAGGTTCAAGTGTAAGTTTCATAAGTAAACATGTTACACCCCAAAAAGTGGTAAACGTAAAGAGGGGTTCGAGTATACTCACAAAATTGTATATGATTTCCGATTATCCATGTATTGACGAGTTAATGAGATTAGGAGAATGAATGTGTTTGGTGTTGGAATTTTTGTGGGGTGTTTAGAATCGGAATTAGGAATTTAAGTAGTAAAAGTATGTATATATGAATGTAATATCTAAGTTCTAGGAGTTTGTTTATGACACCATATCACGTGGTTTCATGGGTCCCAAATTGCCCATTGGAATCATAACAAGTACTCTAGAATCTTTGATATGTTAGCTTAGGTTTATGGTGATTAATCGTAGCTTGATTAACACCACAAACTCAGCCATGTTTCTATATAATAATAGGTATATTTATAAGATAATAATATATCCTAAACTATGTCCAATCAAGTATTGTCATGTAATATCATGTATTGTTAAGCATGGAGGTTCGAAAACCTCATTATAAGATTCACCACTACACACACCATCTTGAAGGTTGTGGGTGGGTCATGAATAACAATAAAGTAAATCTAATCTAATCAAGTCATAAAAGTGTTCAAATAAAGGAGTGGAACTCTGTTTGGAAGGCCAAAGCCTCCATTTGTTCACACTTCACAAGTCACAAGTTCATCATATAGAAGACGATGACTTGTCCTTGTTTTCATCATTTGTTTATCAATATTAAACAGAAAATAAGTGAGTGTTTGAACTCATAACTTTGATGGTAATCACCCTAATACAAACCCACAATCATAGGCTTGATTGGGAGCTTGATGGGAACAAGATTCCATCAAGTTATCAACATGAAAATGAACATACAAAGAAATAAAAATGAGCTGAAAATAAAGTGCACTTTGGGCCTTAAATATGGTGAGATTTCACTTAGTTTGCCCAAGCAAACTTGTGAAAACCTTCCTACAGGTTACCCAAGTGTTTTAGAAGAAGAAACAAGAAGAGAAGAGTTGAGGAAAAGAGCTAGAACTCACTTTGAATGACTTAAACTTTCTGCTCAAAGCTGGGAATTTTTAGAGTGATTAGAGAGTGATTTTGGAGTGTTTAGAAGGTTTGTAAAGTGGAAAATGAGAGTAGGAAGTGTTGTATTTATAATGGGGATATTAGGGTTAGTGTTAGAAGTGAATTAAATGCCATTAGGTGGGAGTTGGACAAACAAAAACAGCCAATGTGCAAGCTATTTTATATTAAAATTACCCGTGTTAGTACCACTGTTATCAAACAGATTCAAAATCAGTCATACAAATTTCGAGCCCATCATTTAAATTATGTAAGATCTCTGTTATCTAAGTGTTTGTCTACATTTTTTTTAAATATTAAATGTTGGCTGTGGATATATATTTTGCTTAATAATTGAATAAAATATATTTTATTTTATTCTCTTTGTAACCTTATACGTCATATTAGTTTTAGTTTTTGCAAATTAGTTTAAAACAAAATAGAACATAATTTAGTAATGTGTAAACTTAAGAGTGCCATAATATAAATAATATATGGCACTGATGATGTTAAGTAAAATACTACTTAAATTTTGGATATGTTGATTTTGGTTCTGATTATGTAACTTATTAAAACATTATTACCCAAAATATATTCGTTTTTTTATATTACAAATATAACAAACAGTAAATTTAAGTTAATCTAATACCATGGAATATCACTTGTTGAATACACTATATATTCAATAAATTTTCGACGGTTTAGGAGGTCTGGCTGCGAATCAACCTTTGCCGCGGGTCGCGAAAGAGGTGGGTGACCCGTGCGCGTGTCGCGGGTCTTACTCTCCGGAACAACTTTCGATTAATTGCAAGTTTGGCCCCTAAAGTTTGTTACGTATGATGTTTTAATGTATTTCTAGTATATTCAACCTATATTTAAGTGTCAATCAAATATGTAAGTATAGATTATGGATTGTAAAAGAATAACCAAGTATTTGTACGCACAAAACGTCTAAAGTCATGTATTTACGTTACTTGTTTTGCAAGTAAAACACGTGTTTACGAGGATCACAAATACGCATTAAATGGGGGGGGGGATGTTCCACGGTCCTCCCAACCGCCGGAGTGATCCCACTCCGCAGGTTAGCCTAGTCCCATAGCCACCTGGGGGTGAATACCCTGTCCTGAGTCCGATCCGTTTCCCCTTGGAAGAGGTGGGAGGCTGGTGACCATCCCTGGAGTCGAACCCGGGTCTCTGGGGAGAGATAGGGTGGGACTGGCCAACTGGGCTACCCCATTTGGTTAAATACGCATTAAATGTATATATGGATTAAATGTATAAGCATGTATAATTAAACAACGCTTCACATAAAGGATCAATTTCATTATGATCGAAGTCTCGGTTTACAAGGTTACAAAACGAAATACGATTAAAAGAGAAACAAAATTTCCAAAAAATAGAAATACAAGATGAACTTTCTAATTAAGGAAATCTACGAAAAAGCAGGGCGTTACAGTCTCCCATCCTTTAGGAAATTTCGTCCTGAAATTTATTCAAGAGGAAGACCTTGGAGAAAAAGCATTTTGGCTAAAAGAATCGAGACTTGGGAGTTTTGAAACGTTTAGAAAAGTATGAAATTTTGAAGAATGGAAGGATAGGAGTTTGTTTGACTAAAATGATTTGAGGCATGAATCATAAGTAAAACGTGCATGTGCGTTTATAGGCCAGCAAGCTTAAACAAGTTTGAATAACTCGAAAAGGAGAGGTATAAAAAAATAAGCTACCTAAGAAAGAAAGCTTTCGTATAAAACGGTATGTACTTTGATGAAAAGTGTGTTTGCTCCGTAGGTCGTAAGAAAATTTTATTGGTTTCCAGAGAATTAATAAATCACATGTTATTAGGAAATTGTTTATCGATGAGGAACGAGGAAGCTAGGTATTTTAAATAAAACGGTTTTTGGAGGTAACGACCAACTAAGTGTGATTGTGCATAATCAAAGGATGGAAGGTAGTTTTAAAAGCAAAAGCATTTTAGTGTTCGAATGTTTAAACCGATTGAGTGTAAGTAAGGTATGAATAAAAGTCGAGGAGTAACTAGGAATGATGGAGGTATAAGAGTGAACGATCGATCTAATAAACGGATATGAGTATAAGAATGGTATGAGTATTGGATAACGAAAACGTTGGTTAAGAATGAGGTCTCGTCATGGATAATCGGATATCGCGCATTTAGCAACTCGTTTGTGAGTTGTTAAAGTTTGCATATTAGGTCTAAATATGGTATGAAAAACACCGAATTTCTCATGGCACGTTTTACAAAAGTTTGGTAACATGGTGAAAGCACTTATCTATAGGAAGTACCAGCGGCGTATCCACCATGTTTTAACCATGCTACGTCTGTTTCGCATTCGGTGTCAGGTTACGTTCTGTGTCTTACCATACACAGTAGTACACTCTATGATTCTCATGTGCCCATCACTATAATCCCGTGTGCACCCGCGATTATATTGATCGTCACATGATCCGCATAGCTTGTACTAGTTGTGTATGAATCATGGTTTACATAAATTTTGAAAAATAAGAATGTGTACGTATAAGAATGTAATATATAAGCATGTCTATGTTTGAATAAGTATGAGACCAACATGTGCGAACCCCTCCGATCATACTCACGTATAGGTACGAATGTATGAATTATGAGTATGAATAAAAGTATCATATGAGCATAAGTATAAGTATAAGTATGAATATGTATGTGAGTATAAGTATAAACAAAGACGCATGATTGTGAAATTTGAGTATAAGTATAAATATATGTATAGGCATAAATGTCGATGACTGAGTGTATGGTATGAATTGAATACATTGAATTTAAGCATAATAAATGATCGAGAAATTCGAGTATGTAAAAACGAATGATATGAATGAAATTGTCATGAGATATTGACTAAAACACATACGATGATATGTATGTATAGTTGTTTGAGCAAAACGTTGAGTTTATCGAATTAAACAAAGATTGAGTTTGACTTGGAATGTAGAATCTAGTTTGTGAATGTCAAAGGTATGTAAAGCATCCATTGATTATGTGAGACGGACTTCGTATAAGAATGGAAATGCTACTCTTGTTTTAAAAGAATTTACGTAAGTTGAAAATTGCCGGTTCCTATGAAGTTTTCATGCCCACGTGTTTTGAATTTAAATGACATATTGAGCAATGTATGAAAAAGGGTTATTTTTTTTGAGAATAGTAAGTTTGCATCATTTTAAAGGATCTTGCATTAAAATAAGAAATTTGAAGGTTCTCCTGAAAACGTTGATCCTTAAAAAGAAATTTAGCATAATGAACTTAGTGGTCATTGAAAGTGTTTTAGCAAAATGATTCATTGATTTTGAAAGGAGTTTTAGTAAAGCAATCTTATAATATCTATAAGATCTTATAGGCATGTGAGGAAGGTTGGTTTGATTTTCGATTGTGAATAAAAGTCCTTAGTACAATGATATTATGTGAGCGTGTTTTAGTGACTACGTTAAGCATGAAATTTGTGGGCAAGATATTCAGTAGACCGATTAAGTTGATGGGTAGCATTTCGTCAAATTTTTGAAAATCGGGAAACAAAACATTTATGGTATGACTAAGTATTTCATGTATGCGGTTTATGTGAACTAGATTATGGGGTAAGATATACGTTTAATAAAACAATGAATTTTGAAATTTGCATAAGTAGGGATTTTGATAAATGAAAAACGGCTTAGATATAAAACTTGATCGCGTTGTACAATGAAGTCTCTTTTGAAATAAAATTTTGGTAACGATCACCTAGGTAAGGGAATCACCCCTAACTCGTCGGTGAGGTCGTTTTAAGAAAAGGAGGAGTGGAGTTAATCGTCAAGGTAAGGAAATCACTCCTATCTCGATGACATGTCTCCATTTTGTGGTTATAAGAAATGTAAATCTAATTGAGTGACGTTTTTGAAATCATGCATGTAAATGATGTATAGATGTAAGAAAGATTTAGTATGATGTGTATATAAGTAAACAATCCCGAAAGAAATTTGAATTTGAAAAGGGAGAATTGTATCATATGAGATTGATACTAGTAAAACATAGGTTTGATTAAAACTTGGATTGTTCTAAAATGGAACTTTGACTAAACCAAAGTGGTCGAAAATTCTTTTGAATTTAAGAAACATGCTTTGGCCTAATAAGTGGAATACTCTCGCCGATATTTCGGTTAACGGTATTCACCCTTCCAGTTACTGCATGTTCCAAATCAATCGGAAATTCGAGACTTGGCAGGATTTTTGAAAATCAAGGAGCGGGACTAGTCGACAAGGTGCGGGTTTCACCCCTAACTCGACGATTTCGTACCCTAAGTGTGGTTCGTACTGGTCGGCTCAAAATTTAATTTCGACACTTTGACGAGGGTCCACAAGAATTTGAAATGGAAATTTTCCATCAAGGTGAGGATTTCACTCCTAACTTGGTGGCGGATTTCGTGTAAAAAGAATAGATGGATTGAGAGTCGTTCACCAAATTGTGGGTTTCACGCCTATTTTTGTGAAGTCGTCTCGTTTGTACAATACGAGTGATTTCGAGTTTAGTATAAACGAGTAAAAGACGTATGTTCGAAATAATAATAACAAGTACGAGCACATAAAGCATTTCAAGAAAATAACACGTAAGAGACATTCCAAGAAATTAGCATATGAATCAAGTATGGTTGAATTTGGTACTTAACTATAGACTAGGTCAAGAGCATGACAATTTTCCTAATTCCCTATAGTTATGGCTCTGATACCAATTTGTCACACCCCAACCAATAGCGGAAACATCGGAGTGAGACGAAAACGAGATTTCAAGAGACTTCATAACACTATTTGTGACAATAATTAAATAATGGATTTCATTTCATTTCTAAAAGTCAATTGCAAAGATTAAAATCAAATACAACAACTTGATATACAATATGTTCAATACAAGAATGCAACAAACAAGTACAAACTGATACAACATAATAAAACTTAAGACGTCTAAGTGTGTATCTAAGCATCATCACTGCTTCAATTTCAAAGCGTCGTCATCCTCAACCCGTAACATGTTTAAAATAAAGTTCAAAGCAAAAGCAAAGGCGAGTATATAAGTTTGATACATACATAGCATAAAAATGAGTTTAAACAATTCCACATGGCAAGCTTTTGATACAAGATAAACAATAAAATCGGCATGTGTTCGACTATTCAACCCAATGATGAAACGCAATAAGCTCATGACATAACCCAAAGTCTACAGGCGGTGCGTTAATCCTATAGCGCTATATATGTCAAGGATAGGCTTGATCGAAGCTAATGATAAGTCTAACCCAAAACGAAAAAACCCCAAGTTCAATGTATCAAGTAATCAAGTAGGCAAGCATGTAATAGGAATGTTTGAGCATTTACAAATAAGGTTCAAGTGTAAGTTTCATAAGTAAACATGTTACACCCCAAAAAGTGGTAAATGTAAAGAGGGGTTCGAGTATACTCACAAAATTGTATATGTTTTCCGATTATCCATGTATTGACGAGTTAATGAGATTAGGAGAATGAATGTGTTTGGTGTTGGAATTTTTATGGGGTGTTTAGAATCGGAATTAGGAATTTAAAGTAGTAAAAGTATGTATATATAAAAGTAATATCTAAGTTCTAGGAGTTTGTTTATGACACCATATCAAGTGGTTTCATGGGTCACAAATTGCCCATTGGAATCATAACAAGTACTCTAGAATCTTTGATATGTTAGCTTAGGTTTATGGTGATTAATCGTAGCTTGATTAACACCACAAACTCAGCCATGTTTCTATATAATAATAGGTATATTTATAAGATAATAATATATCCTAAACTATGTCCAATCAAGTATTGTCATGTAATATCATGTATTGTTAAGCATGGAGGTTCGAAAACCTCATTATAAGATTCACCACTACACACACCATCTTGAAGGTTGTGGGTGGGTCATGAATAACAATAAAGTAAATCTAATCTAATCAAGTCATAAAAGTGTTTAAATGAAGGAGTGGAACTTAGTTTGGAAGGCCAAAGCCTCCATTTGTTCACACTTCACAAGTCACAAGTTCATCATATAGAAGACGATGACTTGTGCTTGTTTTCATCATTTGTTTATCAATATTAAACAGAAAATAAGTGAGTTTTTGAACTCATAACTTTGATGGTAATCACCCTAATACAAACCCACAATCATAGGCTTGATTGGGAGCTTGATGGGAACAAGATTCCATCAAGTTATCAACATGAAAATGAACATACAAAGAAATAAAAATGAGCAGAAAATAAAGTGCACTTTGGGCCTCAAATATGGTGAGGTTTCACCTTAGTTTGCCCAAGAAAACTTGTGAAAACCTTCCTAGAGGTTACCCAAGTGTTTTTGTAACACCTCGAAAATTCATGTCCTATAATGTATTGACACGTGTCATAAGCTTGAACGTGTGAAAGAATACTCTAGAGGGACTGAAGTTAACAAATAAAGAAACTATGTGAATATAAGGGTTCAAAATGTCAACAATGGATAAAAATACTTTACAATAACCCTACATGATGTTTATACCCTTAAACGAATAAATCATGGATCGTACAAAGCCAATTGTGAAAGAAAGTGAGGAATTACAAACTACAGGGGTTAAATGTGTCAACATGTTTAAAGTATATCTCTGAGCGGCCTTTTAGCGAACCCGAAGCTTTGTAATGATAAATTATACTCACGAGAATAAGTGATAAAAATTTCACGAGGTTTCGTTAAAGTATGAGAAAGTTATGGCAATATTCGTATACGAGGGGTTAAAAGCGTCAACGATGAAAGTTATGACTTTTCGGGTAATAACAAAGTGATCAAGGACTAAATAAAGTGGGTATAAGCCTTGAAGCCCTTGTAAATAAATTTGGAGGGCTCAAATTGCAAGAAATAAGTTGGTTGACCCTTCGAAAGGCCAAGAGACAAGATGCAACAAATTTTTGTTTCTGCATAAGGCTTGCGCACCGTAAGCAAACCCCTTACGGTCCGTAAGGGGTTGCCAGATGCAGCAAATCGGGCAGATTGGCTGTTGAAGCTTGTAACCGACTCAAATCCGATAATTTCACTTCATGGACGCCCCCTACATGCTTTTAGGACTTAGGGGCACATGTCAATGATCTAAGTACATTGCTAGAGTTGTGTGGCAAGATCTTGTGGAAGATTAAACACTATAAAAGGCCCTCATGGGCAACAACTTTGATCATACCTTCATCTGCATATTGGGAGCATTTCTGGAGCATAGGAGCAGACCCAATACATCCCTACTCGTGCATAGGACCCTTGTAAGTACACTTGACCTTCCTCGATTAAGTTTTGCTTAGTTTTTAGCTTAAAAGTCAAACCGTCGTAATTTACGGTTGACTTAATGATTAATCGCCATTGGTCCAGTGATTAGTCAAACTTAGGGTTGTTATAAGTTGGTAATTTTGTGGGCAATAAACCCATAAAAGGGCACCCTCTGATTTCCACTCTAACTAGGTCAAATGTCGGGTCAAACTTTATCCGAAAAAGTCAACAGAAACATAATCTTTGATTTAACGCATAATTTGCAATGTAAGAGGTGTGAAATCTGTTTGGTCATTAATATAACTTAGTAATAAATGTAAGGACATGTCTAAGCATGTCCGACCCTACAATTTTCTGTTTAAGACCCGGTTCGGAACCGAAAGTCGCAAAACTTTGACTTTTGCTTTGACTTCAGTTCTGTCCCGATTTGGTATGATTTAGAAATACCTTAGGGCTCCCTTAGGACCATGTTACATGATAGTATAACCCTCTGTGGTTGGATCGTTGATTATCCGATTCGTTTACAAGTTTCCGTTAAATGCCTAATGTTGACCAATATGCCCTTTTGACCATAAAACGAGAATTTTAGAAATGTGAAAGGACATAAATCTTTGCTACTGAATTATAAACATGTCTCTAAAATTTCACATCAGTTGGAGGTCTAGATTAGGAGTTATGCTCATTAGCGTAATTATAACGCCTTTTAGTAATTAAACGGCGCAATTAGCATAAAGCCTATCTAAACCCAATTTTCAACACCAAACCTTTTACCCACTGATATAATATAATATTTTGGAATTTTTGAAGATTTTTAATTATTTTTAACCTGCTCATAACCTACGGTTATGGCCTCGATTCGGTAAATACCGATTATACCCTTTTCGTTCATAAAATGAGTTCTATATAATATTTTGACACCAATCCAATTGCTACTAATTTTATATAATAAATAAAGTATTTTGAACTTTATAACCTGATCAGAAAACTCAGATTTCCGGTATAACCCGGAAATCGCTTAAAATGGCTTTTTACGCGTATTAAACGCATAGTTTGGGTTTAAAATCATTTTGTCATATAAGACCTATTACCAACTGATATGACCTATTAAAATAAGTTATTTTACTGATGTATTCAGACCCGAATCTCAGAACTTCATTTAATCTCTTTTATAATCTTTTAAATGACCAAAATACCCCTACGTGGCTTATATTGAAATTAAACTCGTTTTGGGCATAATGAAAGGTATCCTACTGATATCATAACATGTATAAGGTATATTAACTTAAGAAACCTGTTTAGGACCCATATGGTTACCCGATACGCCTCTTGCGCGTTCGGTTCGGTTTATGTAACTAGTTTGCATAAATTAGCCGAAACGGGTTAAACCTTATCATTTTTATCTCAAAATCCAGAAGGTGTTTAGATTACCCATATTATACAAGTCTTCAAACTTGTCGGGTCTAAAACACATTCTATTCCGGTCTTCGCTTAATCATGCGTTCGAACCGTATCTTTCTGTAAGACTAACCGGTCTAAGCTTAGGCTTAATTAAAGACCCGTTAGCATTCTAATTGGTTATTTATACCATCATTCCAGACTAGAGCCTTCCGGTAAATGGTACCTACGCTTACTTAAGTGAATACGGCTGAGTTATTAGATTCTTGCTATTTAAAACAGGAGCTAGCTCAGATAAATACTTTTAACTTATTTTCCCTTATACGGGCTTGGGATACGGTATTATAAAAATACCGCTTGGTCGGGTGTAGAAACCTTTTAATCGGAGATGATTAAATTGCATAATCCCGTTTTAATCTGTATTGATTGCTAACAAATAACATTAGGGGTTAATGACCGTCTCCTGGATATCCTTGGCTCATTTAAAAAGTGAATGGCCATAACTTAAGCACAAGGTGTAGGCATAACACCTCCTGTTGCGTATGTAAAATATATACTCACTCGTAAGGCTGTCTTCTTGTGAGTTATATTTATGGTGTGTCGATTAATCTTGACCGGCTTGTATTGTAAAATCACCGGCCCTAAATGTTGGACAACCATGTAAATCGGATACAAGATTTTTATTAATAAGATTGTCCCAAGTATAAAAGATTAATTTTGCCATGTGCATTTTAATCAAATTATAAAAGATATTTTATGCCACGTTCATTCAAATAAATTTTCAAACTCTTTTCCAAAATGAGTCAGTTAATTGTATTTACCAGTGTAAACTGACGTATTTTCCAAAAAGGTTAAGTGGCAGGTACTGTACGAAATTTGGCTGGGAGCTCAGGGCGTTAATAGGGAATCTTGCAAGTTCTAGAGGCCTGAAATCTGTTGAACAATGATTATGTTTATTTGATCCGCCTGTGGATCCTTTACTTTCCGTTGTAATACTTGATATTACCTTATATTCGGATTGTAATATATTTATCTTTTGCTTCCGCTGTGCATTTATATATTGTGTTGTTTGACTATGATGATATCAACTACGTCACGATACTCCCCACCGGGCCCACCGGTGACACGTGGAAATATCGGGGTGTGACAGGTTGGTATCAGAGCCGACATTGAGTGAATTAAACACTAGTCTTTGGTGTTTAATCTTAGTGACACAGTAGCACATTCCTTGACCTTTTGAGTCTAGACTTAATATAGGAATACTCTCAATCCTAATCTGTAAATTTTGCTTCCAATTTTTATATATTGGATATGTCGCCAAGCGAAGAAGCTGTATTAGAAATCCTCCACATCCGGAGCCTAGAAATGCTGAGCTTCGTACCGCGGCGAGAATGAAACGAGCATCCAGGGAGAGAACATTCGAAAGTAAAGTGAAGAAGAAAACTCCTTTTTGCTGAAATTCGTTTCTTTAATAGTCCTTATAAGGACATATTTATCTTTCAGTCCCTTCGAGGACAACATTATTCCTTTTCAAGTCACGTCTAGGGCATATCTATACTTTTAAATTTATAGTTGAATGATTAAATTTAAAATTTTCATTCTAAACATGAAAAATGAAATAAATGAAAAATATACATTCCTTTTATAAGATCTACCATTATAATAAAATGGCAAAATCTAAAAAGGACAAGACCTAGCCACGTGTTATTTTAAGACATGGCCAAGATGGTAAGACCTATTCATGAGATTCAAATCCTTGTTAACACCTAAGAACGTGTTAGCACTATTGACAAATGTGATTCGAGAAAATCACAACAGTCATTGTTATATTGGATTCTTCCAATTTTCTTATCTAGCCTATTGATTTAGAAATCATGGCTTATATCATCCTATAAGGTGATCATATTATAAACATCCCTCAGAAGGGAAATGCCTACGGGCTATAGTTAATGTCCTCTGAGACTAAAGACAGTGGTAGCCTACAACTCCCTGTCAAGAAAAAGTAATGCACTTTGATTCACACCTAAATGCCTCGATCCCAAACGATCATGGCTTATAAATTAAACTTGTCCACGTGACTAGACCTTTTGTGCTATTACTAACTTATAAATTTGCCTCGATTCTCTGAAATCATGGCTTATATCATCCTATAAGATGATCATATTATAAACATCCATTAGTGATGAAGTGCCTACGGGCTAAATTTGTTGTCCGATAAGACAACGACAGTGGTGGTCGTTGACCTCCTGCCTAAAAATGTTGGACCATGTCCAAGCATAATAGTCGGTATGATCCAAACGATCTTGACTAATAGCATCTGAAAAGATGATTAAAAAAAAACATCCCTCAGAAGGGAAATGCCCACGGGCTATATCTATTGTCCTAAAAGACAAAAGGCAGTTGTAGTCTTCGACTCTCTGTCAAGAAAAGTAACCGACTATGCTCAAACCTTAAATACCTCGATCCCAAACGATCATGGCTTATAAATTCAAATACGTCCTCGTGGTAAGGCCGTTGTGCCACTTTAATATCCTTAATGTCTTATATACTAGGATAAATTATAATGAAAATACTAATAAAAATTAACAAATTAACCCATATGGTTTATATTACCATGGTTAATAAATCATCAAAAATGATAATTTCATTATAACCTTTGAGTAAATCATTGTCAATATTTATGTAGCAATCAAGCTACATGGCTGGATCAGATGAAGTTAACAGCCACTTGAAGGTGAACAATGATACTACCAGGATTAATATAACTGGAGCGGAACTGCAGGCATTAATAAATGATGCTGTTACTCTAGCTCTTGACAGACAGTATAATGAATCATATGATACCCGCTCTAAGACTCTATCTGTGGCTCGTAGTAAGCCCCCTTCTAAATCACATGAGTCAAAGGAAGACGATGTTCATAACTCGTCAAATCAGAGGAGTGTTCCGTCTAGACAGGTTGTGCTTAACCAAGAGTCACATGTTAAAACCTGTTCATATAAATATTTTGTCTCCTGTAAGCCCAGAGACTTCACAGGAGAAAAAGGAGCCATCGACTGCATGACATGGCTCGATGAGATGGACACTGTTGTTGATATTAGTGGATGTACAGAGCAAGACATTGTGAAGTTTGTTTCACAATCTTTTAAAGGAGAAGCTCTAGCTTGGTGGAGGTTACTAATCCAAGCTACGGGGAAGATCCTGTTATATAATCTGATATGGGATCAGTTTGCTGCTCTTATCAAAGAAAATTACTGTCCTCAACATGAAGTTGAGAAAATCGAGACTGAATTCTTGACATTGGTCATGAAGAACCTAGATTGTCAGACATATCTTACAAGTTTCAATACCATGTCTCGGTTGGTTCCTTACTTGATCACACCGGAACCAAAGCGAATAACTCGCTTTATTGGGGGTCTAGCCCCAGAAATAAAGGTAAGTGTGAAAGCATTGAGACCTACTACTTTCAGGTCAACGGCAGATCTGTCGCTATCTCTCACACTCGATGTGGTCAGAAACAAGGCTGCCAAAGCCTCTGAAGATGGAAAGCGTGAAAGAGAGGAGGAGAACTCTCATCGATCGGACAAGAAGAAGAAGGGAAGTTCTGAGCATAAGAAAGATTCCGAGTTTAGGAAAAACTCGAGTCAGTTCAATAACAAGCCCAAATGCAGTAACTGCAGAAAAAAACATTCTGGAAAATGTACGATTGACCCAAGTGCTAAATTGTGTGGAATTTGCAAGACCAAGGGTCACAAAACTTTAGATTGCAAGGAGTTGAAGAACGCGACATGTTACAATTGTAACGAGGAAGGGCACATCAAGACCAACTGCCCAAAACTTATAAGGAAGCCTGGAGAGGCTAAGGGAACCAATGCATGAGACTTCCAGAGAAACAACCAGGAGATGATGACGATATAGCAGGTACCTTCCTTTATCAAGAAGTTCATGCATAAATTTATTTGATACTGGCACATATGATTCTATAATGAATAATAAATGTTGAGAACTGTTGTCTCCGCCTGACTAGGACTCCGGTCATATAACGCGAGATAGAAATTGGCTGATGATACTTTAGAGAATACTCCAACAAACCTTAGATCGATATTTTATATCTATTAGGAATCACTCTTTTCTGATATCCTTATGGCAAGCTTTCAAGCTATCCAAATTCATCAATATAATAAAGACAGATGTGACATTCTGATCCCCTATCAAAAAGGTGATGGACTAGGTCCAACCCTTAACTGCCATGATGGTCTTTTGTGACCTAGGCTAAATATAATGGATATATATACTAAGTGACACTCATTAAGAATGTTAGTACTATATTAGCCTGTATGGTCGATTGATACCATGGTTAGTATATGTTAAGGCCATCAGGATGAAGAATAGCAGTTATTGGATTGCAACTAAGAAATTGTTTTATTGGTGTTATGAACCAATATCGAGTATAACAAACTCTCAAAGTCTTCCATGAGAACCCTATATATATTAAGTGTAAGGTAAAACTTACAGGTAGAAAATTCACAGGAACTATTTCTTCTGTCCCTGTCAAAAATCTTCAGTCATAAAATTCTAATATACTCTCCCTCTCCAGATAAATGCATTCAAATGAAATTGATATCTCTTTGATCTCCATCGATTACGAATACCAGATGGTATGACAAAAGCGCCATATGAGGATTGGTGTATCTTAATATGTTCCATAGATTGCTTCCATGCCTGATCAGTATGGAGGTTTAATGCATGGAACCACAAAGATATTCCAATGGTCATACGGTATTAAAGTCAACTAAGGGTATTCAAAGATGATATCCAGAATGGAATTGTCTAAGTAAGTGTCTCTGATTAAAAAATCCGTGGACTCGTAACATAAATGTGTCACTCATTTGACACCAGCAAGGATGGATGAACTAGAACCTGAGATTTGGAAAACCTTTGTAACCTCCTTGTATCTTGATTATCTTCTCCTAAGACTACCCTGTTTACCTCCTGAAAGGCAAGTAGAGTTAAGATTAACATCCCACTTTGGGTTAGAGTGTTGTAAGAACTCCATGTTGATTATGGAATAACCGAAACCCTGATTAAGTAAATTTTAAGATATAGATTCATATAGCTTAACTCAATATCCTGAGAATTCGGTATAGTTATGTATGAAAGACGGTTCATTTTGCTTATGCATTGTTTACCGCAACCCTAATTAGGCAACGATTGAGAATCACCATCAGCTGGCCAGGATCGTCGATTTGTTCGACTAACGACAAGGATTAGCTATTCCTTAAAATTAGTTAAGCAGTGGTTGGAATAACCATCTCACCTTAAGATAAGCTTTTCTATAATAGTTGATATGTAAGCAACAAGGCTACTCCCTTGGAGACCTTGTATAGAGGAGATATTAAAACATCCGTCGGATGGATGAGACTCTGGGAAGTCCACTTATAAGGATCTGTAAGTTGCCAGTATTCGGCAGAAAATCAAGAATTAAGGATAGTAGCAACCCTCCTAAATTATTGTTAAAGAATAAAGTTCAACACAGGATATCACCCAGGAAGGGTGTACCAAATTTGTTAAATTTTCAGGCTAGTTAATCTCTGAAAATATAGAATCATTCGAAGGAAATCGAATGTATCAAGATCAAGTAGCTTTTAAGCTAAAACCTATTTAAGGAGCTTGGCAGAGCTCGCAATATATTGCACACTAGTGACTGAAGGAGGTGTTTCGCCAATAAGTCAAGAAGCACTGTCACATAATGATATGCGGATTTATGTAGTGATGAGCAACCTGTGATGATTAAGGATCGACAGGATTAGAAGCTCCAAAAAGATACATGTACCTATAATAAAGGTCAATTGGAGTGCCTTAGAGGCTCAAAAGGTACTGGGGAAGATTAAGCCCAATATAAGGCAGAAAATACTTCCTTTACTTTAACAAATCTCGAGGTCGAGATTTATTTTAAGGGGGTGAGGATGTAACACCTCGAAAATTCATGTCCTATAATGTATTGACACGTGTCATAAGCTTGAACGTGTGAAAGAATACTCTAGAGGGACTTAAGTTGACAAATAAAGAAACTATGTGAATATAAGGGTTCAAAATGTCAACAATGGATAAAAATACTTTACAATAACCCTACATGATGTTTATACCCTTAAACGAATAAATCATGGATCGTATAAAGCCAATTGTGAAAGAAAGTGAGGAATTACAAACTACAGGGGTTAAATGTGTCAACATATTTAAAGTATACCTCTGAGCGGCCTTTTAGCAAATCCAAAGCTTTGTAATGATAAATTATACTCACGAGAATAAGTGATAAAAATTTCACGAGGTTTCGTTAAAGTATGAGAAAGTTATGGCAATATTCGTATACGAGGGGTTAAAAGCGTCAACGATGAAAGTTATGACTTTTCGGGTAATAACAAAGTGATCAAGGACTAAATAAAGTGGGTATAAGCCTTGAAGCCCTTGTAAGTAAATTTGGAGGGCTCAAATTGCAAGAAATAAGTTGGTTGACCCTTCGAAAGGCCAAGAGACAAGATGCAACAAATTTTTTGTTTCTGCATAAGGCTTGCGCACCATAAGCAAACCCCTTACGGTCCGTAAGGGGTTGCCAGATGCAGCAAATCGGGCAGATTGGCTGTTGAAGCTTGTAACCAACTCAAATCTGATAATTTCACTTCATGGGCACCCCCTACATGCTTTTAGGACTTAGGGGCACATGTCAATGATCTAAGAACATTGCTAGAGTTGTGTGGCAAGATCTTGTGCAAGATTAAACACTATAAAAGGCCCTCATGTGCAACAACTTTGATCACACCTTCATCTGCATATTGGGAGCATTTCTGGAGCATAGGAGCAGACCCAATACATCCCTACTCGTGCATAGGACCCTTGTAAGTACCCTTGACCTTCCTCGATTAAGTTTTGCTTAGTTTTTAGCTTAAAAGTCAAACCGTCGTAATTTACGGTTGACTTAATGATTAATCGCCATTGGTCCAGTGATTAGTCAAACTTAGGGTTGTTATAAGTTGGTAATTTTATGGGCAATAAACCCTTAAAAGGGCACCCTCTGATTCCCACTCTAACTAGGTCAAATGTCGGGTCAAACTTTATCCGAAAAAGTCAACAGAAACATAATCATTGATTTAACGCATAATTTGCAATGTAAGAGGCATGAAATCTGTTTGGTCATTAATATAACTTAGTAATAAATGTAAGGACATGTCTAAGCATGTCCGACCCGACAATTTTCTGTTTAAGACCCGGTTCGAAACCGAAAGTCACAAAACTTTGACTTTTGCTTTGACTTCAGTTCTGTCCCGATTTGGTATGATTTAGAAATACCTTAGGGCTCCCTTAGGACCATGTTACATGATAGTATAACCCTCTGTGGTTGGATCGTTGATTGTCCGATTCGTTTACAAGTTTCCGTTAAATGCCTAATGTTGACCAATATGCCCTTTTGACCATAAAACGAGAATTTTAGAAATGTGAAAGGACATAAATCTTTGCTACTGAATTATAAACATGTCCCTAAAATTTCACATCAGTTGGAGGTCTAGATTAGGAGTTATGCTCATTAGCGTAATTATAACGCCTTTTAGTAATTAAACGGCGCAATTAGCATAAAACCTATCTAAACCCAATTTTCAACACCAAACCTTTTACCCACTGATATAATATAATATTTTGGAATTTTTGAAGATTTTTAACCTGCTCATAACCTACGGTTATGGCCTCGATTCGGTAAATACCGATTATACCCTTTTCGTTCATAAAATGAGTTCTACATAATATTTTGACACCAATCCAATTGCTACTGATTTTATATAATAAATAAAGTATTTTGAACTTTATAACCTGATCAGAAAACTCAGATTTCCGGTATAACCCAGAAATCGCTTAAAATGGCTTTTTACGCGTATTAAACGCATAGTTTGGGTTTAAAACCATTTTGTCATATAAGACCTATTACCAACTGATATGACCTATTAAAATAAGTTATTTTACTGATGTATTCGGACCCGAATCTCAGAACTTCATTTAATCTCTTTTATAATCTTTTAAATTACCAAAATACCCCTACGTGGCTTATATTGAAATTAAACTCGTTTTGGGCATAATGGAAGGTATTCTACTGATATCACAACATGTATAAGGCATATTAACTTAAGAAACCTGTTTAGGACCCATATGGTTACCCGATACGCCTCTTGCGCGTTCGGTTCGGTTTATGTAACTAGTTTGCATAAATTAGCCGAAACGGGTCAAACCTTATCATTTTTATCTCAAAATCCAGAAGGTGTTTAGATTACCCATATTATACAAGTCTTCAAAATTGTCGGGTCTAAAACACATTCTATTCCGGTCTTCGCTTAATCATGCGTTCGAACCGTATCTTTCTGTAAGACTAACCGGTCTAAGCTTAGGCTTAATTAAAGACCCGTTAGCATTCTAATTGGTTATTTATACCATCATTCCAGACTAGAGCCTTCCGGTAAATGGTACCTACGCTTACTTAAGTGAATACGGCTGAGTTATTAGATTCTTGCTATTTAAAACAGGAGCTAGCTCAGGTAAATACTTTTAACTTATTTTCCCTTATACGGGCTTGGGATACAGTATTATAAAAATACCGCTTGGTCGGGTGTAGAAACCTTTTAATCGGAGATGATTAAATTGCATAATCCCGTTTTAATCTGTATTGATTGATAACAAATAACATTAGGGGTTAATGACCGTGTCCTGGATATTCTTGGCTCATTTAAAAAGTGAATGGCCATAACTTAAGCACAAGGTGTAGGCATAACACCTCCTGTTGCGTATGTAAAAGATATACTCACTCATAAGGCTTTCTTCTTGTGAGTTATATTTATGGTGTGTCGATTAATCTTGACCGGCTTGTATTGTAAAATCACCGGCCCTAAATGTTGGACAACCATGTAAATCGGATACAAGATTTTTATTAATAAGATTGTCCCAAGTATAAAAGATTAATTTTGCCATGTGCATTTTAATCAAATTATAAAAGATATTTTGTGCCACGTGCATTCAAATAAATTTTCAAACTCTTTTCCAAAATGAGTCAGTTAATTGTATTTACCAGTGTAAACTGACGTATTTTCCAAAAAGGTTAAGTGGCAGGTACTGTACGAAATTTGGCTGGGAACTCAGGGCGTTAATAGGGAATCTTGCAAGTTCTAGAGGCCTGAAGTCTGTTGAACAATGATTATGTTTATTTGATCCGCCTGTGGATCCTTTACTTTCCGTTGTAATACTTGATATTACCTTATATTCGGATTGTAATATATTTATCTTTTGCTTCCGCTGTGCATTTATATATTGTGTTGTTTGACTATGATGATATCAACTACGCCACGATACTCCCCACCGGGCCCACCGGTGACACGTGGAAATATCGGGGTGTGACAGTTTTAGAAGAAGAAACAAGAAGAGAAGAGTTGAGGAAAAGAGCTAGAACTCGCTTTGAATGACTTAAACTTTCTGCTCAAAGCTGGGAATTTTTAGAGTGATTAGAGAGTGATTTTGGAGTGTTTAGAAGGTTTGTAAAGTAGAAAATGAGAGTAGGAAGTGTTATATTTATAATGGGGATATTAGGGTTAGTGTTAGAAGTGAATTAAATGCCATCAGGTGGGAGTTGGACAAACAAAAACAGCCAATGTGCAAGCAATTTTATATTAAAATTACCCGTTTCAGTACCACTGTTATCAAACAGATTCAAAATCAGTCATACAAATTTCGAGCCCATCATTTAAACATGTAAGATCTATGTTATCTAAGTGTTTGTCTACATTTTTTTAAATATTAAATGTTGGCTGTGGATATATATTTTGCTGAATAATTGAATAAAATATATTTTCTTTTATTCTCTTTGTAACCTTATACACCATATTAGTTTTAGTTTTTGCAAATTAGTTTAAAACAAAATAGAACATAATTTAGTAATGTGTAAACTTAAGAGTGCCATAATATAAATAATATATGGCACTAATGATGTTAAGTAAAATACTACTTAAATTTTGGATATGTTGATATTGGTTCTGATTATGTAAGTTATTAAAACATTATTACCAAAAATATATTCGTTTTTTTATTATATTACAAATATAACAAACAGTAAATTTAAGTTAATCTAATACCATGGAATATCACTTGTTTAATACTGTTGGTACACTTTATGTGGACGCGACTCGATTCGGTTCGACTCGGTTTGGTTCGGCGCAAGCCCGATGTCACGACATTCCTCCGTCGTGCGCCCCAGAGACCGACACGCGAAGCACGAAGCGCCGCGAGCTAACATCACCATGACATCATCATGGTGATGTCATGATAATGTCACATGTCTTGAAATCTTTGCATGAAGTCTACAAGTATAACTTTTCGTCCATATTATCCAACGAAGACTCAATGCAGTCCACTTCCTACGAACCCTCCATGTGTATGACGAATAACCTGCACATGCATGATGAAAAACCTGCACTTGATCCTGACGAAAAACCCAGCCACTCATGTATGACGAAAAACTTCATAAACATTTGTTTTTCGTCGTGGTGGTATTTCGTCAACATCTTTCGTCGAGGTTCTTATGTGGACTGAAGTCTTTCATCGGCTTCTGATGTGTTTCGGCGGCTGCTTATCTTTCGTCAAGGTTATTCGTCGCTGCAGGTCTTTCGTCGACCTGCAGCTTATATAAGCAGCAAACCGAAGACAGAAATGGTAGACGCACAACACAAAGCACAGAGTGAAATCAGGAGAGTTTAGAGAGAGCTTTATCTTGTATCATCTTGTATCTTAAACTCTTTTGGTTGAAATAAATTAAGCTTTAAAGTTGAATCTTGTGCTTGTATCTCGTGTTCTTGTCTCGGTTGCATACCCGTTGGATTCCGCACAACCGGGTGTGTTCGGTAACAAGGATTAGGCGACTAGATCCTCCGCTAGTGGACCTACAAGTGGTATCAGAGCCAAGGCTCTCTTCCTTGTTAAAACCGTGTTTTGATCTTGTGTTTTTAAAAGATTTTCATAGTATTTTTCTGGAAAAAGGTCTTAAAATCTTTGAAAATCTTGGTGATTTGCTGTTAGTTCTCACAAAAACCTTGTTAGTTTTTGTTTTTACATGTTAAGAAAAGGTTTTTCTTTGAACTTTAGTGCAAAATCATTGTTCGGAAAATTTTCCGTTGGCCGGAATTATCATATATTTCACTGGAGTTCTTAGTGTTCTTCAAATTTTCATCAGTTTCTTCATATATTATGGGTTTTGAAATTAAATTTGCTTTGTTTGATATTTGTGAATTATTGAAGTAGATTAAAATATGTGTGTTTGAAAAAGGTGTCCATTGTGAATGATGGGTTGTTGATTTTCGTAGTCTTCCAGTATGGGTGTTTAGGGATGGCTTAAAGGTAAGGTGAAGTTTGAAATAGTTCACCAACTTGTGTCAGAAAGATAAGACTAAGATTGCATTTTGAAAATATCTTATGTGACTGTGGTTAAAGGTCAACGGAATTTTTTTTCTTGGATTCCTTTTTGACGAAAAACCTATTTTTCGTCACAACATCGTCTTCGTCAATTCCTTCTCAAACGAATCAAATTTCGACCAGTCAGTGGGCGTTCGTTTCAAATCAAACTCAAAGTATTCAAAGTATACTTTTAAGCGAAAGTGAAACCGGAAGCCTTAACCGTCCACCGAAGCTAATGCACATGAATGAATATCCTGGATGGGAAGACAGATTTCATACGTATGTCCTTGGGCAAAACACGGAATTGTGGTTATGTTTTACTACAGATTTCGATCAAGCTCTTGAGGTTGCCGCTTCAACTGCCGTGACATTTGCTGATCTTACGGCAGATGAGAAAAAGGCATATGATTCAGAAAAGAAAGCATATTCTATTCTAACTCAAGCATTGTGCAAGGATATATATCATCAGTTTGTCAGCTTCAAGACGACAAAGCGTTTATGGGATGCATTGAAGACGAGAGGTATAGGAAATGAAGCGTCACGCAAATTGCGACATGATCTACTCAAGAAGGAGTTTGATGGCTTCACATGTATGGAAAGGGAATCTTTGGGAGACTTGACAAGTCGATATTATCACTTATTGACTGAGTTAAGTAACTTTGGGGTAGTAGTGACTCCAGAAGAAGTTGTGATCAAGTTTGCCGACGCATTACCAGCTCAATGGAATGGTTTCTTGGAAATCTTGAAATACAATGGCACTCTGGCTACGACAAACATAAATAATTTCATTCAGGTCTTGGAAAACAAAGATCAAGAGGAAATCAGGAAGGCCAAAAGGATTCCAGTGCCACAGAATCCTGATATGTAGTATGGAAACTGTGGAAGTTCTAGCACTACTGCAAGACCTGCTCCACATGCTCAGCTTCAAACGGCCTTTGTATCAAGAGATATGTACAGAAATCCACTGCCCAGTTCCCTCAACTCAAAAGGCTTTTGTCTCAAGCACTGACATGTATGGAAATCCACAACCAGAAGTCTCAAAGCAAAGCTATCAATCTACTGAAGCAAGAGATATGTACAGAAATCCATTACCAGTTCCACAACAAGCTTGTTATGGAAGCACCTCATCTGCCGGTCAGCCATCTAATTCAAATACAGTTCGGCTCGACACTTCAAATTTCTCGAAAGTAAGTGTTGAAGTAGCTAAGGATCATATGGAGCTATTAAACACATTGGTGAGCGCGTACTGTGGGTTAATAGCTGGTTAGATTGGAAACATCAATCTGGCATAAGAAGATTATCAGCAGATTGATAAGGAGGAAATGGATATGATGGACATCAAGTGGGCTTTCGCTAGTGCTGTTAGGCGAGCTAAGGACTTCATTGGAAAGGACTGTTAGAACAAGCTTGGAAAGCAAGAAAGATACCAAGTATGGGTTCGATAAACAATCAGTCAACTGCTTCAATTGTGGTGAAAGAGGTTACTTCAAGAGAGAATGTACAAAGCCAGCTCAGCATGGGAACCAGAATCCGTTCAGGAATCAAGGCAATCAAGGCAACCAGCAGAATCAGAATCAAAACAGGAATAACGAACGTACGTTGATGCCTATGAACAATCCAAATCAAGCAGGAGCATCAAATGCCAACTAGGCTCTTGTGGTACAAGTCGATGAAGGTTGTGACTGGTCGATTTAGTTGGGAAGTGATGTTCAAGATGGAACAACTTGTTTTGCTGAGGTTGTCAAGGATCTGAAACACACCAGTGGTGGAGAATCTTCCGCCAGTGGTGGAGAATCATCTGAAGATGAAGACAGTTCTGGTTACAGTAGAAGCTCAGATGAAGAATCCTCAACTTCAGGCGATGATCATTTGGATGAAACGTCAAGCGTGACAGTCGATGCAGAGATTGATGAATTGTTGGGAGAAGATGCAGCAGGGAATCATAGAAGATCAATCTTGGTGGATGAAGCTGCTTATTCTTCTTGTTCTTCTTTTGGTTCGGTTCCTTTCGACCTTGAGTCGTTGATTTACCTTTTGGTTTGGTATAATTTTGCTGAATTTTCTTTGTTGGTAATTTCTGATTGCCATATTGTTTTCGAACTTCAGCTTTTGGAATCGAAGGACACTGTGTTACCACAACATGTGAAGCCGACTTTCCCAAAAACCCACTTGTCAAATCTTCAAAAACTTTAATTATTAAAGATTGATTTACATTTTTAATCGGAAAATCTTTGTTAGGATAGATTTTATCATCACCAACAAGAGTATACTTTGGACTGAGAAACATAGTTTGGACTTAATTATTCGTGAACTTACAATCTTTCAGAGAAGCTTCTCAAAAGGATCACTTTTGTGTTTCAAGTTGATCATTTTTAGTCCATCATGAGTTCAGACTGGTGGGGTATTCCATCTAATACGGAGAGCAAGTATAGAAGTACGGGTTTGTCGCCATCATGGGCCGAATCTCCCACACCGTCAAATAACACGTATACGAGAAAGGGTTCAGCAACTGATATGTATGGAACACCATAACCAGTTGCCTCAAAGCAAATGGCTTTTGTCTCAAGAACCGATATGTATGGAACACCACAACCAATTGCCTCAGAGCAAAGCTATCGGTATACTGGAGTACCATTATTTCTTGATCCAAACTACAATGGTCAAACAAAAACGGCGTTTTATGCCAAAATTGTCAAGGATGCCAGCAATGGTGAATCCTCGGGAAATGATGACAGTTCTGAACATGACGGTAGCTCAGTTGAAGATGGTACAAGTTCAAGTTCAAGCGAGGATGGATCAGAATATGAATCAACAAGGGAGGTTGTTGATTCTGAGGTAAATGAGTTACTATCTGAGAGCGAATCCAGTCAGGTATGTGTCGATAAACCAAGTTCTGATAGGTGTGATAAATGTGTTAGTTTAGGTGATAAATTATCGGACTTGCAAAGCAAATATGATGATTTGCAAAGCAAGTATGACGTGACATTTATCCACAATCAAGGTTTGATCGTAGATCTTTCGAAATGCAAAGAGGCTAGCATCTTTTATGAAAACCATGAAAAAGAGTTTAAAACGGTGATTGAAAATTTAAGAAAAGATAAAACCGAGCTAACAAAAATGGTTTCAAGAAAACAAACTGACATAAACTGTTATATCAATCGTCTCGAGGTCATGCAAAAAGAGTTAGCTTGTGTTAAATATGAAAGTGAGGCGATCCATCTTAAGCTAAATAGTTATTTAAACTCTAGTTATTTGCTGGATCACATCATCGATGTTCAGAAAGAGAAAAAGGATGTCACGTGCATTGGATATAAAAAATGTCCACCACCTGTTAGACACAATTATGATGCAATGCCTGATGAGGAGAATAGAACTTATTTTGAGTAATCTGTTCCTTTAGACATTGAAGAATTTGCAACCGGACTTGGATACAAAACGGAAGTATCATCAGATTCGGATGTGTCAGCAGATACAGATGTATCAACTGCTGAACAGAATCAGGATCCTCCGGTCATTGTTGAGGATGCTGATTCTTCAGATGATGAATTCGATGATACTGACTCAGAACAGTCTGATGTGGTAATCAAAGACGAGGACATACCTCTCGAGAATCATATTTTATGTGATCCTCCCGCAAAACTTGCTAAGACTTTTTGGGTCGAGTCTACGTCTGCAAAAGAGTCTGGGAGTTGTGAAAGCGTGAATTTGCTTTACACGTTGATTGGATCTGATAAAATCAATTCAGACAAGGATTTCCCAATCAAGAATGTCAATCAATCCTTGATTGATAAAGTTTTCTAAGATTCCACTAGTAAGTTTTTTGGGAAAGTCGAGCCCAGGAGTTGTAGTAACTCAGTGTGCTCCTATCCCAAAATTCGAAGTTAGAAAGAAATATGGGAATCAAAAATTGCAACCACAAAACAATCAACGAAAGCAAAGTCACGCTTACCAAGGAAAGGGAAAAGGCAAACAAAGCCAAAACAAGAAGAAGGTTCAGAAGGTGAACTTCGTGAAATCCCGAGGGACGGATAAAATTGAATCTATTGAAAACAAATCCCACACAGATTTTGTTATGCAAAATAAAATTTTGAAAAGAAATAGTCAAAACAACTACACACAACACACAAACTATTGTGATGTAGGACCAAGTACCTCAAGATCACGAAGTTCATCATCAAGCTTTTACAATTATGATACTCCGAGGTTTGTTGAGCGGAGATCATGTTTTGAATGCGGTGAGTACGGGCACATTGTCAGAAATTGTCCATATCTCAGCAAGGGAAAGGCAAAAGTTGATGCCCCCCCATGGTAACAGTTACCATAAAAGATCTGTTTCACCAAGACAGGACCCTTGTCTTGTTGAACAATGAGAAAAGAAACAGAAAAGGAAACAAAGAAAAGAAGTTGAAAAGGCTTTAAAACCAGATGTTGTCCAAATGCAGTCTGTTAAATCAGATGTTAAGAATGAAAAACAAAAACAGATTTGGAAACCAAAATCGGAAACTGCTTCAGGGGGAGCTACATCAATTCTGAATCATCAGGAAATGGATGTCACAATTCGCGATGATGACGGATGACCCAAGTCTGTGAAGGCTTGGGTCCCCCTCTCCAACTAATCTCTGAATGAGTGTGGAGGATGTTCCAGGAGGAACTATTGATAGTCTTAGGATTGTTGATAATGGAGCGTCCATGCACAAGATCAGCGACATAAGGCTCCGAAACATTGTTATATCCAAGGAGAATATTGTTACCTTTGATGGAGAGAGGAGAAAAGAAGACAAAAATGTCAGATGATGGAATGATGGTGAAAGAATGTGGTTGGATGAAGTTGAAAAATTCGACAAGACGATATATGTGCCAAAATTTGGTTGTTATGGTTTTTGATCGGGTCAAGAGGATAGATTCAAATGAAATGTACGCGCCTGTAGCATGTCTGAAGCTTTTCAAAGATTCATGGATTTTTCTTCCACAAGAAGTTCAAAGTCCACAAGATGAACGTGCAATGTACATTTCTCCATGGTGTGATTGAAGAAAATGTGTTTGTTGATCAAACCACACCGGGTGTGCGGATACCTTGGAGTGGATTAAACAACCGCACACTACTTCTAAAGGAGAAAGACGAAGACCTTTGCTGGTGCAAAAGCATGTGGAAGACATCATGTATGGACAGTCCCATGATGATGTGTACAAGCTTTTCCATATGCTTCATTGAAACTTACCAGCCGGACCCGAAGGTTTATCATCTTGTTGCTGTCAAGAGAATTCTCGGTTCATTGAAGTAGCTGCAAAATCGACTTTGAAATCCACACCGAGTGGATATCCAGTTTGGGAGAGCACTCAGATTCCTGGCAATGCACGTAGAAATTGCTGGATTACGGTTTTAAATTTCTAACCTCTCCTATCTTTGTCGATATTTAAGCTGCTTTATGATTTTCTAACATCTCGTACAGCACTCCTTGACCAGACACATTGATCTCGAATATCACCTCTCACGTGATCGTTTCAATATGAAACTTGTCATTGTGCTTTGGTCCACACCGATTACCGACATGCCAACTCATTTTTCCAAAATTCGATAAATCATTAAATCATTTTTGATTTAAATTAATTTTGGTAAATGGCATCGAGGTAAAACATGAGTTAATCCAACATCGAAAAATCATTTTTGTAAATATTTGTTTGTGTTTTCTTAATTTCTCGTACTTTTTGCATTTTAGGGGGAGCAAAAACCGAAAAATACAAAAACATTGAAAATTTTGAAAAATACAAAAACATCGAAAAACTTCAAAAACACAAAAACAATAGAAAAACAAAAATGAGTTTCCTGGCGAGCAAAAGAGAAAATGATAGTACATCAGTGGTCTGTCCAAACCTCTTTAAACCTTAAATGAAAAATGATAAGCAACTCTATATAAGATGTATCGGTAGGCTCACAATCATTTTAAAGTGTGCAGGGTGATATAAACTTAAATCGACTGAAGACCAGGTGGGAACCGCTCATTGGCATATGGTCTTAGTACCGAAATTTCATTTGATAGTTTGCCAAGGTTCTGAGATATGTGGTCTTTATGCTGTTTATCATCTGGGTATCATGGTTGTTTCTTTTGCCGAAAAATAACGGAGACGAAGTCTAGATCTTCCATGATACCATACATACGTGTACATATTGCATACGACCTCAATAAGTGATAAACAATCACATGTCCAATCAAAATAAGTGATAATATATCACATTTATCCGGGAGTCAAGTTCGTCTCTTTGCTGTACGTTTGTACTGACCTGTTCACGGACTTGCTCTTGTGCCTTCATGCATCGAATATCAAGTTCCTCATCAATAAGTGATTTAATCACATAGGGCTTATATTAATCCAAAATAAGTGAGTATCTCACATTTTTCATATACGTCAAAACAGATGATAAATGGTATATTCACCAGTAAGATGAACTCTCGAGCATACCTTGATACGGGAATGTGTCGTGTGTGGATGAACACCAGTCGGTAAGTATAAATCATACACTAATCGTATCCCCTCTCCATGATTAAATCTGATAAGTTGAGCTTAAGAGGACAACAATACCGATAATCGTTATAGGATGCTTATCTAAATGTTAACTAACTGAACAACAAGAGCGTTTTGGCGTGACCGTACACTGATATGATTGTCTTTCCCTCAAAACTCGCAAAAAGAATGTCTGTAAATATTTATTTAATGCTTTCAGTTTCTGCGTCTTTGTATATATTTATTTACTGCTTTCTGTCTTTACATTTCAAAAATGCAAAAATACCAAAAATATTTTAGGTGTGTTTTAATATAAACTTTATAAAAACCAAAAAAAAGATTTTATTTCTATCTTGCTTTTAATTACCCGATGCTGGAACTCGAGTCTTCGACACCTGAAATCTGATTGAAAACCAAAACGACTGAATCTTCATAAACGGTCGAAATTTGCAAGTTTTGAAAGTTAAAGACCAAAATTGAACAATTTGTTAAACTTTCAAACCGTCGAATGGTAGTTGAAAACATGGTCACTTGTGTGTCATTTGTTTAAATGTTAACTATATTCCAAGCGTTTGTTCTCATTACGCGTTTAGCTTTCTTGTATGTGCAGATGCTACATTCAAACCAGCTAAAGGCGAAGAGAATGTGTTAGAAGACTAGCTTCGGAATGAAGACACGACGTGGAGGCACTCAAAAGATGAAGATGATCGAGTTGCCGTTGACCTATCATCAACACCGCAAGGATCTAAAGAATTGATGATCTAAAGATTCAAGAGCATAACTCAAGGGAGAGTTTATTTTAAGGGGGAGTTTGTCAACACGCTTCCTAAATAAAAAGGGGAGTTTGTTGATACACTTTCTACTTACGACACGTGAAGACTTTGAAGATCCTCCAACATGGAAGACATGGAAGATGAACCTTACGAGTAGCGTCCAAAGGGAAGTTTGTTGGTACACTTTATGTGGATGCGACTCGATTTGGTTTGACTCGGTTAGGTTCGGCTTAAGCCCGATGTCACGACATTCCTCCGTCGTACGCCCCAGAGATCGACACGTGAAGCACGAAGCGCCGCGAGCTAATATCACCATGACATCATCATGGTGATGTCATGATGATGTCACATGTCTTGAATCTTTGCATGAAGTCTACAAGTATAACTGTTCGTCCATATTCTCCAACGAAGACTCAATGCAGTCCACTTCCTACGAACCCTCCATGTGTATGGCGAATAACCTGCACATGCATGATGAAAAACCTGCACTTGATCCTGACGAAAAACCCAGCTACTCATGTATGACGAAAAACTTCATAAACATTTGTTTTTCGTCGTGGTGGTATTTCGTCAACATCTTTCGTCGAGGTTCTTATGTGGACTGAAGTCTTTCGTCGGCTTCTGATGTGTTTCGTCGGCTGCTTATCTTTCGTCAAGGTTATTCATCGCTGCAGGTCTTTCTTCGACCTGCAACTTATATAAGCAGCATACCGAAGACAGAAACGGTAGACACACAACACAGAACACAGAGTGAAATCAGGAGAGTTTAGAGAGAGCTTTATCTTGTATCATCTTGTATCTTAAACTCTTTTGGTTGAAATATATTGAGCTTTAAAGTTGAATCTTGTGCTTGTATCTCGTGTTCTTGTCTCGGTTGCATACCCGTTGGATTCCGCACAACCGGGTGTGTTCGGTAACAAGGATTAGGTAACTAGATCCTCCGCTAGTGGACCTACAAATACACTATATATTCAATAAATTTTCTACGGTTTAGGAGGTCTGGCTGCAGATCGACCTTTTCCGCAGGTCGCGGAAGAGGTGGGTGACCTGTGCGCGTGTCGCGGGTCTTACTCTCCGGAACAACTTTCGATTAATTGCAAGTTTGGCCCCTAAAGTTTGTTACGCATGATGTTTTAATGTATTTATAGTATATTCAACATATATTTAAGTGTCAATCAAATATGTAAGTATAGATTTTGGATTGTAAAAGAATAACCAAGTATTTGTACGCACAAAACGTCTAAAGTCATGTATATACGTTAGTTGTTTTGCCAGTAAAACACATGTTTACAAGGATCACGAATACGTATTAAATGTATATATGGATTAAATGTATAAGCATGTATAATTAGACAACGTTTCACATAAAGGATCAATTTCATTACGATCGAAGTCTCGGTTTACAAGGTTACAAAATGAAATACGATTAAAAGAGAAGTGACGGGTGGTCCGTAGGACAACCCTTAAGTGCCTTAAAAAGATTAAAATCCCATGCTTTACACGTTTAATTGTTTGAACTTGGTAACTACTAGTTGTTTGGACGTGCAGGTGCAAATGGAACTTAAAAGGGAAGTAATTTGGAGCATCAATGAAAAAAATAAACTTTTGGAATTGAAGAATTAAGCGGATAGCATGATAGAGGACGAAATTACGAGAACGTAGGCGAAAATGGTGAAGAAAACGGAGTTGAAACGAAAAAGTTATATTGAAAACAAAATTGCATGCTGAAGCCTACCGTAATTTACGGTAGCTACCGTAAATTACGGTAGACCCCAGCATTTTTCTTCCACCGTAAGGCAGTAGAGACCCACCGTAGCCACCTGAAAGCTACCGTAAATTATGGTAGATACCGTAATTTACGGTAGACTCTGACGCAGAATGTGTAACTGCCCATATAATTAAGTTTGGGGCTGTCTTTTGGGTATCCAATCATTGTGGATGATTTTGGAGCACTTTAGGGGCGATTTTTGGCTATCTTCTGGTGTTCTTGAGAGATCTAAACATGGAGACTTTGTTTTTGATTCCATTGGACAAAGGTTTGATTGTTATGACGATTCATGACACTATGAGCGGCTAGGTTTGCTTGGTGATTGTAACACCTCGAAAAAATTTACGTCCTATAATGCGTAAACACGTGTCATAGGTTTGAACGGCTGAAAGAATGTTCTTGAAGGACTAAAGTTGACAAACAATGAAACTATGTAAATATAAGGGTTCAAAGTGTCAACAATGAATAAATATACTTTACAATAACCCTACATGATGTTTATAACCTTAAATGAATAAATCATGGATCATACGAAGCAAAGCGTGAAAGAAAGTGGGAGATTACAAACTACAGGGGTTAAATGTGTCAATATGTTAAGATATACCTCTGAGTGACCTTTTAGCAAACCCGAAGCTTTGTAACGATTAATTATGCTCACTAGAATGCACCATAAAAATTTCACTAAGTTTCGTTACCGTATGAGAAAGTTATGATAAAATTCGTGTGTGAGGGTTAGAATCGTCAACATTGAAAATTAGGGCTTTTTGGGTGATCACAAAGTTACCCGAGGACTTGACAAAGTGGGTATAAGTCTTAAAGCCCCTAAATGTTAATTTTGAAGCTTTAAAATGCAAGAAAGAATGAGAAAGCGACCTTTTGGAGGACCAGGGACTGAAATGCAATAAAAGGAAACTTTGTAACCTGATCCGAGGTCCCAGGCGGGCCGCGTAAGACTTAACCATGTCTTACGCGGGCCGCGTGACAGCTACCAGCGACAAAACAAACAGGCAGCTGCCTGTTGATGTGTTTAACCGACTTTAAACTCAGGTTTTCGATTCTATGGGCTTCCTATGATGGTATTTAGCCTGTAGATGACACATGTATCAATCATTGATTGTTAGTAGACCCATTTGGCATCAATCTAGCATGATCAAAGTCAATATATAAGCTTCATAATGTTGCAACTTTCTTCCATTCATCATCTGATCAACTTCTGGAGCATAAGGACCATTCTCAAGCTTCCTAATCATCCATTAGACACGTGTAAGTACCCTTGACCTTTCTAAATTAAGTTATGCTTAGTTTATAGCTTAAAAGTCAAACCGTCGTAACTACGGTTTGACTTAACGATAAAACACAAACGGTCCAGAGTTTTGTCAAAGCGAAAGTTGTTATAAGTTGGTAATTATGTGGGCAATTAACCCTTAAAAGGGCACCCACTGATTCCCATTCTAACTAGGTCGTTTGTCGAGTCAAACGTTGTCCGAAAAAGTCAACAGAATCATTAAACGCATAATTAACGATGTAGAAGGTGTGTAACCTGTTTTACCATTCATATAACTTGATAATAAGTATTATAACTTGGCTAAGCTTGTTTGATTCGACAACTTTCTGTTTTGAACCGATTCGGAACCGAAAGACGCAAAAGTTTGACTTTTGCTTTGACCTCAGTTCTGACCCGATTTATATAGGTTTAGACATGCCTTAAAGTTCCATTAGGACCTAGTTACATGTGTGTATAACCCTCTGCGTTTATACCACTTAAATCCCTAATTGTCCGACGTTTCCGTTAAATTGCCAAATGTTAACCATATTGCCCTTATGATCATAAAACGAGATTTTTGAAGATGTGAAAGTACAATAACCTTTGTTACTGATTATTAATCATGTCCCGAAAATTTCACATCAATCGGAGGTCTAGATTAGGAGTTATGCTTAATGACGTAATTATAACGATTCTTAGTGATTAAACGACGTCATTAGCGTAAAACCTATCTAAACCCAATTTTTGACACCAAAACTTTTACCCACTGATGTAATATAATATTTTGGGATTTTTAAAGATTTTTAATTATTTTTAAACTGATCATAAGCTTGGATTAGCGCCTTAATTCGGTAAATACCGAATATGCCCTTTTAGGCCATAAAATGAGTTTTACAAATCCTTTTAACGCCAATCCAATTGCTACTGATTTTAAATAATAAATGGAGTTTTTTGAGCCTATTTATTTGATCAGAAAAGTCAGAATCATATTTTAAACCGTACGTCGCTTAAAACGGTTTTATACGCGTATTGTACGCATATTTTGAGTTTAAAAACATTTTGTCACATAAGACTTATTACCAAATGTTATAACCTGTTAAAATAAATAATTTTGCTGATCAAATCAGACCCGTATCACAGAAGTATTATAAATTCCTTTTATAACCTTAAAAATGACCAAAATACCCATGCGGGGCTTAAAATGAGATTAAACTCGTTTTGGGCATTATGGAAGGTATCCTACTGATATCACAACATATTTAAGGCATGTTAACTTAGGAAACCTGTTTAGGACTCTTACGGATACCCGTTACGCTTCATGCGCGTTCGGTTCGGTTTATGTAACTAGTTTACATAAATTAGCCGAAACGGGTCAAACCTTATCGGTTTTATCTCAAAATCCAGAATGTGTATGAAATACCCATATTAAACAAGTCTCTGAACTTGTCGGGTCTAAATCACATTCTATCCGGTCTTCGCTTAATCGTGCGTACGAACCGTATTTTTAAAACTAACCGGTCTAAGCTTAAGCTTAACTAAAGACCAGTTAGGATTCTAATAGGTTATTATAAACCTTCGTTCCAGATTAGGAGACCCGGTAAAAGATACTTGCACTGGCTGATTTTGATTTATACTTGCTCAGGTAAATACTTTTAACTTATTTTCCCTTATACGGGCTTGGGGTACGGTATATAAAAATACCGCTTGGTCGGGCATTCGACCTTAATCGTTTTGGGGGTTAAGTATTATCGAGATGCACCGTTTAAATTGTTTTGTTTGCTTAAAGCCTTTGGGGGGTTAATGACCATGTCCCGGATATCCCTGGCATCATTTTACGAAATGGCCACGACCTTAGCACTCAGGTGTAGGCGTACACCTGTCAGTGTCTCATTTACATAATGTGGTGTGTCTATTGATCTTTAATCTGGCTTGATCCGGCTACTGAATGCATAAGAAACATGTGAATCCTTTACAAGCATTATATTCAAATAATTATCCCAAGTTATAAAATATTATTTGTGCCTTGTGCCTTTAATGCATTTTCTTAAACTCTTTTCAAAATGAGTCGGTTGATTGTTTTTACCAGTGTAAACTGACGTATTTTCTTAAAAAGGTTAAGTGCAGGTACTACGCGTAATAGGCTGGCTAATCTCCTAGCATCCACAATAAGTCTCGCAAGCTTGGATGTCATAGACTGTTGAACACTGTTTCCTTTTATTTTGATCTACATGTGGATTTATATTCAACTACTTGTGATACTTAATATTACAATATTGTTTGGTTGAAATGAATCTATACTTTGCTTCCGCTGTGCATTTAAATATTGTGTTGTTTGACTATTATGTTGCCAACCACGTCACGATACTCCCCCACCGGGCCCACCGGTGACACGTGGAAATTCGGGGTGTGACAGGTTGGTATCAGAGCCAACGTTGAGTGAATTAAACACTAGCCTTTTGTGTTTAATCTCAATGACACAATTGCACATCCCTAAATCTTCGAGTCTAGACAAAGAACTTAGGAATAATCCAAAATGTTTTATTTTAATTTTAATTTTGTCCTTTATTTTTCCTTGTTGTTATCTTGTTTATATTAACAGGTTTGGCAATGCCGCCAAGATTCAGGCGAGGAGATCGAGGAAAAGGGCCAATCAGCGCCCCTAATGACCACGAGGCCGGGCCTTCGCGCCGGCGAACTCCTTCTTCTACAAGGAGTGCAGATCCGCGAGAACCTTGGAGGACTTATGAGGATTCTGCCAGGCAATCTACGTCGTATAGTTCGACACCTCCATATCACCACTCCTTTGGGCCTCAGTCCGAGAATGAGCCCAACAACCCGCAACCTTCATACATACCGCTACAGCGATCGTTATCGCATAATTCCTTCGGCGACCCTACTCCTGTCTTTCGAGGCCAGTTTAACCCGGCGGAATACCTACCAGAACCAGCGGGCTTTAACCCACTAGGACCGGAGGATCACTTTTCTGGTGATCAAGCGATGGATATGGACGAGGACACAGATCCCGTCGAGGCTTCAACCGGAACCCCGAGCCATCCTTTTGTGATCTCTGATGGTTCACCTTTTCACGGATCACCCTACCAAGGTCTTAATAGTCACCAGGCACGGTTCGATCGGTGTGAGTGGTACTTTACACCATCTCACTATTCATCGCCCCAGCAGCAACAGCAGCAAGATCCCTCTGGGGATCCACGTTTTGTGGCAGTCACGCCACCGCCTCCACCGCCGCCAGTTCATCTAGAGCCTCCAGAACCACCAAGACGTAGGAGGACTGGCGCACGGATGTCAGCAAGAGGAGGGGAGTTTCATTTCAGTACCCCTCAACACTCTAGTGGCAGCCACTACCCGCCACTATATGGAGAACCACAAGTGGGTGGATCTTCAGTTCCAGTTTCAGAAGTGAATTCGGCACCTATTGCACCGCCATCACCGGGTTTTGGCAACCCTATACCTGCTTATACTACTCCAGCAGCTTACAACCCATACGGACCGCCAGCATACACTAACTATAACTATGCTGAGGATCCTTACCAAGTGGCATCAAACTACTATGCCCAAAACCCTGAGGGACCATATGGAACCCCTTGGGGAATGGGACACCCAGTTCGTGGGTATCAAGTACCTGTTCAGCCACCACTTCAGCATCCGCCACCACGGTTCGCCCCACCGGAGCAGGAGGATCTCCGTCAGAGAGTGCAAAGGGTGGAGCGAGACCTCCAAAGAGAGCGTAAGAAGAATCAGGGATTCATGAGTGGTTTGGCAAGTTTGCTGAAGGGAAAGAAGAAACGGGATCGTTAAATCCCAATATGTATTATTGTATTTCCTTGTTTAAATAAAGTCCCTACGTGGACATTTATTTATGTGTATGTAGTCCCTGCGTGGACATCTATCTTTATACTTAGTCCCTACGAGGACTTGTCTCTATTAGTCCCTGCGTGGACATCTACTTTTGTAAACAGTCCCTGTGAGGACATGTATTATCTGTATAGCTCCTGCGTGGGCAAGTGTTTTAGTGAAAAGTCCCGTTTAGGGAAAAGTGTACTAATTGTAAATGTTAAGTTTGAAAATTTTATTTCTGTCATCTATGCATTTATATATTATACATGAAATAAAAGAAATAAAATCATTCCTCTTAATAATGATCTGCCCATTAAATAATAAATAAAGATCTTAAAGGTAAAACCTAGCCTATATGTCATTATAAGACTTGGCCAAGATGGTAAGACCTGTATAAAAGATTCCAATCCCTGTTAACATCTGAAAACATGTTAACGCTCCTGGCAGAAGTGATTCGTTAAAATCACACACGTCATTCTTATTATAGGATTCTTCAAAAGATTCCTAACCCAACTTATTGATCTCTGAATCATGGGTTTAAGTCATCGATTAAGATGACCTTATTTTGACCATACCCTGGTAATACAATGCCTACGGGCCTTGCTCATTTCTACATGAGCCAAAAGACAGTAATAGTCTGTGACCCTGTCTGATAAAGGTAATGAACTATGTTCAAACTTTAAAAGCCTTGATTCTCTGAAATTATAGCTTATGATTTAAATTGTCCTTGTGACTAGGCCTTATGTGCTAATAAAACTGTTATTGTTTTATAATTAGGATAAATTATATTAGAAATCCTAATTAAATGTGAGTAATAAATTAACCATATATGGTCTATGTTTACCACGGTTAATAAAATTGCCATAAAAGACAATTCTATAATAAGCTCACCAATAAATTATTGTTAATATGTAACAGTTCAAGCTACATGGCCGACTCAAGCGAGATTAACAGTCACCCACGGGGAGGGCCTGATAATGCCCGAGTAAATGTAGCGGGTGCAGAATTACAGGCAATGATAGATAATGCCGTTAATCGAGCTATGGATAGACAGCTCCATGAATCCAGTGGTACCCGTACAAGGACCCGATCTACACCACACTCTAGAACACCCTCCAGGACCCACACTGCCCACAACAGTAATTCTCACCACTCATCAAACCAAAGGAGTAATCCATCCCAAAGAGTCGTACTGAACCAAGAACCTCGTAATAGGGGTTGCTCCTATAAGTACTTCGTTTCGTGCAAACCCCGTGATTTCACTGGGGAAAAAGGAGCAGTAGATTGCATGACTTGGTTGGACGAGATGGATACGGTTGTGGATATCAGTGGTTGTGATAATAGGGATATTGTGAAGTTCGTGTCCCAGTCTTTTAAAGGTGAAGCATTAGCTTGGTGGAGATCTTTGATCCAAGCTACGGGGAAAATCCCATTGTATAATATGACCTGGGAGGAGTTTATGTCGCTGATCAAGGAAAACTACTGCCCTCAGCATGAGGTAGAGAGAATTGAAGCTGACTTCTTGTCACTGGTCATGAGAAACCTAGACTGTCAGGCCTATCTTACCAGTTTCAACACTTTGTCAAGATTGGTTCCATATTTAGTAACCCCGGAACCTAAACGTATAGCTCGTTACATTGGGGGTTTGGCCCCGGAGATCAAGGCAAGTGTGAAGGCCTCCAGACCAGCTACTTTTCGGTCTGCAGTGGACATATCTTTGTCCCTTACCTTGGATGCGGTCAGGCTGAGATCGTAGAGGAACGCTGATACCGAAAAGAGGAAGCGTGAGGATGACAACTCATGACGTTCAGACAAGAAGCAGAAGGGAAACAATGACCACAGGAAAGGGTCAGGATTTAGAAAGGATGGTCAGCAGTCGGGTGAAAAACCCAAATGTAAGATCTGCAAGAGACAGCACTTTGGGAAGTGCAGGTTTGAATCAAATTCGAATTCATAATTGAAGTCTTTTGCATGTGGGTTGTGCAAGTCCAAGGAACACAAAACCTTGGATTGCAAGAACATGAAGGATGCGACCTGCTACGGTTGCAATGAAAAGGGGCACATTAAGACCAATTGCCCAAAATACGCCAAGAAGCCTGAGGAGGCTAAGAAGACCAATGCTAGGGTCTTCAGGATGGATGCTAAGGAAGCCGTCAAGGACGACAATGTGATAACAGGTACCTTTCTCGTAAATGATGTTTATGCGAGAGTGTTATTTGATTCAGGCGCTGATAAGTCGTTTGTAGATAATAAGTTTTGTGAATTGTTGAAATTACCTGTTAAGACTTTAAGTGTGAAGTATGAGGTAGAATTAGTAGATGGCACTTTAGAAACAGCCTCAACTTTATTAGATGGATGTTTCATATCCATTAAGAACCACTCATTTCCTTTGTCCCTACTCCCTTTGAAACTAGCCGGTTTCGACATAGTTTTGGGTATGGACTGGTTATCTCATAACCAGGCCCAAATTATTTGCAATAAGAAGCAAGTGATGATCAAAACTCCGTCTGGTGAATCACTTACTATCCAAGGAGATACCCAGTATGGGCTGCCTGAGAAAATGTCTATTCTCAAAGACTCTAAGTGTTTGAAGAAGGGTTGTGTCATCTACATGGCACAAGTGATTATTGATGAACCGAAGCCCAAGATTGGGGATATCCCCGTCATTTCTGAATACCCCGAAGTTTTTCCTGAAGAACTACCTGGTCTGCCACCAGATAGACAAGTAGAATTCAGAATTGACATCATTCCTGGATCAGCACCAGTTGCAAGGGCGCCTTATAGGTTGGCACCAACAGAGATGAAAGAATTGAGAACGCAGCTAGATGATTTGCTAGCCAAAGGTTTCATCAAACCTAGTTCATCTCCTTGGGGAGCACCAGTTTTATTTGTCAAGAAGAAGGATGGATCGATGCGTCTGTGCATCGACTACCGTTAGCTTAATAAGGTCACTATCAAGAACAGGTATCCTTTGCCCAGAATCGACGATCTGTTCGATCAACTTCAAGGGGCAAGTTTCTTCTCTAAGATTGACTTAAGGTCAGGCTATCACCAACTGAAGGTTAGAGATGAGGACGTACACAAGACTGCATTTAGGACTCGTTATGGACATTACGAGTTCCTAGTGATGCCTTTTGGGCTCACTAATGCACCGGCCGCGTTCATGGATCTCATGAATCGCGTTTGCAAGCCGCACTTAGATAAATTCGTCATCGTTTTCAATGATGATATCCTCATCTACTCAAAGAACCAAGCTGACCACGAGAAACATCTTCACTGCATAATGGAACTACTTCATAAAGAAAAGCTCTATGCCAAGTTCTCGAAGTGTGAATTCTGGCTTCGAGAAGTCCAATTTCTTGGACATGTTGTTAGTGAGCGTGGTATCCAAGTAGATCCCGCTAAATTTGAAGCTGTCATGAATTGGCACGAGCCAAAGACGCCTACGGAAATTCGTAGCTTCCTAGGTTTGGCAGGATATTATAGGCAATTCATTGAAAACTTCTCAAGGATTGCTGCACCCCTGACTTCGCTGACACGTAAGAAGATTAAGTTTGACTGGGGTCCTAAGCAGCAGGAATCCTTCGATATTCTGAAACAAAAGTTGAGCAATGCTCCAGTACTGACATTACCGGATGGAATCGAGGAGTTTGTAGTTTATTATGATGCATCACACACCGGAATGGGGTGTGTGCTTATGCAGAAAGGCAAAGTCATTGCCTATGCTTCACGCCAATTAAAGGTGCACGAAAAGAATTACACCACCCATGACTTGGAGTTGGGTGCCGTTGTATTCGCACTAAAACTTTGGAGGCACTACTTATATGGAATCAAATGTGTGATCTATTATGATCACAAGAGCCTTCAACATCTGTTCAATCAGAAGGACTTGAACATGAGGCAACGCCGTTGGATGGAAACTCTGAATGATTACGATTGTGAAATAAGATACCATCCCGGCAAGGCGAATGTAGTCGCCGATGCCTTGAGTCGGAAGGAGAAAGTGAAACCCATCCGAATCAATGCCAAGCGCATGGAAATAAAGAACAATTTGATTGAAAGGTTGTTAGCTGCACAGAAGGAAGCTGTGTTGGAAGCTAACTATCCTAATGAAAAGCTAGGAGTAACTGAGGAGCAGTTATCTCTTAGCAAGGACGGAATACTAAGGTTAAATGGAAGAATATGGGTTCTGATTCATGGAGGACTGCGAGATGTTATCCTCCAGGAAGCCCATAGTTTTAAATACTCCGTTCATCCTGGAGCTGATAAGATGTACCAGGATCTAAGGGCGAATTATTGGTGGATAGGCTTGAAGAAGTCTGTAGCTACCTATGTAGCTAAATGTTTGACGTGTGTGCAAGTCAAAGCAGAACATCAAAAGCCGTCAGGTTTGCTACAACAGCCTGAACTTCCCACATGGAAGTGGGAGATGGTGACGATGGATTTCATCACCAAGCTACAAAAAACAAGGAAAGGCAATGATACTATATGGGTGATCGTTGATAGACTGACTAAGTCAGCACATTTCCTACCCATTAAGGAGACTTATAGCTCCGACATGTTAGCCCAGTTATACGTTGATAAGATTGTAGCCTTACATGGCATACCTGTGTCTATTATCTCTGACCGAGATACTAGATACACGTCACATTTCTGGAAAAGCTTCCAACAATCTTTGGGCACGCGTTTGAATTTTAGTACGGCTTACCATCCTCAGACAGACGGTCAGAGTGAGCGTACTATTCAAACGTTGGAAGACATGCTTCGTGCATGTGTGATTGATTTGGGTGGTAGTTGGGATAACCACCTACCACTAATTGAGTTCTCCTACAACAATAGCTACCACACCAGCATTAAGGCGGCACCTTTCGAGGCCTTATACGGTAGAAAGTGTAGAACGCCCGTTTGTTGGGCGGAAGTTGGAGATGTCTAATTATCAGGACCAGAGATAGTGTTCGAAATGACGGACAAGATTGTCCAGATTCGTGACCGCCTCAAAGCTGCCCGAGATAGGCAGAAGAGTTACGCTGATCCAAAGCGTAAAGCTTTTAACTTTGAAGTAGGTGATAAAGTCTTACTTAAAGTATCACCCTGGAAGGGAGTGATGCGGTTTGGTAAGAAAGGCAAGTTAAGCCCGAGATACATAGGACCTTTCGAGGTTATCGAACGTGTCGGGTCAGTTGCCTATAAGCTAAACTTACCTGAAGAGCTCAGTAGTATACACAATGTGTTCCACATCTGCAATCTGAAGAAGTGTTTCGCTGACGAATCACTGGTCATACCACATACAGATGTGCATATAGATGAGAGCTTAAAATTTGTGGAAAAACCATTGTCGATCGAGGATCGACAGGTTAAAAAGCTTCGAAGAAAGCATGTACCGATTGTAAAGGTCAAATGGGATGCCCGTAGAGGTCCCGAGTATACGTGGGAGGTTGAGTCCACGATGAAAGAAAAGTACCCTTATCTTTTTCAGTAAATCTCGAGGTCGAGATTTCTTTTAAGGGTGTGAGGATGTAACACCTCGAAAAAATTTACGTCCTATAATGCGTTGACACGTGTCATAGGTTTGAACGGGTGAAAGAATGTTCTTGAAGGACTAAAGTTGACAAACAATGAAACTATGTAAATATAAGGGTTCAAAGTGTCAACAATGAATAAATATACTTTATAATAACCCTACATGATGTTTATAACCTTAAACGAATAAATCATGGATCATACGAAGCAAAGCGTGAAAGAAAGTGGGAGATTACAAACTACAGGGGTTAAATGTGTCAATATGTTAAGATATACCTCTGAGTGACCTTTTAGCAAACCCAAAGCTTTGTAACGATTAATTATGCTCACTAGAATGCACCATAAAAATTTCACTAAGTTTCGTTACCGTATGAGAAAGTTATGATAAAATTCGTGTGTGAGGGTTAGAATCGTCAACATTGAAAATTAGGGCTTTTCGGGTGATCACAAAGTTACCCGAGGACTTGACAAAGTGGGTATAAGTCTTAAAGCCCCTAAATGTTAATTTTGAAGCCTTAAAATGCAAGAAAGAATGAGAAAGCGACCTTTTGGAGGACCAGGGACTGAAATGCAATAAAAGGAAACTTTGTAACCTGATCCGAGGTCCCAGGCGGGCCGCGTAAGACTTAACCATGTCTTACGCGGGCCGCGTGACAGCTACCAGTGACAAAACAAACAGAAAGCTGCCTGTTGATGTGTTTAACCGACTTTAAACTCAGGTTTTCGATTCTATGGGCTTCCTATGATGGTATTTAGCCTGTAGATGACACATGTATCAATCCTTGATTGTTAGTAGACCCATTTGGCATCAATCTAGCATGATCAAAGTCAATATATAAGCTTCATAATGTTGCAACATTCTTCCATTCATCATCTGATCAACTTCTGGAGCTTAAGGACCATTCTCAAGCTTCCTAATCATCCATTAGACACGTGTAAGTACCCTTGACCTTTCTAAATTAAGTTATGCTTAGTTTATAGCTTAAAAGTCAAACCGTCGTAACTACGGTTTGACTTAACGATAAAACACAAACGGTCCAGAGTTTTGTCGAAGCGAAAGTTGTTATAAGTTGGTAATTATGTGGGCAATTAACCCTTAAAAGGGCACCCACTGATTCCCATTCTAACTAGGTCGTTTGTCGAGTCAAACGTTGTCCGAAAAAGTCAACAGAATCATTAAACGCGTAATTAACGATATAGAAGGCGTGTAACCTATTTTAGCATTCATATAACTTGATAATAAGTATTATAACTTGTCTAAGCTTGTTTGATTCGACAACTTTCTGTTTTGAACCGATTCGGAACCGAAAGACGCAAAAGTTTGACTTTTGCTTTGACCTCAGTTCTGACCTGATTTATATAGGTTTAGACATGCCTTAAAGTTCCATTAGGACCTAGTTACATGTGTGTATAACCCTCTGCGTTTATACCACTTAAATCCCTAATTGTCCGACGTTTCCGTTAAATTGCCAAATGTTGACCATATTGCCCTTATGACCATAAAATGAGATTTTTGAAGATGTGAAAGTACAATAACCTTTGTTACTGATTATTAATCATGTACCGAAAATTTCACATCAATCGGAGGTCTAGATTAGGAGTTATGCTTAATGACGTAATTATAACGATTCTTAGTGATTAAACGACGTCATTAGCGTAAAACCTATCTAAACCCAATTTTTGACACCAAACCTTTTACCCACTGATGTAATATAATATTTTGGGATTTTTAAAGATTTTTAATTATTTTTAAACTGATCATAAGCTTGGATTAGCGCCTTAATTCGGTAAATACCGAATATGCCCTTTTAGGCCATAAAATGAGTTTTACAAATCCTTTTAACGCCAATCCAATTGCTACTGATTTTAAATAATAAATGGAGTGTTTTGAGCCTGTTTATTTGATCAGAAAACTCAGAATCATATTTTAAACCGTACGTCGCTTAAAACGGTTTTATACGCGTATTGTACGCATAGTTTGAGTTTAAAAACATTTTGTCACATAAGACTTATTACCAAATGTTATAACCTGTTAAAATAAATAATTTTGCTGATCAAATCAGACCCATATCACAGAAGTATTATAAATTCCTTTTATAACCTTAAAAATGACCAAAATACCCCTGCGGGGCTTAAAATGAGATTAAACTCGTTTTGGGCATTATGAAAGGTATCCTACTGATATCACAACATATTTAAGGCATGTTAACTTAGGAAACCTGTTTAGGACTCTTACGGATACCCGTTACGCTTTATGCGCGTTCGGTTCGGTTTATGTAACTAGTTTACATAAATTAGCCGAAACGGGTCAAACCTTATCGGTTTTATCTCAAAATCCAGAATGAGTATGAAATACCCATATTAAACAAGTCTTTGAACTTGTCGGGTCTAAATCACATTCTATCCGGTCTTCGCTTAATCGTGCGTACGAACCGTATTTTTAAAACTAACCGGTCTAAGCTTAAGCTTAACTAAAGACCCGTTAGGATTCTAATAGGTTATTATAAACCTTCATTCCAGATTAGGAGACCCGGTAAAAGATACTTGCACTCGCTGATTTTGATTTATACTTGCTCAGGTAAATACTTTTAACTTATTTTCCCTTATACGGGCTTGGGGTACGGTATATAAGAATACCGCTTGGTCGGGCATTCGACCTTAATCGTTTTGGGGGTTAAGTATTATCGAAATGCACCGTTTAAATTGTTTTGTTTGCTTAAAGCCTTTGGGGGGTTAATGACCATGTCCCGGATATCCCTGGCATCATTTTACAAAATGGCCACGACCTTAGCACTCAGGTGTAGGCGTACACCTGTCAGTGTCTCATTTACATAATGTGGTGTGTCTATTGATCTTTAATCCAGCTCGATCCGGCTACTGAACGCATAAGAAACATGTGAATCCTTTACAAGCATTATATTCAAATAATTATCCCAAGTTATAAAATATTATTTGTGTCTTGTGCCTTTAATGCATTTTCTTAAACTCTTTTCAAAATGAGTCAGTTGATTGTATTTACCAGTGTAAACTGACGTATTTTCTTAAAAAGGTTAAGTGCAGGTACTACGCGTAATAGGCTGGCTAATCTCCTAGCATCCACAATAAGTCTCGCAAGCTTGGATGTCATAGACTGTTGAACACTGTTTCCTTTTATTTTGATCTACCTGTGGATTTATATTCAACTACTTGTGATACTTAATATTACAATATTGTTTGGTTGAAATGAATCTATACTTTGCTTCCGCTGTGCATTTAAATATTGTGTTGTTTGACTATTGTGTTGCCAACCACGTCACGATACTCCCCCACCGGGCCCACCGGTGACACGTGGAAATTCGGGGTGTGACAGTGATCGTCTTGAGTGTAAGGTTTTATTTGTGACAATTATGTTTGTTCTTTAATTTCTGGAATATTAAACTGTGCATGTGTTGTTAGTTTATTATGGTGTTTGATTGGGTGTTTGTAAATTGTTGATGTATGTTTGATCATAGTTCTAAACCATACGTTCTTGGTGCCATTGGCAATCGAGATATCATGGGAGGGATTAGGGTTGGATATATGTTGATTGGTCATCGGGTAACAACCTCGCGTTCTAGGAATCCGAGTACTTAGTTCCCTTTCATCACAAACAATTGATCTTGCATGAGCTATGTCTATGTAGTTCTTTCTAGTTGAACATAAACCTTGATTGTCACTTAAAACCTGAAACTCGGGATGATCACTATCCTCTTATCTTGTTACAAAACTTAACCTTGATTTGTAATTTAATTTAGTTTAATCTAGTAATTAAAACCAATCGCCAAAATTCTGAATTTACATTTCTTGCAATTTAGTTTGCTTTAGTTAATTTAGACATACATCAAGACAACACATATTCCACAAACTCCCTGTGTTCGATACCCACTTACCGCTAGCTAATTAGTTGTAATAGGATTAAATTTGCGTGTACTACGACAAGCACGTCAAATTTTGGCGCCGTTGCCGCGGAGTAGTGCGCAACGTGTGTTATCTTGTGTATTAGTTTGAAAAAAAAACCAAAAATATTTCTTTTATGTTCATGATTTACACTTGGTAGTTGAGTTGTGTTGTGCAGGATGACCGGGCATTACACAAATTTCAGCTTATTTACGTGTAGATTGTGCGGGGGTCCACGACATCCATGTATTGGTTGCCACGAGGCTCACTACAGGAGGGCACATGGAAAACCGGTGTCTTATGTTTCACAGCTTCCACCTCCATCATACGTTGACGATTATGAATCAGAAATGGAGGATGACTATTATTCATATGGATACGATTGGGACGAGGAAGTTTATTATGAGGCAAGGATGGATGGTCTATGTTTTTGTTGTGGTCGCGATCACACTTATGATTATGATGTGTGCACGGTGTATTCGGAAAACCCGAAGTATTGGAATAAAAAGATGATGGATGCGCGCATCTATAGACTGTATCAGGGATATCGACAATATCATCCCGAAGAATATTCTGAGCCCGAGGGTGTTTATGTTTATGAGGCCGAGGAGGAGAAAGAGCTTGCTGTATTGGAAGTAACTTTGTCCAAACTCGAGCAATATTTAGCAACACCCAACCTGTCCGATGAAGACCGAATCAGCTGCTTAGTTTCTAAGTGTCATACTTTAAAATTAAAGATAGAGATAGAAGAAATTTTGTTAGTTTATTATGGTGTTTGATTGGGTGTTTGTAAATTGTTGATGTATGTTTGATCATAGTTCTAAACCATACGTTCTTGGTGCTGTTGGAAATCGAGATATCATGGGAGGGATTAGGGTTGGATATATGTTGATTGGTCATCGGGTAACAACCTCGCGTTCTAGGAATCCGAGTACTTAGTTCCCTTTCATCACAAACAATTGATCTTGCATGAGCTATGTCTATGTAGTTCTTTCCAGTTGAACATAAACCTTGATTGTCACTTAAAACCTGAAACTCGGGATGATCACTATCCTCTTATCTTGTTACAAAACTTAACCTTGATTTGTAATTTAATTTAGTTTAATCTAGTAATTAAAACCAATCGCCAAAATTCTGAATTTACATTTCTTGCAATTTAGTTTGCTTTAGTTAATTTAGTCATACATCAAGATAGCACATATTCCACAAACTCCCTGTGTTCGATACCCACTTACCGCTAGCTAATTAGTTGTAATTGGATTAAATTTGCGTGTACTACGACAAGCACGTCAAGAAGCAAGGTTTCCAAAAATAGAAATACAAGACGAACTTTCTAATTAAGGAAATCTACGAAAAAGCAGGGCGTTACAGTCTCCCATTAGGAAATTTCGTCCCGAAATTTATTCTAGAGGAAGACCTTGGAGAAAAAGCATTTTGGCTAAAAGAATCGGGACTTGGGAGTTTTGAAACGTTTAGAAAAGTATGAAATTTTGAAGAATGGAAGGATAGGAGTTTGTTTGACTAAAATGATTTGAGGCTTAATCATAAGTAAAATGTGCATGTGCGTGTATAGGCCGGCGAGCTTAAACAAGTTTGAATAACTCAAAAAGGAGAGGTATTAAAAAAATAAGCTACCTAAGAAAGAAAGCTTTCGTATAAAACAGTATGTACTTTGATGAAAAATGTGTTTGCTCCGTAGGTTGTAAGAAAATTTTATTGGTTTCCAGAGAATTAATAAATCACATGTTTGTAGGAAATTGTTTATCGATGAGGAACGAGGAAGCTAGGTATTTTAAATAAAACGGTTTTTGTAGGTAACGACCAACTAAGTGTGATTGTGCATAATCAAAGGATGGAAGGTAGTTTTAAAAGCAAAACCGTTTTAGTGTTCGAATGTTTAAACCGATTGAGTGTAAGTAAGGTATGAATAAAAGTCGAGGAGTAACTAGGAATGATGGAGGTATAAGAGTGAACGATCAATCTAATAATCGAATATGATTATAAGAATGGTATGAGTATTGGATAATGAAAACATTGGTGTTTCAGTCTGAGAGACTGGGTGTTTAGTCTAGGAAACTGGGTGTTTAGTCTGGGAGACTGGGTGTTTAGTCTGGGAGACTAGTTGGTTTAGTCTGGGAGACTAGGTGGGTTAGTCTGGGAGACTAGGAAGGATAGGAAGTTTCATGAAGAATAATGTGAATACATAATTACGTGATGAATTGTCTTTGCTTGCATACACTAATTGATTAGTGATTACTATGGATATACATGCTATGACTATTGTGTACCGGCACACATGTCACTTTATTTAGAAAGCGAGTTATCAGACATTGATAACCGTACGGCCACCGCCACAAATAATGAGATTGCATCTGCACCGGAGATATTTACGTCAAACACTGAGAGTGATCCTGATATGATGACCGAGGACGAGGACGACTTCCAACCATCTGCGCTGCCAGATTTTGGTGATGATTTACCCTTGCTGGTGGTTTCCCTGACAAGAATCCTTTCGTCATTCCTGTTCCAGTCTATGACCACCTTATCTTTTGGACACCCCGATGGCGAGCACATCATGGCTCCGATCCTCGACACCGTACCTCTCATGGTCATTCCTCCCGAGGATATGCTTTTTGACGATTCGTTTGATGATGTCGTTGATTTGTTTGTTGATGATCCTCCTGTTGACGCCCAGGGTCATGGAAAGATAGCTGAGGATGTCATTGCTATGCTACCTCCTGAGATTCCTGCCATTGAAGTACCCTCTGCTTCCATTTTGCACTCAATTTCAGACTCCTTTGAGTCTGTGACATCTGCAGGCTTACAAACGGCCGGATTGCAACTTTCTACAACTGACTCAGACAACGACACCACTATGACTACTACACTATCACACTGCTCGAGATCCCACACCTTCACGCGACCCAGAACCTGCTCCTGAGCCAGCTCCTGTTCCGCTTAGGTCAGCTTGATGTTGCACCTGCTGATCCTGAGCCCTTGCTTGATCATGACCATGTTTATTTTGGTTTACCAGACGTTACACCCCTTACCTGACCTGGTACCTGCACTTGATGATATTCTCTTTTGCTGAGACATTTGTTCCTGCACCCGCACCCGCTGATGTTGCTCCTTTCCTCCTATGGAGTCCGACGCCCATCGCACCGGTTTGCCTATTGCTTCTTTCAAGACATACCCGCACCCCATCCAGGGGAAGGTACCTTTGGCCAACACATGCATGACGGTCTTTTTGTATCAGCAGCTTTTCCACAGATCCCTCAGGCTGTACTGTTCATTTCTTCACCTCTGGACGAGCCATTCTGATGGTTCCTATCATGCCCTATGCTGATTTCAGACCCCTACCATCCCTCACATTATGGAAGCTACACACGGGATGAGTTGCCCCTGTTACTTCAGATATAGTTTGAGGTTTTGAGTTATAGAGTTTGGGAGCTTGAGCTGACATTACGTCCTCCACCATGTCAATGCTAGTATACTTTGATCCTCCACATTCATCACTGTCTCCTTTTGCACTCTCACTTGCTGCTATTAAACCTTCTTATATTTTGATGCTCGTTTCTTTACTATCAAGCAGCAGACCAGATACTTACCCTGCTGTATATTCAAGCTCGAGGAGAAAGTCGCACATGTTAGCAATTGATTTTCTTCTCTCCTCCACCTCAGGCACCAGTATAGTTGACTTTTGGTTTTACGCGGATTGCATTACTTTTGGGAAAAGACACTACTAATGAGTCGAGATTGCGGAGTGTCACACCCCGATTTCCACGTGTCACCGGTGGGCCCGGTGGGGGAGTATCGTGACGTGGTTGGCAACGTAATAGTCAAACAACACAATATAATAATGCACAGCGGAAGCAAATTTAAAATAAGATACAACCGAATTTATTTATTGTAAACAAAGTCACAATCATCCGGTGTTTATCCACAGTAGGATCGAATTAAAAACATTGTTTATGGTTCAACAGACTTCGGCATCTAAAGCTTGCGAGACTTCTAATGATGCTTAGGAGAATCCCAGCCTATTTCGCCTAGTACCTGCATTTAATCTTTTTGGGAAAATACGTCAGTTTACACTGGTAAATACATTCAACTGACTCATTTTATAAAATGATTGAAAATTGGTTTGGATGCACATGGCATAAACGTTTTTATTAACTTGGGAGAATTATTTAATATAATAATCTTATGAACGATTTACATGTTACTTATGCGTTCAGTAGCCCAGAATGTATTCGGGTTAAAGATCAATAGACACACCACTGTAAGTGAGTTATACACGGGAGTACGCCTACACCCCGTGCTCAGGTCGTGGCAATCTCGTAAGATAATGCCGAGGATATCCGGGACATGGTCATTAACCCCCCAAAGGCTGTAAAGTAAACAAATCTGTTTAAAACGAGCCGATCAAATTATTCAATTAACCACCTAAGCGATGGAAGATTTGATGCCCGATCAAGCGGTACGCTATGTACCGTAACCCAAGCCCGTATAGGGAAAATAAGTTAAAAGTATTTACCTTTGCAAGTATAAATCCTTAATTGAATAAACTGCAGATAGCTTTTACTGGTTCTTCTAATCTGGAACGAAGGTTTAATATAACCTATTAGAATACTAACGGGTCTTTAATTAAGCTTAAGCTTAGACCGGTTAGTTTTAACGATACGGTTCGTACGCACGATTAAGCGAAGACCGGATAGAATGTGATTTAGACCCAACAAGTTGAGGACTTGTTTAATATGGGTTTACTATTCACATTCTGGATTTTGGGATAAAAATGATATCGTTTGACCCGTTTCGGCTAGTTTATGCAAACTAGTTACATAAACCGTACCGAACGCGTATAATGCATAACGGGTAACCGAAAGGGTCGCGAACAGGTTTCCTAAGTTAATACGCTTTAAATATGTTGTGATATCATTATGATATCTTCCATAATGCCCATAACGAGTTTAATCCCTAAATACGCCCCGTAGGGGTATTTCGGTCCTTTTAAGGGTTATAAAAGAGATTTATAATACTTCTGAGATACGGGTCTGATTTAATCAGCAAAATTATTAATTTTAACAGACCACAACAGTTGGTGAAGAGTCTCATTTCCCAAAATGGTTTTAAACCCAAATTATGCGTTATATACGCGTATGAAGCCGTTTTAAGCGACGTACGGTTTAAAATACCATTCTGAGTTTTCTGATCAGCAAAACAGGCTCAAAACACTCTATTTATTATTTTAAATCAGTGGCAATTGGATTGGTATCAAACGGATTCGTAAAACTCGTTTTATGGCCTAAAAGGGCATATTCGGTATTAACCGAATTAATGCTACAAGCCTAGCTTAAGATCAGTTTAAAAATAATTAAAATTCTTCAAAAATCCCAAAATATTATTTAACATCAGTGGGTAAAAGTTTTGGTACCGAAAATCGGGTTTAGATAGGCTATGCGCTAATCGCGTCGTTTAATTAATAAAAAGCTTATTATTTACGCTAATGCGCATATCTCCTAATCTAGACATCCGATTGACGTGAAAATTTACGTGCATGCTTAATAATCAGTAACTAAGATTATTGTACTCCCATATTTTCAAAATCCTCGTTGTATGGTCATAAGGGCGTTATGGTCCAATTTAAGCGATTAACGGAAACGTGCGCATGCATTGGATAATCAACGAAACAAGTACAGAGACTTATACTAACATGCAACCCTATTCTAATGAAGCACTAAGGCATCTTCGAGTCAAACTAAAACGGGTCAGAACCGAAGTCAAAGCAAAAGTCAAGGTTTTGCGCCTTTCGGTTCCGAACCGGGTTTTAACAGAAATTTGTCGAGTCGGACAAGCGTAGACAAGTTTTTATACTTATTATTAAGTTATATTAAGGTTAGAACAGGTTACACGCCTCACGGATTTCTAATCACGCGTTAAATCACAACTTGCATTTCTGTTGACTTTTTCGATTAATGTTTGACTCGACAAATGAACTAGTTAATATGGGAATCAGGGGGAACCCTTTTAGGGTCTTATAACCCACATAATTACCGACCTAATGGTACTTTTATTTCGGGTTACGACTGAGTCAACTTAAAATAAACTGGAAGTCAAACGTTAAGTACGATATGTTGACTTCTAAGCTAAAAACTAAACTAGAATTAATTTAGAAGGGTTTAGCAACTTACAAAGTGAGTAATGGTTGCTTAGGAAGGCCTTTGATCAGCTTGGATGTTCCACCAATGAGCAGAAGTGAAATGAGGATGGAATGATCAAAGGGTTTCAACTTAGGTGGGTTTTATAGTGATCTTGGCACCATGAATTGATGACAACAAAGTCTAGGGCCATCCACAAATGATAAACACATGTCTCTAGTGTCTAGGGGAGTCTAAGGGTCCTTCACATGCAAGAAAAACCGGCCAAGAGGGTCACAATTGCACACAACAGCCAACAGTAGGTCATCTGTCGCTGGGCACACCCTCGCGTAGCGCGAGGGACCTGTCGCGCTACGCGACGCCTTATGCTGAATCAGTTTTTGATTTTGTTTGTTGTGTTTCGAAAGGGAAAGTGGTATAAACGAATGGTGGGCATTATTTTCTCATTTAGGGGCCTCCATTATGGGTCTTTTACTGTTGGATACCCTACCATATGTGTTTGTTTGCTTTGCATTCAAAAACAAGACCCGAAAACAAAGGGTTTCCGTTCCTTTTTCATCGTAGGAGTCCTACCATTTAATTTTTAATCATTCCAAGTAATAATTCCCTGAACTTGAATATGTACAATGTGTTTTTAACATAAATTGAGTCTTGGGATTTATAACGAGGTCGTTCAGAGGTGCAAAAGTTAACATAACGACACGGTTAAATCCTGTCAATCGTTTTTAATAATTCCGAGTCTACAAAGCGTTTTGTCACACGTGACACGTGTCGTTACGTTATTGAACACGAAATTCTGAGGTGTTACATCCTCACCCCCTTAAAATAAATCTCGACCCGAGATTTACTGAAACAAATAAGGGTATTTTTCTTTCATGGTGGATTCCAACTCCCACGTATACTCGGGACCTCTTCGGGCATCCCATTTGACCTTTACAAAAGGTATATGCTTCCTTCGAAGTTTCCTTACCTGTCGATCTTCAATCGACAAAGGTTTTTCAACAAACGTTAAGCTCTTATCTATTTGCACATCTGTATGTGGCATGACATGTGAATCGTCAGCGGAACACTTCTTTAGATTGCATATGTGGAACACATTGTGAATTCCACTGAGTTCTTCTGGTAAGTTCAACTTGTAGGCAACGGACCCGACACGTTCAATAACCTCGAAAGGTCCTATGTATCTCGGGCTTAGTTTGCCTTTCTTACCGAATCGCATCACCCCTTTCCATGGTGACACTTTAAGTAGGACTTTGTCACCTACTTCGAAGTGAAAATCCTTACGACTTGGATCCGCGTAACTCTTCTGCCTATTCCGGGCAGCTTGGAGATTGTTACGAATCTGGACAATTTTGTCCGTCGTTTCGAACACGATCTCTGGTCCTGATAACTGGACTTCTCCAACTTCCGCCCAACAAACTGGCGATCTACACTTTCTACCGTATAATGCCTCAAAAGGCGCAGCCTTTATGCTGGTATGGTAGCTGTTGTTGTAGGAGAATTCGATCAATGGCAGGTTCTTATCCCAACTACCTCCCAAATCGATCGCACATGCACGCAGCATGTCTTCCAACGTTTGAATAGTACGCTCACTCTGACCGTCTGTCTGAGGATGGTAAGCCGTGCTAAAGTTCAAACGTGTGCCCAAAGATTGTTGGAAGCTCTTCCAAAAATGTGACGTGTACCTAGTATCTCTATCAGAGATAATAGCTACAGGTATGCCATGTAAGGCTACAATCTTATCAACATATAACTGGGCTAACATATCGGAGCTATAAGTCTCCTTGATGGGTAAGAAATGAGCTGACTTAGTCAGTCGGTCAACTATCACCCATATTGTATCATTGCCTTTCCTTGTCTTGGGTAACTTGGTAATAAAATCCATAGTTACCATTTCCCACTTCCACGTAGGAAGTTCAGGCTGTTGTAGCAAACCTGACGGTTTCTGATGCTCGGCTTTGACTTGTGCACATGTCAAGCATTTTGCTACATGGGCGGCTACAGACTTTTTCAAGCCTATCCACCAATAATTTGCCTTTAAATCCTGGTACATCTTATCAGCTCCAGGATGGACGGAGTATTTGGAACTGTGGGCTTCTTGGAGGATGACATCACGAAGTCCTCCAAAAATTGGAACCCATATTCGTCCGTTTAACCGTAAAATTCCGTCCTTGCTAAGAGTTAACTGCTCCTCAGTTACTCCTAACTTTTCATTAGGATAGTTAGCTTCCAACACAGCTTCCTTCTGTGCAGCTAACACCCTTTCTATCAAACTGTTCTTTATCTCCATGCGCCTGGCATTGATTCGAATGGGTTTAACCCTTTCCTTTCTGCTCAAGGCATCAGCAACTACATTCGCTTTGCCGGGATGGTACTTGATTTCACAATCATAGTCATTCAAAGTCTCCATCCAACGGCGTTGTCTCATGTTTAATTCTTTCTGGTTAAACAGATGCTGGAGGCTCTTGTGATCAGAAAAGATCACAAACTTGATTCCATAAAGATAATGTCTCCACAGTTTTAGTGCGAATACAACGGTACCCAACTCCAAGTCATGGGTGGTGTAATTCTTCTCATGCACCTTTAACTGTCGTGATGCATAGGCAATAACCTTGCCTTTCTGCATAAGCACACACCCCATGCCGGTGTGTGAAGCATCGCAGTAAACTACGAACTCTTCAGTGCCTTCAGGTAAAGTAAGCACAGGAGCGTTGCTCAACTTCTGTTTGAGAATGTCGAATGCTTCTTGCTGCTTAGGGCCCCAAACGAACTTAATCTTTTTCTTAGTCAGAGAAGTTAGGGGTGCAGCAATCCTTGAAAAATTTTCGATGAAACGCCTGTAATATCCTGCCAATCCCAGGAAACTACGTATCTCCGTAGGCGTCTTTGGCTCCTGCCAATTCATAACAGCTTCTACTTTAGCGGGATCCACTTGGATACCACTCTCACTGACCACATGTCCAAGAAATTGGACTTCTCGTAGCCAAAATTCACATTTAGAAAATTTGGCATAGAGTTTCTCGTGATGTAAAAGTTTGAGAATGCACCGAAGGTGTTTCTCATGGTCAGCTTGATTCTTAGAATAAATAAGGATGTCATCGATGAAGACGATAACAAATTTATCTAAGTAAGGCTTGCAGACGCGATTCATGAGATCCATGAACGCGGCTGGTGCATTAGTGAGCCCAAAAGGCATCACTAGGAACTCGTAGTGACCATAACGAGTCCTAAATGCAGTCTTGTGAACGTCTTCATCCTTAACCTTCAACTGGTGGTAGCCGGACCTCAGATCAATCTTTGAGAAGTAACTTGCCCCTTGAAGCTGATCGAACAAATCGTCGATTCTGGGCAACGGATACCTATTCTTGATCGTGACTTTATTAAGCTCGCGATAGTCGATGCATAGCCGCATCGACCCATCCTTCTTCTTTACAAACAAGATTGGCGCTCCCCAAGGAGATGAACTAGGTCTAATGAAACCCTTAGCCAGCAATTCATCTAGCTGCGTCCGCAACTCCTGCATTTCCGTGGGTGCCAATCTGTATGGGGCTCTAGCAACTGGTGCCGCTCCGGGGATGATGTCGATCCTGAATTCGACTTGTCTATCTGGTGGTAGGCCAGGTAGATCTTCAGGAAACACTCCTGGGTACTCAGAAATGACAGGGATATCTTCTAACTTCGGTTTAGGTTCCTCCATAATCACCTGCGCCATGTAAATGACACATCCCCTCTTCAAACACTTGGAAGCCTTGAGCATAGTCACCTGCTCAGGCAGTCCGTACTGGGTATCTCCCCGAATGGTAAGTGACTCACCAGACGGAGTCTTTATCACTACCTGTTTCTGTTTACAGACGATTTGGGCCTGGTTATGAGATAACCAGTCCATACCCAGAACTAGGTCAAAACCAGCTAATTTAAACGGAAGTAGAGACAGAGGAAAAGAATGGTTCTTAATGGATATAGCACATCCATCTAACATAGTAGAGACGGTTTCTATGGTACCATCTGCTAACTCTACCTCATAGTTTACGCTTAGGGTTTTGACAGGTAAATTCAACAATTTACAAAACTTATGATCCACCAAAAGACTTATCTGCGCCTGAATCAAAAAGTACTCTTGCAAAGACATCATTTACAAGGAATGTACCTGTTATGACGTTATCATCTTGCACAGCCTCCTGCGCATCCATCCTGAAGACTCTGGCGTTAGTCTTCTTAGCCTCCTCAGGCTTCTTGTTGTTCTTGGGGCAGTTAGTCTTTATGTGGCCCTTCTCATTGCAACGGTAGCACGTCGCATCTTTCATTTTCTTGCAATCCAAGGTTTTATGGTCCGTGGACTTGCAAATCCCACAAGCAAAGGATTTCGACTGAGTCCGGGAGCTCGACTCCAGTCTGCACTTTCCATAGTGCTGTTTCTTGCAAGTTTTGCATGTGGGCTTCTCTCCAGAACGATGCCCATATTTCTTCGACTCCGATCCCTTCTTGTGATCACCGCTTCCACGGTGCTTCTTGTTCGACCTACGCGAACCATCATCTTCTCGCTTCCTCTTCTCAGTATCCTTATTCCTCAGCGATCTCTGTCGAACCGCATCCAGCGTGAGGGATAAGGAAAGGTCAGTTACAGACCTGAAGGTAACTGGCCGAGAAGCTTTAACACTGGCCTTGATCTCTGGTTCTAAACCACCGATAAAGCGCGCGATCCTTTTAGGCTCTGGGTTTACCAGATAAGGTACCAACCGGGATAGTGTATTGAAGCTGGTCAGATATGCCTGACAGTCGAGGTTCTTCATCACCAGTGCTAGAAAGTCTGATTCGATCTTTTCCACCTCATGTTGAGGGCAGAAATTTTCCTTGATTAGGGCGATGAATTGATCCCATGACATACTATACAATGGGATCTTTCCGGAAGCCTCCATCAGAGCTCTCCATAAAGCTAATGCCTGACCTTTGAAGGACTGTGAGACAAATTTAACCACATCACCTTCAGCACATCCGCTGATGTCGACGACAGTGTCCATCTCATCGAGCCACGTCATACAGTCGACGGCTCCTTTCTCCCCCGTAAAATCCCTGGGTTTACAAGACACAAAGTACTTATATGTGCAACCCTTGTTACGGTGTCCTTGATACAGTACTAAATGCTGAGATGGATCACTTTGGCGGTTGGTGGACTGGCGATCATCACCGTTTTTCTTTGGTCCATCCTTTTTAGGAGGAGGCTTGTTATGAGCCTCAGAATGGGTCCTGGGCTTCGAACGTGATGCAGAGTGGGTCCTGCTTCGAGTACCACTGTACTCCTCATACTGCCTATCCAAAGCCTCTGTGATAGCACCATCTATTAATGCTTTCAATTCAGCGCCCGTTAATGTAATCTGGGCATTCACATTTGGCTCCACGGGAGGGCTATTAACTTCATTTCAGTCAGCCATTTAATTGAACTGTTACAGAAAACAAGAACAATATTTTACTATGGAGTTCATTATAGAATTACCCCTTAGGGTAACTCGTTAACCATGGTGAACAGAGACCATAGCAGGTTAACTTATTAATTCTTATTTATTTAGGATTTCTATTGAAATTTATCCTACTTATAACAATATATATTAGCACATAAGGCTTAGTCACATGGACAATTTAAATTTAATCTATGATTTCAGAGAATCAAAACATTATGTTATACTGGCACGATAGGCCTAGTCACAAGGACAATATTAATTATAAACTATGATTTCAAAGAATCAAGGCTTTTAAGGTTTGAACCTAGTTCATTACCTCTATTTGACAGGGAGTCATTGCTACCACTGTCTTTTGGCTCATATAGAGATAAGCAAGGCCCGTAGGCGTCATATTACCAACGTATGGAAAAATTGATCATCTTAATTGATGATGTAGACCCAGGATTCAGAGATCATTAAACTGGGTTTTGGAATCTTCTAAAGACTCCTTATACATATAAAATGACATGTGATTTTAACGAATCACTTCTGCCAGGAGTGTTAACATGTTTTAAGATGTTAACAGGAATTTAAATCTTTTAAACAGGTCTTATCATCTTGGCTCGGTCTTATATTTGACACTAAGCTAGGTTTTACCCTTTAAGATTTATAATTTCATAGGCAGATTATTTTAAAAAGGAAATGATTTTTAATTTATTTGTTTCATTTATAATTTATATACGCTCATAAAGGCAACATGAAATTTATAAAATAATCATTCCATTAATTTATCACTATTTTACACATTCGCCCTAAACGGGTCTTCCAAATACAAACTTACCCTCGTAGGGGTTAAATAACACACATGCCCACGCAGGGCTAAATATCACACATGTTCACGCAGGAACTACATAATATAATAGTCCACGCAGGGACTTAACATACGACATACCCTCGTAAGGGTTTATGGAAAGATAGACCCACGCAGGGGTCAATACACACAAACAAACATACACACATAAATGTCCACGCAGGGACTTAATTTTAAAGTAGACATACACACATAAAGGATTTACTGATCCTTCTTGCTCTTTCCCTTGATTAAGTTCGTCAAGGTCATGAACATTCCCTGGTTGCGCCGTCGATCTTCCCGTGCCTCATGTCGCACTTCTCTAATACTTTGCAGGATCTCCTGATGCAGTGGTGGCGACATTTGTAGAGACGGCGGGGGTTGTTGGTAAAACGGGGGTTGTGTAGGCATCTGGTAACCCTGGACTGGGTACCCTACTCCCCAAGGACCTCCATATGGCCCATCAGGGTTAAGAGCGTTGTAATTTGCTGCTACCAGGTATGGGTCGGCTTCAGCGTAACCGGGGTTAGCGTGAGTCGGTGGCTCAAACGGGTTATACATCGAAGGACCCGTGTATGCTGGTATCTGATTATCGAAACCCATTGGCTGCGCGAAGGGGTTTGATGGTCCACCCATCTGTGGAACGTCTTGATCCGGCTGATAATTTCTGCCACTTGATTGTAGAGGAGAGCTGAAATGAAACTCTTCTCTTCGTGTGGTCATCCGGGCTCCGGTTCTCATATGTCTTTGCGGCTGCGGAGGCGCCGGTTGAACTGGTGGCGGTGGAGGCGGTGGCGTAACTGCCACAAACTGGTGATTCCCAGAGGAATCTTGATGATGCTGCTGCTGCTGCTCATGCGGCGAAGAATAGTGAGGCTGCTGCTGCCCAAGCGGCGACGAATGGTGCGAAGGTGTATAATACCATTCATGCCGAGTAAAGATAGCCTGGAAGCTATCTGGACCATCATAGGGTGGTCCGTGATAAATTGAACTATCCGAGACTTCGATTGGGTGGTTGGGAGTTCCTGGTGCGGGCTCGACAGGGTCGTCTTCCTCGTCCATATCATTTCCTCCAGAGAAATGGTCCTCCGGTCCCAATGGGTTGAAACCCACTGGTTCTTGTATATAATTCGCCGGGTTAAACTGGCTTTGAAAGAATGGAGTGGGGTCTCCAAAAAGGCGGTGCGACATAGATCGCTGTAACGGTATGTACGAACGGTGAGAGTCTCCAGGCTCATTTTCTGATTGTGGCCCGTAGGAGTCTTGAGCGGGAGTCGTCGAGCTGTTCGAAACCGACCGTCTTGCCGGTTGAAAGAGACCTCTTTGGTTCCGTCGAGTACCATCACTCTCGGCGGGGATAGGACCTCGTGTATTCGAAGGTCCTGCTTCGTGATCGTTGGGGGCGGCTACCGGCCCCTTTTCGCGTCCTCGCGTACGCAAGAATCTTGGAGGCATCTTTTGTTATTCCTGTCAATAAAACATAAGATAACAAATAACAAAAATATAAAGCTTAAAGGACAAAACAAAAACCGAATAAGGTGGAGTTTGTCCTATGTTATAAGTCTAGACTCGAAGGTTTAGATATGTGCAATTGTGTAACTGAGATTAAACACAAAAGGCTAGTGTTTAATTCACTCAGTGTTGGCTCTGATACCAACCTGTCACACCCCGATTTCCACGTGTCACCGGTGGGCCCGGTGGGGGAGTATCGTGACGTGGTTGGCAACGTAATAGTCAAACAACACAATATAATAATGCACAGCGGAAGCAAATTTAAAATAAGATACAACCGAATTTATTTATTGTAAACAAAGTCACAATCATCCGGTGTTTATCCACAGTAGGATCGAATTAAAAACATTGTTTATGGTTCAACAGACTTCGGCATCTAAAGCTTGCGAGACTTCTAATGATGCTTAGGAGAATCCCAGCCTATTTCGCCTAGTACCTGCATTTAATCTTTTTGGGAAAATACGTCAGTTTACACTGGTAAATACATTCAACTGACTCATTTTATAAAATGATTGAAAATTGGTTTGGATGCACATGGCATAAACGTTTTTATTAACTTGGGAGAATTATTTAATATAATAATCTTGTGAACGATTTACATGTTACTTATGCGTTCAGTAGCCCGGAATGTATCCGGGTTAAAGATCAATAGACACACCACTGTAAGTGAGTTATACACGGGAGTACGCCTACACCCCGTGCTCAGGTCGTGGCAATCTCGTAAGATAATGCCGAGGATATCCGGGACATGGTCATTAACCCCCCAAAGGCTGTAAAGTAAACAAATCTGTTTAAAACGAGCCGATCAAATTATTCAATTAACCACCTAAGCGATGGAAGATTTGATGCCCGATCAAGCGGTACGCTATGTACCGTAACCCAAGCCCGTATAGGGAAAATAAGTTAAAAGTATTTACCTTTGCAAGTATAAATCCTTAATTGAATAAACTGCAGATAGCTTTTACTGGTTCTTCTAATCTGGAACGAAGGTTTAATATAACCTATTAGAATACTAACGGCTCTTTAATTAAGCTTAAGCTTAGACCGGTTAGTTTTAACGATACGGTTCGTACGCACGATTAAGCGAAGACCGGATAGAATGTGATTTAGACCCGACAAGTTGAGGACTTGTTTAATATGGGTTTACTATTCACATTCTGGATTTTGGGATAAAAATGATATCGTTTGACCCGTTTCGGCTAGTTTATGCAAACTTGTTACATAAACCGTACCGAACGCGTATAATGCATAACGGGTAACCGAAAGGGTCGCGAACAGGTTTCCTAAGTTAATACGCTTTAAATATGTTGTGATATCATTATGATATCTTCCATAATGCCCATAACGAGTTTAATCCCTAAATACGCCCCGTAGGGGTATTTCGGTCCTTTTAAGGGTTATAAAAGAGATTTATAATACTTCTGAGATACGGGTCTGATTTAATCAGCAAAATTATTAATTTTAACAGACCACAACAGTTGGTGAAGAGTCTCATTTCCCAAAATGGTTTTAAACCCAAATTATGCGTTATATACGCGTATGAAGCCGTTTTAAGCGACGTACGGTTTAAAATACCATTCTGAGTTTTCTGATCAGCAAAACAGGCTCAAAACACTCTATTTATTATTTTAAATCAGTGGCAATTGGATTGGTATCAAACGGATTCGTAAAACTCGTTTTATGGCCTAAAAGGGCATATTCGGTATTAACCGAATTAATGCTACAAGCCTAGCTTAAGATCAGTTTAAAAATAATTAAAATTCTTCAAAAATCCCAAAATATTATTTAACATCAGTGGGTAAAAGTTTTGGTACCGAAAATCGGGTTTAGATAGGCTATGCGCTAATCGCGTCGTTTAATTAATAAAAAAGCTTATTATTTACGCTAATGCGCATATCTCCTAATCTAGACCTCCGATTGACGTGAAAATTTACGTGCATGCTTAATAATCAGTAACTAAGATTATTGTACTCCCATATTTTCAAAATCCTCGTTGTATGGTCATAAGGGCGTTATGGTCCAATTTAAGCGATTAACGGAAACGTGCGCATGCATTGGATAATCAACGAAACAAGTACAGAGACTTATACTAACATGCAACCCTATTCTAATGAAGCACTAAGGCATCTTCGAGTCAAACTAAAACGGGTCAGAACCGAAGTCAAAGCAAAAGTCAAGGTTTTGCGCCTTTCGGTTCCGAACCGGGTTTTAACAGAAATTTGTCGAGTCGGACAAGCGTAGACAAGTTTTTATACTTATTATTAAGTTATATTAAGGTTAGAACAGGTTACACGCCTCACGGATTTCTAATCACGCGTTAAATCACAACTTGCATTTCTGTTGACTTTTTCGATTAATGTTTGACTCGACAAATGAACTAGTTAATATGGGAATCAGGGGGAACCCTTTTAGGGTCTTATAACCCACATAATTACCGACCTAATGGTACTTTTATTTCGGGTTACGACTGAGTCAACTTAAAATAAACTGGAAGTCAAACGTTAAGTACGATATGTTGACTTCTAAGCTAAAAACTAAACTAGAATTAATTTAGAAGGGTTTAGCAACTTACAAAGTGAGTAATGGTTGCTTAGGAAGGCCTTTGATCAGCTTGGATGTTCCACCAATGAGCAGAAGTGAAATGAGGATGGAATGATCAAAGGGTTTCAACTTAGGTGGGTTTTATAGTGATCTTGGCACCATGAATTGATGACAACAAAGTCTAGGGCCATCCACAAATGATAAACACATGTCTCTAGTGTCTAGGGGAGTCTAAGGGTCCTTCACATGCAAGAAAAACCGGCCAAGAGGGTCACAATTGCACACAACAGCCAACAGTAGGTCATCTGTCGCTGGGCACACCCTCGCGTAGCGCGAGGGACCTGTCGCGCTACGCGACGCCTTATGCTGAATCAGTTTTTGATTTTGTTTGTTGTGTTTCGAAAGGGCAAGTGGTATAAACGAATGGTGGGCATTATTTTCTCATTTAGGGGCCTCCATTATGGGTCTTTTACTGTTGGATACCCTACCATATGTGTTTGTTTGCTTTGCATTCAAAAACAAGACCCGAAAACAAAGGGTTTCCGTTCCTTTTTCATCGTAGGAGTCCTACCATTTAATTTTTAATCATTCCAAGTAATAATTCCCTGAACTTGAATATGTACAATGTGTTTTTAACATAAATTGAGTCTTGGGATTTATAACGAGGTCGTTCAGAGGTGCAAAAGTTAACATAACGACACGGTTAAATCCTGTCAATCGTTTTTAATAATTCCGAGTCTACAAAGAGTTTTGTCACACGTGACACGTGTCGTTACGTTATTGAACACGAAATTCTGAGGTGTTACACGGAGACTTTTAGAAGACTACTTTTAACCACGTGACTCTGACACACTGATAGACTTATTGGGCAAGGGTAGGGTGACCCTGTGTCCCTTTTGATGTGATATGCTTTGTAGACAATGTGATTGTGGCCGGAAAATAATGAAAGCCCAATCGTCATATTCCCCATTAAACATGTAACAATACCTTGTGGTCAATGACTAATGAAAACTCAGTCGCCATGCCCTCACTAAGCATGTTGATGACCTGCATGTGTGCGCTATGATTGTGATGCTACGTGCTTGCTTGTTATGTTCTCATTAAACATGTTCCTATCTACGAGTTGTGCTATAGTTATAATGTTATGTGATTGATTGATATAACGATTGCTTATATATGTATATATACACACCTCCTAAGTCTCATTCGTTAAGTAGATGCTTTTGTGTTCACGTCTTTAATAAGACCTACCTAACCGATCTTCTTCTAGGAAGATGTCGACTCAAGGGAACACCGATACCAACACCCCTCTTCTGACGACAGAGGCGGAAATACAAGAGCGCATCTTACAGGCCATCGCACAGTACGAGGCCCTTCGCTCCGAGCGCAGCGGAGGTACCTCAGGAAATAACCCACCCAGCGACTGCACCTACAAACAGTTCTTGGGTTGCAAGCCCCTAAATTTCGACGGCTCTGGGGGTGCCTTAGCCTTCACGCGCTGGGTTGAGAAGACGGATTCTGTTTTGCGGTTGAGCAAATGCGCCCCAGAGCATCAGGTCGCGTATATTTCCGGACTGCTTCAAGATGGGGCTCTGTCAGGGTGGAACCTCCAGGTTCAGACGTTGGGCGAGACTGCTGCGTATGCTTTGACATGGGATGAACTGAAAGAACTAATGCGTAAGAAGTTCAGCTGGAGAGCAGAAATCCAGAAATTGGAGACTGAATTCTGGAATCTCAAGATGGATGGTCCAAAGATTGCTGAATACGTGCAGAGATTTCACGACCTATCTCGCGTCCTTCCTTACATGGTTGATCCAGAATTCAAGCACATCGAGCGTTTTATTTGGGGATTGGCACCCCAAATCATGAGCATGGTGACGACATCAAAGCCTGCAACGATCGCTGAAGCCATTGATCTAAGTGTGGCCATGACTGAAGAGGCAATCAGGTTGAACAAATTTTCAATCTCTAAAGAGGAAAAGGAGACTCATGTGGAGTCATCTGGAGATAACAAGAGGAAGTTCGGGAATTTGAAGCAGGGTACTCAGACGAATAACAACAACAAGGTCAAAAAGGGAAAAGAGTACATGGGTAAACTACCTAAATGCGACAAGTGTCGACGTCATCATACCGGGCGATGTAAGAATGGAAAGTGTGACAACTGTGGCAAAGTAGGGCACTGCAAGGAGACGTGTTAGCATGAGACAAAACGTGGAAAGAGAGGTCAAGGATGTTGTAACTGCAGTGACATGGGGCACTTTAGGAAAGATTGCCCACGGGAGATTAAAAAAAGATCGTGGGAAAAATGTCTAACGCCGGAGCTAGGGAAGCACGTCAGGATCCAAACATGGCCATCGGTACGTCTCATAGTAGTCAATACTATGCGTCTGTGCTATTTGAAATTATTGTCAAATTTTAGCTTCAGAATATACTTGTTTTAGTAGTAAGTAAGATAGATATCCAGTACTCGATAGAACTAGCTTAAGGGAAGCTTCGATGTGATAATTGGAATGGATTGGTTGTCGAGCAATCGAACAGAGATTACTACCCGCACCCCGATGGCAAATGAAGAAACAATCATAATTCATGGAGGTAAGCAGACTACGCCCCTACAACTTCCAAGTTGCTTGAAGGCACAAAAGTTGTTGCGTAATGGATGTGTTGTTTTCTGGGCTCATGTCGTGGACAAGGGAACCGAAGAACCTAAACTCGAAGATATCCCTGTGATAAGGGAATATCCTGAAGTCTTCCCCAAAGACTTGCCAGAATTATCTCCTCGACGACAAGTCGAATTTCGCATCGATTTGATTCCGGGCGCCGTGCCTGCTGTTAATGCACCTTGGCGACGTATGCCTTCGGAGATGCAAGGATTGTCAGTGCAACTTCAGTAGTTGATAGAGAAGGAAGATAACAGACCAAGTTTCCCGCTTTGGGTAACCCCAGCTTTGCTCGTCAAGAAGAAGGACGATAGCTTGTGTACGAACATCAAACTACCAGGAGCCGAATTAGTTAACCAACAAGAGTCGGTGACACTTGCTAAGGATTAACAAATTACTTATTTAACTAACTGTGAGAATCCAACTACTATTTCATGACTGATTAATGATTGAGTGTCATTAGCTGTGAATTCAGGAAGAAAGTATACCGGGAAATTGTGGGACAATAACTTGTTTTAAACGTACACAAAATGGTGTTTCCTACACGATGCACAAAACAGTTTTACACAGTATACAAAACTTTGTTAATCTAGAAAACATGTACTTAGGACCTTTTGGAACCCGGGTCCGAACTCGTAAAGGTTGCTCAGGAACCACACCTGTTAACTCAAGATAACCCCATTATCCTGACATAAATGCTAATTCAGTTATCCAACCAGCAAGTACTTAAATTTCTTTTGTTGAAATCTTCACTTTTGCTTCTAGCGAGTAGATATTTGCATCTCTACTCCCCTTGATGGTAGTTGCATCGCGTTAATTTTCTTCGCTGAGAGCGAACACACATTTGCTTTGAATACTTGGTCATTTCTTCATTTTAGCAGATACTCATTGCTTCATTACTTGGAAACTTATATGTCACGCATGCACCTTTTGCTACGCATGCGGTTTCATTTCGAATAAACGTTTCATTGAAATTCAAATATTATTTTGCTAAAGCTAACTATTGGTTTATGATTCGAATAACCTACGTTATTGTAATTGTGGGCTCTTTTGCTACCAAGTCAACACACTTTCTTGAAACTTCTTTTCTTTCAAGTTACGTGTCACGGCCCCCGTCCCGGTTTTACCCGGTCCAGGAGCCGCGGGACAGAAACCCCGTGGTATTTATTATTTGAGTTGATAGCGGAAGATTTTAGCAGGATCTTTTAAAACTTGAAATGCCCGATTATTTTATTTCATAATTCGGGATAAATCCCGTAATTTATAATAGAGGAATTTCACGAGGAAATTCCCTGATTTACAAAACATGTTTATTTGTTTAACTGAGCCACTACTTCAAGCTTTGTTTAGTGCTCCGTAGCACTTTTCCTTGGTTCACAGTAGTCACCTGAAACATGTTTTTAAAAATATTTTATTAGCGGGGAAATACTGGCGAGTCACTCAAATTTGATAAAATGACACATAGTTATAAATTACAGCATAAGAGCGATTACAATGGCTTCTATCTTATTTTTATCTGGCGCCGTGTCACCTCCTGGTGACGATGGTCATACCACTATTGGGTCCTTTCACCCAAGTAGTGATGATTATCACTGTTAGGATTTATTAGCCTAACCGTGAGAAATTAGTAATGTGCACAATACCCCACTCGCCAGTGATTAAGATAACCACGACTTAATCCCTGTAATTATAACCTTTGAAAATAACTTGGAGTATTGTAAAACATTATTGATAAAAAGAGAATGACTCACATTGCAGATTTAAACAGACATAGTTTTAGCCTACTGATTAGCCTTGTAACCTAATTTAAATAACAATACACACGAACTAGGTTAGTAACTAATACAGCATTTACGATAACTCACGAGATTAAAACCCGCACAATGAATGACAAAGTGCAATACTTAAACATCCATCGAATTTACGACGAATGATAAAGTATGGCCCTAATGTGGGCAGCACTTAAACATCCATTGGATAGTTTCAATCGATCGGACATTGAATCGTAGCAGCGATCGAGTTAATACCCTGTATCGTAGCAGCACCTCCTTAATGTAATTTATGATTTTGAGCAGTGTATCTTCGTTTTTGAGAAATGTTTTCGACACCACTGAACTGCTCATGACCCAACCTATTTATAGCGGATTTTTGGGGTTTACGTGGCCCGTGTAAGCCCCTTCTTGATCTTATGCGGCCCGCGAGGGCCTCCTATACGTAGACTAGGGCTAGCGTGTCACACCTAGGTCTGCCACGTGGCCTGGCAAGCTGATCCAGAGTTTTTGTGATCTGTCGTGGCCCGAGTAAGCCTAGGCTTACTCTTACGCGGCCCGCGTGAGAACCAAAAATCTGTTTTTCTTGGTTTTTCGTGCACAGTAGGGTTTCAGGGGTCCGGGTTTTTACTTACGGGTCGTTTTGGGACATTTTTGAAGGTACTTACATCCTCCCCACCTTATTTAGAATCTCGTCCTCGAGATTTACTGGAATAAGTGAGGATACTTTTGCTTTATTTCCGATTCCAGCTCCCAGGTGTATTCGGGTCCTCTTTTTGACTCCCACTTGACTTTAACTAGTACCCATCTTTTGTGCTTGAGAAACTTAATATTTCTGTCTTCTATTTGCAGTGGTTTCTCAACAAATTTTAATTTATCATTTACCTCTACATCTTGGAGAGGTACTACCAATGATTCGTCAGATAAACACTTTTTGAGATTGGATACATGAAATACGTCATGTACTCTAGCTAACTCTTCTGGTAGTTGTAAGCGATAGGCGACTGGCCCTATTTACTGTATTACTGGAAATGGTCCTACGTACCTTGGACTGAGCTTTCCTTTCTTACGAACCGAACTACTCCTTTCCAAGGAGAAACTTTCAAGAGTACCTTGTCTCCAACTTGAAACTCTAGTGGCTTGCGTCGATTATCTGCATAACTCTTTTGGTGATCTCGAGCCGTTTTCAGTCTTTCCTTGATTTGAGTGATCTTATCGGTGGTCTCTTGCACAATTTCTGGACCTGATAGTTGACTTTCTCCTATTTCTGCCCAACAGACTGGAGTTTTGCATTTCCGTCCATATAGTGCTTCAAATGGGGCAACTTCAATGCTTGTATGATAACTATTATTATAGGAGAATTCGATTAAGGGTAGGTGGTCGTCCCAGTTTCCACCAAAATCTATCACACATGCCCTAAGCATGTCCTCCAGGGTTTGGATCGTCCTTTCACTTTGTCCGTCTGTTTGCGGATGGTATGCAGTGCTTAAATTTAGTCGGGTTCCCATTACTTCTTGGAAACTTATCCAGAAATGGGAAGTGAAACGACTATCCCTGTCCGATACAATGGAGAGTGGGACTCCATGTAAGGATACTACTTCATCTACATACAACTTTGCTAACCTTTCCATGCTAAAGGTTCTTTTCTTGGGTAGAAAATGAGCTGATTTGGTTAATCGATCCACAATTACCCAAATTGCGTCATTACCTTTTCTAGTTTTGGGCAACTTAGTAACAAAGTCCATAGTTATAAGTTCCCATTTCCATACTGGCATTTCTAATTGTTGTAGTAGACCTGAGGGTTTCTGGTGTTCTGCCTTAACTTGTGAGCAAGTAAGACACTTGGATACATATCTAGCTATATCTTTTTTCATACCTATCCACCAGAAATTATTTCTTAAATCTTGGTACATTTTATTATTTCCAGGGTGCATGGTATACCTAGATTTATGGGCTTCCTCTAAAATCTTATTTCTTAATTCTCCTTGCTTAGGTACCCAAATCATTTTCTTGTGGAATCTCCAAATTCCATCACTTCCTTGTTCTAATTCTTTTATTCTTCCTTTCATTCCTTCAGCCTCATCATTGAGTGCTGTTTCCTGAATATTTTTCAACTGTTCCATTAAATCTAACTGTAGATTTACTATGAGAGCACGAACTCGCTTTTGCTTTTCAAGATACTTACGACTTAAGGCATCAGCAACTACGTTCGCCTTTCCTTCGTGATATTGAATATCATAGTCATAATCACTTAAAATCTCCATCCATCTTCTTTGCCTCATGTTTAATTCTTTTTGCCCAAATATGAATATTAAACTCTTATGATCTGTATAGACAGTAAACTTACTTCCATACATATAGTGTCTCCAAATTTTAAGGGCAAAAATTATGGCTCCTAATTCTAAGTCATGAGTCGTATAGTTTTCTTCGTGCTTCTTCAATTCTTGAGGCATACGCAATTACCTTCTTGCGTTGCATTAGCACACATCCTAATCCTAACTTAGAAGCATCGCAGTAAACTTCAAAATCTTCTATTCCTTCTGGCAAAGCTAGAATTGGGGCGTTTGTTAATTTTTGCTTCAAAATCCTAAAGGCCTCTTCTTGCCTAGGTCCCCATTCAAACTTCACTGCTTTGCAGGTTAGCTTAGTTAATGGCACAGCTATTTTGGAAAAATCCTTAATGAATCGTCTATAGTATCCAGCTAATCCTAGAAAACTTCTTATTTCCATAGCTGTTTGTGGGACTTTCCATTTGGTGATCGCTTCTATTTTGGAGGGATCTACGTGAATACCTTCGTGATTCACCATGTGTCCTAAAAATTGTACCTCTTGTAACCAAAATTCACACTTTGAGAATTTGGAATAAAGCTTCTCCTTTCTTAACAAAGTTAAGAGTGCATGCAGGTGCTGACAGTGTTCATCCTGGCTTTTGGAATAAATAAGTATATCGTCGATAAAGACAATTACAAATTTATCCAAGTACGGTTTACAGCTCCTATTCATCATGTCCATAAATGCTGCAGGAGCATTTGTTAGTCCAAAGGGCATGACTGTAAACTCGTAATGACCATACCTAGTTCTGAAAGCAGTTTTAGGTATGTCTTCTTCTTGTACTTTCAACTGATGGTATCCGGAGCGTAAATCTATCTTAGAAAAGTATCTAGCTCCCTGAAGTTGATCGAAAAGGTCATCGATCCTAGGTAATGGGTATCGATTCTTAATTGTAACCTTATTTAATTCCCTATAATCGATACACATTCGCATCGACCCATCTTTCTTCTTTACAAACAACACTGGTGCTCCTCACGGGGATGAACTAGGTTGTATGAATCCTTTACTTAATAATTCATCTAATTGCTTTTTCAGTTCTAACATTTCGGTGGGTGCTAACCGATAAGGTGCCTTGGCTATTGGTGTAGTTCCAGGAATTAGATGAATTCTAAATTTGACTTCCCTATTGGGTGGTAATCCTGGTAGTTCTTCTGGGAATACATCTAGGTATTCTGCTACTACAGGAATTTCCGTAAGTTCCTTACTTTTCGTGTTAATGATTACCGAAATCATATACACTACTTCTTGTTTTCTTGAATAACTGGTCAACTTCATTACTGAAATAAATTTCAGTGGTTTTCGTGGCTTATCTCCTGTAATCACCACTAATTCTCCTGTGGGTGTATGAATTTCTATGGAATTTTTATCACAGAGAATTCGAGCATGGTTGGCTACTAACCAATCCATTCCTAACACAATATCAAATCCAGCTAAATTCATAGGTAACTGGTTTGCAGAAAATTTATGGCCTAAGAGTTCTATCTTTCCTTCTCGCAAAACTTTATCTATGTTAACAGAATTCCCATCCGCTGTTTCGACTGTAAAAATCTGCCTAAGGTTGGTTAGGGGTAAATTAAGAGCTTGGCTGAATGAAGTATTTATAAAACTTTGGTTTGCACCAGAGTCAAATAATACTTTTGCATAAACGTCATGAACTAGGAACGTACCAGCTATCACGTCAGGGATTAGCTCTGCTTCCTGAGTAGTCAACTAGAAGGCTCTTACATTTTTCTTGGTAGTTCCTTCTGCAGGTTTGGCTTTGTTATCAGTTGGTTTGACCAATTTTGGGCATTCTGGCCTAAAATGTCCAGCTTCTCCACAGTTATAACAGATTGTGGATTTCTTCCTCCTGCAATCTTCTTCTTGATGCCCCGGAATTTTGCAGAAATTGCAACACTCTTTGCATCTTCCAAAATGCTTTCTTTTGCAGGTATTGCAAAATGGAACAGTGGAAGATTGCCCAGTTCCCTTTTTCTTGAAATTACTACGGTTACCCATACGGAATCCTTGGGTAATCTTTTGGGCCACTTCCTTTTTCCGGTTTTCCTCTCTTGTGCGTACTATTCAGTCAGTTAGGGTGTTAGCTAATTCCACAGCATCGTCAATAGTGCGAGGTCTCGTAGCTTTAACGATATCACAGTTTTCACCAATTAAACCCCAAATATAGCGGGAAATAAGCACCGGTTCTGGCGAAGCCGGGGTTGGTACAACTCTAGCATACTCGAAGAATGTCAAAGTATACCCTCGACAGTCTACATCCACCATCCGGTGGTTCAAGAATTTATTTGCCATTTGTTCCTTTTCATACTCGGGACAAAATTTTCTTTCCACCAGTCTCTTGAATTCTTCCCAACTCATGGCATAGGCCACATCGCTTCCCTTAGCTTGACGTACTGTATTCCACCATTCTAGCGCCCCTTCTTTAAAAAGATGCGACGCGTACATGACCTTGTCTTCCTCGGCACATTTACTTATTTTAATTACTGCCTTGGTTTTCTCTAACCAACGCAGTGCAGCAGTCGCCCCTTCGTTGCCTGCAAATTCAGCCGGTTTACAGGCAAGAAACTCCTTGTAGGTGCAACCAGGCGTTGCAGCTTTCATTTTCTTAAGGAGTGGAACTTGCATCCCATCGTTGTCGTTATTAGTATGGTTGCCACCTCCGTTTACACTATTACTGAAATTGTCGCCGTGTGTACGTTTGCTAGGAATAATTTGTTGAGGTTCAACTGGATTTCGGGCAGCAGCAAGGATTGCTGGAATAACATTGGCTATTCCTTGAGCAACGATATTCTCGATATCTTGCCTATTCAGAAATTGATCTTCATGATTTTGTTCAGATTGATTAACTTCGTTAACGGGTTCATCACCAACGTGTTCCATCTGGTAATTAATATATATATAAATGATTAGCAGAAAATTTAACAACCAAACATAACAAAATAATCACACATAATCACATCAACACGTATAACCAAAATTGTCGATTTTTCGACTTCCATTTTTATATATTATAGTATGCTTCCGTACACACCCGTTATCTTACAAAAGTTTTATTTTTAATTTATTTTACAGGATTATATTTTTACTACTATTATTATTATTTTGTTATTATACAACCACAACTACACCATCATTATCTGCTGGCATCCCAGAAGCGACGTTCCCTCTCGTCGTACTTCCAAGAGATCTGTTCTCCCACCTCCCGGATTCGATTCCCTGCGTCCACCAGCTCCTCGCCAAAATGGCAGAGTTCAGCCAAGTTGTCATTGCTCATCGGTGGGTTTGGTGCAGGCTCTAGGTCAAACTGAGGGAAAAAGGTATAAGGGTTATTTAAAAGATTCTGGAACTGCCAGTCATTGGTCCACCATTCTTCCATTTCTCCTAAAAGTTGAGTGTTGAAAAGGGGATCTGGGATGGCTGGTTCCAAATTTACTGGGAGTTGGGTTTCAGCAGGATAAGTAAAAAGGTTTTCATTGACAGGCTTAAGGATATCACAGTCTGCCAGCTTGCGATCCAATTCTTCCCATAATGGCATTTCCTCGGCTTGCTTGGAGCTTTCCCCGATTTATATTCCTTTTCCTTTATCCATGGGATCCTTCGTCTTGGCAACTTTCTTAGTTGCTGGTTTCTTCCTGCGTACACGCCTCCAGCCCACAATTCTTCTTCTTTTCTTAGGCTTTGGTTTCTCCAGAGATTGAGCTTGGAATTCCATAGGTTCCTCAATGTCGGCACAATAACTGGTAAAGTCTTTGGAAACTTCCACATTAACAGAATAAAGATTGAGATTCTAAAGAGCTTCAGATAATTCATTCATGCTGTTTAGCAGATATGAAGAAACACACAAAACTCTAGGTGAAAAATTTGTAAATTGAATAATCACAGAAAGGTAATAAAAAATTTAAGTATTAATTACAAATATCTAATACGTTTATACAAACAGATTGATTAAAACAAAATATTGCGATTTATATATATATATATATATATTTTTATTACAAATTACAACTGAAATTTAAAATATACTAGGGATTATGCATTTTAGTCTATCTTGGAATATTATGCTTAACATGCCTTTATTCTATCTTTTCTTACTAGGTTGTTTATCTAATAGGCAAAGTTTCTGGCTTATGGATGATATGGGTGCTAGTACCGGGTCAAAGTGTTGGTAGTTTAACTTAATTAAAAGTTAACATTTGCTGCTGTAGTAGCTAACATATAGAGATTTGCCCATTGTTTATCTAATTCATTTTTCCCTGGTGGATTACTGCCTATTTCCTGAGTTTCCTTATTACTCATCACTCCTTTTGGTTGTGACTTCTTGATTTTCTCTTGACTTTTTCTAATAATCCAACTTCTTTTCTTAATGGTAAGTGGTTTCTCAAACTGTGCCTTACGAACAAATATTCCTTCCTCAGTATCTGCTGAGTAACTTGAGGAATTTGATTGAAATGAAGTTCCCTTATCTTTTGGTGAACTATCTAATTGACGATAGATGTCCGGAATTCTTTGCTTACCCATACTGTAAACAGATAGTCAAATAACACAAAAACACATAATCACAGGATGGCAATCAGAAAAGTTAAGTATTTCTAGATACTTAATTGGCTTAAATCAGTGGCTCTGATACCACCTTTTTCTGTCACGGCCCCCGTCCCGGTTTTACCCGGTCCAGGAGTCGCAGGACAGAAACCCCGTGCTATTTATTATTTGAGTTGACAGCGGAAGATTTTAGCAGGATCTTTTAAAACTTGAAATGCCCGATTATTTTATTTCATAATTCGGGATAAAGCCCGTAATTTACAATAGAGGAATTTCACGAGGAAATTCCCTGATTTACAAAACATGTTTATTTGTTTAACTGAGCCACTACTTCAAGCTTTGTTTAGTGCTCCATAGCACTTTTCCTTGGTTCACAGTAGTCACCTGAAACATGTTTTTAAAAATATTTTATCAGCGGGGAAATACTGGCGAGTCACTCAAATTTGATAAAATGACACATAGTTATAAATTACAGCATAAGAGCGATTACAATGGCTTCATCTTATTTTTATCTGGCGCCGTGTCACCTCCTGGTGACGATGGTCATACCACTATTGGGTCATTTCACCCAAGTAGTGATGATTATCACTGTTAGGATTTATTAGCCTAACCGTGAGAAATTAGTAATGTGCACAATACCCCACTAGCCAGTGATTAAGATAACCACGACTTAATCCCTGTAATTATAACCTTTGAAAATAACTTGGAGTATTGTAAAACATTATTGATAAAAAGAGAATGACTCACATTGCAGATTTAAACGGGCAGAGTTTTAGCCTACTGACTAGCCTTGTAACCTAATTTAAATAACAATGCACACGAACTAGGTTAGTAACTAATACAGCATTTACGATAACTCACGAGATTAAAACCCTCACAATGAATGACAAAGTGCAATACTTAAACATCCATCGAATTTACGACGAATGACAAAGTATGGCCCTAATGTGGGCAGCACTTAAACATCCATTTGATAGTTTCAATCGATCGGACATTGAATCGTAGCAGCGATTGAGTTAATACCCTGTATCGTAGCAGCACCTCCCTAATGTAATTTATGATTTTGAGCAGTGTATCTTCATTTTTGAGAAAAGTTTTCGACGCCACTGAACTGCTCATGACCCAACCTATTTATAGCGGATTTTTGGGGTTTACACGGCCCGCGTAAGCCCCTTCTTGATCTTACACGGCCCGCGAGGGCCTCCTACTAGGGCTAGTGTGTCACACCTAGGTCTGCCACGTGGCCTGGCAAGCTGATCCGGAGTTTTTGTGATCTGTCGCGGCCCGAGTAAGCCTAGGCTTACTCTTACGCGGCCTGCGTGAGAACCAAAAATCTGTTTTTCTTGGTTTTTCATGCGCAGTAGGGTTTCAGGGGTCCGGGTGTTTACTTACGGGTCGTTTTGGGACATTTTTGAAGGTCCTTACATTACGTTCGTGGTTTATTTTTGTAACCATGCTAAGATCCCTTGTGGTACATACGTCTATTGTCGAGTTACGCTGGAACCAAGTTAAATTGCTTGAACCTATCCATTTCGCATATTCAATTTAAGACTCAATATGATGTATTGAGAGCATCATATTCAAATATTTTTGCAAAGGTTCTTTTGTTTCAAGTCATAGTAAACTTGATTGGTTTACAACTCCACTAAATCGTTTGTTGGTTTCGATACCTTGCGGTGATACTTTCACAAAATTGAAGCTTACGCTAATTTGGGTACTCACTTCATATACGGATTTAATTGTTTATTCAATAACTTGCTCTAAAATCCGTCTTGTTTATCACGATTAAAGCAGTCCCAACACAGTTGTGTGTTAAGACAATGGTACATAGATTCATTTCATAGCACGATGCACCTCCTAACGATTCTTTCATTACAAATTGAACACCTTGCAGTGTTTATTGTTTTCCATCTTCAATCAGAAACAGTAGTACCTTGATGTTCCGTATTCAATTGAAAACTCTATGACATTGTGTAAATCAAATATTCAGATTGTCTCAGTACACTTTCATTTGATTTCAAATACGGTGAACTCGTTCAGTCACCACTATTATTGAATCATGTCGTTACGACACCTTGTGCTGTCATTGCAAATTGTAGCTTGTGCTAATCATGGTTAACTGTTTCACACAAAATTACACATACTTTTGCTTGACTTATCATTAAAACTTTCCTGATGCAACTACGAATTAAGACAATGATACACCAGGTTCGCTTGTATTTCATTCGGTGTATTTTCGCAATTCGAGAATGTCAACACACTAATCCTTACCATTTATTTATTCGAAAATTGATAGATCATTTTCATATTCAAGTTGTTGATTTTGAGTTCATATAGCGGATGCTATGGTTTGTGAAAACTCGTTTACATATTGTGACCGATTGTTTGAGAATCATATTGGTCAAAACTCCTCTTTTGTGGAACCCCTGTAACTGGATTACACTAGACTATACGTCAATACGTCTTGTATCTTTGACAGCAAATCCTGAAACACATACTTTTTAACTGCTGGGTTCCGATTATAGTAAGATATCCTTGGGTTCGCCTGATTTGAATAAGTTTTGATTCGGTTTTGGGTTACCTACCTCAGCAATATTCATACACATACACACACAATGTAACCCTAAGGAGTTAAGGTAGTACAAATTTCGAGGATGAAATTTTCTTAATAGGGGGAGAATGTGACAACTGTCAAATTTGCATGTTTCCGTACAATTATTAAAAATTGAGTAGTTGATGTGTGCAAAATGCAACATATAAATTTCATCAATTGTGGCATAAAACTAACCATTTTTTAGTACTAATGTTGGAAAAAGTGTGTTTTTGTCTTCCTTTTGTATTTTCAGGATTAAATGAGCTCAAATTAACAAAAGAAGCAAAAAGGCAGCTAAATCTAACATAAATACAAGAAAAGGAACAAACGTGGCATGCCCGACCCCACGACAACATCTTCCCAAGCAAAACAAGAGAACAGAAGGCTGAACACGCCCCGTGTTCACTGAACACGGGGCCGTGCCCAAGTGTCAGCATAAAAGACAAAGCTGTAGAAGCTTCCATCGCCCACCACGGGGCCGTGCTCAGCGGACACGGGGTCGTGGTCAACTGTAAGATTCGCAGAATCCAGGCAAATCTTGATAGTACAGATATGCTTCTGCACACGGGGTCGTGCCCAGCGGACACGGGGCCGTGGTCAACTAATGCAGCCAAAGAGCAATTAATGAAGAAAGAGAGAAGGATGGACACGGGGCCGTGCCCAGCGGACACGGGGCCATGCCCGAGCTTCTGTTCAGCCTATAAATAGGAGTGCTTGGATCACTTGCAACTCATCCCTTGGCACACCACCTCTCTCACACTTCACCCACCACCCACCACCACCATAACACCATCATCCACCACCATCATCCATTGTCCATCATAGAGTGTGTGAGTCGTCTCGGGATCCAAGATTGATCGTAAGAGTTCTTGACAATCAAGGCCATGTTTGCCTAAGTCTCTTACATCACTTGGTGAAGACAAAGTGTCTAGTGTAATACTTTTTATTTTTAATCTTTTCGCACTTTTTAATTGGTTATGTATTAATGACTTTAATAACTAGTTTCTTATGTTAAAGGTGATTCTTCCTTATCGTTTGTCCGTGGTGTCTTGGCATTATTTTACTGTCTATATAAAATAAAAGATTTTCATCATTCATATCTCCACGGTCTATATGGAGGTATGTTGGCTACCTGGTCGGGGGTTAAGGGAACGGTTTGGTAAGAGTCTTGCCATTGTTCAGTGTATAGATCCTGCAAAGGACCTGGGTCAAATTTAGTAGGACCTCCTTCAATACTTAACGGTATTGGATGGCGGGGGTCCAAACTCTTTGATCCCCTCATAAGTTAAACTACTATTAATACTATAACCCGGCTATTTAGGACTGTATCCCTGCTGACTCAGACTACTTAGCCGAGGGTAACGTCACCTTCAAAAGAGGGGCCTACCATAATATGCATTAATAACTTAATTAATTATCTTTCAATAATCCGACCCTTTAGGATTGTATCCTTGCTGACTCAAACTACTGGGTTGAGGGTAACGTCACCTTCAAAAGAGGGGCCTACTACAATAACTAAGATAATCTCTTAAATAAGTGCAAAAGTGCAAAAGTGCGAAAATAATCAAAGGTTACACTAAACACGAGTCGGAACCAAGTGATTCATCTTGTCTATCTGTTTTTATTTTTATTTTTATTTTCAGCATTTTAGTTAGTTTTTATTTTTCTAGTTTAAAACCTTTTTCTAACTTTTTGATTTGATTAGACGTTGAGGATAAACCGGTATTAAAAGCTCTTGTGTCCTTGGACGACCTCGGTATCTTGCCAACACTATACTACGCTCACGATGGGTGCACTTGCCCATATGTGTGTTTGGTGTTAGTAAAATATCGTGTTTTATAAATTTAAAACTTGACTAACGTGTAAAAAGGGCTTAAAAATATACTTAAACCTATATACACACCAACCCGCACCAGTAGTGCTTAATGACTGTGCTGAATTACAATTAATGACTTAAACTGCTTTCTGATTTCTGTATCATACATACATGTGCATCACATATTACATACTGTCACATCATTTTACATACAGACTTTAGTGACATAAATGATGCACAAAGCACAATTAGCACAGTTAGCGGATAACTCAGAAATATGCTGACGATGTTCAGTACATAGACAGACAGTGTTTTGAGACCCAGTATGAGCCGGAAACCAAGTTCTACACTAGTATGGAGTGTAGGGAAGTAAAGACCATAAAACTGCTTCACTAGGTGATAGTTTAAGTGCCGGAAAGTGCCTAAAACCCACTAAAAGTGCAGAATTCTGCATATTTCAGCAAAATTCAGCTTTTTAACAAGCTAGTAATGTGCAAATATATGGCAAAACGGTCCTGAATGCTTTCCTAAGTGTCGGGAATTAAAAGTGTCACAAAAGGGTACTTAAAGAACACTAAACGGAATAGTTTGACACTTTAACGAACCGGTATCTAACCGAACAACCGGACATTACCCGAAACACTAAAATTACACTAGAAGCATTGTTTTAATGTTTCTGAGCTAGTTATGATCTCCGAATACCCTAACACACTATATAACATATCTTATGCATAACACCTAAATTAATACACTTGATTTTCAACTAATCACCTACCTATCATTACAACTTACACTTGGACCCCCTCCCCCCTTATATTTTCGGTTACAAGGTGTGGCCCCACTTGTAATCTTCCATGATCTTTCAAGATTCCTCTAAATCTCCCAATGATCTTCCTTGGATATTCTATAGATCTTGCTTGTACTATCAAAGATCTTCCTTGGATATTCTATAGATCTTCCTTGGATATTATAAGTAACCATCATCATCAACACTTCACAACTCACCTCCATCTCCTTCTCTCCTCCATGTTCTCGGCCCAAACAAGCACCCACACCACCACCATTTTCATCCAACTCCAATCCATTCCAAGATGTACACAAGGTGTTAGAAGCTAAGTTAGGAAGCTTGGAGCTTTCGGAAGTTGAAGGACCTTCACCGCTTGCTTTTATCCACTTGTTATCTTCACTTGAATCATCCCTAGCCTTGAGCTAGTGGTAAGAACTTCATACACTCCATTGTTCATCTTATATTAGTGGTTAAAAGAAGATTCGTGTTGATTATTATGAAGAACACTAAAGAACATTAATGAACATGAAGATGAAACTTTAACATAAGCTTGAAAACCATAAAAATACATGTTGATTAGTGTTGTTTTGCTTCTTGGTGATTGATTATTTGTGTTATGATGTTAGACATCATATGGAACCTACTAGATTGTGATTAAACACATAATCTAGTAAGTTAAGGTGGTGACATTGTGAAAAACCAAGATTATTATACTTTATGTTTCACATGAACTTGAAGAATGAAAATGGTTTTGTAAATGATGAAGTATGTAACATGTTGCTAGACATAAACTTGGATGATTTAAAAAAAACTAGATTTCTCAAGAAACTAAGTGAAATCACAAGGCATACATAAGCATGGATTTTAAAGAAACTAAATATGTTTCTAGTGGTGAAACAAGTCTAAAGATACATTGTTAACAAGGAAAATTCAAAAAGATATATTTTTAGAAAATATGTTTGGAAGTTGTAAAGACCTAAAATCTTCAAGGATGATGATATTAAACAAATGACCACACTTTGAAGAGTAACTAGGCTTACTAAAAACACTAGTAAGTTACTACAAGTTTTTCTAAAAATTCAAGTTCATGTTGTTATATAAATTGCATTATTTTGGCACTTGGTAAGTGTTGATTGAGTTGTTGATTGTTTGTGATGGTTTTTGAAAAGAAAATGATATGCTTTGATAGCATGGACACCTCTATTTTTAGGGGAAACTATGGCGAAATTTTCTAAAAATACAAACACTTAGAAAAAAAAATATTTTCTAAAACAAATATTTACAAGTATGTTTAAACTATGGTTTTCAATATAAACTTTGCCATAGATTTTGTTACAAAACTACAAGTATTGGAGGTTGGTTTTTACAAATAAAAAAAATGGATAAATATGTATTTAGAATATATATTTACATTAAAGACATGATGTGTGTGAATACTTGTATACTTTGTGTGTTAACTATATTATTTTAGGGATAAAATAATATAACTTCACAAATACCAAGAATTTACAATCCAAAATATTACCAAGAACCACAAGGAATACATATATAAGTTATACACATTATATTATGGAACTGAACGATAGAATGTAACTTACAAATATTCCGGAAAATACATTTATGAGTATATTTTTGGTAAATATTATTTTGGATACAAAAGAAATGAAAATATGATTTTCATTATTATTACAAAGTATATCATATTTCGACAAGGAGAAAATATAGTGTTTTTGAGAAGTAAAAATATATTTTCCTAGAGTTTTTAGAAGATGTATGATTTTTGGGAAAAATATACATTTTCTTGGATAAACTTGAAATACATTTGGGATGAACTAAGTTTATATATATTTTCTAAGTGAGACTTGAAAATATATTGTTTTGGAAATATATATGGGATATTTATTAAGAAAATACGTACACACCGGAATACGACGCCAATACATGGCAAGATATACTAATATAAGAATACGGATAAACATGTATGAGATACCCCCATCCTTGGGAAGGAAATACGAATATGAATACTTGAGAAGTATTGTTACAAAATATTGTTTAACGATTACTCCAAAATCAAAATATAATTTAAAGTTAAAATAATTATTATTTTAACAAGTGACTATAACTTGGAATAATAACGGAGACACTTTGAAACGTAACTCAAAGGCACTAATTAATACCAAGTCAAGGCACGACCCACTCGTCTAACATACCATAGACCATAGTACGCATGTAGGTAGTCGTGCGTTCTAGAGGGAGCTTTGAGTTACATCGGATACAAGGAACGCAAAACTGTGAGTTCATGTCCCCCTTTTCTTTTTAACTGTTTTCAGTTTTATACTTCAGGGGTGAAATACATGTTACATACTGCTTACAAACAATTACAAATGGTATGATTAGCTAAGGAATGTACTGCTAGATCACGTGAACGGGTAGGCCATTATCTTAAGACCATTAATCCTTGTATAAGGACCGAGGGGCATGAGTGATAGATCTATTGGGTGTTGCGAGCCCCACCCATGGGCCTGTGAGTTGGCCGCATGTGGTGACTATGTTGTTCCGTCGGAGGGGCCGGTACGAAATACGCATATAGGTTTGAGTGCTTCCTATGCCATGTCACTTATATTAATGTATTAGCTACACATTAATTGATCTGTTTTTCCTTGTTGCTACATACCAGTTTACAAGTACATACATACATATATACAAAGGTTTTCAAGGATGATTCGTGCACACATACTAAACACATGAACTCGCTCAACTTTTGTTGATGTTTTCAAACTACATGTATTTCAGGGAACTAGTAAGTGGATCTGGCGGGCGTTGGAAGTTTTTATGTTGCGTTTAAAATAAAGATGTCATCCATGGTCTTTGGGTTTGGTCGGTGTGTCTTATTCCTGGATGAGACACGTCTCCCAACCCTTGGTGCTATTTAATATCTTTCGATGAGTCCTTAGTGAACTCATAAACATTTTGGTATGATTGTAAAACTTGAATTTGAAGTCTACGTTTTTAAACAATGTTGTTATGTTTTAAACTTATTCGATGGATGACAAACCTATGGTTTTATCATATAGTTGTTGTTATGATTGAATGCAATGATATTAAGAAAGTCATACCATAATCATGCTTCCGCAAAAGTCAGGGTGTGACATATGTTACTTATAATATTTTCCCAAAAATAAGTATAAGTAATTTGTTAAATAATATTTCCAATATTATTTTGTGTAAGTATACCTAGGTAAGTAAACTTGTATTTGAGTATGTTCTTTTGTAATCTCATATTTGTGCATAATACTTGTATATGGGTATTTTACCAAATGTTGATAGTGAGTGTCGGTATGAATTTATACGTATAGGAATACGTATTTTCTTGTATTTATTAAGTATTTCATACTTAGTTTATGTATAATTTTTCCGGAATATTGCTTTGGTGCAATTAGAAATCACAAATTTTATATTCTTAAAATATATATATATTAAGAACATTTTATAAGAAAAATATATCTATAATTTGACTTGATAAAATATGTATGTATCCATATATCTTAAAAATAATCTATTTTTAAGATCAAAGTTAGAAAATATACAATTTTTTGTTTCCACCAAAATACTATATTTTTGAGTTGTTTATGAAAATATATATTTCCTTACACTTCAAAATAACATATTTTCAAGTTGACAAAATATGATATATTTTCATAGTAATTGTAAAAATACATACTTTGTCGTTTGTTCGGTTTTGAGAGTATCGTTTACCAAATTTGTCAAGATACGAGTTAAATTTCCGAAATATTTATATATTTTGTCCAAGGTGTCCATTGTTCGAATCGTCCAATATATTTATGCAAATATATTTTCTTGTGTTTGTCCATAAACCCTTTCATGGGTTATTTTGCATGAGTAATATTGGATATTTGTCATGTATTTTTATGTGTATTTTGTCGGTGATACTCCTTGGGAGTATTTAATGTATTTTTCATAATCATAATGCACTACCACATATAATACACATAATATACACTTAGCACAAAATTTGGTGATCACTAAATATATATATTTCCTAAAAATATACATAGTTAATATTAATTTTTAACTTGAAGAAATCATCATTTCTTAACTTGTAATTTGTTCAAAAATTAGGAGACCTTGTTAAATATTTTTAAATGATTTTTTGGGGAATAAGTTTCATCAAAACTTATATTTTTCTAAGTGTCAAAATTTTATAAAAATTTTGACACGGTTTCCCCTAAAAATGGAGGTTTCCCATGTTTTCAAAACATGTGTTTATTTTCTTTTCAACACCAAAAACAATTTCCTACAATTTTTACCAATAACATACACTAATTTCTTCATGTGAAACATTATGGTGAACTTGATTTTTGTTAAAAATGTGTGGTCTTTTAGAACTACACTTTACATACAATGATCTTTCCAAAAACAAGTGTTCTTGTAATTTTTAAACAAACTTTTATGAAACTTTAATTTACTAACCAAATCATCCATGAGTTTTATGGTTTCAAAGTGTAACATCCCAAAAACGGGTTTGGTAATCAAACCACGTTAATAGTAAAAACGGGTAAAATACCGTTAGTGGTAAAAATTAACCCGGTAAATATTAGGACTCAAATAAATAAACCTTATATTAATTAAAAAAGGGGAATAAATACTTTGAGAAAACAAAGTATATAAAAAGTCCAAATTAACGGGACTTAAAACATAACGGGCTATAACTTCCCGAACCCGTTAAAGTAACTAGGAGTAATTAACCTGGTTTGTAGCATGGGATTAAGTAACTAATGGTGAGATATAGCTTCATTTGATCAAAATAAAACATGAGGGACTAATATGGACAAGTGGGAAACTTGTTTTATTAAAACAAAAAAAAAAACACAACACACACTTGGTGTGTGTGCGTGTAATCGCCAGGAGAAGAAAGAAAGGGGTTAAAACCCTAGTTCAACAAATCCTCCAAATTGAAGCTCTAATCAAGCCCGAATCGTTTGCATGATTACAAATTCGTGATCACCTAGTCGTGGGGATCATAAGGTATGTAAAAATTTGATGATTCGTGAAGTTGCAAAATTTGAGTTAGCATCATAATTCGCGAATTATGTAAGGATTAGAGGAGCTATGGCTAAGTTAGTGATGTACACATGCTTAGGAACCAAACCCTAAGTGAAAATCATACATATGATGCTATGACTTGAATGATTTGGTGATTACCTATATGTGTGTTAAATGGGTGTTGTAGAATGATGAAGAACACTAGAAATTTGATTATAAATTGAGTGTTATTTATCTACATGAGGTGAATCTAGATGTTATTATGCATACTAAATATATTAAACTTGCAAAAATTGTTTAATCTTGGCTAAATAGTTAGTCATGAAACTTGATTTTTGATTTAGTGAAATTATGCCCACTAGGTGTTTGTTAAAATGCCTAAAAGAAGCTAAAATGTTGAAATTCCATGTGAAGTGTGCATTTGAATATGTTGATAGATCAATTGACTTTTAGGAAGTCAAACTAACCAATGATTTAATCGAGTGATAAAGTCGACATAAGACCCGTTAGATGGAGTAGTCATAATTGATAATGACTAATCTAACCATCTTATGAATTATGATGATAGTTTGTCGCCTAACGAGCTAGGTGGAAGCTTGATGAGTGAACGGGTTAAACGAATCTAGAAGGAAAGGAAAAGCGTAATTTGGATGCGAGGTAAGTAAAGCTTACGCCCCTTTTCATTATTTACAAATTACATAATTGCAAGTATTGTATATGAATGCTACTAAGTGGTTGGTATAGGATGTTCCGACACGATTCAATGAGAGTCGGAACGAGGGGAAAATGATAAGAAATCATGAGTTATGGTAAAAGGGGTAAAATGGTAAATTAGTCATGTAATGACGAACCAATAAAAACGGTTTAAGCAAGACGAGTTCAAGGGAAAACCGGGATAGGTTAAAGGGATGAAATGGTAATTAAATACCATCTCATGCGGACAAATGGTCAATTAGATTAAATGGGTCAAATGGTGTTGTTAACACCATTTGACAATAACATTTGACAATCGCTTGTTGAGTTTTGTAATCACAGGAAATAACATAAGCATGCGTTGCTTTAACTAGAAAGATTTAAAGCAAAAGTTATGTAAACGGGTCAATACTTTGACCCGAGCCAGGTACGTATAAATAAGCTTTTGGTTAGACATATAATTTTTGGTCAAATATTTAGCGAAAGTCCTTCGTCGTAGAGTGAGGAACTAAAGTTGACCAAAACACCCTTGAAGGGTATATCGGGCAAACGACCCATAGGGGTTGATTAGGAACCTACATTAATATTATGCAATCATTATATATGAATATAAGTCATAGGAATTCATATTCATGGGTCAAATGCTCAAAAATGGTCATTTGCGTAAAATGATCAACCGAGGGGTAAATTTGGGAAAAAGGGTTTCATTATGTTAAATCCGCCACAAAATAGTTGTGGTGGAATATTTGTAGTTAATTAGACATGGAATTTTTGTAGCGTCAAAGAAAAGCACAAGTTCTAAACTAAAATGCGTAAATACCCTTAACGGGTCAAAATAAGCATTTAAGCGTAAACGGGATTTTATTATGTAAGAAACCCGTGAATTGAGATTAAAATGATAGGAGATATTGAAATAATGAATTTCATGAGTTTAAAGGTCTAATAAACATGTTGGTGTGATAAAATCATGAACGGGTCAATAATTGGTAAAAAGGGTAGTAAGCCGAAGACTTAAAAGTCTGGAATTTTGTTAATCCGGATGTCGGATTTTAATTCCATAAGATGGAGAATTAAATTACGGTCGCGTAGGAAAAAGAATCGCGTAAAACGGATCAATAACGAATGAGTTATGTCCGTTTTCGTAAAACTTGGTTTGGCTGGAAATATGCAGCAACAGGAATCAACATTCTGTCGAAATGGGGGCTAGGCGTCACGCGACGCCCCCTAGTTCCGGAAAAACCTTATTTTTTTGTTGTTTGACCCATGTAACTTGTTTAAACTATTTATTTAACTATCAAAACTAACTTTTAAGTTGGTTTTGATTATAGGTGATCGCCAAGAGTGCCCGGATGAAGATCAAGCTCTATGAGGAACTGAACACGATAAAATACAACACTCGAGATTAAAGCTTCCGCACGGCGTTACGTCATAACTTTTAAACGACGAACTTATTTATATTTTGTTGAAAACTTTTAAGTTGTAAAAGTTTTAGATTACTCCTATTTTCTAAGGATACTTAATCGTAATTACATGTTTATTTTCGTTATTTATACGAAAACCTTTAAAATAATAACAAGGGTGTTACAAGTTGGTAATCAGAGCTCAAGGCTGTTGACAAATGTGTTCGGTTCGAGGCTTGATCGCAAATCCAGTAAGTACATGTATATCAATGGTTTAGCATAATTAAAGTGTTGAGAACAACACATATTGTTATTGTGTAATACACGTTACACCAATAAAGACGATATATAATAGATATAGTCAACGAAATTACACGCGTTGATGCGTATAGTAGAAAAGCCTTGTATTATAATACGGGCATCGTTTAATGTTGAAATTACTAATTGTTGTATATGTTTTAGTTGAAGGACACTCGCATATGAGGATAGCGAGAGTTTAACAAATCGCAGATTTGACAGAGGAACGGTCCAAAGAGTATGCTCATCAAGGTCCTAAATCGCGTAACGGTCGCGAACAAGGCTAATGGCAAGAGAAGCCCGTTAGGGCAAGCATTACCAGGTGCACATTTTAAAATTAATTGCACAAATAGTAATATGCAACAAATAAGTAGAAATTGAAAGTTGCATATGTAGATTAAAAACTTGGAAAAACCCGAATGGAAAATGTATTCGGGATATTGTTTCCAAGAGAAACAAATAGAGGCATTACTTATATAGGGTGTGATGTGAAAACTATAAAAAGGTCATGCGTGTCATGTGTTAATCGCTTACTCTGGCCAAGTAAGTAGTGGCATATGATACCATGAACTTCTTATAACGGACACATTTACATCCGATGTAGTAAGGATGGGGTGAATGGGACAAATTAAAAAGCACCAAAATGAAACAAATGAACAAAATAGTTGATAATAATGTAAACGCACAGCCGGGTGACGAAAGCGTATTACATTAGAATAATGAGCCTGAGAGAAGGGACAAGGATTAATGTAAATGATGATATAAATGAATGATCAAAAGAAAATTCACGAAAATAAGTCATCTTGGACGAAAGGGCCATGGTGAACAAAATGGGCAAGTAAAACCAAAGTATAGATGATCCGCCGGGTCATAAAAACAAAGGTGTTGCCCACACGAAAAAGATAATCAAGGTTGTTAACTTTAGTCGTAGTAAAGAAAGGATAATGAAGATAATCGTCACTCAAAATTAATAAGGCCGCCAATGGTGGTCACGTAAAGAATAAAAGACATGGTCGAATAAAAGCGACGGATTTCGCTAAGATGACCAAGTAAATCGAAATGAAGACTTAATGCATACCGGAAGGGGTGCAATGATAACGATTTCGGTAAAATACTCGGTTGATGAGTAAGGAATAAAACGCATGCGTAGACTGAGAAACAGGAACGCATATGGAAAGTCAAAAAGACACGGGTTTTGGGTCATGGCTAAAGGACGATAAGATACTGCAAATAGAAATTTTGATAAATTACGTTCAAATTTTAAAGCTGAACGGGTCGAATAAAGACTGAAGTTTGACATTCATAAGTGATGAATTTTCACACGAACAAGTCAAACAAATTTAATAAAGAATGACACTTGCTAAAGTAAGTAAGCGCGAATTGAATAAATAAAAGTGTGAAATATTAATAAACCTATGTAAAGGAGTTATAGGCATTAAAAACATTAAAATAAAAGAACCCGGGTAATGGGACGTAAAGAAGTATAGGTAAGAACCGGGTAACGGTAAGTGTAGGGCAAACCGACGTATAATTGACATTAGAAGTCAAGAAGTCGGAAAGATAATTCGAAAGAAAACAATGTAGCCTTAGACTACGGTCAAGGTCAAACCAAATCTAAAAAGTAAAGGTGAATAATTCTAAACATAAAAAGGGGTGCCTTAACGCCATATGCGTATATAAACGTATATACATTTGAATAAAAACTCGAATAAAAGATGATCTACGGGATCATCATAACCTACGGGATATTAATTAGTGTAAAGGTCTACGGGGCCAAAATGACCCACGGGTCATGAATTGAAGCAAATGGATCATAAGGGCCTCGCCTTAAAGAGGTGAAAGCTTAAGGAAATAGCCTACGAGGTTAAGTGAAGGAACCTACGGGTCAATAGTGTAAGGTGAGGGAACTTGTTACGAATCCCCGCGTAAAACGAGAACGGAAAACAATAAATTATGGGTTGTCAATTTCCTTGATATGAGTAATTGACATAGTTAAAGAGAAAAACGTTAAACTAAAAATTCAGTTTTAGTAAGAAATAATGTTCTAATAAATATGAATACTATAAGGCGAATTCGGATACAAATAACAAAGAGTATGGGTTTTTAACATCGATAGGTGCGAGACGATACATTCGAAAAGAAGAAGTATGATAAAGAAACATTGAATTAAACTTAAACGTGACGTGACACGCTCACGGACAAGAAAAGAAATATAGAAAATGATCACGTTGTAACGTGAGTTACGGAGTATGAAGTGACGGTGACTAATTAGTCTAGCCGGTAAAACTATTCAAAGTTAAGAAAGCGTCATAACAAATATCAGCACTTGTTAATATAACACAAGCGCGGGATAGACCTGTTAAAAGACTAACGAGACTAAGTGGTCAAGTGACAACTCGGTCAATAAAGATAAAGGGTTATGAGCTGTAAGTAACGGCCCGCGAGGCCTTACACAAGAAAGACGTACGCGTCAGTATACATGAAAACTTTTGACCAAAGGAAACGGGAGCCTTGAAAACGAAACTAGGTTCGTTTGATTAAACCAATGAACTACGTAAATAAGGTTTCGGGGACGAAACCTCTTTAAGGGGGATAGACTTGTAACATCCCAAAAACGGGTTTGGTAATCAAACCACGTTAATAGTAAAAACGGGTAAAATACCGTTAGTGGTAAAAATTAACCCGGTAAATATTAGGACTCAAATAAATAAACCTAATATTAATTAAAAAGGGGAATAAATACTTTGAGAAAACAAAGTATATAAAAAGTCCAAATTAACGGGACTTAAAACATAACGGGCTATAACTTCCCGAACCCGTTAAAGTAACTAGGAGTAATTAACCTGGTTTGTAGCATGGGATTAAGTAACTAATGGTGAGATATAGCTTCATTTGATCAAAATAAAACATGAGGGACTAATATGGACAAGTGGGAAACTTGTTTTATTAAAAAAAAAAAAACACAACACACACTTGGTGTGTGTGCGTGTAATCGCCAGGAGAAGAAAGAAAGGGGTTAAAAACCCTGGTTCAACAAATCCTCCAAATTGAAGCTCAAATCAAGCCCGAATCGTCTGCATGATTACAAATTCGTGATCACCTAGTCGTGGGGATCATAAGGTATGTAAAAATTTGATGATTCGTGAAGTTGCAAAATTTGAGTTAGCATCATAATTCGCGAATTATGTAAGGATTAGAGGAGCTATGGCTAAGTTAGTGATGTACACATGCTTAGGAACCAAACCCTAAGTGAAAATCATACATATGATGCTATGACTTGAATGATTTGGTGATTACCTATATGTGTGTTAAATGGGTGTTGTAGAATGATGAAGAACACTAGAAATTTGATTATAAATTGAGTGTTATTTATCTACATGAGGTGAATCTAGATGTTATTATGCATACTAAATATATTAAACTTGCAAAAATTGTTTAATCTTGGCTAAATAGTTAGTCATGAAACTTGATTTTTGATTTAGTGAAATTATGCCCACTAGGTGTTTGTTAAAATGCCTAAAAGAAGCTAAAATGTTGAAATTCCATGTGAAGTGTGCATTTGAATATGTTGATAGATCAATTGACTTTTAGGAAGTCAAACTAACCAATGATTTAATCGAGTGATAAAGTCGACATAAGACCCGTTAGATGGAGTAGTCATAATTGATAATGACTAATCTAACCATCTTATGAATTATGATGATAGTTTGTCGCCTAACGAGCTAGGTGGAAGCTTGATGAGTGAACGGGTCAAACGAATCAAGAAGGAAAGGAAAAGCGTAATTTGGATGCGAGGTAAGTAAAGCTTACGCCCCTTTTCATTATTTACAAATTACATAATTACAAGTATTGTATATGAATGCTACTAAGTGGTTGGTATAGGATGTTCCGACACGATTCAATGAGAGTCGGAACGAGGGGAAAATGATAAGAAATCATGAGTTATGGTAAAAGGGGTAAAATGGTAAATTAGTCATGTAATGACGAACCAATAAAAACGGTTTTAAGCAAGACGAGTTCAAGGGAAAACAGGGATAGGTTAAAGGGATGAAATGGTAATTAAATACCATCTCATGCGGACAAATGGTCAATTAGACTAAATGGGTCAAATGGTGTTGTTAACACCATTTGACAATAGCATTTGACAATCGCTTGTTGAGTTTTGTAATCACAGGAAATAACATAAGCATGCGTTGCTTTAACTAGAAAGATTTAAAGAAAAAGTTATGTAAACGGGTCAATACTTTGACCCGAGCCAGGTACGTATAAATAAGCTTTTGGTTAGACATATAATTTTTGGTCAAATATTTAGCGAAAGTCCTTCGTCGTAGAGTGAGGAACTAAAGTTGACCAAAACACCCTTGAAGGGTATATCGGGCAAACGACCCATAGGGGTTGATTAGGAACCTACATTAATATTATGGAATCATTATATATGAATATAAGTCATAGGAATTCATATTCATGGGTCAAATGCTCAAAAATGGTCATTTGCGTAAAATGATCAACCGATGGGTAAATTTGGGAAAAAGGGATTCATTATGTTAAATCCGCCACAAAATAGTTGTGGTGGAATATTTGTAGTTAATTAGACATGGAATTTTTGTAGCGTCAAAGAAAAGCACAAGTTCTAAACTAAAATGCGTAAATACCCTTAACGGGTCAAAATAAGCATTTAAGCGTAAACGGGATTTTATTATGTAAGAAACCCATGAATTGAGATTAAAATGATAGGAGATATTGAAATAATGAATTTCATGAGTTTAAAGGTCTAATAAACATGTTGGTGTGAAAAAATCATGAACGGGTCAATAATTGGTAAAAATGGTAGTAAGCCGAAGACTTAAAAGTCTGAAATTTTGTTAATCCGGATGTCGGATTTTAATTCCATAAGATGGAGAATTAAATTACGGTCGCGTAGGAAAAAGAATCGCGTAAAACGGATCAATAACGAATGAGTTATGTCTGTTTTCGTAAAACTTGGTTTGGCTGGAAATATGCAGCAACAGGAATCAACATTCTGTCGAAATGGGGGCTAGGCGTCACGCGACGCCCCCTAGTTCCGGAAAAACCTTATTTTTTTGTTGTTTGACCCATGTAACTTGTTTAAACTATTTATTTAACTATCAAAACTAACTTTTAAGTTGGTTTTGATTATAGGTGATCGCCAAGAGTGCCCGGATGAAGATCAAGCTCGATGAGGAACCGAACACGATAAAATACAACACTCGAGATTAAAGCTTCCGCACGGCGTTACGTCATAACTTTTAAACGACGAACTTATTTATATTTTGTTGAAAACTTTTAAGTTGTAAAAGTTTTAGATTACTCGTATTTTCTAAGGATACTTAATCGTAATTACATGTTTATTTTCGTTATTTATACGAAAACCTTTAAAATAATAACAAGGGTGTTACACAAAGTCTTGAAAATCATGTTCTAAAAGCATTTTTATGCTCATTAGAAAGATCCTTATGTTCAAAACCATGTTTCATCATGGATCTTCCAAGATCCATACTTAATATCTTTAAATCTTACATTAACAAGCTTCTTAATGAATCTCCAACAAACTTTTCATGGATTTTAGTTTCAAAAGTTTGTTTTACATACACTTTGTTACTTCAAGATTACAAGTTCATGCTTTAAAAATCATTTTTCCAAGTTCACATAAGTATTTCACAAGTTCCTCTTCAAGTTTAACCATGGATCTTTCAAGATCCATGCTTAGACTTGTTAGATCTAAGCTTCTAACAAGCTTAACATACTAGATCTAAGCATACACACAAGATTCAACAACAACAACTTCATCACATACACTAAAAATCACTAAAATTACTTGTTTTCTTCATGATTATGTTAGATTCTTATATCTTCATCTTTTCAAGTTTAGTTTCTTAGATGGTGTAACTTGTACATAACATAAACATGAACTAAAATAGTGATTAGAATGCTTACTACTAGCACTAGTGGCTAGGGAAGTGCCAAGAACAAGATGAAGATGAAGATGATGAAGAATAGGTGGTTAAAAGCTCCACAAGAAGGTCCTTCCACTTCTGACACTTGTAGCTTCCATAGATGATCTTCTTACACCATGAAACAAGCTTGGAATGGCTTGAAAGTTGAACAAAAATGGAGATGATGTATGGGGTAAGCGTGGCTGTGAGTTTGGAGGTAGGAGATGAGGGTTTGTGTTTTGAAATTTGAGAAATGATAATGTGAAGAATACTTAGGGTTATATGTTCTTTATCCTCCAACATAATGTTTATACAATGGTTCATGTGCTTAAAATCTATGCAACACACTCTAATTTAATATTCAAGAAATGGTGGGGTGGTGGGGCCCCTTTATAACCGGATTTTGATGGGGGGGGGGGGGTAAAGTGTAAAATTTGGAAGGTGAAGGTTTAAAGTGTAATTTGGTGCTTTATGTAAGAATACATGTGTTTAAGGGTTTTTAGGGATTTTAATGAGTTTTATGACCAATACTAGCTACATAACTCTAAAACAATGTTTCAATTTCATTTTTGATGTTTCCGGTTAATTGTTCGGTTGTCGGTTCGTTAAAGTGTTAAAATGTGCATTTTAGAAGGTATGACGTACCTTTTGTGACAGTTTACATTCCCGACACTTTAGAAGTTATTATGGATGATTAAACACTATTTTTGAATGTTATTTTGACTTGTGAAAGCTGAATTTTGCTGAAAAATGCAGAATTCGTTGTTTAAAGTGCGTTTTGGACAGTTTTTAGTGCGTAGTTTAGCTTTCGGAAAGTGTTTATGTTAACCCTTGTACCCACAGTTGGGTTTCAATGTATTTTTGATGTTGGACCTACATCTAGGCCCTAAATCTATTGCCTAATTGTATTCTGCAGTCCTGCTGACGCAACTTGTCTTACCGGTGAGTTTACTAGTCTTTTCGACGCCACGCTTAATGTAATGCACAATGCGGTATTGGAAGTATAAAACATGTACGAATTCATATGTAAAGCAAGTATGCACTTAGTGTCGACGTTTAAGCACATAATTGCAGGAATAAATAATTAATAAAATAGTATGGAAATTACCGGTTTTGGTCAGTTGTCACATTATCTGACACAAAAACCTTGAAAAATATAATAAGTTTCATGAAAAACCATCATATAAATAATAAACACGTAAAATATTCTCTAAATTTAGCCTACTGTTCGCAAACCAAATTTTAGCTTACGGACAAAAGGGTAGACTAGATTTCAACCTTAATCGACGTTTTCTAACCGGTCCTTTTGTTTGTTTTGGTAAACAGTAATGTTCATCTTCGTGATTTTCTCTTAATTTTTTAATTACATATTGAATTACAACAACACTAAGTTGAGGATAGGTTGGTTAGGATGAGTATGGGTAATATCAGTCTTATATATGGTTATAAAAGTATAAAATGATGTTCTATATTTAGTCTCGTTCCAGTTATATGTTACTCATTACACATCATGTTTGTGGATATACCCTTTGGATGCTTATTACCCTAAACCCTAAACTCACGCAAAATCCATTCAAGTTTTGTTTTCAAATATTTCCATGGTGGAAATCAATATTTAAGATAGATTGTAAATGAAGAGTTGTCATCATTAACTTCATGCTAGGAAGTATATGCATCCACCACCACGTTATCGCATATATCACAACTATTATATAAATGTCACAATGCGATGCATCCACACACAAGACCACATCAAAATTGTTTATCACTTGCCTATAGACCGCACTTCTATCTACAATTGGATGTTTGGACTTTCTCCCTCATCCTTTCTCATAAAAAGGGCACTATCCCTTCACGTACATTTTATGGACATAGACCATAGAGTCTCTCAATCACTTTGCCACATGTGCAACGTGCCTTTCCTCCCTCTTCCACCTAATCGCCTGCCGAGTTGACATACTTGTGGTATTGATGGTCTAAGAGGCATAACAACCGTAACGTCAACCAAGCCACAATTCTTGAGAGATGTCGCAAAATGAGGGGTTGGGTCAAAACGAGTAAATTTATATTCATTTACATTTAGGAGTTGAATTTATATTTACATACATTCAGAAATAAACTATATACCATGTGTATTGCAGTTCAAGCGAGGATCGCTAGGTCCATGCTTTGATGCATACACAGGCGAAAATACATGATCGTGCCATTTATCAACATGACATACCACACACATGTTTGGAAATAACAATTACTTTTTTTAGCAGCAAAGAACCACTTCATTCAATCACCAAAATCTCCAAGTATGTAACAGACACAAAAAACAAGGCTTGAAACTATTCTTTTATCTCAAAACTCACCCATTTGCTCTACTCCAAAGAAACAAAAAACGAGGCCTAAAACTATTCTTTTATCTCAAAACTCACCCATTTGCTCCACTCCAATTTTGTTATCTTTCCCCTGGTTTTGACCAATAAGTATGTAGCAGCTTGCACCTCACTGAAAATCTTGTCAATGCATACTCTTTTGCCACTAAACATCAATTCGTTTCTCGCTTTCCATATCGCCCAACATGCCGATAATATAATTGTCAAAATTCAGCATTACATGGTTAAATGTTGAAAGTGGAGAGGCTATTTTCCAATCTGATTAATCGTTAGTCGCTATCCCACCGAGTGACTAGCGCCTAACATTTGTAAGTTTGTTTGCTTCTGAGTTATGATTAAGAAAACCTAGCAGGCAACAACGTAATACACTAACAATTACAAAGGTAGGGGAGGATGATTTGAAAAGAAAAATTAATTGAGAAGAAAAAGAACAAAGGGTACAATTGTAAAACATTAAGTAGTTTTTTCTCCCATCTCATTTATTATTATCTTGACTTATTAATTAGTTATAGAGACTATCATCCTCCACACCAATTTTTTTATTGAAATTAATCATATTCTTTATCCTACACAACTCGTAATTTATCATACACGCCTTGTAATTTATCTTACCCTCTAAATTTTTGTTTAATTTGTATTTTAAAATTATGTTACAATTTTAATGTAGTTAGCTATTAAAGAGAAAGACTACAAATTAATGATCTATACGAGTTAACCAATATATCCTTACAATAACATTAAATACAAATATTAAATGAAGCAAAACAAAACATTCTTATTGGGTGAAATTTCTTTTTTTCTCTTACAAAAAATTTCTTCTCATTTGAACACTCAACTACAAAGGTACTGTGCAAGGGCACTTCAAATCTGTGTATTGAGCAATGAGAACCTATCTTATGGGCATGAGGAACTTCAAACTTGATGGTCTTTAATACACTAACAAAGATAACATATAAGCTTATGGTATAGGCCGGACGGTGGCCTGTGCCCACCCATGGGCGAAGCTTAAGTAGGGCAGGAGGGGGCGGCCGACCCCCCGAACTTTTCGCTTAGTAGTGGAGAGTATGTAGTTTTCGTACATAAATTTTTGGGTATAAACGTTTTCGACCCCCCGGTTTTATAAAAAAATTTAGGTCTGGTGACTTCCGCCCCCTCGGTTGTTGATACATTATTTGTGGACGCGACTCGCGCCACGAGACTTGGCTATGACTCGACTTTCCTCCGTCGTGTACAAGTTCAAGATGATCGGGCCAAGTCGTAGAGGAATTAAACTTGGTACATGGGATAAGCAAATCAGCTGAAACAGATTAACAAAAGAAGACCTGGGCTTGTAACAGTTTGGCGAATCACCTTGGGCCCAAGCCCAAGTTCGACGAAACACATGGATCTTGGCGAAACAAGCCTGTTTCGCCAAACATGGTTCAATTTCGTCAAATGCTTTCCAGTTTCGCCAAGCTTCTGTTTCTCCAAGCCTGTTTCGCCAAGTCCATTCTGATTCGTAGTGTCTGTGGGTATAAATAGAGTTCATTATTTCTGTTTTAGTACAGAGAACACATTGTAGAGAGCACACACACATGAGAGTTTGAGAGAGTTTGCAAAACACATTTGTAAACATTGAGCTTTGTAACCGAACCTTTCATACGTATTAATACAGTGGTGTTAATCGGTGAATATTGCGTGTCGTGTTTGTGTGTGTTCTATCTCGGTTTGCTTTCCCGGTTGGATTCCGCACAACCGGGTTGGTTTGTACACAAGGATTAGGCGACTAGATCCTCCCCTAGCCGGACCTACAAGTGGTATCAGAGCCTTGGCTCTTCTCCTTGTTAAAACCGAGTGTTTTCGGGTGTGTTTCAGATTTTTGAAGTTCATATTTTTCTGAAAAATCAGCCTTAAACTTCGAAAATTCTGGTGTTTTTGCTGTTAGTTCCTATAAAAACCATTTTATTTTTCATTTTCACATGTTAAACCTTGGTTTTTAGTGAAGTTACGGGCAAAAACGGGTTTCGGAAAGTTGTCGGTTTGCCGGAAAATTCATATTTCTGGGTTTGTTCTTGATATCTTCATCAAAACTTCAAAGTGTTCTTGGTATTTTTCAACTTTTTAATCTTTGAGAAAGAAACTTTCAAGTGTTTGTGTCTTGGAATTTGTTGTTGATTAAAATATAGTACATCATCATTTGGTTGGTAACTTAGGGGATTGTGGAGCCGAAAGTAAGGTTTGACAATTGTGAGAGTGTGTCAGTAAGATAAGGCAAAATTTGAAAAATATCTAATATCTCACCAACTCACATCTTATCCAAATATCACCACCTGCTTCGTCAACACTTTACAAACATCCATTTCGTCGCATAACATCAATCCATCAGTTTCGTCAAACACTGGGCCTACAAGAATTGGGCCCTGTTTCGTCAAAGGGAAAGCCCAAATGATCATTGTTTCGTCAACCTAGTTCATATCTATTTCGTCAAGATCAACTTTATATATTTGTTTCGCCACAAAACAAAAATCTTGTTTCGTCAACATTCTGTTTCGTCGTGAAAGTTGTAATTTTTAAACAGAAGGTTTGCACAGAAGGTTTGCACTAGTAGTTTAACTGTCTGTTTAAGTTTAACAGTTTGTGTTTTTCAGGTCTTTTGATCAGGGATCCTTCGGCTGGTTGTTATCATTCGAAATTTTAACATAGTTTGTGAAAAAAAAATTTTAATCAATTTTCACTTAATATATTAATTTTTATAAAATGGGAACAAACGGTCAATGGTGGACTCAATTAACTTCAACTGCACAATCATCAGCTACACAACCTGAGCCAGATTTCGACAAAACTGCATGGATGCGAGCTATTGCCACACCTCAACCCCAATTTGATATAAATGTCTATCTTCCGAAACCTCAAGTTGCCACACCTCAACCCAAATTTGATCCAACTGCCTATTTTTATAAACCACCTCAAGCCCAACCTCAACAAGGCAACCAAAATCCTTTCATAAATCAAACAAGTACATCCACGTCCAACTCAAATAAAGCCGATGATGGGTGTGACTGGTCTGTACAATGTGGAGGTGGAAATCAAGGAGGAACTGCGTTTTATGCTGAAATTGTCAAGAATGTCAATGATGGTGAATCTTCAGGAAAAGATGACAGTTCAGGATGTAGTGGCACTGATGAAGATAGCTCAGGTGTGAGTGATTACAGTTCAGAATCGGACGTCAAGGAGGGAATGGATTCTGAAGCTGATAGTTTATCGAATGGTGCCAAGGAGATGAAATGTCAAAATTCTGACTTGGTCAAGAAAGCTGATGCTACATCAAAAGCAATGGAGAAGATTCTCACTGAAGATGGATCTTTCTCTTCTCAGACTGCCTTTATGACTAATGTCACAGCTTCTACTAGTCAGGTACAATCTAAAACTCCTAGCATATGTAGTGATTGTGCTGATTTGAAACATGAATGTGCTAATGCTAAACATGCTTTTGAAGAATTAAAACTTGAATGTGATACGATTCATAGTCACAATCAGAGTTTAGTTGTTGAATTGTCAAAGTGCAAAGAGGCAAACATGGCCTTAGCTAGAAATGAAAAGGAATTTAAAGCAACAATTGCGTCATTAAGACATGATGTTTCAGAATTACAAAAAGCTGTTTTGCGAAAACAACATGCTAACAATAATCTTATTGACACAATTGAAAAGCAAATGGTAGAGTTAGCAACAGCTCGATGTGAATGTGAGACAATTAAGCAGAAATTGGAAAGCTATTCCAATTCCCGCTATGTTTTGGATCACATTATTGATGTTCAAAAGAAAAAGGGGGATAAGAAGTGTATGGGATTCAAATCATGTCCTCCCCCAATGAATCACAATTACTCCAAATTGCCTGATGACGAGGATATGCCCCGTTTTGAACCTACTGTGCCACTCAATCTAGATGATTTTGCAGCAGGCCTCGGGTTCACAACTGGTACATCATCCTCGGGTCAATCAGAATCTGAGTCTGAGAATGTGACAGAGTCATCGTGTGTTAAGGAACAGAGTCCTATCATTGTTGAGGATACTGATTCTTCGGACGATGAATCTGAAGGAATTGTGAACCAACAGTCTAACTCGGTTACAACAGATATTCCAATCGAGAATCACATCTTGTGTGATCCACCAGTGGAACCGAGCAAGACTGAAACGTCAAAAGCAATGGATTCCATTGTATCTAGTCTTGAAGGGAATAACTTGTTGTACACGCTCAAAGGAGATGACAAAATCTACTCTAACAAAGATTTTCCAATTAAAAATGTAAATCAAGATTTAATTGAGCAAATTTTTGAAGGATGTATTGATAAGTTTTTGGGAAACAAAAGTGGCAAAGTCACCGTCACTCAATGTGATCCAATTCCGTGTGAACAAGTTAGAAAACAATTCGGAAACCAAAAACTACCAATTGAGCGAAAACAACAAGTCAACTCCGGAAAAGATAAGGTACAGGGTAAGAAGGCTCAGAACAAGAATGTTCAAGCACCTAAAGTTCAGCAGCAAAAGGTGCAAAACAAAAGAGCTTCTGTTAAGAAAAGAGAACCGAAAGTGAACTTTGTTGGATCAAAGGGTACAGATAAACTTGAAACATTTCAGGATAAATCTAACATTGATTTTGTAAAACAAGTTAGAATTTTAAAAAGAAATGATCAGAATAATTACACCCAACACACCAACGGATGTGATTTAGGTACAAGTACATCTAGATCACAAAGTTCATGGTCTGGTTCTCCGTCTGGTCATCAACATGTTTCTCCGAGGTTTGTAGAGCGGAGAATGTGTTTTGAGTGTGGCACAATTGGGCATATTGTAAGATACTGCCCATACCTGCAAAAGTTGAAGGCAAAGACGAGTGCTCCCCAAGAAACCAATTACCAAAAACGACCTGTTTCCCCGAAACAAGACCCGCGTGTCTTGAAAGAAAGGGAAAAGAAGTTAAAGCAAAAGAATCAAAAGGTAATTGAAAAGGCCTTAAAATCAGAGGACAAAGAAGAAAAACCTGTTCAAGCAAAACCTAAAACTGTAAAACCAGTAAATGCTAAAACAACAAATTCAAATACTGGTAAAGGACAAACAGCTTGGAAACCAAAACAGGTAATTCAGTCAGGGGGAGCACCACAGGTTCTGTTTCCTAATCATCAAGTGATTGAAATCACTTTCCTTGATGATCAAGGACGACCCAAGTCCACAAAGGCTTGGGTCCCCCTCTCCGTCTAATCTTTGAATGAGTGTGCAGAATGTTCCAGGAGGAACTATTGATAGTCGTAAGATTGTTGATAGTGGAGCGTCCTTGCACAAGATAGGCGACAGAAGAAATTGTTGCCTTTGATGGAGAGAAAATGAAAAAGAAAACAGAAATGTCTGTTGAAAGAGATTGAAAAGCTTCGACAAATTGAAAATCATTCCAAAGTTTGAATTGTTAAAGGCTTTGATCGGGTCCCCAGGATAGATTCAATCAAAATGTACGCACCTGCAGCACGTCAGAAGTTCGAAATCAGCAAGATGAACGTGCAGTGTACATTTCTTCGCGGTGTGATTGAAGAAAATGTGTTAGTTGATCAAACTACACCGGGTGTGCGGATGCCTTGGCATGGATTGAACAACCGCACACTACTTCTCAAGAGAAAGAGAAAGACCTTCGCTGGTGCAATGTGGAAGACCAGCCGGACCCAAAGGTTTTTGATCTTGTTGCTGAGAAGGGATTTCAGTAGCTACAAAATCGACTTTGAAATCCACACCGGGTGGATGTCCAGTTTGGGAGAGCGTCCAGATTCCTGGCAATGCACGAAGCGGTTGCAGGATACGGTTTTAAAATTCTAATCTCTCTTTTACTAGTCGATATTTAAGCTACTTTGTGAATTATTATCTCGTTCAGCACTCTTTGGCCAGACAATGTTGTCATGGTCCGCACCGCTTACCGACATGCCAACTGATTTTTCCAAAATTCGATAAATCTTTTCTGATTAAAACTTAATTTTGATAAACGGCATTGAGGTAAAACATGAGTTAACCAACATCGGAAAATCATTTTTGTAAATACCTTTGTGTTTTAAATTTTATCTTAGTTTGTTGATTTTAGGGGGAGTAAATCCAAAATTTGAAAATCCAAAAACATTGAAAAATTTCAAAAACACAAAAACAATAGAAAAACAAAAATGAGTTTCCTGGCGAGAAAAAGAGAAAATGATAGTACATCAGTGGTCTGTCTAAACCTCTTTAAACCTTAAATGAAAAACGATAAGCAGCTCTATATAAGATGTATCGGTAGGCTCACAATCATTTTAAAGTGTGCAGGGTGATATAAACCTTAAATCGACTGAAGACTGGGTGGGAACCATTCATTGGCATATGGTCTTAGTACCGAAATTTCGTTTGAGAGATTGCCGAGGTTCTGAGATATTCGGTCTTTATGCTGCTTATCATCTGGGTATCATGGTTGTATCTTTTACCGAAAAATAACGGGGACGCAAGTCTAGATCTTCCATGATACTATACATACGTGTACATATTGCATTCGACCTCAATAAGTGATCAACAATCACATGTCCCAACAAATAAGTGATAATATATCACATTTATCCGGGAGTCAAGTTCGTCTCTCTGCTGTACGGAAGTACTGACCTGTTCACGGACTTGCTCCTATGCCCTCATGCATATGAAAATCAAGTTCCTCATCAATAAGTGATTATATCACATAGGGCTTGTTTTCAAATCAAAATAAGTGAGAATCTCACATCATATACGGTTAAACAGATGATAATCGGTATACTCACCGGTAAGATGAACCCTCGTGCATACCTTGATACGGGAATGTGTCGTGATGTGGATGAACACCGGTCGGTAAGTATAAATCATACCTTAACGTATCCCCTCGCCATAATTACATCTGATAAGTTGAGCTTATGTGGATAACAATACCGATAATCGTTATAGGATGCTTATCTAAATGTTAACTAAAAGAACAAGAGCTTTTTGACATGACCGTACACTGATATGATTCTCTTACCCTCGAAACTCGCAAAAAGAATGTCTGTAAATATTTATTTACTGCTTTCAGTTTCTGTATCTTTGTATATATTTATTTATTGCTTTCCGTCTTTTCTTTTAAAAAAAATATGAAAAATTCCAAAAAGATTTTAGGTGTGTTTTAATATAAACTTTATAAAATCCAAAAAGATTTTGCTTCTAGTTTATTTTTGATTGACTGATGTTGGAACTCGAGTCTATCCTACCCAAAATCCTGATTCTAAGCCGGAAAACAATTGCACCTTCATAAAATGTCGAAGTTAACAAGTTTTGAAAGTTAAAGGTCTAAAATTGATAAATTTGTTAAACTTTCAAACTGTCGGACGGTAGTTGTTTGAATAATGGTCACACGTGTGTCGGTTGCTTATGATATTCCAAGCAGTTGTTCTCATTACGCGTTTAGATTTCTTGCATGTGCAGATTCTAAAGGCAAGAAGAACATGGTCGATGACAAGCTTCGGAATGAAGACACGACGTAAAGGCACTCAAGTGATGAAGATGATCGAGTTGCCGTTGACCATCATCAATACCACAAGGATCTCAAGCTATAAAGATCAAGTCTTTCACGAGCATAACTCAAGGGGGAGCTTATGTTAAGGGGGAGTTTGTCAACACACTTCCTACATGAAACTGGGAGTTTGTTGATACACTTTCTACTTTCAAGACGTGAAGACATTGAAGATCCTCCGATTTGGAAGACATAAAAGGCGAATCTCGCGAGTAGCGTCCAAGGGGGAGTTTGTTGATACATTATTTGTGGACGCGACTCGCGCCACGAGACTTGGCTATGACTCGACTTTCCTCCGTCGTGTACAAGTTCAAGATGATCGGGCCAAGTCGTAGAGGAATTAAACTTGGTACATGGGATAAGCAAATCAGCTGAAACAGATTAACAAAAGAAGACCTGGGCTTGTAACAGTTTGGCGAATCACCTTGGGCCCAAGCCCAAGTTCGACGAAACACATGGATCTTGGCGAAACAAGCCTGTTTCGCCAAACATGGTTCAATTTCGTCAAATGCTTTCCAGTTTCGCCAAGCTTCTGTTTCTCCAAGCCTGTTTCGCCAAGTCCATTCTGATTCGTAGTGTCTGTGGGTATAAATAGAGTTCATTATTTCTGTTTTAGTACAGAGAACACATTGTAGAGAGCAACACACACATGAGAGTTTGAGAGAGTTTGCAAAACACATTTGTAAACATTGAGCTTTGTAACCGAACCTTTCATACGTATTAATACAGTGGTGTTAATCGGTGAATATTGCGTGTCGTGTTTGTGCGTGTTCTATCTCGGTTTGCTTTCCCGGTTGGATTCCGCACAACCGGGTTGGTTTGTACACAAGGATTAGGCGACTAGATCCTCCCCTAGCCGGACCTACATCGGTCGAAAATCTCAAGCTTCGCCACTGTGCCCACCCTCCCTTTCACTTGAATATACCCTTGATGGTAGACCATCTATATCTATACTACTATAAAATACAATTGAGGATGGTAAGTTTGTAATTTATTCTCCATTTTAAGACGCCTGAGGCAAATTTTGGTACGTAGGATACATGTGCTCTATGCGATAGTTCCTAATTTGCCTCATGTCTCTTATTTAATACATTATTTAACAACTTATCATTATTAGTATTAATACACATGTTTATTTTATGGTGCGTGAGGTGTCAGTGTGTGTACGTGAGATGTGTGTGTGTATGAGTGTACATGTGTGCGTGAGGTGAGGGTGTGTGCAAGTGTGTGATGCTGTAAGGTGTATACATGGTGTTCTTCTTTAATGAGTTTCACAAGGAATGGGGTTAGGGTGGGTGTGGGGGCGGTGATGATGAAAGCGTGAGTTGGTGAAGTTTATGAGATGATTTGCATTCCGTCGCATCACATGGGCTCCCGACTAGTTATTGTACTACTAAGTTAAAGTTAGAACCAGCTTGTTCAATACAAGTATAACACAATTGTAAAACTTGTTAATTGATTAATATAAAAGTTTATATTAAATTTTTTAAATAAGTATTACTTTTTTTTTCATAAATTGTTTTGTCATAATATCTTGAAGGTTACAATTTACTATAATGTAAAAGTAAGCGCTGATATAATAGAAAGGACATATACAAGGTGTTTAGGGTTTAGGTTCCTAGACAGAATAAAATGAATTATACATATAGATTGAAAAAATCTTACTAATATAATAAATCAAAAGGGTTTTTGCTGAGGTGTCCACAAGCACCCCTCTTCTTCTCTTTCCTACATGGCAAATTCTACCTTCTTCTAACCCTACACGCGCTCCACGGTCGCTCTTTCCCTTTCCTCACCTTCTTCATATCTGATTCCTCTCTCTGTCATTCCACCTTTCCTCAAACAACTTTACTCATTCAAAATTCAAATTAATTATCACCAAACCAAATTCCAAAACCCAGAGAAAAAGAGAGAGAAGAGACGGATACACATCTAGGGTTTTTTAGATTCATTCTTCAGATCTCACGTTTTCAAAATCTGCGCCCCTTTCTCTCTCTGGCGATTCAAGAACATCAAAGCGATTTCACCAGATCTATGAAGATTTCACAAGATCCAATTGATTTGAGATCCAAATGATTTCAGATCTTCATTGACCCTCTCTCATTTTCGTCTCATCTCAGGTTCAGCTCTCTCATTTTCATCTCATTCTCTCTGTTTCTTCATCCGTTCAAGATCCAGATCTTGGTGAGTACCAACATTTCCTCTCTCATACGGTAATTATATTGTTTATTTTTCAATTTGTAGTCAGTATTTTAAATGTTCTTAAAAAATACTTTGTGGGTTAGAGAATTTTTTTTGGAAATGGTATATTTTGAAAACATTTTTAGGAAAACGGGGAAGTCAAAAAAAAAAAAAAGGTAAATGGGGTATCCGCTATTAGCAATAGCGGATTAGGAAGAAAAATGTTGTGTACTGTAGCTTGGTGTCAGAGATGTTTCCTAATCCGCCATTCACAATAGCAGTTTAGGAACAAACACTTAACCAACTCAACCCAGTTAACCCTAGTTAGTTATATTACCCAAAACCTAGTTAAGTTTTAACAAACCAAAATAACCCTTTAACTGATCTACCTAACCTCCGTTAAATTTGTCGTAACGTTGGCTTTAGGGGTTTTCCAAAAAAATGATTTTTTTTTTTTACTTTTCACCCAAAAGTATTTCATAAATTACTTTTAACCCAAAACTTTTTATCTTTTGCAATCTATCTTCATAACTTTTTTTACTTTCAACTTTGTTCCTTTATAGTTTTCATTTTCCGCAAATTTTGCGCTTTATGCTTGGTTCTAAATTTTGTGACATAACACATCACAGCGTGCGTCTTTGGCTTAACGTTTTTACGTTTCGTTCTAAATTTTGCGAGTTAACACGACGCAACATGCGTGTGTGGGTGAACGTTTTTACATCGTCTATTTTTCCCCGTTTGACACGTTTAACAACATGCGTGTGTGGGAGAACGTTTTACATCGTCTATTTTTCCCCGTTTGATAGGGTTAACATAATGTGCGGGTCCTAGACCGACTTAGTATATAACTAAAGAATCTCCGCCGCATTGCGGCGGGTCGTAATCCTAGTTATCACAAAGAAACAAACAAACTTTTTGAATGCTTTTTCTGCCCATCACATGCAGCATTTTTTATTTTAACAGTTTGATTGGATGCCTTATCGACACGTGCTGCAAAGACTCCCGGAAATGTGTAGAACAGGCATAAGCAGTTTGAGGTCACGATGTTTTATAATTTATTGGAACATAGTTGAATATCATCCGGTGGAAAGGGTTATGAGGCAGTTTGGATTTCTTCAGGAGGTCCCCGCCCCATTCCCTTTTTCATGTCAAGTGCTTCACAAACTCCGTAAAACAATACGGAAGGGGAGGTTGGAAACAGACTGGTCTGTTCATCATGCAGCATACGTGGAAAACTGGATCATCAAGCATTCAATTAGGTACCCAGTCGAATGTTTATAATATTATTTAACAAAATATTATTAAATGAAATAGGCTAATGATTGAATACTGCATGTGATGGGCAAAAAAAGCATTCAAAAAGTTTGTTTCTTTGTGATAATGGAGCAAAGTTAACAGCAGGAATCCAAATTTAACGGAGGTTAGGTAGATCAGTTAAAGGGTTATTTTGGTTTGTTAAAACTTAACTAGGTTTTGGGTAATATAACTAACTAGGGTTAACTGGGTTGAGTTGGTCAAGTGTTTGTTCCTAAACTGCTATTGTGAATGGCGGATTAGGAAACATCCCTGACACCAAGCTACAGTACACAACATTTTTCTTCCTAATCCGCTATTGCTAATAGCGGATACCCCATTTACCTTTTTTTTTTTTTGACTTCCCCGTTTTCCTAAAAATGTTTTCAAAATATACCATTTCCAAAAAAAATTCGTGGGTTAGATCAAGATTTTTGAAATTTTGCGTTTCTTCTTGAATTTTTGATTTTTTTTTTGAAATTTTTTTCATGTTTTTATGAACTTGGTGTACTGGTTGATGCTAAACACTTTGTGGGTTTGATCAAGATTTATGAAAATTTGCATTTTTTCATGAAGTTTTAATTTTCTTCAAGAGTTATTTGTGAGTTGTGACTATCTTCATATTAATTTGCATTTCTTCATGATTAAGGCAAAATGCTTTGTGGGATTGATTAAGATTTTTGGAAGTTTGCAGATTGATGAACATGTAGAGAGGGAAATACTGATTCATAGATCTTTGAGACATCCAAATATTATCAGATTCAAAGAGGTAAATTTTGATTCCTTATAAGATACATACACCTTTCTTGACTATGTGTGTGTTTGTTTGTATTTTGCTAAATGGATCTACTGATTACATTGATATTAATGCTTTCTAAATCCCAAGAAGTCAAAGTTTGACTTTCAAGATTCAACCCTGCCAATAAAAGAGTTACATTTATAATACATATATAAAAAGCCGGATTTTTAAAACTGAGTATTTTTTATATGTATGATGTGATGATACAAATATAAGATATACATAAATAAGGCACTTCTCGGCTATGTTTTTTTAGTACATACACACAAATGTATGTGGTTAAATAAATATTTGGATGGTGGTTCTGGCAACAACTCTTGGACAGAATCAATAGTTTGATGAAAGTGCAAAGCTGATATGTGGTTGTTCCAACATGGGCAGGCGTTCAATAGACATTATGTATTAATATTGTTATGTTTTTAGTAAAAATTTTGAAGGTGTCATTGGTGGTGCAAGTATAACATTTGCGAAAAAAACAGTAAAAGAGTTGCTCCTTATCAAGATCATATATTGGCTGAGAGAAAGAGGAGAAAAACTCAGTTATAGGTTTATTGCCCTGTCTGCTCTACTCCCTAACCTCAAAAGGTAAAAGAACCTTTTTTTTTATTTTCTTGATTACATACCAGTCTTTCATATCAGATAAAATGCCATAATTATTATTATCATTAAAATTTCAATGTAAGAAGTTACAACATAAATTAGCCAATTCCACAAAACTTTAATTGAAAGTTACCAGTTTGTTCATAAAAAGTTATTTTCAACATCATCAGTCAGAATCTAAAGCTGGTGAGTAACATTATTGTTAGGGTTTGGGGATGACTTGGTGGGATTGAGTCGGGTCACCGGAAAGGGTGTGTTTGGAAGTGTTCGCCGGAGAATTGCCAGAGAAGATGACTTGGTACTTGAGGTCACAACATCAATGGATTGAAGGTATTGTTTTTCCTTTGTTTTTATGATGATTCTAGAAGCTTATACTACCATTTTGATTAATTTGTTTAGAAATGGGTAGATTCGGGTTAACGGGTGAAATGGCTAAAAAAATAATAATAAATGGTTTACTTACTAATGACGTCGTTAAGGTATAGCAAATGCACACACACCATTCTTTTAAAAATGTGATATTGTTGTTCATCTTAATGCTAACTGGTTTACATCTCATGACAAAGTTATTGTCGCATGATATAACCTCATGATGCTTGGGACTGTTAATTTGTTGATGGTCCAGAAGTAATTCATGGATTTAGAAGTATTGCAGTCTGAACTTCAATATCAAACAACATACCATGTGTTTAATATGGTTAGTAATGGAGTGCTTGATGTAGTCTAATGTAAGTTTTTAAATTCACATATTGGAGAGTAATAGCAGGTTATCTAATGTAACTGTTTTTCATTATTTAGATAAGTTCTCTATGGAATATTGGAAATAGGTTGGCATTTTAAGTTGAGTTTAATGTTACTACAATGTGCCTTTTGGTGTTTGTGAAGGTAATAATCCATTAGGTTTTACCTACTGAGCATTTTGAAAAAAGAAATCCTTTAATAAAACATGGGCAAGAAAATAGATGAGTGGTTCACTACATTACTGATGAGGTTCACTACCTAACAGGTAATTTTATCCAAGATCTTTTTCATTCTATTGTTGTTTATACAACTTATGAATATCACTTATAAGATGTTATACAAAAGAAATGGAGACCAGATGTATTATATTATTGTCACTCTTTGGTTCCTTTGAATATATCATATGTGGATACAAGTATTGTAGATACTTAATCCATTAATAGGTCGTGGTCTTGCAAAAGTCACTCTTTGGTGAATTTCTTTTAAATCACGTGCAAACTGTATTTTATAGGTCGTGGTCTTGCAAAAGTCATACATGTACCTGCAAATATGGAGGAGCCAATTGGACAAATATTAATGAGAATAGAGATTCGGAGTTTACGTTTTGATTAAAAAAAGATTTATATTTTATTGATGGCTTTCTTTCATGATCATTCATTAACGGCCAGCTTGAGCATCCGCATTTTGTTGAGGTTTCTCTCTCCTGTTCTGACGGATTGTATGTTCGAGGTAAACTTTTCAATTCTTTTCAGCCGTAACGAGAACTTAACTGACTAACTATATACAATTTTTTGTGACTGATTGTTGTGAAAGTTTGTTGAAATTGTTAGATGCAATCGATCGTTTAAATTCCCTTAGAGGAAAAGGAATGGCGACAGTCTATTCGTGGTCTTCTAAACGGTTAGTTTCTTCATCTCATTCAACTTATTACATTCATGAACGTTGCAGTTAATTATGATTTCAAATTTCAATAGATTTTCGCTTTGTGTTCGTTGTCAAATTTGATTACGTTTATGAACAAATGAATTGAATTACCAAAAAAGATGGTTATAATATTGTTTACTTTCAAGCCTAAAATGTCATCATTTATTTTCAGCAAGATGTTTGAAAACCAACCTCAACGTTGAGAAATACTTTTTACGTTAGCCTATATATCTTATCAAAGTTAGATATATACCAATTTAAAACTAAAAACAAATATCACCCATTTCACCACAAAGAAACTTTTTATCTTCGTTTAAACAAATTATTCAAGTTCTTCAATCGAGTAAAGATATTCTTCATATTTACTTCTTTTCCAAACGACTTTAACCAAACCAAGCTATTTAACTTTTGTGTTTTTGGTTTAAATTTAGTTAAATTACTTTTGTTATGTTATGTTAAACCAAGCTATTTTATTGCTTGAAATGGAAAACCTCCTACCTGTTTGCTTACAAAAGGGAAATGCAGAGAATCATAACAATGGAAAAGTTGTAATACATAAAGATACCCTACCAATAGAGGTGTACAAAATTTGTGCACATGTTACAAACTAAACCCATTTTGGTGAAATCTGAAAAACATTCTGAACCATTTTACTTTTTAACATAGACTGCAAAAATAGACCCATTTTCGTGAGTCAAACCTTATTTTTGTTGAGTCAAATAATCAGATTTACTTTTGTTTTAATCTTGAGTCAAAACATCTGTTATTTAAGCTATTGATGTTTGAGAGAGGGATTAGATAACCTGCAAATTTGGTTCACTTTGTTTCTAACTTGAGCTGGTATGTTATATTATATTATTTAAGCTATTGATTACATAAAAAAATACGTCTTTTAACTTCTTATAAGCATTGCAAAATTGATGTGTTGGGTAACGGGCCAAAATCAAAGTTAATTGTGTTGGAGTAAAAGGGATTCGGGTCTACCCGATTCCATGTGACCAACGTAACAATGAACTGTTTTGACTTTTGACACACCCACCCCCTATTTTGCCACCTATACTTGCAACAATTGTGTCTGTTCTTTAACTTATTTTTTATCAATTGTATTCATATGACAGTGCATTAGATTGCTACTTTGAATCAGCCAAATCGCACGAGACTCCATGGATATGCACAACCATATATGTGTAATCAGTGGCGGAACTTGACCAAAAGTTTCGATATTGTATTTTGTTTATTTGAAACTTCAACCAGCATCTTAATAATGATGTAAATATCATGTCCTGTCTTTGTGGTGCTTTTCTGTGATATCATAATTGGTTTTAATTTGTATGTGTTGATGCAATCCAGTTTGTAAGAAATTAAGGTATTGTTTGTGATATTATGTGTCCAATGATAACATCGGGCATCAACAGTTACTGCACCCCAAAACACAATTTTATTATTTGAAACTAAACATAAGAAACAAGTCTAACCTCAACCTCGATCGTCATGACTCATGTTCATAGTCGATGTGAGATTTGCGGTAGGTGTTACAGTAACAAGTTTCTTTTAACTATAAGAACTCTTATCCGTGACCTAGCAGTATGGCGTTTGACTAGGAGAGTACCTTCTTTTATGAGGTATGTAACCCGTTATTTACTGTTAAATTTGGCAATCTAGGTCGTTTAGCGACATAAGCAGTTTGATTTGGGGTGTTCAACTGTTCAAGAATAATTCAGTTGTAGTGATGGAAATATCATTATACACCCGTGATTTCACGGGTTATGGGTTGTTTGAAACTCACGCATAACACGTGAAACTCACGGGTATATAATATTAAGCGTGGGAGGGTATAAATAGGAGACATTAAACGTCACGTTAGCAAGACGGCACGGTAAGAAAAACACGTGGTAGAAAGGACGTTAAAGTGGTGTTAGTATGAAGAGATTATCCAATTATAAGAAATCAAATATATAAATTTTTTTTTGTAAATATAAATTTTTATAAAACAACGCATAACCCGTGAAATCACGGGTACATAACCTAGTATAAGATAATGTAAGAAATAATGAAGTAGACAATTCAACAAGAAACTTGATTCTTTCCGTTCTAATGATTTTCATTTTTTTAATATTGAAAAAAATATAAGATTATGTAAGAATGAAGTAGACAATTCAACAAGGAACGTGATTCTTTCCGTGCTAATGATTTTCATTTTTTTAAATGAAGTAGCGTTTTTTTCCTCATTCCTTCAAGTACATACACGGGTAACCGTAAAACCGATTCTCTTACTCTTTTCATTACATCTAATCAGAATATACAAATGCTTAGTATGACTCATGATCCTGCACATAAAATTGGCTTTGTATCACCCATGACATTATAGTGTAATGACATCTTAGGACTGAGATAAAGCTTAGGGACCATTAGATCCTGGGTTCGATTCTCACAAGGAGTTTTTTCTCAGATTTATTAAGTTTCCTTCTGAATTTGTGTATATACATTGTTGGCTAATGGAAATAGACATGATTAGGTGGTTCTGCTTGTAACACGATTAATTCAGCGGTCCATTAATGATACAAATTTGGCTATGTATCAAACATGTCACACTTATTATTAAATTACCAAAAAAATAAAAAAAAGTTGCTATGACAAACAAGAATCATATGAAGAGAAGTTGGCCCCAATTCCAAATATCATATTGTGAGGTCTACTTTTTGAGTAGGAGAGAGAACAAGTGAAGAAGCCTTTGTTGCCCCCAATTCACAAAGCTTTCATCTTCATCACCCTCAAACCCTCATCACACTCTCTCTCCACGATTAATCTCTGCGATTGATTGGTTTCACATCCAACATTTCGCCCCAATTTCGCAATCAGGAGACGAAAACTTCACATGATTTGACTATGTTTCCTCTTCTATCTGTAACTCGGTCAGTTATTATAATTTTCAACAATTCTTCGTCTATCTGCATGAATTGATGTATATTCATGTTCTATCTGCTTGAAATTAGATGTGGGTTTTGTTCAAAACTAGTTAGATGCCCCGCCCGCGTTGCGGGGCGGTGGACGAATAATGAGCGAGTGTTAGGCAGCAGCTCATTCACATGAAAAATAACTAAATCGAGTCAACCAATTAAAAGAAAACACTTTTATATTTTTGATAAAAAAAAAACTAAAACAATGGCAACATTGTAATTTTTAACTGAGGGAAAGTTGTATTTTTTGACTGGAGTAAAATTGTAAATTGCCAAAAGCCAAAGTCATGGCAGTACTGTAAATTTGAGGGGGGGGGGGATTTTGAAATTTTAATAGGGACAAATTCGTTATTTTGCATCTAGGGTAACAGCGTAATATAAATTTGAACTACGGGCACAATCGTAATTTTAAGCTGGAGGCAAAAGCACAATTTTATTTTGAACCGAGAGCAAAATCGTAATTTTGAGTTTGGGGCAAAAGCATCATTTTATTTTGAAGGGGGGACAAACGTAATTTTCAACTGAGGGCGAAATCGTAATTTTTTTAACGGGGAAAAATAACATTTTTTAACAGAGGGCAAAATCGTATTTTTTAGCTGGGGAAAAAACATATTTTTATTTGGGACAAAATCGTAATATTATTTTGAGCTGGGGGCAAAACCGTCATTTTAAAATGGATATAAAATAATAAACTGGTTGGTCCAATGGGAGAGTGGCAGACGAAATCGTAATTTTGACTTGAGGGCAAAATCGTAATTTTGAGATGGAGGCAAAAGCGTAATTTTAGTTTGAGCTAGGGGCAAAACGGAAAAAAAAAAAATATTATTAAGGCAGCCGCCCATTTTGGCCAATGGAAGCAGGCTGCCGACATTGTAAAATGTAGTAGTAGATAATTTGAAATTTAGATCTGTAGCTATCATAAGTTTCCGATTTGGGACACGTGTCAAAGAATCTTGCTTTTTTATTGTTTATATCACAATATCAATTGCTAGTAGGGGAAAAGTAGGTCTTTATGTGCAATTAAGTTATTTTAGTGTTCTTGTTTGTATGTTTGAAGACAGGACTGGTGTTAAATGTCAATGTGAGTTCTTGAAAACTTTGATTGATGAGTGTGCAATCTGTGTGTCAGTATGTAGTTTTAGCTTCAACTATACTTGATAAGATCAATTTTGCTAGTTGGTTTAGGGATTTTTAGAGGGCGTATAGATTTGTCTTAGTGGCGGTCGTTGTCCACCGCTATTATTAGTACTTTTGTTTTCGTTGCATAGCCGGATATATACCTTATGCTATAAGTATATATTTATACTAGGATTACGACCCGCCGCAATGCGGCGGGGATTCTTTATTTATAACTAAGTCGATCTACGACCCACACGTTATGTTAAACCTGTCAAACGGGGTAAAAATAGACGATGTAAAAACGTTCACCCACACACGCACGTTGCGTCGTGTTAACTCGCAAAATTTAGAACGAAACGTAAAAACGTTAAGCCAAAGACACAGCTGTGATGTGTTAAGTCACAAAATTTAGAACCAAGCATAGAGCGAAAAATTTGCGAAAAATGGAAACTATAAATGACCAAAGTTGAAAGTAAAAAAAGTTATGAGGATAGATTGCAAAAGATAAAAAGTTTTGGGTTAAAAGTAAAAAAACAAATAGTTTTGGGTTAAAAGTAATTTATGAAATACTTTTGGGCGAAAAGTAAAAAAAAAAAACATTTTTTTGAAACCCCCCAAAGCCAACGTTACGACAACAATATGCATAACAATTTTTTCTTTGAAAACCCCCAAAGCACACCCCGCGTTGCGGCGGGGTGTAAAACGGTGTCAAATAGTACTAATGTCACACAACCGTCATCGACAACCAACACTGACTTGACCTATAATATGCGTATTGCGATGAACCTGTCAAACATGGAAAAATAGAGGTAAAAACGTTGAACCACACATGCACGTTGCGTCGTATTAACTCGAAAAATTTAGAACTATACGTAAAACGAAAATTTGCGAAAGATGAAAAGTATAAGTGACAAAAGTTGTGAAGTTAAATTGCAAATAATGAAAAGTTTTGGGTTAAAGTTAAAAAAACAAATTATGTAGGGTTAAAATTGGAAAAGGTACAAACCTTTGGGTTAAAACTAAAAAATCAAGTTTTTTTTTTGAAAAACTCATAAAGCACAACTTACAACTAATAATGCACAAAAAGTTTGCAAACTTATATAGGTTTTAATGTTTGTACGAGCTGTTTTTTTTTTTAAATTTCAACTTCATAATGTTTGTTTAAAATTATTATTATTATTATTATTTAATATGAGAGATACTATTTAATATTGAGAGATAAATAGTAAAATAAGATGAGAAAGCACCAGAAAGTGACATGTGTCCAAGAAAGATTTTTATTTATTAGTATAGGAAGATTTGAAAAAGGTTTTATGAGCAGGGAGTCTCACCATAGTTGTCAATAGCGAGCGTAGCAATCGCTATAGCGCGATACGTAGCGTACAGGTCTGTGCTCGCTGTTAGGGTTGTCACGATAGATAGGGATAACAGCGACAGTTTATTTTATTTATTTTGTTTTTTAATATAAATATCAATTAAATATAGCTATAAATTAGCTGGATTTTAGGTTTTTGTTAAATATACATGTAAAATAGCATATATACCAGGGTATTTTGATGTAATATACATATAAATTTTTAACTTTTTTTCTAGTGTATCACTATTTATAAAATAGCCGCCCACTATTTATATCTATTCGCTATGTAGCATATAGGTACCTTATCTCTATATGTCGCTATTCACCATTAACAATTATGAGTCTCACTGGGAGCAGTCTCTCTATCTCACCCTCCCTAGACCCTACTGTATGAGTGAGATATTACAGAGTACGTTTTGTTTGTTTGTTTGTTCGCTAGATCGTTTGTTGCTCATGTGTATGAACTATGAACCCGTATCCGTACAGATTTGTATGTGTTCTTAATAATTTTTCCATCTTTTTCATGAATATTGTATTGATTTGGCGATTTCTATCTTCTGATATTCCATAATAGTTGCAACTTACCCCTTTACCATCGAGCCGGGGGTCTCACTGGAAGCAGCCTCTCTATTCCTACGGGGTAGAGGTAAAGCTGTCTACATCTTACCCTCCTCAGACCCTACCTTAGCTTTGCTATTGGTGGGATTTACTGAGTATGATGATGATGATGATGATGATGATGATGATGATGATGATGATGATGATGATGATGATGATGATGATGATGATGATGATTTTAGGATATTCCATATTTTCCTAATAATTGCCACTTTTCCTTCTTGGCAAGCTTACAAGCTAAGCTACCTAGTTTTCCAAGAGTGTCATCATGTTGAAATATTTGTGTTATTACTTTGGTCCACAAGGATACTTTATGCTGAAAACCAAATATTCGTTTCGAATACATTTCTATTATCTTTAATACAAACAACAACAACAACCATACCCAGTAAATCCCACAAATAGCAAAGCTAGTTATAGGGTCTGGGAGGGTGGGATGTAGACATACCTTGCCTCTATCCATAGGGATAGAGAGGCTGCTTCCAGAGAGACTCTCGACTCGAATTCTATTATCTTTAATAATAATAGGGTATTTCCTTTAAGTTCCTTCAAGAAATTCTTTAGTCTTGAATATATTGATGTAAAAGATACTAGTTTAAAATATCTTGTTTCAAGGAACCGTTGTTTTGGAAAATTGTACCCAATCTTGTATCGTTTTTTTTGTTACCTTTGGTCGTGACTCATGAAATATTTATTTACTGGGTTCAGTGACTCAGTCAACTATTTTTACAGGGTAATCTATGGAGGGATCGGGGCGTGGTGGGAGCAGCGTGGAATCATTTTTACGCAATTATAAGCTTGGGAAAACACTTGGTATCGGTTCATTCGGAAAAGTCAAAATTGCAGAGCATACGTTGACCGGACACAAAGTTGCTATAAAGATTCTAAACCGTCGCAAGATCAAAAACATGGAAATGGAAGAAAAAGGTAGGAATGTTTTAAAATGATTATACGTTTATAACAGTATAACACCACCGTTAAAGTGCTTTAGACGAAGTTTTAAATAAAAAAGTTATTAGTTTTATGTATATTCTGAGCTTTTGCAGTAAGAAGAGAGATCAAGATATTGAGATTGTTTATGCATCCACATATTATCCGTCTCTACGAGGTTGTAGAGACACCGTCAGATATTTACGTTGTTATGGAATACGTGAAATCTGGTGAGCTGTTCGATTACATCGTGGAAAAGGGAAGATTGCACGAGGATGAAGCTCGCAACTTTTTTCAGCAGGTGAAAATGTTTCTTTTTCTTCTAAGTTTTAAATAACTTTCAATGGTTAATATAAACTTACCACAATGTTTTGAAGCAGATAATTTCCGGTGTGGAGTATTGCCACCGGAATATGGTGGTACACAGAGATCTTAAACCTGAGAATCTGTTATTAGATGCCAAATGCAATGTCAAAATTGCTGATTTTGGTTTGAGTAATATCATGCGTGACGGTCATTTTCTAAAAACAAGTTGCGGGAGTCCAAATTATGCAGCTCCAGAGGTATTGTTTTAGCCATAGTTATTAAAGGCACTAGGCGCACTCAAGGCGCATAGGCCTCGCCTGGGGCCTAGGCGCAAAGCGCAAAAAAAGCGAGGGCCTGAGAAAAATAAAGCGCATAATCAAAAAATTTGAAAAATATATTATGTATTAGAAAAAGAATACTATTCTAAAAAAACAATAAACAAAGTCTATTATGTAACACTTTATATCATCTAATTAGTACCAAAATATTAGTGTATTAGTGTAGAAAAGTAGTTTTCCTCGATTAAAAGTAGAAATTTGGCTAGAATCTTGTCGGAATTTAGCCGGAACCTAGGAATCTTGCCGGAATGTGCGCCTGAACCATCACCTAGAAGTTAAAGCGCAATTTCCTCGAGTTAAAGCGCAACTGCCTCGCCTGAAAAATGGGCCTAGGCGCAAGAGGCGATGGCTTTTAACAACTATGGTTTTAGCACCATAAATTATCTTCAAGTTTTATTCTTTTTAGAGTAAAATACCTTTTCGTCCCTGAGGTTTGGCCAGTTCTGCCACTTTCGTCCAAAGGTTTGTTTTTCCGCATCTGGATCCAAAAGGCTTGAAATGTTGCTATTTATCCAGCTCATTAACTCCATCCATTTCTCCGTTAAGTCAGGGGTATATCTGTCTTTTTTGTTAACTTGAAGAGCAATATGGTCTTTTTCAGGGGTATTTGGTCTTTTTACATAAAGTGAAAAAGACCGAATTGCCCATTAAGTTAGCAAAAAAGACGGATATACCTCTGACTTAACGATGAAAAATGGATGGAGTTAACGAGCCGGATGAAAATGGCAAGATTTCAAACCTTTTGGATCCAGATTCGGAAAAACAAACCTTTGGGTGAAAGTTGCAAAACTGGTTAAACCTCAAGGACGAAAATGGAACTTTACTCTTCTTTTTATGTATATTATCTTATTATGCATTTTAATTAGGTTATATCTGGGAAACTGTATGCTGGACCCGAGGTTGATGTATGGAGCTGTGGTGTGATCTTGTACGCACTTCTCTGTGGGACCCTTCCTTTTGACGACGAAAATATTCCTAATTTGTTTAAGAAAATTAAGGTGTGACAACTAAATATAATTTGCTTAACAAAACAAATATGTGCGCTTAATCCTGATAAAAACATGATTTGTTCTTAAGGGTGGAATATATACCCTTCCTAGCCATTTATCACCTGGCGCTAGAGATTTGATCCCGAGGTTGCTTGTGGTTGACCCAATGAAACGTATGACGATTCCCGAGATCCGTGCGCACCTATGGTTTCAAGCCCACCTGCCCTGCTACTTAGCCGTCTCTCCACCCGATTCTACTCAGCAAGTGAAAAAGGTGTGAATATGATTGAATATTTGGAGTGTACCTTTTGTTGTGAATGAAAATCACAATAAGAACGTCAAATCTCCTACAATTACTATATGTCATGCTGAGCCTGACCTCGGCTCGAATAATTTACGAGAGCTCGAGCTCAGCTCTATATCTAAAGCTTGAGCTTGGCTCGTCAATGATTTTTCAAGCTTGAGCTCGGCTCGTATATTATTTATTAAATATTCCATATATGTACAGGCTAAGTATTTGCATGAAACCTTAGTTAGGGAGAGAACCCCGGAAACTCCTATGTAACAATTTTTTTTGAAAAATATAATACATGTAATATACATGTTTATAAGGGTTTTGCACCAAAAAATCAAAAAAGTGTCGAGCCAATTTTTTAAGAAAACAAGGTTCTGTGTAACAGTGTGCATAACGCGTCTGTTACACGGAAACTTGTTTTTTTTTTAAATATTGGCTCGGCGCTTTTTTGATTTCTTGGTGCAAAACCCTTAAAAACATGTATTTTACATGTATTAATTTTTCAAAAAAAAAAAAATAATAATAATAATAATAATAAAATTGTTACGTAGGAGTTTCCAGAGTTTTCTCCCTAACTATGGGTTTCTTGTATGTCTGTGTGTGTGTATATATATATATAATAATTTTGTATACATTTTTTAATGATTTTTATATATAACAAATTATATATTGTTTAGTTATTTAACCATAGATTCATTTACAATAATATTTGTTATGTACCTAAATATTTATTTATAGAACAAAAAAAAAAATATTATACTTGTACAAATAATAGGCACTTTTAGGCTTGCGAAACTTCGACTTGAACTCGTTTATTAAATGAACTCCAGTTTAGGCTTGATCCCGGGCTTGAGCTTGTTTAAGCTCGGCTCGTTTCGAGCTTTAAGCGTGACGATCTCGAGTAGCTCACGAGTGGCTCGGCTCGTGTACACCCCTAGCCAATGTTAAGTAAAGTAGTTCTTTTGTTGCAGACTGATGAAGATATTCTTACAGAGGTGATTAAGATGGGGTTTGACAGGGATGCACTTGTTGAGTCACTTCGAAACCGAGTGCAGAATGAGGTTATTTATTTATTTATTTATTCATTTCATGTACTCTTATTGATTTCATGTTACATTGTTACGAATTTTGTTTTATTTTTTAGAGTACCGTTGCATATTACTTGCTACTGGACCATAGGTTGCGTAACTCCAATAGTTATCTTGGAGCCAAGTTCCAGAAACCTGTGGTTAGTTCAATAGTTCGCCTCTTATTTTTTATTTCTTTTCAGGTTGTAACTATGCAGTTAATGCATTAAAATATTGGATATCGGTCAAGGACCAATATTTGAGATATAGGTTATCTCGATGAGATATCGGTAATTTTAATATCACGCAGAATTTATATATATATAGCAATCTAACACTAATATTCAGTGATATATCAGTCAATATCGCTAATAATATCGGTACCGATATTTTGACTGATATTTGATACCGATATTTTACTTTTATTGGGGGACGGGTCACGGGTATAACCGATATATCACCGATATTAACTGCATAGCGGTTGTGATGACTAAAAGTGTTTTTTTGTGTCAATTTAGGAGGGGTACAACTGTAATTATCCAAACGAGGCTGCCACGTCACCTATCGCGCAACGCCCAGCTGGATTCATGGAATATCAAGGAATAAATACGAGCCAGGTCGAGAGGAAATGGGCTCTCGGGCTTCAGGTTCCGTTAACTTTTTTCTTAATTAAAATATATTTGCTTGTTTTTTTTTCGTATGAAAGACAAGATTATAACCACTCATAGTTCTTTGGCCCATAGTTGGTTGGTTAATGGTATAAGTATTCATGGCTCATTTCAACAGTCGCGGGCCCATCCTCGGGAGATAATGACAGAAGTTTTAAAGGCCCTACAAGAACTAAACGTGTGCTGGAAGAAAATAGGACACTACAACATGAAATGCAGGTGGGATCCGAACCTTAAAGACGGCCCAATAAACAACAAAGGCATGCAGAGCCGTCATTACTTTGGAGATGAGTCAACCATAGTCAATGCTGACATCACCTCAACATCACCCAATGTTGTCAAATTTGAAGTCCAGGTAACATGGTTTTTTCATGAGTAAAATGCCATTTACGTCCTTGAGGTTTGGCCAATTTTGTGACTTTCGTCCAAAGGTTTGTTTTTCCGCATCTCGATCCTAAAGCTTTGAACTCTTGCCATTTCATCCAGCTCGTTAACTCCATCCATTTTTCTCCGTTCCAGCTCGTTCACTTTATGTACAAGCATTTAGCATAATGTACAAGTATCCAAAATACCGTTACTAAACAAAAAAACAAGTAGGTAAAAAGACGAAAATACCCTGAATTAATGGAGAAAAATGGATGGAGTTAACGAGTCGGATGAAAATGGCAAGATTTCAAACCTTTTGGATTCAGATGTGGAAAAACAAACCTTTGGGCGGAAGTTGCAAAACTGGCCAAACCTCAGGGACGAAAATGGCATTTTACTCTATTTTCATTCATTGTCGAACCGTTTCTGCATGCATTAACTTCGTTAATGACCATTAGAATGTGTGTTCTTGACTTCTTGCAGCTTTATAAAACCCGTGAGGAGAAGTATCTGCTTGATCTACAGAGGGTTAACGGGCCGCAATTTCTGTTTCTGGAACTCTGTGCTGCATTTCTCGCCCAGCTTCGTGTTCTCTAGAAGATTCTAGAATGCGCGTGGTAACCTGAAATGAAGGACGGCTTTCTCCGGGATATACCTTTCGGGTTGCTTGTGAAGGAAAGCTAGGATGTATATACCAAAGTCCTCGCTTCGGGTTCTTTGTTATAATCTGTTGTTAGCAAATGTTGTGAGCTGATCGGGTTTTGGAACTCATTAGGAGTATGGGTTTACGCCTCGTTTTTTTTAACCCGGATATGTTGTTAGCTGTTTTGTTTTATAAGTTTTAACCCTTAGCTTGTTTTGGTTCAAAATAAGAGTATGTTGTAACTTACAGCCATCTATGGATTGGCTCTGAAGATGTGAAGAACATTAATAAGAAAGAGAACCACAACTTCAACTAAATTCAGTGTAGAGTTTGAATTTTGCAGTGTTAAGTGGATACCAATTTGTTAAAAGATATACATAATTACTAAATATTGACAATGTAAATTTAGTAAATCAAAATCATCAATGTCTTCGCGCTAAGGATTTCAACGATTTCATTGACGATTGTGGGTTGGTTGAGTATAGTATGAAGGGCAGAAGATTTACCTTCCTAGCTCCGAATTCAAACAAACTCAGCAAAATTGATTGGGTGCTAGTATGTAAGGATTTTTTTAATGCTTGGCCTGAAGCTTGTCTTAGGGCGCTTCCTAGGCTCCACTCCGACCATTGCCCTGTGATTCTTGTGACCAATCGGCTTAACTTTGGTGCTGGTGCTAAGCCATTCAGATTCTTCAATTCGTGGCTAGAGAAAGAGGGGTTCGATATTATTGTGGCCAACACTATGGATTCTTATTGTAAAGTTGGGGTTCGTCCTGACGAGGTTCTGGCCAATAAATTTAAGCATATTAGATCCAAAATAAAAGCATGGAGGGATGAGTTGTGTTCCAAAGATAAAGAGGACGCGGCTAGGGATAAAGAAGAGTCGGAAGAAGAGATGTGGATTAAGATGGAATGCCTTAAAAATATTTGCGAGAGCGAACGTTTGCATGCTTTGGATATGGAACAGAAATCCCGATGTCGTTGGGTGATTGAGGGGGATGAGAACACCGCTTTTTTTTTCATAGACTCATTAATAATAGGAAAAGCAAAAATGGTAATCCCGGGTTGTTTATTGACGATGTTTGGGTAGAGAAACCGAAGTTAATTAAGAAAGAAGTTTTTCGTTTTTTCAAGAACCACTTTGTTGAGAAAGTGGGATCTAGACCGGGTTTGCGTTGTCCTGGAGTTAGCAGGCTTTCAGAGTCGGAAGCTAACAGTTTATCGGAGCAATTCACGGCTAAGGAGATCAAGGAAGCTGTTTTTGACTGTGGGGCAGATAAAGCTCCAGGTCCCGATGGTTTTAATTTTAGATTTCTGAAGCATTTCTGGAGTTTTTTCGAGGAAGATTTCAAAGCCTTATTGGTTCACTTTTTCGAATTGGGTTCAATAGAGAGGGGATGTTTCGCTTATTCCTAAGATCAAAGACCCAATTGGATTAAAAGATTACAGCCCGATTAATCTCACTGGGGTGATTAGTAAAGTTATTTCTAAGATCTTAGCAAACCGGATGAAGAAGGTGATTAGCAGCATTGTGTCTGTGACTCAATCGGCTTTTGTCAAAAACATATATATTTGGACAGCTCTATGATCCTTAGCGAGGTTTGGTCGTGGCTCAAGAAAGCGGGGAAAAAAGCCTTCATCTTCAAAATGGATTTCAAAAAAGCATACGATAATGTCAATTGGGGATTCGTGGTAGATATGTTGCATCAAATGGGTTTCCCTCCATGTTGGTGTAAATGGGTGAAAGGGGTGCTTGTTTCCGCGAGATCGTCTGTTTTGGTTAACGGTTCGCCTACATTTGAATTTAAGTGCCAGAAAGGTTTACGTCAATGTGACCCCCTATCTCCCTTTCTCTTTCTTATTGTTATGGAAGCTTTATCGTGTATTATTCATAAAGCATGTGATTCGGGGAGACTTAAAGGGATAAAGCTCCCTAATGGGGGCCCGGTGGGTTCGCACCTTTTCTATGCCGATGATGCCTTGATTGTGGGGGATTGGGAGGAGGAGATTATTCTAGTGGTGGCTAGAAATCTGAGAGTGTTTTATGCGTGTTCGGGCCTAAAGATCAACATTCACAAATCGAATCTCTTTGGGGTGGGTGTAGGGGAGAATGACATTGGTAGCATAGCTTCGGTCGTGGGATGTAGAAAAGGGGATTTCCCCTTTAAGTACTTGGGAACACCTTTAGGTGTTAACATGAACAGGGCGAATAATTGGGAGCCCATTGTTATGATTTTTAAAAATCGCCTTGCTTCATGGAAAGCTCAAACTCTATCTATTGGGGGTTGGTTGGTTCTTGTCAAAGCGGTTCTCGAGAGCATTCCTATTTATTATCTTTCCATTTTTAAAGCGCCGGTGAAAGTTATTGATAAATTGGAATCCATTATGAGAAATTTTCTTGTGGAGAGGATCAGAGAACGTGAGGAAAATGCATTGGTGTAACAACTCTCACCAAAACTATTATTTATTATTATATTTAGTTCAATAGGAAACCCTAATTGAAACACCCAAGTGATTCTGCACAAACCCTGAAATTTTCAGAACAATCAGAATCAGGATCAGGGCCCCTAAAACTCAGGGGGGGTAAACCCTAGTTACGATTATCCAAATAAAAAGCTGTCAAAATCGAATTTTACAATTCTGTCGACTCAGCAAGCCTACACACACACGAAGCTACCCTATGGTAGGTTATGACCCGTCGCGCCACGCGACGCCCACGGGGGTACCTCTCGCGTCACGCGAGGGGGGTCAAAATTTATGTATAAATAGGGGTGTTTGGGACTTGAATTCTGGAGTTAAAACGACGAAAAAATTCGTTATACACACTGAGATATCGTAGAAACAATTCTAAAACACACACGATCACAAATCGCTGCCGCAAAACAGGGTAATAACTCGATCGCTGCTACGATTCAATGTCCGATCGATTAAACTATCCAATGGATGTTTAAGTGCTGCCCACATTAGGGTTTATGCTTTGTCATTCGTCGTTAATTCGATGGATGTTTAAGTATCGCACTTTGTCATTCGATGTGAGGGTTTAATCTCGTGAGTTATCGTAAATGTTGTATTAGTTACTAACCTAGTTTGTGTGCATTGTTATTTAAAATAGGTTAACAAGGCTAATCAGTAGACTAGACTCTGTCCGTGTTAAATCTGCAATGTGAGTCATTCTCTTTTTATCAAAATGCTTTATAAATTCTTAAATATTTTCAAAGTTATAATTACAGTGATTAAGTATATGTAATCACCAAATTACAGCCAGTATGTGGGGTTTTGTATACATTACTTTATAATCGTCACCATTGGGGCAGCCAATGGGGGATATGACCAAAGTCACAGATCCGGTCGAGTGACAAATACTGTGGGTAGTTGGTTGATATCAGAAACATTGTAATCTCTCTTAATACTGTAAATTATAACAAACGTGTCGTTTTAATAAATAGAATGATTCACCATTATTTCCCGCTGACAAAACCTTTTTCAAACATGTTTCAGGTGATCTGTTGTGATTCAGGAAAAGTGTCGTGAAGCACTGCAAGCTTAAGAAAGTGGCTTATTATAAAATAAAGAAACATGTTTTGTAAACTAAAGATTTCTCCGTGAAATCATATGATTGTAAATTACCGGGGTTTTATCCCGAGTTACGAAATAAAATAATCGGGAAAATTTTAGCTTTAAAAAGATCCTGATGATAAACTTCCGCTGTTAAACTCAATTAAATAAATACCACGGGATTTCTGTCCCGCGGCTCCTGAAACGGGTTAAACTGGGTCGGGGGCCGTGACAATTGGGTTGCGTGGGACAAAGTCGCTCGCCCAAAAAAGTTAGGAGGGCTTGGTATTTGCAAACTGAACCTAATTAACGATGCCTTGCTTGCGAAGTGGATTTGGAGATTTCGGGTTGAAGATAATAGCCTTTGGAGAAAAGTCGTTTCGGCTTGCCATGGTAACTCGAGAAAGTGGTCGGCTTTACCTTCCAGCTCGACGATTACGGGAGTTTGGAAAAATATTGTTAGAATGGAAGCAAAAGTCCTCTTTAAAGGTAATAAGATTCTTAGCTTCATTAAAGGGGTGGTGGGGGACAGTAGTAGCATCCGTTTCTGGATAGACCACTGGTCCGGAGATTCACCTTTAATGATCAGGTGGCCTAAGTTGTTCGCGTTAGAAGAAAATAAACAATGCTGGGTATGTGACCGTATTCCTGATGACGGAAATGATTTTTCGCTGTTATGGGATTGGGTTAGATCACCGGCTTCAGGGGGAGAAGTCGCATAGTTGGTAGACTGCTCTGCGGAGTTATCTGAGGTTCGAAGATCCCCCGAAAGGGACAGGTGGTGGTGGTCTCCATCAGCGACGGGTCAGTTCTCAATGTCATCGGTTAAAGAATTGGCGATAGGGGCTGAGAATCAGGAGTGCGTTTTCTCGGTTAAAGGATTCAGGTGGGTTCCCTCCAAATGTAACATCTTCATCTGGAGAACGGCTCTCGATCGTATTCCAACGAAGCAAGCTTTTGTTAGAAGGAATATTTCGGTGGACTCAGATACATGCGTTCTATGTGGGGATGCTGTCGAATCAGTAGATCACATTTTCACGGCCTGCATCATCTCTCACCGGGTATGGAATTGGTTCTGTGAATGGACCAAGGTGCCGCAATTTTTTGCTTTTTCCTTTAACGATCTTCCGGTCATTCACAAAAGCGTAGTCGAAGATATGAGAGCGAAGGATATAGTCCGCGGGCTTGTGTTGGTGATATGTTGGTGTATATGGAAAGCTAGGAACGTGAAGATTTTCTCTAACGGCAAAGGCGACAGTGGGGAGATATTTGGGGAAGTAAAATCTCTGGGCTTTTTATGGTTGAAAAGTAGGTCCAAACATTGTAACTTAGTTTGGATAGATTGGTGTAGTTACCCATTGTATATGATGTAACTGTTTTTGGTGCGGCTCTGCGTTTTTGGTCAGGCCGGCCTTTCAAATGAAGTTCACTTTTCAACAAAAAAAATCATCAATTAATGTATGTGTATTGAATTCTGTCAACCCCAGTCACTTTTTAAACAATTCATGTCTCCATTTTATGACTATAAAAAAATATCAGGTTTTATATTACCAGTAGATTGACCCAATGTTTTAAAAACCAGTAAATACTGGCCGGTTATACCGGTATTACCGTTTCCAGATGTAAATCCGGTACGAAACACTCCGGTAAATAAGTGAAATGACCTAAGGTTTGTACCAGCGGTAAAATCCGGTATACCGGTTTGAAACGTAATACCGGTACTGTCGCAACCCCCGCCCCTATTTGTCCCGGGGTCGGGCGGCCGCGAGACTCAGTATTGGTGGTATTGGTGTTTATCAATTTGGCAGCGGAATTTACATCAGGACCGTAGTTAGGAAATATTTTATCAGAGTAAAACACCACATTTTATATAAATAAGCATATTGGGATAAAACCCAAGTTTTCATTACAAACTGATTTATAGGGGTAAACCCTATTTTATTTAAATAAAACATCTTCTTTATTTAGATAACTTTTATAGCCACTTTCTCCAAGCCTTCAGTGCTGTCCAGCTGGCTTCTAGTTGGATTTCACATTTTGTTAGCTGAAACGCGTTTAAAAACATTTTGTCAGTGGGAAATACTGGTGAGTGAATCCCAGTTTAATCAAGAAGAGTTTTTTATCAATTTTCACAGTATTGAGAGCGATTACAATGTTTACATCTACACAATTACTCATTCAGTATTGTCAATCCTGACTGGTGGGTCATATTACCCATTGGCTAACTCTTAGTCCAATAGTAACGTGTTCCACATTTTGTATACAAAACCCCAACATACCAGCAGTAATTGAAGAATTACAAAGACTTAATCACTGCTAATTATAATTTAAAATAAATAAAGGTTTTGTAAAAACAGTTTACAAAAAGGAGATTACTCACATTGCTGTTTTAGGTTTTCTTTAAGGGTTTCCTGGTGATTATCTATAAATTACACAAATGCACACGCGTTAATATAATAACCCAATATTTACATTAGTAATACCCTCCCCGAGACGGCATTTCAACGACTACGTCGGGCAGAACCACGACAGCCGTTGCGGAACCCTGGATCAATCGGGCAGCGTATCTAATACGTAACTGGGGTTATGATACTTACAACGAGGCAGAACTTCGTTATTTATGGGGGTATTATGCCCGAGAATCACTTCTACACTTAAGAATTTCGAGAGAGAAAGAAAGGAATGGGCAGGTTCGACTGAAGACTGAAGGCCTTTATTTATAGGTGACCTTTCGCCTTCCCTCGCGGCCCGCGTAAGCCGAAGGATAGTCCTTCGCGGCCCGCGTAGTAGGTCTGTAGGGGCTAGGGTTGCTGATTCGTCGAGTTTAGCTTCGACACGATGATGACACGTGGCAGCTTAGGGTGTCGCCCTGATTTGGAGCTGTCGCGCCCCGCGTAGAAGGTAGCCAATGGCTACGTGGCCCGCGAGCACCATAATTTTCTTGATTTTATTTTATTTTTAATTATATATTGTATTTTTGGGCTCGGTTTTCGCATACGGGGTATATTTTAAGACATATTGGGGTATTCTAATTATATTAGGGGTGTCGAAACATTTTAGGAGGGTTGTTATATCCTACCCACCTTGTTTTAGAGCTCGTCCTCGAGATCTCCTGGAATAAGTGCGGGTATTTCCTTTGTATTTCTGATTCAAGCTCTCATGTGTATTCTGGTCCTCTTTTGGAGTCCCATTTTACTTTGACCAGAACTAATCTCTTGTGCTTGAGGTTCTTAACTTTCCTGTCTTCAATCTGTAGAGGCCTCTCTACAAATTTAAGTTGTTCATTTACCTCTATATCCTTAAGAGGTACCACAAGTGATTCATCGGCTAAGCATTTCTTGAGATTAGATACATGAAATACATCATGTATTCCTGCCATTTCTTCTGGCAGTTGTAGCTGATAGGCTACAAGTCCTATTCTTTTAATAATCTCAAAAGGTCCAACATACCTAGGGCTTAGCTTCCCCCTTTTGATGAATCCGACTACTCCTTTCCAAGGAGAGACTTTCAATAATACTTTGTCTCCTACCTGAAATTCCAACGGCTTTCGCCTGTTATCAGCATAACTCTTCTGTCGATCACGTGCTGCTTTTAGTCGTTCCTTGACTTGAATGATCTTGTCTGTTGTTTCTTGTACTATTTCTGGTCCAGATAATTGCTTCTCTCCAATTTCTGCCCAACAGACTGGGGTTCGGCACTTTCGTCCATAAAGTGCTTCGAATGGTGCCGCATTGATACTGGTGTGATAACTGTTATTATAAGAAAATTCTATCAGTGGTAAGTGATCGTCCCAGTTACCTCTGAAATCAATTACACAAGCTCTAAGCATATCCTCCATTGTCTGAATTGTCCTTTCGCTTTGCCCGTCCGTTTGAGGATGATAGGCTGTGCTTAGATTCAACTTGGTTGTCATTGCTTTTTGGAAACTTGTCCAAAAATGAGAGGTAAAACGGCTATCTCTATCAGAAACAATTGATAAAGGAATTCCATGTAATGAAACTATTTCATTTACATACAATTTAGCTAATTGCTCCATACTGAAAGTTTTCTTCATTGGTAGGAAATGAGCTGACTTAGTTAGCCTGTCTACAATCACCCAGATTGTATCATTACCTTTCCTTGTTTTGGGTAATTTGGTAACAAAATCCATTGTTATCAATTCCCATTTCCAAACAGGCATTTCTAACTGCTGCAACAAACCTGAGGGTTTCTGATGTTCAGCTTTAACTTGTGAACAAGTTAAACACTTAGAAACATAAGCTGCTATATCCTTTTTCATTCCCATCCACCAAAAATTCTTTCTTAAGTCCTGTTACATCTTATCACTTCCAGGATGCATCGTATACTTAGACTTGTGGGCTTCTTCTAATATATAGTGGCGTAGGTTTCCTAATTTAGGTAACCACATTCTTTTCTTATAGAATCTCCAAATTCCATCCGTTCCTTGTTCTAATTCCTTAATCATTCCTTTCAACTTTTCAGTATCATCCTTGATTACTGATTCTTGAGCTTTTCTAATCTGTTCATTTAAATCTACTTGTAGATTTAATTTAAGAGAACGTTCTCTTTTTGTTTTTTCATGATACTTTCGACTTAAAGCATCGGCCACTACATTTGCCTTTCCTGCATGATACTGGATATTACAGTCATAATCACTAAGAATCTCCATCCAACGTCTTTGCCTCATATTCAACTCCTTTTGCCCGAAAACATACCTTAGACTCTTATGGTCTGTAAAAATGGTAAACTTACTACCGTAAAGGTAATGTGTCCAAATCTTGAGGACAAGAATTATAGCTCATAATTCTAAATCATGGGTTGAATAATTCTCTTCATGATTCTTAAGTTGTCTAGATGCATAAGCTATAACCTTTTGACATTGCATCAACACACATCCATAACCTAACTTAGAAGCATCACAATAGACTACAAAGTCTTCAGTTCCTTCTGGTAACGCTAGTATGGGTGCGTGGGTTAATCTTTGCTTAAGAATTCTAAATGCTTCTTCTTGTTTTGGTCCCCATTCAAACTTAATGGATTTACAGGTTAACTTAGTTAAGGGAATGGCTATTCTAGAAAAATCTCGAATAAATCTTTTATAATAACCGGCCAATCCTAAGAAACTTCTAACCTCGGTTGGTGACTCAGGGGTTTTCCATTTTGTAATTGCCTTGATCTTGGTGGGATCCACATGAATTCCTTCATGATCGACTAAATGTCCAAGAAACTGTACCTGCTCTAACCAAAATTCGCACTTAGAAAACTTAGCATAAAGCTTTTCTTTCCTTAATAAACTTAGAAGTGTGTGCAAATGCTCTGCATGTTGTTCTTTATTCTTAGAGTAAATGAGAATATCATCTATAAAGACAATTATGAATTTATCCTAATATGGCTTACATATTCGGTTCATCATGTCCATAAATGCAGCTGGGGCATTGGTTAAACCAAATGGCATGACAGTAAATTCATAATGGCCGTACCTTGTTCTAAACGCGGTCTTAGGAATGTCCTCTTCCTGTACATTCAATTGATGATATCCTGAACGTAAATCGATTTTTGAGAAAAATCGAGCTCCTTGCAATTGATCAAACAGATCGTCGATCCTTGGTAATGGGTACCGATTCTTAATCGTGACCTTGTTCAATTCATGGTAGTCAATGCACATACGCATCGATCCATCTTTCTTCTTAACGAATAAGATTGGCGCTCCCCATGGCGATAAACTTGGCTGTATGAATCCTTTCTCTAATAATTCGTCTAACTGTTTCTTCAGTTCCTGCATTTCCGCGGGTGCTAAACGATAAGGTGCTTTGGCAATCGGTGCTGTCCCTGGTAGTAGGTGAATTCTGAATTCAATTTCCCTGTCTGTCGGTAGTCCTGGTAACTCTTCTGGAAACACATCTGGAAACTGAGATACGACTGGAATATCTTTTAGTTCTTTTCCTTTAGTGTTAGTGATTATAGAAATCAAATACACTATAGATTATTTTCTTATATAACTTGCTGTTTTCATCACAGAGATGAATTTTGTGGATTTAGATGGCTTATCTCCTTTAATTATGATCTTTTCACCCTTTGGTGAATTTACTTGAATTGACTTTTGATCACATAAAATACTGGCTTTATTGGCTATCAACCAATCCATTCCTAATACAACATCAAATCCTGCCAGATTCATTGGGTAAAGGGTTGCACTAAACTTTTGATTTAAAAATTCTATTCTTGCTCCCTGCAAGATTTTAGAAATCCTAACGGTTTCCCCATTTGCTGTCTCTACTAGACATTCTTGTGGGAGTTTAGTTAATGATTGATTAAGAAGTTTGCAAAACGAAGTATTAATAAAACTTTGGTTCGCACCAGAGTCGAATAATACTTTAGCAAAAATATCATTAACTAAAAACGTACCAGCTATCACGTCTGGAATCATCTTAGCTTCATCTGCAGTCAGAACAAATGCTCTAGCATTTTTAGTGTTCTTGTTGTTCGTAGCTGGAGCTAATTTCGGACAGTTTGGCTTGATGTGGCCTTGCTCTCCGCAGTTGTAGCATATCCTGTTGTTATGTTTCTTCCTACAGTCTTCTTCCTTGTGTCCAGATATTTTGCAGAAGTTGCAATATATGGAGCATCTTCCAGAATGCTTCCTTTTGCAATACTTGCAATAAGGTGCAGAAGTAGAACCTATATTTTGCAATACTTGGAAACATTGAAGTATCTCTACCCTTCAGGTCGGTCGATCGGATGGTCGTCCGCTCGGACGGCGACGCGAGTGGCGAGGTTACTCAGAGAGAACAAATCCACAGCAGGGCGGTCACTCGGTCGGATGTCCATCCGGCCGGGTGGCAACCCTGATACTAAACATGTTGAAAATTGTTTAAGTATTAAAGTCCAAATGTCTCATGATTCGGATGGCGGTTCGGTCGGATGGTAGTCCGATCGGATAGCAATTCGTTCAACACTCAGACTTCAGATCTTGGCTAAATTGGTTAGGTGTGGGACCCAAGGTGCAAGTCGTTCGGACAGCCGGTCGCTCGGATGGCTGACCGTTCGGACAGTAGTCCGGTCGGACGGCACTCCGTCCTGGTCATTCCATTCGTCTTACAATTGGCCGTTTTGATTGTTTGTCGTGTTATCGAGATGTGTTGACATCGTGCTAACCAACAGAGTCCCATCCTAAGCTTTAGAGACCCGACTGAAGAGGAATCACCCAAATTCGGTCAGTCCTCCGGTTCAGGACGATAGTTCTTGGTTAACTCGAAATAGATAATCTCGTGGATAGGATACAGATCTTGAACCAACACAACCACAAGATTGAGTAGTGAGTCGGCACAAGCTCCGATTCTACCGGTTTTGAATGCATTGAGTGTAAAAGAGTTGAAAGAAAGTTGGAAAACCTTCTCTTAATCCTTTTCACCGTGAATATGTTTAGATCTATGAAAGATCTTCGTTTGTTTATGTGGAAATCGGTTAGATCTAAGTTGTTCTTGGTGGATTGAGGCCAAAACATGAAGTTCTTTAAGAACACATGATGACGTCATCCTAGAACACCTTGAATCTTGGTGATTTTACGGTTAAAAGTTAAGATTCAAAAGATAGAAAGGTGTAGGAGTGCGTGTAGATTAAGGAAGTACAAGATTTAGGACGAGATCTTACCGAAATTGCGAGAAATCGAAGGAAAAAGCGAGTAGGAGCACGGGTCGGACGTCACTTGTCAAAAGTGGAAAGAATGAAAGTGACAAGGGGTATTTATAGGATTCCCAAAATGGAAAGGGCTGGTCGGTCGGATGGCATCTCGCCCGGATGACTGCCCGGTCGAATGTCACCTCCATCGGATGACTGCCCGGTCGGATGGCTATCCGGCCGGACGGCACTTGGTTCGAGTGCTCGGTGCGACAAGTTTTGCCGTTTCGATTGCGATTTGATTGATTACCATGCATAACATAATTTAAATGTCACACCCCGATTTCCACGTGTCGCCGGTGGGCCCGGTGGGGATTATCGTGACGTCTTTGGCAACATAATAGTCAAACAACACAATATTTAATATGCACAGCGGAAGCAATTTAAAAAGATATAATACACAACCGAATTTAATATTGTAATATCAATGTCACAATATTCGGAAGTTTATCCACAGATGGATCGGAAATAAAATAGAAACAATAGTTCAACAGACTTCAGGCATCTTAAGCTTGCGAGACTTCTAATGATGCTAAGGAGAAATCCCAGCCAATTTCGCTTAGTACCTACATTTAATCTTTTTGGGAAAATACGTCAGTTTACACTGGTAAATACATTCAACTGACTCATTTTAGAAAATGATTAAAAATTGGTTTGGATGCACGTGGCATAAACATTTTTATTTTAACTTGGGAGAATTATTTAATATTATAATCTTGTGAACGAATTACATGTTCCTTGTGCGTTCAGTAGCCCGGATCTTGTCCGGGTTAAAGATCAATAGACACACCACATTATTCTTTTGTGCACTGACGAGTGTACGCCTACACCCCGCGCTTAAGTCGTGGCCATTTCGTAAAATGATGCCAAGGATATCCGGGACATGGTCATTAACCCCCCAAAGGCTTTAAGTAACAAGACTGTTTAAACGAGCCGATCAAATTATTCAATTAACCACCCAAAGATGGAAGATTTGATGCCCGATCAAGCGGTATGCTATATACTGTAACCCAAGCCCGTATAGGGAAAATAAGTTAAAAGTATTTACCTGAGCAATGTATAAATCACAATAAGCAAAATGCGAGTAGCTTTTACTGGTCCTCCTAATCTGGAATGAAGGTTTTATAATAACCTATTAGAATCCTAACGGGTCTTTAATTAAGCTTAAGCTTAGACCGGCTAGTTTCAAAGATACGGTTCGTACGCACGATTAAGCGAAGACCGGATAGAATGTGATTTAGACCCGACAAGTTCAGAGACTTTCTTAATATGGGTTTATTATTCACATTCTGGATTTTGGGATAAAACCGATAAGGTTTGACCCGTTTAGGCTAGTTTATGTAAACTAGTTACATAAACCGAACCGAACGCGTAATAAGCGTAACGGGTATTAATGAGAGCTATTTACAGGTTTCCTAAGTTAATATGCTCCATATATGTTGTGACATCAGTAAGATGTCTTTTATTATGCCCGAGACGAGTTTAAACACAAACTATGCCCCGTAGGGTTAGTTTGGTCATTTATAAGGTTATAAAAGAGTTTAAGTGTTTAACTGAGTTACAGGTCTGATGTAATCAGCAAACATACTCAAATTTATGAGTTATAACAGTAGGGTAAGGTATATATGTGAAATTTAGTAATTATAACCAAACTATGCCCCGTAGGGGTATTTTGGTAATTTCACATAAGCCGAAAAGCTCAAAACTGAAGTCTGAGTTTATCAACCTTTTCTTACTGTTAAAACATTATAATTTGCCTCAAATATCAGTAGGTATCAACCCTTGTATGTTTATTATAGATATAGCACATACTATGCGTTAAAAACGCTTAAAAAGGCGATTAGAGGCCATTTCCGGGTTTGATACATAAATCTGATATTTTTATATTTCCAAAAGGCTTAAAATAATTTATTTATCATATGTGATCAGTAGCAAAAGGTTTGGAGTCGTTTAGACATGTAAAACTCATTTTATGGCCCGTAAGGGCAAAACCGACAATTACCGGATTAAGCCTACGACTACAAGTTATGCTCAGCCTAAAATTAATTAAAAATCTTTAAAAATCCCAAAATAATATATTACATCAGTGGGTAAAGAGTTTGATATCAAAAAGTATGTTTAATTAGGCTATACGCTAAATACGCCGTTTAATTAACATAAAGCTTTAATTTTACGCTAACGAGCATAACTCTTAATCTACACCTCAAACTGATGTCAAATTTTGCATAAAAGTTTATATATCAGTAATTAAGGTTTCTACTCTTTTACATTTCCAAAAATCACGTTTTAAGGTGAAAAGGGCATAATGGTCAACATATGAGCAATTAACGGAATCATGCATATTAATTGGATAACTAATGATCCGAGGTGTATAATCACAGAGGGTTATACTAGCATGTAACCTGGTCCAAATAAAGCTCTTAGGTATTTCTAAAACATACCATAACGGGTCAGAACTGAAAGTCAAAGTATAAGTCAAACTATGAGACTTTCGGTTTCGAACCGGGTCTAAACAGGAAATTGTCGGGTTGAACATGTTTAGACATGTCCTTACACTAATTACCAAGTTATATTAATGATCAAACAGGTTGTATGAGTTCTACATTGCTAATTATGCATAAATTGTAATTTAAACATTCTGTTGACTTTTTAATTACGAGTTTGACCCGACATTTGACCTAGTTAGAGTGGGAATCAGGGGAAACCCTTTTAAGGTTTTATTACCCACATAATTACCTACTTAAAGGTACTTTTGATTCGACTAATCACTGGACCATTAGTGATTAATATTAAAGTCAACCGTTAATTACGACGGTTTAACTTTTAAGCTAATACTAAGCTAAAACTTAATTAAGAAAGGTTAAGCAAACTTACAAAAGTCCTAAGCTTGATTAGTGATCACTTGAGAGTGCCTTGGAGCTCCAGAAATGATCAGATTGCAAGAGGAAGGTGTGAAGAACAATGGTTGCACATCATGGCCTTTTATAGTGAATTAATCACCACAAATTCTTGACACATGAGTCTACAACCCACCACAACTGATCAACAAGTGTCTCTAGTGCTTAGGGGGTGCCTAGGGGTCGTCCAAGATGAGAAATATCTGCTTAAAGGTTGGTTAAACGCGAATGCAGGCTGCTGTCTCCATTTTCTGATACTGGACGTCTGACGCGGCCCGCATGAGATATCTTAATATCTTACGCGGGCCGCATGGGCCTTGTTATCAGAATTTTTCATTTTCTAGTTTCCACATCTTGTCCCTTGGCCTTTCGAAAGGGCAATTAAGCCTAATTCTTGCATTTTGACCCCTTATTATTTACCTACAAGGGCTTTAGGACTTATACCCACTTTTCCAAGTCCCTGGACACTTCCGGTTAACCCGAAAAGTCATAACTTTCAACGTTAACACTTTAACCCCTCGCACACGAATTTGATCATAACTTTCTCATACGATTACGAAACTTTATGAAATTTATATCGTGCATTCTAGTGAGCAAAATTAACAGTTACAAAGCTTCGGGTTTGTCAAAAGGTCACTCAGAGGTATAACTTAAACATGTTGACACATTTAACCCCTGTAGTTTGTAATCTCTCACTTTTAGCTTCATATGATCCATGATTTATTCGTTTGATGTTATAAACATCGTGTAGGGTTATTATGAAGTATATTTATTCACTGTTGACATTTAGAACCCGTATATTCACATACTTTCCATGTTTGTCAACTTTAGTCCTTTTATAACATTCTTTCACACGTTCAAACATATGACACGTGTCAACACATTATAGAACGTGAATTTTTGAGGTGTTACATTAAACATGCACAAGTAACACATAAGGCACACACACGTATATCAGTAACCAAAATGCGTAATTCGAGTTGCGAGTGCGATTGCGATAGCGATAAAGTGATTAAACGTGCGATAAATATAAATTAATATGCGATTATTGATAGATACTCCACATAATACAACTAAAGCAAAAATAAAATAAACTAATTACAAGTCAAAGAAGTCAAAACAGGAATTGAGCAAGGAGAGACAGATCGCAATTAGCAATCTTGTCTTCCTTTGACTTCAATCTTGACTTTGACTTTGACTTCCGAAACACGGGGTGTTACAGCCTCCCCTAGTTGAGGGAATTTCGTCCCGAAATTAGGTCGAAGCTGTAACAAACAACTGCGGGTACTTCGCCTTCATGTCGCTTTCGAGTTCCCAAGTGAACTCCGCGCCTCGTTTGCCTTCCCATCGGACTTTCACAATAGGAATGCGCGAGCCCCTGAGCTGCTTGGTTTGGCGGTCCATGATGTAGTGTTTCGTTTACTTGAAGGTCATCGAGGGGTACAATTAAATCATGCTCAGCCAGGCACTTTCAGAGGTTTGACACGTGGAAAGTCGGGTGGACGTTACTAAGTTCCTCCGGTAGTTCGAGTCTGTAGGCAACTTTCCCGATCCTTTCCAGAATCTTAAAAGGTCCAACATATCGAGGCGCTAGTTTCCCTTTCTTGCCGAATCTGACCACACCCTTCCAAGGTGATACCTTTAGGAGTGCGTAGTCGCCAACGTCAAATTCAAGGGGCTTGCGTCATCTATCGGCGTAACTTTTCTGTCGACTTCGAGCTTTCAACAAGTTGTCTCGAATTTGGAGGACTTTGTCAGTCGTTTCTTGCAATAGCTCGGGACCGGTTAGTTGCGAGTGACCGATCTTGTGACACCTCGAAATTTCATGTCCAATATTATACCGACACGTGTCACGGGCTTAAAACGTGTAAAGGATTTCCTTAGAAGGACTAAAGTTGACAAACAAGGAAAGTATGTGAATATAAGGGTTCAAAATGTCAACAATGGATAAATATACTTTACATTAACCCTACATGATGTTTATACCCTTAAACGAATGAATCGTGGATCATACGAAGCTAATTGTGAAAGAAAGTGAGAGATTACAAACTACAGGGGTTAAATGTGTTGACATATTTAAAGTATACCTCTGAGTGACCTTTTAGCAAACCCGAAGCTTTGTAACGATTAATTATGCTCATTAGAATGTATGATAAAAATTTCACCAAGTTTCGTTATCGTATGAGAAAGTTATGATAAAATTCGTATACGAGGGGTTAAAAGCGTCAACATCGAAATTTAAGACTTTTCGGTGATTGTATGAATAACCGGGGACCTAACAAAGTTGGTTTATGACTTGGAGTCCTTAAAAGTCAAGTTTGGGGGTTACAAGTGCAAGAAAGCACCTTAAAATCAAGATTTGGAAGTTCAGGGGCCAAACTGTCAACTTTTGAAAGTTCTGTCATGCTGGCCTGGTCCTTACGGACCGTATGCTAGGACCCTTACGGTCGATAAGCGACTCCCAGATGCAGAAACTCATAAGGTGGCTGTTCAGCCCATGTAACCGACTTATATTGCCCTTTTTCACCACCAAGGGCTGCCTAAACAAGTTCTTAGGCACTAGGGACACATGTTTAACATCAGGGAACATGTATAGCATTGTTTGGCATGATCATGAGCAATCAAGATCATTATATAAAGGCCACATTGTTTCAATTCTTGATCATTCATTCCCAACTTAACTTCTGATCATTTCTGGAGCTCAAGGCCTTTCCCTAAGCATCTCTGGTCGTGCATTAGACCTTGGTAAGCATCCTTGACCTTCCTTAATCGTGTTTTACTTAGTTATTAGCTTAAAAGTCAAACCGTCGTAATTAAGGTTTGACTTATCGATTAATCATTAATGGTCTGATGTTTAGTCAAATTGAAAGTAGTTATAAGTTGGTAATTATGTGGGCATTACACCCTTAAAAGGGCACCCTCCGATTCCCACTCTAACTAGATCAATTGTCGGGTCAAAGTTTATTATAAAAAGTCAACGGGACCCTAATTTTTGAATTAACGCATAATTAGCAATGTAGAAGGCGTGTAACCTATTTTATCACTCATATAACTTGGTAATAAGTATAAGAACTGGTCTAAGCTTGTTTGATCCGACAATTTTCTGTTTAGGCTCGGTTCAGAACCGAAAGTCGCAAAACTTTGACTTTTGCTTTGACTTCAGTTCTGACCCGATTTAGATGGGTTTGGAGATGCCTTAGAGCTTCCTTAGGACCAGGTTACATGATAGTATAACCCTCTGTGGTTGGATCGTTGATTGTCCGATTCGTTTACACGTTTCCGTTAATTGCTTAATGTTGACCATAATGCCCTTTTTACCTTAAAATGAGAATTTTGGAAATGTGAGAGGACAATAATCTTTACTACTGATTTATAAACATGTCCCTAAAATTTCATATCAGTTAGAGGTCTAGATTAGGAGTTATGCTCAATAGCGCATTTAAAAAGCTTTTTGTTAATTAAACGGCGCAATTAGCATAAAGCCTATCTAAACCCAATTTTTGACACCAAACCTTTTACCCACTGATGTAATATAATATTTTGAGATTTGTGAAGATTTTTAATTATTTTTAAACTGATCATAACATGGGGTTATCGCCTTGATTCGGTTATTACCGATTATACCCTTTTTGTTCATAAAATGAGTTCTACATAGTATTTTGACACCAATCCAATTGCTACTGATTTTATATAATAAATGAAGTATTTTGAACTTTATAACCTGATCAGAAAACTCAGATTTCCTGTATAACCCGGAAATCGCTTAAAACGGCTTTTTACGCGTATTAAACACCTAGTATGGGTTTAAAACCATTTTGGCATATAAGACTTATCACCAACTGATATAACCTATTAAGTTAAGTTGTTTTATTGATTATTTCTGAACCGAGTCCCATAAAAATTTATCTCTTTTATAATCTTTTAAATGACCAAAATACCCCTACAGGGCTTAAATTGAGATTAAACTCATTTTGGGCATAATGGAAAGTATCCTACTGATATCACAACATATTTAAGGCATATTAACTTAGGAAACCTGTATATGACTCTTTTGGTTAACCGTTACGCTTCTTGCGCGTTCAGTTCGGTTTATGTAACTAGTTTGCATAAATTAGCCGAAACGGGTCAAACCTTATCATTTTTATCTCAAAATCCAGAATGTGTTTAGATTACCCATATTATACAAGTCTTCAAACTTGTCGGGTCTAAATCACATTCTATTCCGGTCTTCGCTTAATTGTGCGTTTGAACCGTATCTTTCTTTAAAACTAACCGATCTAAGTTTAGGCTTAATTAAAGACCCGTTAGGATTCTAATAGGTTATTATAAGACCTTCGTTCCAGATTAAGAGCCCCAGTAAAAGTACTTGTGCTTGCTGATTAGAATATACGGCTGAGTATAAATTACATTGCTAGCTCAGGTAAATACTCTTAACTTATTTTCCCTATACGGGCTTGGGATACGGTATTATAATAATACCGCTTGGTCGGGTATTGAATGTTTAATCGTATTGTGATTAAATTATTGAGGTAACCCGCTTTAATCTGTATTGTTTGAAATAAAAGCCTTTAGGGGTTAATGACCATGTCCCGGATATCCTTGGCATCATTATTAGGAAATGGCCACGTCTTAAGCACGGGGTGTAGGCATACAACTGACAGTTGCTTAAGGGAAACGGTATCTCACTCTCTTGTGGGCCTATACTTGTGGTGTGTCTGTTAATCTTGACTCGGTTTCTACATCGGGCCCTGAACGTATAACGAACATGTAAATCTGTATACAAGATTACTTTTATATAATTGTCCCAAGTTATAAAAGATATTTTTGTGCCTGGTGCATTCAAATAAATTTTCTTAAACTCTTTTTAAATGAGTCGGTTAATTGTATTTACCAGTGTAAACTGACGTATTTTCCAAAAAGGTTAAGTGACATGTACTGAACGTAATTGGCTGGAAGCTCAGGGCGTTAATAAGGAATCTTGCAAGTTCTAGGCGTCTAAAGTCTGTTGAACAGTTTTTCCTTTTATTTGATCTGCCTGTGGATCCACCTTACAATCCGTGTGTAATAATTGATGTTACTTTTGAATCGGTTTGTAATATATTCATCTTTTGCTTCCGCTGTGCATTTAAAATTGTGTTGTTTGACTATGATGATATCGACTACGTCATGATACTCCCCACCGGGCCCACCGGTAATACGTGGAAATAATGGGGTGTGACAGATCTCGTGCCACACAATAGGCGATCGACATTTTCTTCCGTATAAAGGCTCGAATGGTGCCATTTGAATGCTGGAATGATTGTAGGATCGTTTGCACGACCAAACGAGTCGTTCAGAAGAGATCTCGATCTAATCAAAGGCGGAATTCAGAGATTAGATCTTGTTTCAGCTTGATATTCACTATTAATTGTCTCTTGTATTGATTTCACAACGTTTACAAGGCTGGAGACACTTCGGCAGAACTTCGCTACCGGAATCCAAAAATTACAAATGAAAACAACAAGTCCACTATTTATACTAAATCCAGTTCGTTTGAACAAGCATCTCCAGTTTGTACGAACTGGTCCAGTTCGTTTGAACTGGCCACTTCGTTTGAACTGGCTTGTTCACCTCTGTATCCTGTTAATCTCGAACTGTGTGACTTGTTTCATCTTATTCTATTACACGACTCGATACAAGGCGAAGTCGACAGACGTATGCACCAACAAACTCCCCCTCGGATGTTGACGAGTCTTCAGTATGCCTTCAGAACATCTTCAGTCTTGATCAGTCTTCAAGCTCTCTCCAAAGTATCTGACAATGTAAGCATCCTCAAATCTCTCTCTTCTCTTTCTATCCAGAATCACAACCTCATGGTCAGAACTTGGCTCTTTGACATTCAGACTCCCCCTCTCAGTAAGCTGGAATTGTAGTCTGAAATTCTTGTTTCCAAGATCGTAACCTGGCTCTTTGCTCTTTCCATAGGTTCAAGATCGATTCCTGACTCTATCATTACCTGCACAAATCTCTACCTCGAAATAAATTTTCTGATGATCACTTGTAAAAACAATCTCACCATCTAATAAAACACTTGCAAGAATAAAACAATCAAAGAATAATTTTTCAATGTAGATCTCTGATGAAATATTTGATGAAATATCGTTTTTCTTATCAAAACAACACACTCTCCCAAACTATCTGTTCATCATGTCTAGCACTCAGAATTTTGAAAATTAGCTCTTCAACACCAGTTGTCGAAAATCTTTTTGAATTTTTCAAAATTTATGCTAAAACACACTGAAAATCTTTTTGAAATTTTAAATGTAAAGAAATGCAGTAAAGAAATATATACAAATAATATTTTTGTGAGTTTGTGTAAGAGGATCATATCAGTTTATGAGACAAATCATTAACACCGTTAAGCTTTAAACATTTTAAGCTCTAAACGATTCACTTAGATTGTCAGTATACTGATCCACTTAAATTTTCACACAAAGTTCAACTGTTTCGAGATACGAGATTAATGTTTTAGAGACTTAAACTTATTCGTGTGCCCCACCTCAGAGTATACTCCCGTATCCAGATCCCAATATTCAGTCTTACAAGTGAGTATACCACAGATGATATTTGTAACGGGTTAAATTGCGAAACCGTGAGAGCTCAGGTCAGAACTTCCGTTCAGCAGAGAGATGACGGCTCGACTTTCGGTGTGTCCCCTTTAGAGGATCTTTTTTACAACAGCATTGATTAGCAATTTTATTGTCTTATCATTTATGCTGAGGGCGGTGCTGTATTTCAAGCAAGTGGAAAGTATTCTCCGGGGACTAGGCCATTGCTTCCGCAAAATCAGAAGTCCCGGGATAATACCCCAGATATAACTGAGTATAAAGACCTAATATCTCAGAAAGAAGGACCTTTCAAACAAGATTTCGGGGGTTACCCATATATCCGAGAAATGTTTCCCCACGATATAAGCAAGTTTAAAATTTAGGTTTATATCTCGTCACAATCTACTAAATGTATAAAAACCTACTGGCATATCATCAGTGAGAACGTTTATCACATTTTGACTTTCCATTTCTTTAGCATGTTGTGATAGTCCACTGATGTACTATCATTTCCTCTTTTATACAACAAAACTCAATTTTGAATTTTATCATGTTTTTGGCTTTTTCAAATTTTCAAATGTTTTTGTATTTTCTGAAAAATTTTTACTCCCCCTAAAATTCAAACACATTTTAGGAAATTTGAAAACAAACTATACAAACAACGTGACAACTGATATCGAATCACTTCACTTCACCATCCACTTGGCATAAATAATCAGAACTCCCCCTCACAACAAACTATTTTCCCATTGTGATCTCAAAACACTTAAGTTTGTTTTAATCAAATGGTTTTTCCGGAAAATAAGTTTTGTTGATTGATTTTAACCATTTGTAGGTTAGGGGATAAACTCATCATTTTGTTTCTCAACCACTTGTAGGAAATCAGATACAACTTAATGTCCCTGATTTACCACTTGTAAGAATAGTTCAATCAAGTTCAACCTAATGACCTTGATTAACCTTCATTTAAAAACACAATCCTCTTTTTCAACCACATGGCTTACCAACCAATACCATTTGTAAGTTGAATTCTCAGAATGCCGATTCCTACTCCTCACTTACCGACCTGGGAGTTCCGGCAAGTCATACTTGTGACCAAATTTTCAATTTTTCAAAAACATAAGAAAGATGCTGATTCATGCTCACGATTACCAACTTGGGAGCTCCGGTAAGTCCACAGACTTACTGTTCGTAATATGTACCATCCCAGTCACAAACCAGGGATGGTTCAACTTTATCTTTCTTCGTCTTCTTCTCATAAAACTCCTTCACTCCTTTGACCTTCCTGTCAACCATTTTTCCAAAAATATGATGAACTTTGGAGTTGAAGGCTTTTTCAATATCAAACTCTTTCTTTTCTGAGAAAAATTGGTTTGATATCTCAACTTTACCAACTTTTTTCTTAAAATTTTCAGCCCGAAGTGGTGGAAAATTCACATCATCCACAGTCGGTACTGATTTTTCACTTTTAATCTCAACCTGTGGCTCATCTGACTTTGTGGAATCAGATTCATCGCCAGAAGATAGCTCCTCTGATTTTGAAGAATCAGAATCATTGCTAGAACTACCATCAGACTTCTTAACAACCCATTTCTGGTTGTCAAGATTTCCCTTCTTCTTGTAAAATCTATTTGAACATTCACCAATTTCAAAAGTTGAATTTTTGAATAGTTTTGTTCTATCAATTGGTGGTTCAAACTCAACCTGTTTGTTTTTCAAGTTACGAGAAACTCCCTGTTTTAATTTTATTGTCTTTGAACAATCTTTGGCAATATGTCCAACATTGTTGCATTTGAAACAAGTTCTCGTTTCTTTCATCTGATCAACAAACTTTAACTCTTCTTGCTTCTTTGCAAGGAATTCTTTGTTCGACTGGTTTCTGAACAAATTTTCTTTCTCTTCTTCGGTAGATGTACCTGAAACAAATATCATTTTTGATTTAAAATCACGAACATATTTTTCATTTTTCTGAAGGAATAAATCCTAGACCTTTCTTTTTGAAATTACCGTTATGGTTTGGTTTCTTTTGAAAACCAGAACCAGAACTGTAACCTTTTTTCTTGTTTAATCTTTGTTGAACTCTTGAGGTGTATTTTTTAGGTTTATCATTAAGATTTACATCTTTTATTTCAGAAATATCAATTTCTGTTAGTTTGAAAACCTTTTTGATCATATTAGGTTTAACACCTCTTATTGGAAATTCCTCATCAAAATATAATTTGTCAGAATCATTCAAAGTATATGCAACTTTAAACGTTTCGTCATTCAAATTAGACTTTGATAATAGGAATTCTTTGTTGTAAATCCTTTTAATCGAAGATTTTGAACTATTAATTGTCGAACTCGAACTTTCAGAACCAGACTTTGACTCTGACTCTGACTTTGACTCCAATTTTGACTCCTCGGATTCATCTCTATCCAACACCCGATCGACCACTTTCTTAATTAACTCGGACTCATGATCAGTGTCAGACGATGTAAAAGTGACATCAATATTTTCTGGCAAGTTAACTGTAGACTCCGACTCCCACTGTAAATTTGTTGCCTTTTCGACTCTTTCTGAATTTGGATTTCTCGGAGAATATCCATTTTCAAGCGGGGGTGGACACTTGTTGTAACTGAAACCTTGTTTCTTACCAGAAGTTTTTTCTTTGTTATCCTTCTTCTTTACTTTCTTCTTTTCAGGAATCTTTTCTTCAGAAACCTTCTGTTCTTCAGAATTCTTTTCCTCAGAAGTCTTCTCTTCTTCAAACGTCTTCATGCCTTCTACTGTTGGATAGATCCTGTCAATAACATAAGAAGTACATGAGTAACTTTTTAACAAACGATTAACCCTCTCAGTTTCAATTCTTTGAGTTTCAAGTTTCTGTTCTAGCACAGCACACTTCTCGATGTAATTGTTCACAACTTTCTGCTTTATCATGAAAGCTCCTTGAAGTGTCTTCATTGCTGTTGCTTGTTCTTCACTCGTTTGATTATATTGATTCATCGATTCGTTCAGAACATCATAAGATTCCTTCAAACTGTTCAAATTATAAATCAATGTGTTGTTCTGCTTCTTTATAGCTTCACAGTTTTCATACTTCACCGGAATCTTTTTAGCATCAACTTCTTCATCAACTTTGAACTTTGGAACATCTTTCACCTTTTTCTTTATCACTGGAACAGTTTCACCATCACTGTTGACCGGTGTTTTGATCTTTTTCTTTTTCTTTTTGACCTTTTCATCTTCACTATCACTTTCTGCCATCATTTTCAAATGATCTGCCATTTTTCTTGACCAATACTCACGATCATCATCACTATCCTCTTCAATTCGAGCAGCATACGTTTTGTGACTGGAATCTTTGTTTGGATCAAAATCATCCCAATTGAAATTTGCCCAGCTAAAACCTTCAGGCAATTTTTCATCATCTTGGTTTATCAGGCATGCTTTGTTATCAGCTGAGATATATTTGTCCTAACTGAAACTTTCCATTGGCTTTTGATCATCCTGATTCACCATACAAGCTCTCTTTGAAGATTCTTCAATCACTTTTCTTCCATGTGCCACTTGTGGTTCTTGTTGTTGTTGAGCAACTTGATGATAGATCGCCTTCCGATAGTAATCATTGTTGTTGTTGAACGGATTTTGAGCTCCACTTGCTTCACTATTTTTGCACTCCCTCTTGAAGTGTCCTTTTTCCCTGCAACGAAAACAAGCGACTTTAGATTTATCAAATCCTAAAGTAGAAATATTAGCTTCACGTAAATCATCTCTTCCTGTGATCTGCTTAAATTTCTCAGCTCGTCTCAACACACTTTCCAAACACCATTTTATGTCCATCAGTTCCATCTCTTCAGCATCAATCTGATCGTAATCCTTTTTTGTAAGCATTGGATTCCCGATCCGACCTGCAACAAAACTACCATAAGATTCTAATACAGTTCCCAACAAAGACATGTGACTCTTAGCAATTTCTGCTGAATAATCATCATCATTCTCCAGATTCAGTACAATATTGCATTGTAACTTCTTGCCATTCTTTGTTGATGAAATGTTTGGATCAAATGATGGATATAAAGAGAAACTTGTGTTGCTGTTTGATCCTTTAGAAGAACTTTCAGATGAACTCTTTGCATTGAATGCTGTCTGAACCTTCGGTGACAAGTTGATGTTTTTATCACTAACACCACCTTTGTAGTACAGCCCAATGTCTTGTTCACCATCAAAATCTTTCATTCTTATAACCTTTCTCTGTTCCATCTCCTGAGCTTCAATCTTTTCAATGAATTTGCTCAAAGTCAGACTGCTAAAACCTTTCTTGTTCCTGAGCATCATGAGATATGTGCCCCAAGTCTCATATGGCAATGCATCAGCTAGCTTTTCAATCAACTCCTCATTATCTTTTTCAATGCTCAATCTCTTCATGTTTGCTAGCAAATAGCAATATCTTTCTATAATTTGCTTTGTGCTTTCATTTTTTAAACCACGAAACAGATCGCACTCTTTCTTCAAAAGTGATTTCTTGTTCTTTACCATCTCTTGGCTTCCATGAAACTTCGATCTTAATGCTTTCCAAATTGAGTAAGAAGTTCCATTGTGTTGTAATAGAACCAAGATATCTTCCTTCACTGCTTGTTGTAGTAAGCTTAGCATCATTTTCTCATCTTTGTATTTCTTTCTAGCATCGGCACTTAGATCTTTAATTGCTATAACTTCTTCATCATCATTCGTCGGTCTAATGTATTTCGTCTCGACACATTCCCAAGCATCCAAATAATTGGCTTGCACCTAGTTTTCGAAACGACCTTCCCAACCTTTATACTCCTCGATGTTCATGAGCTTAGGTGGTTTTTGCATAGTCCCCGTTTCATTTTCTAACATCGTGTTCTGTGCAAGAGTAATCGGGGTAACCGGAGTAGCGAATGCGTTGTAAAATTCCTCTTCTATGATTTGGTATCAAAGAATTCACAAACAACCTCTTTCAAACGAAATGATTCACCTCGTGAAACACCTGGAGACACAAAAACAAATGATCAGTTTAAACGAACTGAATATGTGAATGTGTGTGATGCTTGAATCGATCTAGGACTCGTGTCGAAGATTCGCGGACTCGTTTAATGTATTCCGGGTATAATCACCGAATGAATGGACAAGAGGCTTCCAATGGACCACAAACAATGAAGCTCACTTGATGACCTGATATACTTAAAAATCCAATTGGGCCGATAAACTCTAACATATAATGGGTCGGTGCTTTGTTTTGAATTGGTATACTCAAATACGATTGGACCTTGATTAAGTGAGCTGACAACCAAATTAATTGGGCTGGTAGACTGATAACGTCACATGGGCCATTTAATGGACAAATGTTTTAACTTTTAATAATGGCCGACAATCAAGAATCACAACTCAAGTTCATTGGACCAATTAAATCTTGTGTTCACATGGGCCGATGATATCCTGCTTGTAATAGCCCGAGAAATGTTATTCTATTATGCCACAAGTACCAATGTGCTGACAAATTCTTTTACTGGACCAAAAGATAAGAAAACTTTTCAAACGGACTGAATTTTTCAAACGGACTATGAAACTGGTCACTTCGTATGTCCTTTCAGATGAACTGGATGATACAAACGACCTGGATCAACTGTTTCAGACGACCTTTCAAATGAACTGCCCTTCAAATGAAACTGAACTCCTCAAACGACCAGGAAACTGATACGAACAGAAATTCAAAACTCAGTTCGTCTGAACTGATACGAACTGGGATTAAACTGGGATTAACTTTCAAACGATCTGCGCCATTTGTTCAAATGATCTGATGTTTTTATCCAATTTTATCAAGTTTTTCGGTTGGATTAGAGTCTGATATGTTCAAGGATTGTGCTACACTGAATTCTGATCACAATGATGTGTATATTAATAAAAAACGTCCACTAAATCATCGTAGATCTGATATCAAACTTCCTGTTCGTGTGATATGAAACAAACTACAAACGAAATAGCCAAATTTTGATCAAATTGAATGATTTTAAAACTGTTTTAAGATCTGATACTTTCACAGATTATTCAAAACATCATTTCGCACAATATACTTAAAAATCAAGTCATTTTATCTTGAAAATCTAGGTTAATTTTGAAAAACGTGACAGAATGGAGTAGCAACAGAAATTATCCGTGAAAAACAAGCTGAATCGGTAGAACTCTTCCTCCTGAGCTCTGATACCACTTGTAGGATCGTTTGCACGACCAAACGAGTCGTTCAGAAGAGATCTCGATCTAATCAAAGGCGGAATTCAGAGATTAGATCTTGTTTCAGCTTGATATTCACTATTAATTGTCTCTTGTATTGATTTCACAACGTTTACAAGGCTGGAGACACTTTGGCAGAACTTCGCTACCGGAATCCAAAAATTACAAATGAAAACAACAAGTCCACTATTTATACTAAATCCAGTTCGTTTGAACAAGCATCTCCAGTTCGTACGAACTGGTCCAGTTCGTTTGAACTGGCCACTTCGTTTGAACTGGCTTGTTCACCTCTGTATCCTGATAATCTCGAACTGTGTGACTTGTTTCATCTTATTCTATTACACGACTCGATACAAGACGAAGTCGACAGACGTATGCACCAACAATGATAACTGTTGTTGTACGAGAATTCGACTAACGGCAGGTAAGCATCCCAATTACCACCGAAGTCTATGACACATGAACGGAGCATGTCTTCAAGAGTACGGATCGTTCTTTCAGTCTGACCGTCGGTTTGAGGGTGGAATGCGGTACTTAAGTTAAGCGTGGTACCGAGAGCCGCTTGAAACGTTTCCCACAATCGTGAGGTAAACCGAGTATCACGGTCAGAGATGATGTCGCGAGGCGTCCCATGATTACAAATGATCTCGTTGGTGTAGATTCGGGCTAGTCGTTCTACCTTGTAGTCTTCCCGTATTGGCAAAAAGTGAGCAGATTTGGTCAAACGGTCCACAACAACCCAGATGCTGTCGTGACCTGATGACGTGTGCGTAAGCTTTGTTATGAAGTCCATAGCTATACTCTCCCACTTCCACATAGGGATCGGCGGTTGTTCGAGTAAGCCAGAGGGTCTTTGGTGTTCAGCCTTAACTCTTGCACAAGTCAGGCACTTTCCAACGTAGAGAGCAATATCCCTTTTCATGCCAGGCCACCAGTACTGTAGCGAAAATCCTGGTACATTTTGTCGGCACCGGGATGAATAGAATACCGGGATTTGTGGGCTTCGTCCATCAGAATCTGTCGCAAATCGGTCCGTTTAGGGATCCAAATTCGGTCCAGAAAGTGGAATATCCCATTCGACTTATTCACAAGCTGGGCTCCATCGTGTTAGCTTCTTTCCTTCTTCAGAGTGCGTTCATTAAAACACGCATGCTGAGCTTCGCGGATGAGAGTTTCGAGATCGTATTGGGCTTGGACTTTGTGAATGCTGAGCAAATAACTCTGTCTGCTGAGAGCGTCGGCAACAACATTTGCTTTGCCTGGGTGATAACGAATCTCACAGTCGTAATCGTTGAGAAGTTCTACCCATCGGCGTTGACGCATATTAAGTTCTTTCTGATCAAAGATATGTTGTAGGCTCCTATGATCGGTGAAGATCGTACACTTGGTACCATACAGGTAGTGTCGCCAAATCTTTAACGCAAAAACAACTGCGCCTAGCTCGAGATCATGGGTCGTATAGTTCTTCTCGTGGATTTTGAGCTGACGAGATGCGTAAGCTATAACCTTGTCCCGCTGCATAAGAACACAACCAAGACCAAGGTTGGAAGCATCACAATAGACAATGAAATCGTCGTTTCCGTCGGGCAATGTGAGAACAGGAGCATTGCAAAGCATGTGCTTGAGAGTTTGGAAAGCAAACTCTTGTTCGGTTCCCCAAACAAAAGGCTTGTCTTTATGCGTGAGAGCGGTAAGCGGCACAACGATCTTTGAGAATCCCTCGATAAATCATCGATAATAGCCCGCTAGTGCGAGAAAAGAACGGACTTCAGACGGGTTCTTAGGTGTAATCCAACTCTTAACTACTTCAATCTTCGCTGGATCGACGTGAATACCCTGACTATTGACAATGTGACCCAGAAAATGAACTTCCTCCAGCCAAAATTCACACTTGGAGAACTTGGCATAGAGTCGATTCCCCTGGAGTAGCTCGAGAACCAAACGTAAATGATGCGCGTGTTCGGCTTTCGTCTTGGAATAGATCAAGACATCGTCGATGAATACGATGACGAAACAGTCGAGATATGGTTTACACACGCGATTCATCAGATCCATGAAAACCGCAGGTGCGTTGGTTAGACCAAAAGGCATAACAACGAATTCGTAGTGGCCGTATTGAGTGCGAAACGCGGTTTTGGGTATATCTTCCTCTTGAATGCGTAGTTGGTGATAGCCTGAGCGTAGATCGATCTTCGAGAAACACGTAGCACCTTGTAGCTGATCAAACAAATCGTCAATGCGAGGCAGGGGATAGCGGTTCTTGATAGTTAGCTTATTCAATTCCCGATAGTCGATGCACATCCTAAACGACCCATCCTTCTTTTTGACGAAAAGGACTGGCGCGCCCCAAGGAGAGGTGCTCGGGCGAATGAAGCCTTTTTCAAGTAATTCCTGGAGTTGGTTTGAGAGTTCACGCATTTCGGATGGTGCGAGTCGGTAAGGAGCTTTGGCAACTGGATTGGCTCAAGGAATAAGGTCGATACGAAAGTCGATATCATGACTTGGCGGTAAACCGGGAAGGTCGTCAGGGAATACATTAGGAAATTCACAAACCACAGGAACGTCTTTCACCTCTGTCTTTCCTTTCTTTTCCTTCTCCGCTACTACAATGTTAGCCAAGAAAGCTCTGTATTCCTTGCGGAGATACTTGCTAGCTTGGACACACGACATGAGTTTAAGGCCTTTCGAAGCAGTTTCACCGTAGACACATAATACATCACCATTCGCGAGCGAGAATCGAATCATCTTGTCGAAGCACACAACTTCAGCATGGTTTTCGCGAAGAAAGTCCATGCCTACTATGATGTCAAAACTTCCGAGTTGCATCGGAATAAGATCGATTAGGAAGATGTGATTGTTGACCTCAAGAGTACAATCATGAAGAACAGAATTAACGGCGACAGTTCTTCCAGTGGCGACTTCAACATCGAACGTCGAGGGGAGATGGGAGCGTTTACGACTAAGAAGCTTCTCGAATTCGAACGACACAAAGCAATTATCGGCTTCGGTATCAAACAAACATGAAGCATAAATACCATTCACAAGGAACGTACCATTGACCACGTTGTTGTCGGCCTGGGCTTGGCGCACATTGATGTTGAAAGTTCTGGCGCGTGCGGCTTGTTGCTGCTGGGGCTCTTATTTCACAACCCTGTTCGGGCACATGTTCGCAAAGTGGTTGGGATTACCACATGCGAAGCAGACTCTGGAGTTGATCGCGGGTGCCTGAGCCGCTTGTTGGCCTTGCGGGGCTGGGAGTAGAGCTTGATGAGCAGTGGCTTGAGTTGGGGCTTGACGTGGGACAGTACGGCAGTTAGCAGTGAAATGACCGTACATATTGCAGTGAGCGCAGAAACGACAAGCGAGACCCACCGGGTGATGATAAGAACATGTTGGGCAAGCCGGGTGGGGGCCTGTGTATGCACGCTTTGCTGGTGGTGCATAAGTAACTGGTGCTGGACGGTGGTGGTGCTGTTGCTGGGCTGGTACGGCTTGGAGTGGAGCAGCAGTGGTAGTGACAGCACAGTTCTTATTGCTGGAGCTGCTGTTGTTGTTGTTCTTCTTGCGGCGTGAGGACTTGGATGATTGAGCGGTGGCGGTGTCGGCAGTTGGTGCGGCGGTGACTTGATGCAGGTTCTTCGAAGTTTTGTCCCAAAAACCAGCTTTTACCCGCTTGTCGTTGATTTTGGAGGCAAGCAAGTAAGTTTCTTCGATCGTCGCAGTTTTTGCGGCATGCACAAAATCCGCAACACAGTCGGGTAGGGCTCGGATGTACTTCTTCATTGCCATGTCAGACGTTTTCCCTTGATCGGGACAGATGATGCTGAGCTGCTTAAAGCGAGCAGTCAGGGCAGCGTTGTCACCTTCCTTCTGCTTAATATTCCAGAATTCGTCCTCCAGCTTTTGGCATTCGTGGGGCGGGCAGAATTCATCCATCATGATGGCCTTCAACTCTTCCCATGTCAGCTCATAAGCTGCATCATTCCCGCGTTTGTTTCTCTCGGCCGTCCACCAGTCTAATGCGCGGGACTGGAAGACGCCGGTAGCATTTAGAGTACGGAGATTTTCTGAACATCCACTCTGGCGCAGAGTGACTTCGATGGAATCGAACCATTGAAACATAGCCGTCGGGCCATCTTCTCCAGTGAATTGCTTCGGACCGCATGCCTTGAACTGCTTGAAGCTGAAAGCAGTCTTGGTAGCAACTTTAGGAGCTTCGGTTCTCGACTCCTCAGACGATTTGCTGACGTTCTCGTAAATCTCACTCACGATCTGAGGCACAACCTTGGCCACTTGTTTCGCGAGTATGGCAGTAAGGCGTTTGTCCCTCTGTTCTTGACGAGAGAGTCGTGGGTGACGGGGGCCTGATGATGGTCCAGTTGACATTGTCTGCAACAGAGATCGTCATAGGTCTCAGACACATCATAATCAAATCTCACCTCACACGTCTAGTACTTACTAAAGCTCAGGAATACAATAAAACACGTATCACATAAACACATAGACACATAATCACAGATTCGCATAAACATAGAAGCACATAAGCACGTAGGGCACAGAATCATAGAAGCACATAAATCACAGAATCACAGAAGCATTTAAGCACAAGGGGTAGTCAGAATACAGAAACCTATCATTCACAATTCGTGAGTGTTCGAATATAGCGATCGCGTTTAGTATATCGAGCAGTGTAGTATAAGCGCATATCATATCATATGGTCGTCCATAATTTAGCGATTTGTCAGCGTTTTGAGATATAAATGCAGTGCGAGTCGTGCGTGTCGATCGAAGTGAAAGCAAAAATCGAATAAGTCTCCAAAGTTTAAACATATAAACAGGTAAACACACATACAAGCACATAAAAATTGACGAATCATCAGAGTCAGTAGTTGCGGGCTCAGAATCGAAACACATGAAAATCGAGAATTAGATCGTCTACGGCTATTAAACGTTGACTATCCAGAGTGATTCGACTATTCTCAAGGACTTGTTGTTCACATTTTGACTTTCAGGACTGTGCTTTTGCCTCGATTCTTGGGCGTTCGGCACACATCCCTTTAGTTATATCGCGACTTCAAGTCGTTGGAGTCCGTCGAGACTTTGGTGAGAGTTTTGTAAAATCAAATAATAGTCAGAACAAGTCGTCAAGGTTAGGGTTTCACCCCTGGCTTAACAACTTCGTTCCTGTTTTTGATAAAATAAAAGAGAATTATGCGTCACAGTATGGATTTCACTCCTGGTTCAACGCAATTTCTCGTGTTTATAGATAAAAATGTGGGTTGATAGAGCAATTCAGTCGTGAGTTTCCGGTTTTCACACCTAATCTCGACTCAATCGCTCGTTCATTTTTGAAAATTCGAGTGCAGTGATAGTGTAGCATAGGCGAGAATAGTGAGAAATGGCGATAAGCTCATACATAATCCCTAACGGATATGCACAAGTTGGTCTGTTGGTTCCTAACTATAGACTAGGTCTCTAAGACATCGACCCGGACCAGGTCGAGTCTTGCCTAATTCCCTATAGTTATGGCTCTGATACCAATCTGTCACACCCCAACCGATGGCGGAAACATCGGGGCATGGCACTGAGCGAAACAGATTGTCCAGAAGTTTCCATAACAATTATCATTACCAATTAATTTAAAGTAACATGTCCCATACCATGTTTTAAAAGATAAACAAATTATTACAGACAAATCTAGTCAAGTAGTTCTGTTCCGACAACTCAGATTTATACATAGATAGTTTATTTATTGGTTTCTAGGACCTCTTTTCCTAGCTTCGATTTCATCACAGCACAGAGAACATCCTAGACCTTTCCTAGCCTCAAGTTCACAGGAAGCTAAGCATGTAAACTTCCTAAGCACCTGTCACATACGTTAAAGTAAAAGTCAATACACATAGTGTAAAGGTGAGCATACAAGTTTGATAATAACATATAGAGTTTGAGATCGTTACGCATAACCAGCACGTACACAGAGTGAAATGAGGCATGTTAGTTATCGACATGAACCTATCGATACCAATGACTGCGGGTTGACTGCCCAAGGCAGTTCGCGATACATTCTCACCACTGTGAGCCATGTATGTAATTGTCCTTAACAACCCCCGAGTGAACAGGTGCTGAGTCCAAACTAATAGTACTACTGTTGCTAAGGCAGGTAGACAACATTCCATGTGTAAACATAACAAACAAGCATTCATTTAGTCACGTATACATGCAATAACGGTTAGCGTTTAGAGTAATGCGTAGTGTGTTCGATGTGATTTTGTATAAGTAACGTATGTAACACCCAAAAGTGCATAAAGCAAAAAGGGATCGAGTATACTCACAGTGATGGATGGATTGAAGGGAGCGTTAGAGAGTAGGGTTAGCCTGATCAGAATGATAGCATAACGATAAGTGACGCGTAAAACGATGCAAAGTACAAGTGGCTCAGACAATAGTCCGGTCGGACAGCCAGTCGTGCGGATGGCAATCCGTTCGGACAGTAGTCCGGTCGGATGACTGTTCGAGTGGATTGTTCCTTCCTTTGAGAAGTATGTGTTTGTGTATGATGGCTTGTCTTTTGAAGTTTTCGTTGTAGTATTTTGGAAACATTGAAGTATCTCTACCCTTCAGGTCGGTCGATCGGACGGTCGTCCGCTCGGACGGCGACTCGAGTGGCGAGGTTACTCAGTGAGAACAAATCCACAGCAGGGCGGTCACTCGGTCTGATGTCCATCCGACCGGGTGGCAACCCTGATACTAAACATGTTGAAAATTGTTTAAGTCTTAAAGTCCAAATGTCTCACAATTCGGATGGCGGTTCGGTCGGATGGTAGTCCGATCGGACAGCAATTCGTTCAACACTTAGACTTCAAATCTTGGCTAAATTGGTTAGGTGTGGGACCCAAGGTGCAAGTCGTTCGGACAGCCGGTCGCTCGGATGGCTGTCCGTTCGGACAGTAGTCCGGTCGGACGGCACTCCGTCCTGGTCGTTCCATTCGTCTTACACTTGGCCGTTTTGATTGTTTGTCGTGTTATCGAGATGTGTTGACATCGTGCTAACCAACAGAGTCCCATCCTAAGCTCTATAGACCCGAGTGAACAGGAATCACCCAAATTCGGTCAGTCTTCCGGTTCAGGACGATAGTTCTTGGTTAACCCGGAGTAGATAATCTCGTGGATAGGATACAGATCTTGAACCAACACAACCACAAGATTGAGTAGTGAGTCGGCACAAGCTCCGATTCTACCGGTTTTGAATGCATTGAGTGTAAAAGAGTTGAAAGAAAGTTGGAAAACCTTCTCTCAATCCTTTTCACCATGAATATGTTTAGATCTATGAAAGATCTTCATTTGTTTATGTGGAAATCGGTTAGATCTAAGTTGTTCTTGGTGGATTGAGGCCAAAACATGAAGTTCTTTAAGAACACATGATGACGTCATCCTAGAACACCTTGAATCTTGATGATTTTACGGTTAAAAGTTAAGATTCAAAAGATAGAAAGGTGTAGGAGTGCGTGTAGATTAAGGAAGTACAAGATTTAGGACGAGATCTTACCGGAATTGCGAGAAATCGAAGGAAAAAGCGAGTAGGAGCACGGGTCGGACGTCACTTGCCAAAAGTGGAAAGAATGAAAGTGACAAGGGGTATTTATAGGATTCCCAAAATGGAAAGGGCTGGTCAGTCGGATGGCATCTCGCCCGGATGACAGCCCGGTCGGATGTCACCTCCATCGGATGGCTGCCCGGTCGGATGGCTATCCGGTCGGACGGCACTTGGTTCGAGTGCTCGATGCGACGAGTTTTTCCATTTCGATTGTGATTCGATTGATTACCACACATAACATAATTTAAACATCCACAAGTAACACATAAGGCACACACACACGTATATCAGTAACCAAATTGCGTAATTCGAGTTGCGAGTGCGATTGTGATAGCGATAAAGCGATTAAACGTGCGATAAATAGAGATTAATATGCGATTATTAATAACTAAAGCAAAAATAAAATAGACTAATTACAAGTCAAAGAAGTCAAAACAAGAATTGAGCAAGGAGAGACAGATCGCAATTAGCAATCTTGTCTTCCTTTGACTTCAATCTTGGCTTTGACTTTGACTTCCGAAACACGGGATGTTACAATTTCCATTGTTATTGTTGTTCGGGTTATCGTTATTCGGGTTATTGTCATTCTGGTTTTCATTGTTTGGGCTTTCCTGGTTCACTTCGTTGTCCATTCTTTCTTATATATATAGTATGCGTCTAATACAAACCAGAACTGGAAATTTAAAATTACAATACAACTGAAATAAAAATTACACTACTAGTAGGCATCCGTAGCTATTTTTTTTCAAACATACACACATATTATTATATTATTATTATTATTATTATTATTATTACTACCTCCACCATCACCTTCACGGATATGGATTCATCCAGAAATCCATATTACGCTCGTCATACTTCCAGACGAGTCGTTCTCCTACCTGCCTCATCCTCTCGCTACTTTCTAAAATTTCTTATCCGAAAGTTCGGAGCTCTTGCACGTTTTCTGCACTCATTGGGGATGCAGGTGCTGGGACTGGGTTTGGGAACTGGGGCATGGGTTCCTGGTATGGGTAAGGATTCTCTAAAATTTCCCTAATGTATTGATCACTATCATAGTAGGGATCTAGAGAGTCCAAACCTGGGTAGGCTGCTAGATTTGGCATGGGCATGTCTTCTGGTATTGGGTAACGTTGCATGTAGTCCCTATTATCATCTAACCACGGGTTGTAGTCTGGGTCTAAGGGATTGGGTGCTGGTACCCTAGGTATCTCCTCTGGGTTGAAATCATGCATTTGAACTTGATTTTCTGGGTTATTTTCTATTTCCATTGGCTGAGCGGGGAATAGTGGTAATGGTTGGGGTGCCATCAGTTGTTCCAGGTTAGAGTCGGCAATTGTGGTTGCTAAGATGTGAAAGTTTGCTAAACCCCTATTAAGCATATCCTGGGCGTGGGGATCTGTCTCTCTTTTAGCGGCTGCTAGGGCTCGCTATTGTTGCAACTTTTTCATTCGTTTCCTACGTTCATGCGCTCCCCTACTGAACCATCCTCTCTTTTTAGGAGGGAATGGCTCTTCAGACTGAGCCTTAAACACGAATATTCCGTCTTCATTATCAGCTGAATACCCTGAGAGGGCAGGCTGTGAAGAGGTGCCTTCTCTCCTAGGTGAGCTGGACAACTGACGGTAGGCGTCGGAAGGTCCTTGGTCGCTCATACTGTAAACTAACAAATAGTCAAATAACACACAATAATAATATACAATTATGCATGTATTTCCGTAATTAATTTCCTAACACATTGAATTTTGGTGTCAGCAGAACACTTCTGTGGCTGAATCAGTGGCTTAGCTCTGATACCACCTTCTGTCGCAACCCCCGCCCCCTATCTATCTCGGGAACGGGTGGCCGCGAGACTCAGTATTGGTGGTATCGGTGTTTATCAATTTGGCAGCGGAATTTACATCAGGACCGTAGTTAGAAAATATTTTATCAGAGTAAAACACCACATTTTATATAAATAAGCATATTAGGATAAAACCCAAGTTTTCATTACAAACTGATTTATAGGGGTAAACCCTGTTTTATTTAAATAAAACATCTTCTTTATTTAGGTAACTTTTATAGCCACTTTCTCCAAGCCTTCAGTGCTGTCCAGCTGGCTTCTAGTTGGCTTTCACATTTTGTTAGCTGAAACGCAAACATTTTGTTAGTGGGAAATACTGGTGAGTGAATCACAGTTTAATCAAGAAGAGTTTTACCAATTTTCACAGTATTGAGAGCGATTACAATGTTTACATCTACACAATTACTCATTCAGTATTGTCAATCCTGACTGGTGGGTCATATTACCCATTGGCTAACTCTTCGTCCAATAGTAACGTGTTCCACAGTTTGTATACAAAACCCCAACATACCGGCAGTAATTGAAGAATTACAAAGACTCAATCATTGCTAATTATAATTTAAAATAAATAAAGGTTTTGTAAAAACAGTTTACAAAAAGGAGATTACTCACATTGCTATTTTAGGTTTTCTTTAAGGGTTTCCTGATGATTATCTATAAATTACACAAATGCACACGCGTTAGTATAATAACCCAATATTTACATTAGTTATACCCTGCCCGAGACGGCATTCCAACGACTACGTCGGGCAGAACCACGACAGCCGTTACGGAACCCTGGATCAATCGGGCAGCGTATCTAATACGTAACCGGGGTTATGATACTTACAACGAGGCAAAACTTCGTTATTTAGGGGGGTATTATGCCCGAGAATCACTTCTACACTTAAGAAATTCGAGAGAGAAAGAAAGGAATGGGCGAGTTCGACTGAAGACTGAAGGCCTTTATTTATAGGTGATCTTTCGCCTTCCCTCGCGGCCCGCGTAAGCCGAAGGATAGTCCTTCGCGGCCCGCGTAGTAGGTCTGTAGGGGCTAGGGTTGCTGATTCGTCGAGTTTAGCTTCGACACGATGATGACACGTGGCAGCTCAGGGTTTCGCCCTGATTTGGAGCTGTCGCGCCCCGCGTATAAGGTAGCCAAAGGCTACGCGGCCCGCGAGCGCCATAATTTTCTTGATTTTATTTTATTTTTAATTATATATTGTATTTTTGGGCTCGGTTTTCGCATACGAGGTATATTTTAAGACATATTGGGGTATTCTAATTATATTAAGGGTGTCGAAAAATTTTAGGAGGGTTGTTATAGGTACCGGCCCAGGGTTATTTTAGTTTGGGTTGTTACTTATTTTTATTATATATGTTACTTATCTTACGTAATTTTTATATATTGTGATTATTCTTAACTAAAAGTTCTTATTTAATATTGTATGAAACGAAAATAGTTGATGTATTCAACACTCAAATGACTTAAACATATCGTACACTTTCATTTAAAAGAGCTTGTTGGAAAATTGAATAATTTTCTATTATCTTTTGAATTATTTTTTATTATGTATTTTCTTTTGGATCATCTTTTAATATGTAATCATGCATTTTTGGATTAATTTTTGAGGAGTTTTTTCCCAAATGGAGGGAGTTGGGAAAATTATTTACCAAATTGGGTAATTTGAAAAATAATTACCAAAATGGGTGAAAATAAAGAAATAATTTATTTATTTTATAAAGAAAAATAAAAACAAATCTCATTAGCGACTTCTGTGTATCCAGGGTTTTGACTACGCACGCCATCACCATTCCAGTTTCTTCTCGCAATCAACGATTCTCATCAGGTTCGATTGATTCGTGTTCGTTTATCTGCACGTTTATTATTTTCTCATTCATGATTTTGCCATTCGATTGTTGTTTGATTTTGCTATTCCATTATGAGTTTGTTTTTCTGTGGGTCGATAATTTTGCTCGATTCCTTCTCCGATTTGGTGTTGATTCGTTGCCGATACTGATTTCAAGTCACGTACTTTTGTGAACAATATGTATATTCAAAGTGTAAAACCATTATGATTAAATTTCATCATAACAAGCTCACCGAAACCATCCCTGAATCATTCGGGATGTTCACCGGAAACGTCCTGGACCTTTACCTTTCACATAACCAGCTCACCGGAGACTTACCCAAATCTTTAGGCTACTTAAACTTCTCACGTGTAGATGTTTCAAGAAACCAACTGACGGGTGATTTCAGCATGTTTTTTGGAAGAAACAAGACAATTCAAATAGCTGATTTTTCGAGGAACAGATTCTGGTTTGACCTATCGAAGGTGGAATTCCCGGCAAGCTTGACGTATTTAGATTTTAATCATAATAAGGTTTATGGAAGTTTGCCGGCCACGTTAACGGGATTAAGTTTGCAAGGTTTGAATGTGAGTTACAATAGCTTGTGTGGGAGAATTCCTCAAGGTGGAGACCTGCAGAAGTTTGATCACTCCACGTATTTTCATAACCGATGCTTGTGTGGTTCGCCCTTTTGGGCCTGTGGTGCTTGAATATTAATTGGCTCTGGCCGATCGAATGTTTAATCATGTTTTGCAAAAGTCAAGGGTGAAAGTAGTATTTATTGCAAGATAAGATTGTTTCAGATAGCCGCATTTATTGAATGGCACCAAGCCATCTTCAACGCGTTTATATATGAACCTCATTGGCACCCTTTTTTTTTATGGCGAATGTTATACTAACATAGTCATACTTTATCTTACCATTTTTCATATAGTTTTAAAATCTTAAACCTTTCATAGTCACACTTTATCTTTCCGTTTTTCATATAGTTTTAAAATCTTAAACCTTAATAAATTATAAAGCATTTCCGTAACACTTATAATTATAATTATAAAATATAAATAAGTCACTTCTAAATTACTAGCCTAACCGTTATTTCCAGTGTGCGAAGATGGCACGTACAGGATCTGTTGATCACATCTTGAATTCCAATAAATTTTGTTACTAGTCTTACATTTGGTCATAGTATAATTTTCTCGTTGGAACCTTACAATCCGATGTTGGATCTACTTGAGCTACCAAACCGTTGGGGTATTGCAATAGTTCAAAATTAAGTGTTTATGGCAATTATAATGGTAACTATTTGACACATTTTAAAGGGAAGAAATAACATGGTTTCCAACATCCATCGGATTTTAATCCAAAAGATTGATGATGAAATATACTTTACCAAATTCCTTTGGGTAAAGGATACGGCGAAATCCCCCAACTTAGATTGAGAAAGGTTGTTTAATTTTAATTTTTCTCCCTCTTGATTGAGGTGTTTCTTGTTGTCTTGATTGTATGTTTCGTTGTTTTGGCTTGCTTCTTGTTAGTTTTTGATCGATAACAAGCAAACAAATGTACAACACACAATGCATAAAACATCAAAGAAGCACAACTTACAACTCACTAATACACCAAGTTGTTGCAAATTTATAATATATAAACAATGCATAAAACATCAAAGAAGCACAACTTACAACTCACTAATACACCAAGTTGTTGCAAATTTATAATATATAAACAATGCATAAAACATCAAAGAAGCACAACTTACAACTCACTCGTACACCAAGTTGTTGCAAATTTATAATATATAATATATAATGTCACTGTTATTATGAATTTTTGATATTATATATTTATTTTCCATCCTTCTAAAGATATATCTTTCTTTATACTTATCTTTTTCCTGTAGTTTTCTTCTATCCTCATCATATGTCACTGTTATTATAAATTTTTGCTTATTTGCTTTTATGATACTTTATTTTTTCTTTGTAAAATTGTCTTCATCATATAAATTTATGTGGAACATAAACTTCGTTTGGTATTCTTTTTTAAAGTCTTGTTCAAATTCTTAATCTTTTTTTTCTATATCTCTGAACTTTTACACATGTTTTTCTTTGACCGTGGAAGATGATGTTTTTAACCTTGCATATATACATATTGTTCACAAAAGCACGTGACTTGAAGTCAGTCTCTTTTTAATTAGTTTTACATTCAAACTTCAAAGTGTCATACTTTTTTTTTTCAGCAGAATGCATCATATTAACGCAGTTTCAGAATTGATTCAAAACAAGGATCTCAACACGTTGCTTCAATTTGCGGGTGTGAACAACAATGATGTCGATAATGCGTTAGAAGAAGACGAAATTGGAGATGAAATCGAAATGGGTGACGAGTTTGAAGAAGATGGAGTTGAAGATGAAACTCAAACTCCTAGAGATGAAACGTCATACGGTAAAGTTCAAGTACCTTCTTTGAGATCTTTTAACCGGCAGAAAGGAATATTTGAGGTGATAACTCAAAAGGGGAAAAACGTTCAAGTGGTTAATTTGGAAGCAAAAACTTGCACGTGTGGTAAACGGGAGATATTTAAGTATCCGTGTTCACATGTGTTGAATGCATGCGCTAAACTTTCTTTAAACACTTGGCAATATGTCAACAAATGCTACTCAATTGTGGATTATTGTGCTACTTGGTCATCCGAGTTTTCCCCGATTCCTCATGAAGCATATTGGCCACACGGATCGTCTAATGTAGAATTACTTCCCAATTCAGATCTAAAACGAGATAAAAAGGGCCGCGCTCGTTCAACAAGGCTACGAAATGGAATGGACATCAGAGAAGGGAAAAAAACTAATCTTTGTGGAATTTGTAGAGAACCTGGTCATAATCGGGCAAGATGTCCTTCTAAGCCTAGAAGAATGGATGTCTAAGCCAATCGAGTTGTTTTGAAATATTTATTTTGATTTGTCTTTGATGTTGAGACCGCTAGCAGGTTGACTTTATTTCACATATTTCTTTTTATTTGTATTTTATAAATAAACTTTGAAGCTTCAAAATTTAACTATTTTTTATGCTTTTTTAACTTTTTTTAGATGACTATTATGGTTTAGTTGAATATAAAATTACGATACACAATTAAAAAGTGAGGAAACGAAAGCTGCTAAAAGAATTATGATACATAATTTAAAAAAAAACGAAGAAAAGAAAACTCCAATAGGTTAAAAAGTGTTATAATATAATAGGTTAATTGAATAATAAATAAAATGAAAATAATTACAAATAGATTAAAAAAACACCCATTTTGGTAATTATTTTTCAAATCACCCAATTTGGTAAATAATTTTCCCAACTCCCTCCATTTGGAAAAAAAAACTCAACTTTTGAGTTGATGTTGTAATTTATGAAATTATAGAGTTAGCTAGTCAACCCGGTTGAACCGTCCGGTACAACCTGGTTCAATCGGTTGAACCATTTTTTAGCCTAATCCGGTTTGATTTAAAAACCGTTTTTTTAAAACATTGGATTGACCACCACCTACAAGATGGGATCTCTCAGCATCATCATTATGTTTTGTAAAATGGCGGGTCGGGTTGGTGTTATGTTAGGATCGGTCACACACACGAATACGAACACGACACGCGAAAGCAATAAATGAACACGAGGATTTAGGTGGTTCGGTCTAAACTGACATACGTCCAAGGGGCGACAACTAGGATATTTTTATTGAGGTGATAATTCTTGATTACAATTACATAGAATATATAGAGACTAATTACGTTTAGCAAACTTGCTCCCCAAGATAAGCTCAAGTAGAACCCACAAGGCCTACAAACCCAACAATCTCCCACTCGGAGGCCTTGAATACTTTCGCCTGCACTCCCGGATGTACTTTTGCAATCTGAACTTCAAGTTCACCTAGTTACCACCGCCTTCTCATCAATTAACCTGAATGCCCGTTGAAGCTCCATCGCGCTCCAACAGATCAGTCATGACTATGTCTGTCTATGACTCATTCTCTATCTCTACCAACTCCCACCGACTCGAACTACCGCACCCGAGATAACATGAGAACAAACAACACTCTCAATATTTAGCAAGTAAATCTCTGGAGAGACTTTCACTGCCTGTATACGGGTTCTCTTAACCCGCTGTCGTATAGGTGCTCTAACTAAAGCACTACCCTTGTGCCTCCCACAGCCACAAAAACCCTTGATTGGTTTCTCTGAACCTTTCCCAGCATGTCCAGCCTGAATCTGCCCTCCGACTCTAGGTTTATATCCTGCAACACAAACCTTCTGCTGCCTACTAGATTCTGTGAACTGGACTTTACTTTTCTTCTGAACTGGGATAACCTCTCCTTCAGGCGGTACACTAACTATGTACAATGAGCCCTTCTTCTTGCCACGTGCAACTACTAGATTTCCCTTAATTGCCTTCAACTATCCACTACCGAACTTAACCTTGTGACCTTGATCATCCAGCTGGCCAATTGAAATAAGCATTTTTCTCAAGCCTGGAATAACTCTCACATCTCTCAAAGTCCAAGTAGACCCGACTAAAGTAACTAAGTCAATATCACCCATTCCTTTAACATCTAGGATTTCATCATTTTCTAGTCGTAACTTACCAAAATCCCCAACTTTCAGATTCCGCAGTGCTTCACTGTTGTGGGTAGTGTGAAAAGAAGCACAAGAATCCATGACCCAGGAATCCACACTACTCTCCACACTACAAATCAAAGCTTCATCATTTGAGTGGTCTGCTGCAACGTTAACTTCTTTCCTATTGTTTGGACATTGATTCCTGAAATGTCCAACTTCTTTGCAGTTCCAACAGGTTACATCATTACGAGGCCTAAACTGACTCCTCTTTCTGTTCTTGCTCCCACTACATCTGTTATTCTTCCTTCCTCTGCCAACATGCATTAATTCACTGATGATCCACCTGAATTTCTTCGTTTGACGTCTTCGCCCAGAATAAGATCCCGCATCTTCGCAAACGTGAACTTACTCGTATCTGAAGAGCTCCTAACAGCAGTTACGGTTCTGGACCAACTATCGGGTAATGAGGACAATAATAATAGGGTTGGACCTCATCATTAAACTTGATATTCACAGACACCAAACGAGACAAGATCAAGTTTAGGTTATTGATGTGGGCTGTTACTGAATCACCTTCCTTCATCCTAGTGTTCATAAGCTCTCGAATAAGATAAACCTTGTTCGTTGTAGAAGGCTTCTCGTACACTCGAAATGCTGCCATCATTCCTCTAGGTGAGGTCTCTTTCTGGATACTAAATGCAACATTCTCCGATAGAGAAAGCGTTATCACTGCTCTAGTTTTCTTATCCATCCTATCCCAATCTGCACATTTTTCTGGATTTTCATCTTCGAGCACAACATTTAAGTTTTTCTGACAAAGTAATGCTTCAACCTGTATCTTCGACCAACCAAACTTCTTCCCGTCAACCTTTTCGATTTGCACCTTCCTGTGTGTTGCCATGATAAACATAATAACACAACTAAATGAAACTGAAATCCAAAATAAACTAAACAAATAGCACCTGATCACTGGTCTACGTTTCTATTTCTTTGATCTTCTACAAAACGATACTCTATACAAATGCGTTGGCCAAAAGTTGGTCAAAAAAACCGATCTTCAAAACGTCACCCCACTAATCAAACCACCCAGCTGAACTTCTCGGCAACTATGCCAAACAATCGACCAAATGCGATAGCCCGTCTAGCTAAAAAAAAATGAACACTAACAACTGACATCACTTGAACCAAACCCAAAACTGCCTTTTGTCTTCTTTCATAGTGATCAACGCAACTCCCAAAGGCAAACAAGAAGTAAACTTGCATACTCTTTATTTCCTGGGCTATGATTGGATGAAAACAAGAATAAACAAAACAAATTAAAAAAATATAGGTTTTTTATCTCTTGGCAAACGGTGACAACACGAGATTTACGACAAACTATTAAAATACTTTTAACACTTCTCTTTTAATCCCTTTTTAGTTCTTGGCTGCTCCTTTCTCTTTCTTTGAATGGCGCGAACAAGACAAACAAAGTGTTTCACTTATGTCCTCCGGTCTGATGTACGCAAACTATCAAAACTAACATGTATCAAGAAAAAACCATCTATGTTATCAACGAACAACAACAGGAACAATGAAATCAGATACAAGAACTTTACAAACTCACAACTAACACTCACTGATCGTCAACACGATGATCAAAACTCACTTATACAGGATCGAAAAGAACCAGATCTTAAAGCAAGAACGAATCAACAAATCCTAAGAGAGAAAGTGCAGAGAAGACAACTATGTAAGAGAATGTGTAAAATAACTGATAGAACTCTCTGGAAGACAGGTTATATAGACAGGCCATCAACTTTACGCAGCAATCAGCAAGCCTAGCAAAACAAGTCCAGCCATCCAGTCATTAGCGAGCCCATGTGTCCAGTCATTAGCGAGCCCATGTATCCATGTGTTGTCCAGCTGCAGCCCAACATAAAACATGTCCAAAAATAGAACTAATCATGTCACACCCCAACTGATGGCGGAAACGACGAAGTGTGTAGATTGCAAGAGACTTCATAATGCTATTTTGTGTCTAGTATTTAATAATTACATTTTACATGGTTTGGACTAGAATACCACAAGATTAAAATAAATAATGCACGATAAGTATTCAAAAAATTAAATTCATTTCATTGATAATTAATTATTACAAGTATTGGAAACAGAATACAACAGGATTGAAAGCAAATTACAATACAACGAGCAATAAAGTTTAAATACGTTTCTAGGCAATCCTGCCGGATTCATCTGTCACAATCCTGCAACAAGTATTAAAAGCATGGATCAGTACAAAAGCACTGGCGAACATACAAGTTTGAATATAATTATAAGTATAAAACTTTGTCTCAAATTCACATAGCATTTATTATTCACGTCGAAGCGAGCATACATAAACAACTTAAACATAGCAAATAGTATGAAATTATGATTTTTAAACTAGCATGCATAAGCATAACAATATCATGGGAATACAAGTTGAAACTAACAAGCATTAACAACCTAAGCATAACAATATCATGGGAATACAAGTTGAAACTAACAAGCATTAACAACCTAAGCATAACAACGGACGTTTTCGATGAATTGTGTGTTTAATTATAATCAATGGTGTAAAGTGGATTTTATATACATGTTGCACCCTAAAAATGGGTTAAAACGTAAAAAGGGTCGAGTATGCTAACCTAATTGCTAAGTCTTCTGACTATCCAAGTGTTGACGAGTGTAAGAGATTAGGAGGATGGACACCGAGGTCACCTTACAAGGGCAAGCGAAGGTGTATGAGTATTGAGAATGATAACGGAAGTTTTTGGATTAAAATGAAAGTATGAATTTATAAAAGTGTAACTTGTTGGTATAAATATATATATTTTTTATTTTAACGAAATTTGGGCAGAGTTTCTTCTGTTTTTGGACGATCCCGACAACCCAAGTTGTCGTTATATTTGTCAAAACTCAACAAGTAACAACAATATATATAAAATTCATGTCTAATGCTAAAATATATTTAAACGTCGAGTGTAACGGTTCGAGCTTGTTTAGTATAAAAATATATAAACAAAATACTAAAAAAATAATTGTGTTGTAAATTTTATACCAAGTCTCGCGAGCAACCCGTGTTGACCAGTTGACTAGGTTTGACTGAAACGAGAACCACTGCGAACCCTTTCCATTTGTGAAAATGTTGGATTTGTTTTCTTTTTCGTATATTTTGTGATAAGATGCCATCATCTTCACCATTTAAAACAAATCGAACACAATCCCACTGTGTTATATCATTCATCATTTACAATTTAAAAACACCAACTGTTTCTATGTTTTACTAAAGCAGATCGTTAAACCTAAAAAGGAACGACAAAGGACAGAAAAAAAGGATATACCGAATACGAATCGTGAACAAACAAGGCTGATGTTGACCGGAACCGAAGCTCGAGACCTGAAACAGAACCGAACATTGAATCTGGGTTGACTCGCACCCCGAATCTGACCCGCACCATAACAGAACCAAACCCGAGCTAAGACTGAACTAAACCCACGGTGTTTCCTTGTAACCCGAGCCGGAATCCAATCGTAACCAGCACAACAGTTAAACGCCGGTGCCGTCACCCATTACGTGGAATCGTTGGACCGAGATACGGACTGCCGCCGTGAGCGGCGTCTCCGGCCGTCGGTTCCTCGAATCATCATCCTCTTCATCTAACCTTGTCGCCATTATCGGAAAAACGAGCAAGGGGAGGGGGCGCTGTTTCCGTCGCCGTGATTCACCACTGCCGCCGCCGTGAGCGGCGGCGCTGTCTTCATCCGTCGCCGGCCATCGAGAGGGAGAGAGAGACTGAGGGGGGTGGTGCAGACGTGTGGTCGCCGGCGTTAACCGTCTGGACCCGTCACCGACAATCGGCCGAAGTAGCTCTGGTGGCTTCGCTGGTATCAGTCGAGAGGGAAAGAGAAGGTATGCAAGGATTTTGTCTTTGATTTGTCTGCATATAGTCATTGATAGGATGGAGTGGATTGTGGTGTAGGTAATTTGAAGATGGAGTTTTTTTTTTTTTTGTGTTGCAGGTAGCTCTCGAGAGAGAAGCAGGCAGGTATGTGTGTGTATATTTGAAAGATATCAAGATATGGTTCTTGTATGTGGGAGTTTTAGAAGATACAGAAAACAATACATGGGAGGGAACATGATGATGACGAGCGGCTGTTAACCATAAGAATGGTTAGGGTTTACTACACTTAAATACTAGGTTTAGTTAGCGGGCTTTGGGCTTGAGCCGTGATTCACAATATCGTGCGTTTAAGTGGCCCGTAATTCCTACGTGACCCGTTATAAAAAAAAATCCGAACTCTACGTAACGTTGTAAATTATAACTTTTTTGGTTTAAAAATATATAAAATAGTGTCGCTAGTCGTTGATGTCGCGTAAAAATGCGTCTTTTTACGTTTTTATTCCATTTTTCGATATGATTTTCTAAAAATAGAAAACGAACGTGAATTGTTTAAAAAATATAAAACTACGAAAATACGAGGCGTTACAAATCAGTACAAAAATATTACAATATTCCAAGTAAATAATAAAAGTGAATTTGGTAAGTATGTAGATAATACACATTATAACACCCCCTCACTTTTATTAATAAAAACATCTAACATATTTAGCCAGCTACACACTAAATTATGTTGTGTAACTAACAAACCTTTAGTAAATATATCTGCAATCTCTAAATTATCAGTTTTAATACCAAAAGTTTTGATACTACCATTTTGAATCTTTTCTCTTAAAAAGAAAAGATCTAGTTCAAAGTGTTTTGTTCGATCATGAAAACTGGATTCGCAGCGATAGAAATCGCTGTTGTATTGTCATAATACAATGACACAGGTAAATTAACTATCACATTTAATTCCCCAAGCAAGTTAACAAGCCATAATATTTAATATGTCGTAGTACACATTGCTCGATACTCAGCTTCTGTTGTAGAACGAGACATCGTGGATTGCTTTTTTACTTTTCCAAGCAACTAAAGACTCTCCTAAAAATATAAACCATCACGTTGACTACCCGTCACCGGGATTTTCTTTGTTAATGAATCCTGGAGATAATATGCATTTTCATCAAACAATACAGAAACTTTACTATCTTTTGCAAGTTTATACATAGAAATCAGATTTACACAGTACTCTGGTACTACAAACACATCATAAAGAGTGATCCTATCATTCAATCTAATATCCCCTATTTTTGTAACCAAAGCACTTGTTCCATTTGGATGATTAACTTTCACATTATATTCAGAAATATCTAATTGATTTATCAAACATCTATCACTCATTACCATATGCTGATTAGCACCAGAGTCACAGATCCAACTTATATATTTTAAAGAATCTCTTAAACTTGCAAAACAATATCCAGTTTTAACAATACTAGCATAACCATTCAAACTAGACCACCTACCTGACATATTACAGCTAACTGAACCTTCCCCAGACTTTTGATTCAATAAACTCAACAACTTTAACACATGATCAGTAATTAAACTAGAGACATGATTCTTATCAACTTTAGATGAATCATAAACTACATTATTACTAACAATCTGTTTCTTCCCTTGGCCAAACTTATTCTTCATACAGAGAGGATACCCAATAATCTCAAAACATTTGTCAATGTTATGTCCAATTTTGTTACAATGTGAACATTTTAAGTTCTAATTTAAACTCTTACTAGGTTTCTTTCTATTATCAATAAAGGAAATTAGTCTTAGCAAAAAAAAAACAACATTTTTGTAACACCTCGTAAAATCACGTCCAATGATGTATTGACACGTGTACAAAACCCTAATAAGGTCAAACATTGACTATGAGGGACTAATTTGGTGAGAGATCAAAAACTTTGATATTGGAAGGACTGGAATTGATATCATGCTTAAAATAAGTCTCGGAATAACCTCACGCGATATTCGTATTCTCATATTAAGCCACTTGTTGGATAATCAAAACCGTTTGCATAAATCGAAAGTTTGCATGGTAAAAGGGTTAGAAGCGTCAACATGTTTAATAATACATCTGAATGACCTTTTAATGAACCCGAAACATTATTATATCTAGTCATATTCTTGAGAATGCAAAACATTGGCCATTTAGGGCTTTAATGTCGATAAATATCAATACGCACAAGTTTGTGCGTTAAAAAGGGTTGAAAGTGTCAACATGTAAATTCTTACCTCTGAGTGACCTTTTAACAAACCCAAAGCATCGTAATATTCGATAATACTCTCGGGAATGCCCAATGTGGATAACATAGGGCTTTGACGCAATAAAGCGGGAATACGCGCAAGTTTGTGCGTTAGAAGGACCAAAAACGTCAACATTTAAAACTACACTTTTGAGCTACCATTTAAGCAAACTGGAGTGTCATAATACTCCATTGTACTCCATTATAATCTTAGGAATGCTTGTTATTAACTTTATAAGGCTTTTACGCCATTTCGCGATAATACGCGCAAGTTCGCGAATTAAAGGGTTAAAAGCGTCAATATGTCAAACTAGGTCTTTGACTGACTCGTTTAACGTGTCGAGAAGTTTATGATGCTTGGTTATACCCTTGGATGTGCCTAATGTAGGAAATACATGGCCTTGTGAGCTAAAAACATCGTTTCGGAGGAGTTCGGAAGTGCAGGGGCCAAACATGACAATAATTGAAAGTAGTGGTGAGCTGGTTAGGTCCTTACGGACCGTATAGAGACCCTTACGGTCCGTATACCATGCCTAGTAACAGAATTTCGAAAACCATATTTGGTTTTGCTTCCTTGTCTCACATAATTGATTCTAGGGGCCTTTGATGGTTTAGAAAAATGGTATTACACCTGTTATGATCTGGTTAAACCTCTCTAACACTTGTAATGATCATATGCAATCCAAAAACCTATATAAAGGGCCTTGAACTTCATTTCTTTTCACACCATTTTCTTGAGTTCTTGCTCTCCTACTCAAATCTGAGGGTCCTGATCATTGGAACCTCCTTTTGAGTTATCTTCAGTCATAAGGACCACTTGTAAGTGTTCCTTTCTTGCTTAGCTATTTTTGTTTGGCTCTTAAAGCCAAAAAGCCAAGCGTTTGCGATAAACGCTTTGACTTTTAGTTAGACCTTGTATGGTCAAGCCATTGTTCGCAACGAACATGGCTACGTGATCGTAAGTAGGAAGGTAATAAACCCTCAAAAGGGCACCTCCTAATTACCACGTTTACTTAAGTTAATTGTCGGGTCAAAGTAACTAAAATAAAAGTCAAACGGGTCAGTTTTTAAATAAAATTCATAACTGATAATGTAGATGCTATAAAATCAGTTTTATCACTTTAATAACTTGGTAAATATTAATCGAACATGTCTAAGCATGTTCGACCCGACAATTCTGAGTTTTGGATCGGTTCGCAACCGAAAGTCCAAAAGTTGACTTTTGCTTTGACTTTCAGTTCTGACCCGATTTACCTTAGTTTAGATATGCCTTAGGGTTCCTTTAGGACCATGTTATAGGTTAGTATAATCCTCTGAGGTTATACAACTTGGTTCCTTAGGAATCCTAGTTCATTGCATGTTTCCGTTAAATGCCTAGAAGTTGACCATTATGCCCTTTTGATATTAAAACGAGATTTTTGAAAATGTGAGAGGAAAAAAACCTTTATTACTGATATTTAAGTATGTCCTAAAAGTTTGACATCAGTTTATGGTCTAAAATTAGAGTTATGCTCAATATCGTAAATAAAGGCATTTTTATTAATTAAACGACATATTTGATATAAATCCTATTTAAACTCAAATTTTGACATCAAACCTTTTTTCTACTGATATAATATAATATTTTGAGATTTTTGTAAATTTTATTAAATTTTAAGATGATTATAACATAGAGTTTCCGCATAGGCTCGGTAATTGACGATAACCCCCTTTTTGCTAATAAAATGAGTTTTATACATCCTTTACATGTCAAACCTTTTCCTACTAATTTTATATAATAAATAAGTTATTTTAAACTGTAAAGGTTGGTCAAAATCTCAGGTTTCCCTAATTAAACTGAATATCTTCAAATACCGACTTTTATGCGATTTAGGTGCATAGTATGGTTTAAAACCATATTAGGCACCTAAAGCTTGATACCTACTGATGTTATGAATAATTTTTTATACTTTAACAGTAAATAAAAGTTTTGAACTCAGATTTCCAAAATTAACCCTTAAAGCATATGTGAAATGACCAAAATGCCCCTACGGTGCATAGTTTGGTCATGAATGATAAATTTCACATATGTGAGATATCTTACTGATATAACTTGCTAAAATAAGTATTTTTACTAATTATGTAGACTAGAAACTCGGATTATTATTTAACCTCTTTTATAAACATTAAAATGACCAAAATATCCCTACGGGGCATAAATTGGTTTTAAATTCGTTTTGGGCATAATGGAAGGTATCCTACTGATATCACAACATATTTAAGGCATATTAACTTATGAAACATGTTCATGACTCATTTGGTTACCCGTTGTGCACTTTACGCGTTCAGTACGGTTTATGTAACTAGTTTACATGAATTAACCGAAACGGGTCAAACCTTATCATCTTCACTTCAAAATTCAGAATGTGTTTAGTTTACCCATATTATACAAGTCTCCATACTTGTCGGGTCTAAATCACATTCTATTCCGGTCTTCGCTTAATCTTGCGTTTTGAACCGTAAACCTTATCTTAAAATTAACCGGTCTAAGTTACAACTTAAATAAGACCCGTTAGGAATCTAATAGGTTAATAAAACCTTCGTTCCAGATTGAGAGCCCCAGTAGAGGTACTTGTGCTTGCTGATTAGAATATACGGCTGAGTATAAATTGCATTTTAAGCTCAGGTAAATACTTTTAACTTATTTTCCGTTATACGGGCTTGGGATACGATATTATAAAAATACCGCTTGGTCTGGTGTAGAAACCTTTTAATCGGAGATGATTAAATTGCATAATCCCGTTTTAATCAGTATTGCTTGATAACAAATAACATTGGGGGTTAATGACCGTGTCCTGGATATCCTTGGCTCATTTAAAAAGTGTAAATGGCCACAACTTAAGCACAAGGTGTAGGCATAGCACCTCCTGTTGTGTATGTAAAAGATATACTCACTCGTGAGGTAACTTCTTGTGAGTTATATTTGTGGTGTGTCGATTAATCTTGATCGGTTTGTTTAATCACCGGCCCTAAATGTTGGACAAACATGTAAATCTGATACAAGATTGTTATTAATATAATTGTCCCAAGTTATAAAAGAATTTTTGTGCCTTGTGCATTTAAATAAATTTTCATAAAGATTTTCAAAAGAGTCAGTTAATTGTATTTACCAGTGTAAACTGACGTATTTTCCAAAAAGGTTAAGTGACAGGTACTGTACGTAAATTGGCTGGGAGCTCAGGGCGTTAATAGGGAATCTTGCAAGTTCTAAACGTCTAAAGTCTGTCGAACTGTGTTTATGTTTCTATTTTAAGATCCGCCTGTGGATCCATCTTACAATTCGTTTGTAATATTGATGTTACTTTCGAATCGGTTTGTAATATATTTACTTTAGACTTCCGCTGTGCATTGAACTGTGATTATTTGACTATGATGATATCAACTACGTCACGATACTCCTCACCGGTAATACGTGGAAATATCAGGGTGTGACAGGTTGGTATCAGAGCCAACATTGAGTGAATTAAACACTAGCCTTTTGCGTTTAATCTCAATGACATAGTAGCACATTCCTTGACTTTCGAGTCTAGACATGAACTAGGAATGATCTCATCCCTGTTATATGTATATATGGTTCTCGATATTTATGCATCCCAGGATCGTGTCACCGAGCGAACCTGCCATTGGAGGAAGCTCTCCAGACCCGAAGTATAAGAATGATAAGCTTCGTACCACAGCTCAAATAAGCACACAACCAGTATGGAGGAATGACCTTTTGAACCCATTAACCGCATTTCAAATTCTATACCCAGGACTTTTGAAACTTCAAATGAGAATCCAACATCGGAGGAGTTCATACCAGTTGTCCCTGAAGATCCAGCTTCAAAGATAATACCTATGGAATCAAAGGACTCATATTTCTTACCTCCAAGTCTTGGAACCCCAACTTGGATTATACCTGTCCTGACCTTATTCATGATTCATATTATTCATTAACCATAAAATCCTTGGATTCCACTTTTGCAAAGATTTCTAATATAGAAAGATTTCGACTAACCACAAGAACCTTCTGTACCCATACCGCACTCAGGGAACCAAGGAGAAAACTTTCAGAAATAAAATGAAGAAGAAACTTCCTTGTTATGTTTCATTTCTATAGTAGTCCCTATAAGGACATAAATATCTTTTAAGTCCCCGCGTGGGCGAATTTCTTTATATAAGATCAATTTAGGGAAATTATTGTACTTTTGAGGCTTTCTATGAAAAGTTTCCTATTTTGAAATTTACTTTATACGTATGTATTATGTCCTGAATCAGAATGACATTTCAATTTATGATTGCTCTGCCATTATATATCAAAGAAAAATCTTAAAGGTATAACCTAGCCTATATGTCATTTTTGACATAGCTAAGATGGTAAAGTCTTTTTAAGATAATAGATCCTTGTTAACACCTAAGAATGTGTTAACACTCCTTAACAAATGTGGTTCGAGAAAATCACAATAGTCATCCCTATATTGGATTCTTCCAATTTCTTATCTAGCCTAGTGATTTAGAAATCATGGCTCAAATCATCAGATAAGATGATCATATCATAAACATCCCTTAATGATGAAATGCCTGCGGGCTATATCTATTGTCCTAAAGGACAAAGGACAGTTGTAGTCTTTGACTCTCTATCAAGAAAGGTAATGAACTATGTTAAAACCTTAATGCCTCGATCCTATAAGATCATGGCTTATAAATTCCAAACTGTCCTTTTGACAAGGCCTTTTGTGCCATTTCAATATTCTTAATAGCTTATAGTTGGATTAATTATAATGAAAATTTTAAAATAAACCTGATTATCAAATTAACCAAATATGGTCTATTAATACCATGGTTAATGAATCATCGAAGTTGATGATTCCAAAATATATTCCTAAGCAAAAATTATTGGCGATTATTTTATAGAAAACAAGCTTCAGCATGTCTGAATCAGATGAAGTCAACAATCATCCCAATATGAGGAATGACATTACAAGGATGAATGTAACGGCTGCAGAGTTACAGACAATGATAGATAATGCTTTCACTCGAGCCATTGACAGACAATTTAAAGAATCAAGTGGTGCTCGCACTAGGAATCAGTCTGCACCTCATACGGAGCCACTTTCTAAGACACACATATCTCATAAGGATGATTCTCATCATTCGTCGAATCAGAGAAGTGTTCCATCCAGACAAATTGTGCTCAATCAGGAACCACATGTTAAGACCTGCTCTTATAAATACTTTGTCTCTTGCAAACCAAGGGACTTCACAGGAGCAAAAGGAGCCATCGATTGTATGACATGGCTGGATGAGATGGACACTGTAGTAGACATCAGTGGTTGTGCAAAGCAGGATATTGTGAAGTTTGTTTCACAATCATTCAAAGGAGAAGCGTTGGCATGGTGGAGGTCATTGATCCAAGCCACGAGGAAGATCCTACTTTATAACTTGTCTTGGGATCAATTTGTTGCATTGATCAAGGAAAATTTATGTCCTCAGCATGAGGTAGAAAGGATAGAAACAGACTTCTTGACTCTGGTCATGAAAGATTTAGATTGTCAGGCATATGTGACAAGTTTCAACACTATGTCCCGCCTAGTTCCCTATTTAGTCACCCCTGAACCTAAACGCATAGCGCGTTTTATTGGAGGCCTAGCACCAGAAATTAAAGGAAATGTTAAAGCATCGAGGCCTACCACATATAGGTCCGTGGTGGACTTATCCTTATCTCTCACTTTAGATGCGATCAGAAATAAGACTGTTAAGACCTCTAGCGAGGGAAAAAGGAAAGTATAAGAGGAAAGCTCTCGCCAATCTGACAAGAAGAAAAAGGGAAGTTCTGAGCACTGGAAAGATTCCGAGTTTAGGAAAAACTCGAGTCAGTCTAATAACAGACCCAAATGCAGTAACTGCAGAAAGCAACATTTTGGAAAATGTACGATTAACCCAAGTGCTAAACTGTGTGGAATTTGCAAGACCAAGGGTCACAAGACTTTAGATTGCAAGGAGTTGAAGAACGCGACTTGTTACAACTGTAACGAGGAAGGGCACATCAAAACCAACTGCCCAAAACTTATAAAGAAGCCTGGAGAGACCAAGGAAACAAACGCGTGAGTCTTCCAGATAAACACCCAGGAGGCAGTACAGAATGATAACATCATAACAGGTACCTCTCCTTATCAATGATGTTTATGCAGGAATTTGTTTGATTCTGGCACAGATAAGTCTATTGTGGACAATAAATGTTGTAAACTGTTGTATCCGCCTGTTAGGACTCTAGACATACAACGTGAGGTAGAATTGGCCGATGATACTTTAGAGACTGCTTCAACGAATCTTAGATAGATATTTTATATCTATTAGGAATCACTCTTTTCTGATATCCTTATGGCAAGCTTTCAAGCTATCCAAAATTCATAAATATAATAAAGACAAATGTGACATTTTGATCCCCTGTTAAAAAGGTGATGGACTAGGTCCAAACCTTAAATGCCATTGATGGTCTTTTATGGCCTAGGCTAAGTATAAATGATACATATTTAAATAACATTCATTAAGAATGTTCGTACTATATTAGCATGTATGGTTTATTGATACCATGATTAGTATATGTTAGGTCATCAGGATGATGAATAGCGGTTGCTGGATTGCAACTAAGTAATTGTTTCATTTGGTGTTAGGAACCATGTCTCGAGTATGACAAACTCGGATAAGACAACCGTCAATCGCGCCATTGATGATGTGACACATGCTAATGATGCTACAATTGTGAACCTCAAAATTAACAAAGATGTTCTTCAAGCTATGATAGACGCAGCTGTTGGAAAAGCTGTGAAAAAGGCCGTGAAAAAGTTCAAGGAGCCCAATGCTACTTGCTCCAAATCCCATTTAAGACTACACTCCCTTACTCACGAGAAGGATCTTGTTCATACTTTAGATGCAAAGAATGAATTAAAAAGGGAAAGGGAGAAAGATAACTCCCATATTTCTAAGAAAAAAGGTAAGCTTGAGCAAAAGGAGAACAAACAAGAGTCCAACAAGAAACCTGTATGCAAGACCTGCAAAAAGCGCCACATCGGGAAATGCAGATTTGAATCTCAACCTCTACCTTGTGGGATCTGCAAGTCTAAGGAACATAAAGCGTTGGATTGCAAGGACATAAAGGATGCAGTCTGCTTCGGCTGTAATGAGAAAGGCCACATCAAGACTACACGCCCTAAATCTGTAAAAGGAAATGCGGCTAAGGATAGAAAGCCTAAGAATGAAAGCGCTTAAACTCTCCTGATGGATGCCGGAAGTAGTTCATAACAATAATAACATCAGGTACACCCCTTAACATTAATTGGTAATGCAATACTAAGAGTTCTATTTTGATTCAGGTACAAATGAATCCTTCATAAATTGTATGTATATCAAACTTTAAAATCTTCCATAAGAACCTCAGAGATTAAGTGTAAGGTAAAACTTACAGACTAGAATCATATGAACCATTTCTTCTGTTCCTGTCAGAAATCTTCAGTCATAAAAAGTCTAAAGTACCCTATCTCCAGATGAAGTACGTCAACATATGTAGTTGATATCTCTTTGATCTCTATCGATTGCGAATACCAGACGGTATGACAAAAGCGCCATATGAGGATTGGTGTATCTTAATATGTTCCATAGATTGCTTCCATGCCTGATCAGTATGGAGGTTTAATGCATGGACCCACAAAGATAGTCTAATGGTCATAAGGTACTAAAGTCAGCTAATAGTATTCAAAGAAGATATACTGAATGGAATTGTCCAAGTATGTGTCTCTGATTAAGGAATCCGTGGATTCGTAAAGTAAATGTGTCACTTATCTGACACAGGCAATGATAGATGAACTGGAGCCTGAGATTTGGAAAAATCTCTGTAACCTCCTTGTGTCTTGATTATCATCTCCAAAGACTACCCTGCTTACCTCCTGGAAGGCAAGTAGAGTTAAGATTTATATCTCGCATAGGGCTGCATTATTATGAAATCTCCACGACGGTTAGTACCATCATTATTGGAAGAATCGAAACCCTGATTAAATGAGTTTTAAGATAAAGGTTCATAAAGCCTAATTCAATATTCGGAGAATTTGGTATTATTAATTAAGAAAGACGATTCATTTTGCTTATGCATTGAATACCGCAACCTTATTTAGGTAACAATTAAGAGTCGCCATCAGCTGCCCAGGATCGTCGATTTGTTCGACTAACTGTAAGGATTAGCTATTCCTTAAGATTAGTTTTAGACAGTAGTTGGAATAACCATCTCACCTTAAATAAGCTATTTTATAACTAATAGTTAGTATGTAAGCATCAAGGCTGCTCCTTTGGAGACCTTGTATAGATGAGATGTTAAACATCTTTTGTTAGACAGAAGTTCGGTAAGTCCGAATTAGCAGGACCTGAAATTATCATGGAAACAACGGATAAGATCATACGAATCCGTAATTGTCTGAAAGTTGCCAATAATCGGCAGAAAATCAATGATTGATAAGAGTCGCAAACCTCTTAAGTTCTTAATAAGGGATAAGATTCAACAGAAAGTACCACCCTAGAAGAGGTGTACTACATTATGATGTAGCAGGCAAATTAAACACTGGATAAATTATACCATTCGAGAAAATCGAATACGTCAAGATCAATAGCTTATAAGTTAAAATTTATTTAAGGAACTTGATGGAACTCGCAATGTGTCCCACACTTGTGATTTAAAGATATGGCTAGACAATAGGTCTATAGTATTGTCACATGATGATGTGAGGATTAATAAAAACTTATAGTTTGTGGAGAAATCAGTGTCGATTAAGGATCGACAAGATTAGAAACTCCGAAAGAAGACGTGTACCTATTATAAGGGTCAACTTGGGTGCCTTAGAGGCCTAAATATGCTGTGGAAGATTAAGTCCATTATAAGACAAAAGTACTTCCATTATTTTAGCAAATCTCAAGGTCGAGATTTCTTTTAAGGGGGTGAGGATGTAACACCTCGTAAAATCACGTCCAATGATGTATTGACACGTGTACAAAACCCTAATAAGGTCAAACATTGACTATGAGGGACTAATTTGGTGAAAGATCAAAAACTTTGATATTGGAAGGACTGGAATTGATATCATGGTTAAAATAAGTCTTGGAATAACCTCACGCGATATTCGTATTCTCATATTAAGCCACTTGTTGGATAATCAAAACCGTTTGCATAAATCGAAAGTTTGCACGGTAAAAGCGTCAACATGTTTAATAATACCTCTGAATGACCTTTTAATGAACCCAAAACATTATTATATCTAGTCATATTCTTGAGAATGCAAAACATTGGCCATTTAGGGCTTTAATGTCGATAAATATCAATACGCACAAGTTTGTGCGTTAAAAAGGGTTGAAAGTGTCAACATGTAAATTCTTACCTCTGAGTGACCTTTTAACAAACCCAAAGCATCGTAATATTCGATAATACTCTCAGGAATGCCCAATGTGGATAACATAGGGCTTTGACGCAATAAAGCGGGAATACACGCAAGTTTGTGCGTTAGAAGGACCAAAAACGTCAACATTTAAAACTACACCTTTGAGCGACCATTTAAGCAAACTGGAGTGAACTAGAGTGTCGTAATACTCCATTGTACTCCATTATAATCTTAGGAATGCTTGTTATTAACTTTGTAAGGCTTTTACGCCATTTCGCGATAATACGCGCAAGTTCGTGAATTAAAGGGTTAAAAGCGTCAATATGTCAAACTAGGCCTTTGATTGACTCGTTTAATGTGTCGAGAAGTTTATGATGCTTAGTTATACCCTTGGATATGCCTATTGTTGGAAATACATGGCCTTGTGAGCTAAAAACATCGTTTCGGAGGAGTTCGGAAGAGCAGGGGCCAAACATGACAACAATTGAAAGTAGTGGTGAGCTGGTTAGGTCCTTACGGACCGTATAGAGACCCTTACGGTCCGTATACCATGCCCAGTAACAGAATTTCGAAAACCATCTTTGGTTTTGCTTCCTTGTATCACATAATTGATTCTAGGGGCCTTTGATGGTTTAGAAAAATGGTATTACACCTGTTATGATCTGGTTAAACCTCTCTAACACTTGTAATGATCCTATGCAATCCAAAAACCTATATAAAGGGCTTTGAACTTCATTTCTTTTCATACCATTTTCTTGAGTTCTTGCTCTCCTACTCAAATCCGAGGGTCCTGATCATTGGAACCTCCTTTTGAGTTATCTTAAGTCATAAGGACCACTTGTAAGTGTTCCTTTCTTGCTTAGCTATGTTTGTTTGGCTCTTAAAGCCAAAAAGCCAAGCGTTTACGATAAACGCTTTGACTTTTAGTTAGACCTTGTATGGTCAAGCCATTGTTCGCAACGAACATGGCTACGTGATCGTAATTAGGAAAGTGATAAACCCTCAAAATGGCACCTCCTAATTACCACGTTTACTTAAGTTAATTGTCGGGTCAAAGTAACTAAAATAAAAGTCAAACGGGTCAGTTTTTAAATAAAATTCATAACTGATAATGTAGATGCTATAAAATCAGTTTTATCACTTTAATAACTTGGTAATATTAATCGAACATGTCTAAGCATGTTCGACCAGACAATTCTGAGTTTAGGATCGGTTCGCAACCGAAAGTCGCAAAAGTTGATTTTGCTTTGACTTTCAGTTCTGACCCGATTTACCTTAGTTTAGATATGCCTTAGGGTTCCTTTAGGACCATGTTATAGGTTAGTATAATCCTCTGAGGTTATACAACTTGGTTCCTTAGGAATCCTAGTTCATTGCATGTTTCCGTTAAATGCCTAAAAGTTAACCATTATGCCCTTTTGATATTAAAACGAGATTTTTGAAAATGGGAGAGGACAAAAACCTTTATTACTGATATTTAAGTATGTCCTAAAAGTTTGACATCAGTTTATGGTCTAAAATTAGAGTTATGCTCAATATCGTAAATAAAGGCCTTTTTATTAATTAAACGGCATATTTGATATAAATCCTATTTAAACTCAAATTTTGACATCAAACCTTTTACCTACTGATGTAATATAATATTTTGGGATTTTTGGAAATTTTATTAAATTTTATGATGATCATAACATAGAGTTCCCGCATAGGCTCGGTAATTGACGATAACGCCCTTTTTGCTAATAAAATGAGTTTTATACATCCTTTACATGTCAAACCTTTTCCTACTGATTTTATATAATAAATAAGTTATTTTAAACTATAAAGGTTAAACCGAATATCGTCAAATACCGAATTTTATGCTATTTAGGTGCATAGTATGGTTTAAAACCATATTAGGCACCTAAAGTTTGATACCTACTGATGTTATGAATAAATTTTTATACTTTAACAGTAAATAAAAGTTTTGAACTCAGATTTCCAAAATTAACCCTTATAGCATATGTGAAATGACCAAAATGCCCCTACGGTGCATAGTTTGGCCATGAATGATAAATTTCACGTATGTGAGATATCTTGCTGATATAACTTGCTAAAATAAGTATTTTTACTGATTATGTAGACCAGAAACTCGGATTATTATTTAACCTCTTTTATAAACATTAAAATGACCAAAATACCCCTACGAGGCATAAATTGGTTTTAAATTCGTTTTAAGCATAATGGAAGGTATCCTACTGATATCACAACATATTTAAGGCATATTAACTTGTGAAACATGTTCATGACTCATTTGCTTACCCGTTGTGCACTTTACGCGTTCGGTATGGTTTATGTAACTAGTTTACATGAATTAACCGAAACGGGTCAAACCTTATCATCTTCACTTCAAAATTCAGAATGTGTTTAGTTTACCCATATTATACAAGTCTCCGTACTTGTCGGGTCTAAATCACATCCTAATCCGGTCTTCGCTTAATCTTGCATTTTGAACCGTAAACCTTTTCTTAAAACTAACCGGTCTAAGTTACAACTTAAATAAGACCCGTTAGGAATCTAATAGGTTAATAAAACCTTCGTTCCAGATTGAGAGCCCCAGTAGAGGTACTTGTGCTTGCTCATTAGAATATACGGCTGAGTATAAATTGCATTTTAAGCTCAGGTAAATACTTTTAACTTATTTTCCATTATACGGGCTTGGGATACGGTATTATAAAAATACCGCTTGGTCGGGTGTAGAAACCTTTTAATCGGAGATGATTAAATTGCATAATCTCGTTTTAATCAGTATTGCTTGATAACAAATAACATTGGGGGTTAATGACCGTGTCCAGGATATCTTTGGCTCATTTAAAAAGTGTAAATGGCCACAACTTAAGCACAAGGTGTAGGCATAACACCTCCTGTTGCGTATGTAAAAGATATACTCACTCGTGAGGTAACTTCTTGTGAGTTATATTTGTGGTGTGTCGATTAATCTTGATCGGTTTGTTTAATCACCGGCCCTAAATGTTGGACAAACATGTAAATCTGATACAAGATTTTTATTAATATAATTGTCCCAAGTTATAAAAGAATTTTTGTGCCTTGTGCATTTAAATAATTTTTCATAAAGATTTTCAAAAGAGTCAGTTAATTATATTTACCAGTGTAAACTGACGTATTTTACAAAAAGGTTAAGTGACATGTACTGTACGTAAATTGGCTGGGAGCTCAGGGCGTTAATAGGGAATCTTGCAAGTTCTAAACGTCTAAAGTCTGTCGAACTGTGTTCATGTTTCTGTTTTAAGATCCGCCTGTGGATCCATCTTACAATCCGTTTGTAATATTGATGTTACTTTCGAATCGGTTTGTAATATATTTACTTTAGACTTCCGCTGTGCATTGAACTGTGATTATTTGACTATGATGATATCAACTACGTCACGATACTCCCCACCGGTAATACGTGGAAATATCGGGGTGTGACAATTTTGTTCTTTTGACAAACTAACATTTGAATTTCTTGAGATTCCTCCCTTGATATAATAGAAAGATTCTTTCACTAATGGCAAAGGATCTTTAATCAACAGATTAGTTCTAACAAATTGATACACATTGTCAAGACCCATCAAAAACTACATTAATTTGATTAAGTGACTAAAATCATTATATTGTTTAGAAGCATTACATGTACAAACATGTATTTGTAGAATTTGATCTAACTGTTTCCACATAATGTTTGACTTGTGATAATATTAAGCCACAGACAAACCATTTTGAGAAAATGAATTAATTTTCTGATATAAATAAAAAAGAACAGACCCATCAACTTGGTCATACATTTCTTTTAATTCTTTCCAAACCTCAGATGCAGTTTTAGAATATACATGACCGAGATATAACTCTTTAGAAACTGAATTTAGAATCCAAGTAAGCACAACAGAATTACACCTGTCCCATTGAGTAGCTAATATATCATTGGTTTCTAGCTTAACTACAGATCCAGCAATAAACCCTAGTTTATTTTTTACTCTTAGTGAAAGTGTGATAACATTAGCCCAAACCGTATAATTTTCTATCCCTTTTAGTTTTATACTAATAATATTCAGGTTTGCAGAATCACTTGCATGTAAGTATAAAGGATTATCAGGTTCAAGTTTGCTAATCAAGGTTTCACCAAACACATTAATAAAGTCAACCATAATAACACATACAAGAATGAAGTGAACAACAGATAACAGATTACACAACAACTAATCATAACAAAATCTTAAACAGTAAAGAAGTGCCAGGGACCAGATGGCAAGTTCATCACTTTAAATGTGCTTACCCAAGCCTTTGCACAACTACTGTGACCTAGACCTAAAACAGAAAAATAAACCAAGATTTAAACAACCAACACAAATTGCACAAAAGAAGCCAACAAAACCACAATAGCACAATATGCAACAGAGTGAACCCTCTCTGTGTCCCAACAATAACCAGCCTGACTAGTCCGGCAACAATAATGCCTAATGCAATGAAAATAAAATCGTAAATCAAGGAAAGATCCGACCAATTTTGCAAACCCCAGCAAGGGTTTCACCAGTTCAGATTAGGATTTTACAACTGATGTGTGAAAATGTATATATTAAATTCGAACAAGTTTTAAAAATGGAATCGCAAACTAAACCACACACAATTGGCAAGTGCACCGGTCGCAGTGTAGTGTAGATGGCAAGACCGGATATCAATCCGTGGACACTATGTGCAAACTCTAGATACTGAACCGTTATCGAATACAAAGTCAATTTTAAGTTGATTTTGATGATTATCTAATAACCTAATTAGTATAAAAATGGTGAACAAAACTAGCAACGAAATATGCAAACGAACGCGGAAGCAAAGTGTAGGTCAAATATGATGAGAAAGGACTACCTAGGTGTCGAATCCCTAGAATCATGCAACGCTATCTTGACTATGGCAATGACTAAATATCCTAATCTACCCGAATAACCTCCCGCTAGAGATGATCAACCGAAAGATAGGGACGAAATGCGAAGTGCTAGAACGAACCGACTCGACCTATCGATACCAAATCCCACGAATATCAAGTATATGAAAACTATCGTACCCAAAACTCTTTATTCGCGAAGCAAACCAAACCTTGATAATTGAAATCCTAGGAAACCCTAAATGCGATGAAATAAACGAGCTCGAGCTATCGGTCACCCAATCTACCCAACAATGATTAGATAATAACCTAGCACACCTAAATCGTCTCTCGAGTCACTAGATGAGGATGCAAGTTTTAGTTTATTGATTTTGATAATTGATTAACTTGGTTTATTTCTAAACACAAGATTCAAACCGAAAACTCTAAGATCAACCGATTCAAATTAAATTCTAAATCTAGGGTGTATTTCTACGTGCCTAAACCGTTGAATTCATCAATCAATAACCAACACAAACACTAGAACATGCAATATCAAGATCAAGTTCAAAATAAAGTTATGTAAATCACATAAAATAGCCAAACTGAGTCAAAACAACGTCACAAACATCTAGTTCATCTCAACCTAAGTAGTTTACTAATTTAGCTACTCATATTTATTAAAAACATCACAAACTCAGTTCTAAAAATCAAACAAAACATGGTTCAATGCAAAAAATTAGAAAAGATAAGCGTAATATCAAACCCGCAATGATCCAAACTTGAACCAAATTTTTTGTCCTCTTCTTTCTCTTGCGCCCAAAGAAACAGCCGTATGTTTATTTTTTTTCTTTTCTCGACCCCCACTGCCACTGAATGTTATCGAAAATTATTAGCAACCTCCAACTGCCTTCTGTTGTCGAAAACAATAAATAATAGGCAATCTCCTTTTTCTTTTTGGATGCTTTTCTTTTGCTGCCATGTCCCTCTTGGTTTTCGAAAACCAATCTCCTCCTTCTTTGCTGTCTTCAATACCTTCTGTCTTATTCTTGTTTTCGAAAACAATGATATTAATAATAGCCTCCAACTTCACGTCCACTTTAGCTTGTATATATAATGGCTTTTTATTCCACTAGGGTTTTTATGTAATCCACAAAACACATCTTTCAAAGCCCAAAAAGAAACAAAACCAATCTAATTCCCTACTAGAATTTCGTGACATGCATGGCTGGAGTTGTTTTTTGGGCAGCCCAGGGAAAGCTTTCCTCGTGGGCTTTCAAGAACATCAACACCTCATGGGGAAACTCATCCCTAATCCTATCCTCCCGAGTTTTCTCTATCTCGAGGTTCTCCAACCTCGACAAATGATCAGCAGCCACGTTCTCAGCACCCTTCTTATCTCGAATCTCTAAATCGAACTCCTGAAGTAGTAGAATCCACCGAATTAGCCTCGGCTTCGCATCCTTCTTCGCGAAAAGGTAACGAAGAGCTGCGTGGTCTATGAAAATAATGGTCTTTGATAGCACAAGATAAGACCGAAATTTGTCGCACGCGAATACGACTGCTAGCAACTCCTTCTCTGTCGTAGTGTAGTTTTCTTGGGCGTCGTTTAGGGTCTTTCTAGCGTAGTAAATGGGATGAAAGTGTTTCTCCCTACGTTGCCCTAAAACGGCCCCAATGGCAAAATCGCTAGCATCGCACATGATCTCGAACGGGAGGCTCCAATCGGGATCAATCAAAATGGGAGCACTCACTAACCTCTCCCTAATCAGCTCGAAGGCCCTCAAACACTCATCTTCGAACATGAATGGCCTATCCTTCTCTAACAGCTGGGTCATCGGGCCAGCAATCTTTGAAAAGTCGTGGATGAAACGGCGGTAGAATCCCGCATGACCCAAGAAACTCCTAATCAATTTCACAGAAGTAGGCGGCGGGAGCTTGGAAATAACATCAACTTTGGCTTGATCAACCTCAAGCCCCGCCTGTGAAATCTTGTGCCCACAATTTCGTCCCCAGCCTTGATCACATCTGAGATGGATTCATGATATATCTCTGCGTCCAAATTGATATATGGTTTAGTTATCATAATAACATTGCATATATAATTGTTTTTAAAGAACCCATGACCATGTTTTCATGATACAACTGCCGGGCTGATGATGTTTGGTGGCCCGCGGTCGCTTTGGCTTTGGTGTTCACGGCCTGCGGCGTCAAGAAATAAACCAGATAGTCAACGTAATAGGCTCGCGGAGTATCACTAGCAAACCTGTCGCGACGTGCCAAAGAATCTAAAACTCTATTTTTTTTCTTTTCGTCTTTCGACTATTCATTTGCGTCCCGGTACTTGGCCTTAGCACTTTAGCTTGTTTTCTACCCGTTTCAGCTCCTTTACTCGCAAGACCTACAAAACATAAATAAATAAAATATATGAATTTACTAACTAATACGACACTAAACCTATATAAAACTTATACAAACTATACAAGATAAATGATGTATTTTACAATACATCAAATATCCCCACACTTTACCTTTTGTTTGTCCCTAAGCAAAATCCCAAGCACTATGTCCAACTTAAACACTTAACAATAATGCCAGTCTCAAACAAATTATAACGCGAACTACGAAATCATTAAACACAGCGGTTTCGCAAGACTTACAATGTTCAAAAGGTTGACGAATCATAATATTTAAATGAAAACGGGCCTACCTAATCAAGTTTTTCTTACCTTCAGGCAATCGATTATGCACTGTCAACACCGTTCACAATCTCACTCATCTCTCGGCTAATATATATGTAATTTCGAGTGAACTCTCAAAACCGAACTATGAAACATACTATCATAAGCTTGTACGTCAATCAGATCTCCACCTAAATGTTAGAATTTAACACGGATCAAGAGGGCTTTATTGGGTAGGTAAGGGCTAAATGTAGGTTGTTTTTTTTTTTTTGGGGAATAAGTGGCTAAACACATAATCACACGATAAACCAGATAAACACGAAACAAATACTAACATATTGGTCATTTCGACCAACGGCTTTATTCTATATTTTTTCTTTTTCCTTTTTCTCTTTTTTTCTTTTTTTTTTTCATTTTCAAGATAAGGATAACAATAACACAATGCGATCCGGCTATCAAATCAACAACGGGTAACAAACGAATGGTTTCAGGCTCAAAGTGGTATCTAAGGGTAATGGTGAAACGGGTGAAACACAAAGGCTACACAAATAGGGTGATCCTAATGCCTCTATCACATCCATGTCAAATCCTAACCGAATGTCCCAAACTGATCAAAACACACAAGTTCTAAAGTAATGCAACAAAGTCGGCAAACACACACGAAACGAAAATAGTGATCATATATATATGCAACATATAAAGGCTCAAATCTCACTATCATATGGAAAATAGGGCTACCGATATCGACAATGCACGACCAATTAACTCTCCGGCTCCATCCACTATCCTAGGCATCCCAAAATATTTTACTCTCAAAAATCGATTCAGTCAACCTACTATCCCGCAACTTAAAGAAACATGCACTCTCGACTCGTAAATTCGACAATTAAACCGCTTTTGACTGACGTTTTGAAAAGGTTTTTGTTTTCTACGCACTAAAGGACCGGGACTCACAACAAACTTACTTTTTTTTTCAATTTTTTTGATTTTTTGTTTGACTCAAAACTACCTAAAAAGACGTAGTCTCCCATCCCTACACTTAAAATTTACATTGTCTCCAATGTAGGATGAAAGACAACTAAAAATAAATAAGAAATAAAACCTAAAATAATATACAAAAGATAACGAATTGTAAAGGACTTAGCTGGTTAGGATAAAAATCAGTGCCAGCTGCGCGCGTCTTCAATCCGAACCCGTACACGATCGTATAGCATTTCCTTCGCGATCGTATCCAAAACTGACGTACCAGGGCTGCCCTTTACACTATGGTATAAGCTCAAAATCGCCGTCCGAATGGAGATTGAGTAAGAACGGGTCAATCAAACCTGCACACATAATACACAAACAAACCCAAGCGTAAAACTGACTCAAACCAACTAAGTTAGACTCATGTACACAAAAGATAAACATAAAATAAATACTATGAAAAACCATACAAACTCTACAACTCGAACGAACCTCCGAATAGGTAAACCAAACTTTCACGTGCTAACAAGCGGGAGGTCTATCACCTCCTCCTCTCTCTTCTCGGTCGGTCCCTCGATGGAATGTTTTAAGCGATGACCATTGACCTCAAACCTCTGACCGTCCTCATTCTCAACCTCTATCGTTCCGTATTGGAAAACCTGCGTAACCACATACGGTCCACACCAACGCGATCTCAACTTTCCCGGGAACAACTTCAACCGGGAGTTATACAACAACACCTTCTCCACACACTTGAACTCTTTCACCTGCTTCAAGTGTTTATCGTGTAGCTCCTTGGTGTTCTCCTTGTACGCCCATGATTTCTCGTACGCCTCATCGCGTAACTCCTCTAACTCGTGAATCTGAAGAAACCGCTTCTTCCCTGCAGCCGGCAAGTCAAGATTGTCTGCCCTTAACGCCCAATAGGCTCTATGCTCTAGCTCGACCGGTAGATGGCACGCTTTCCCATAAATTAACCTAAAGGGAGTAATCCCAATGGGTGTCCGATAGGCAGTCCGAAAAGCCCACAAGGCGTCATCTAACTTGTCAGACCACCCACAAGGCGTCATCTAACTTGTCATACCAGTCGATGTGACTGTTTCCGACAGTTTTCTCCAAGATTCTGTTAATCCCACTGTTCGAGTTCTCCACCTGCCCACTGGTCTAAAGATGATAAGCTGTTGAAAGCTAATGGGTGACCCCATAACGTTTCAAGACTTTCTCCATCTGTGAATTGCAGATGTGGGTGCCTCGATCTGAAATCAAAGACTTCGGTGTCCCGAACCTAGCAAACAATCTCCTTAGAAATCTCACAACAACCCTAGCTTCATTCGTAGGCATGGCCTCTGCCTCCACCCACTTAGAAACATAGTCGACCGCGACTAGGATGTATCGGTTCTCTCTAGACATGGGGAATGGACCCATGAAATCGATGCCCCAAATATCGAAAACTTCCACAACCTGAATAGGGTTCTGGGGTATCTCATTCCTGGATGAAATATTTCCTGTCCTCTGACAGGCATCACAGCTTCACACAAACTCATGCGCGTCCCTAACGATGGTCGGCCAATAGAATCCAGCGTCAAACACCCACTTGGCGGTGTAAGCCGCACCATAATGGCCACCAGTCGGTCCCTCATGACAATGCCGCATGATACTGCGGGACTCGGACCCAAACACACATCTCCGAATAACCTGGTCCGCTCCGATCCTGAACAAGTACGGATCCTCCCAAATGTAGTGCTTGACGTCCGCAAAGAATTTCTTCTTTTGCTGGTGCGTCATGCCCTCCACAAGGTCACCTGTAGACAAGTAATTTGCTAGATCAGCGAACCAGGGAAAGCTTTCCTCGTGGGCTTTCATGAACATCAACACCTCATGGGGAAACTCATCCCCAATCCTATCCTCCCGAGTTTTCTCTATCCAAGGCTCTCCAACCTTGACAAATGATCAGTAGCCACGTTCTCAGCACCCTTCTTATCTCGAATCTCTAAATCGAACTCCTGAAGTAGTAGAATCCACTGAATCAGCCTCGGCTTCGCATCCTTCTTCGTGAAAAGGTAACGAAGAGCTGCGTGGTCTATGAAAATAATGGTCTTTGATAGCATAAGATAAGATCGAAATTTGTCGCACGCGAATACGACTGCTAGCAACTCCTTCTCTGTCGTGGGGTAGTTTTCTTGGGCGTCGTTTAGGGTCTTGCTAGCGTAGTAAATGGGATGAAAGTGTTTCTCCCTACGTTGCGCTAAAACGGCCCCAACGGCAAAATCGCTAGCAACGCACATGATCTCGAACGGGAGGCTCCAATCGGGATCAATCAAAATGGGAGCACTCACTAACCTCTCCCTAATCAGCTCGAAGGCCCTCAAACACTCATCTTCGAACTTGAATGGCTTATCCTTCTCTAATAGCTGGGTCATCGGGCGAGCAATCTTTGAAAAGTCGCAGATGAAACAACGGTAGAATCCCGCATGACCCAAGAAACTCCTAATCAATTTCACAGAAGTAGGCGGCATGAGCTTGGAAATAACATCAACTTTGGCTTGATCAACCTCAAGCCCCGCCTGTGAAATCTTGTGCCCTAGCACAATCCCCTCTCGAACTATGAAATGACACTTTTCCCAGTTAAGCATCAGGTTCGTCTCCTCACATCGAGTAAGCACACGCTCGAGATTACGTTGACAGTGATCAAAGGAACTCCCAAACACAGAAAAGTCATCCATAAACACCTCCATGGAGTCCTCGATCAACTCATGAAAGATCGCCACCATACAACGCTGAAATGTGGCTGGAGCGTTACACAACCTAAATGGCATGCGTCGATACGCGAAAGTGCCAAAGGGGCATGTAAAGGTGGTCCTTTCCTGATCCTCTGGTGCAATAGGGATCTGGAAATAACCTAAGAATCCATCGAGAAAGCAATAGAGTTGTTGTCCTGACAGTTGCTCCAGCATCTGATCAATGAACGGCAAAGGAAAGTGATCCTTGCGCGTGGCATCATTGAGTCTGCGATAATCTATGCAAACTCGCCAACTGTGACGGTCTGGGTGGGTATCAACTCATTTTTATCGTTGACGACCACTATCATACCCCCCCCCTTATTGGGGACCACCTAGACGGGACTCACCCATGCAGAGTCCGAAATCGGGTAAATCAGTCCTGCATCTAGCAACTTAATCACCTCTTTCTTCACGACGTCATATTAGGGTTTAGCCTTCTCTGAGGCTGAACCACCGGCTTGAACTCCTCTTCCATCAAGATCTTGTGCGTGCAAAATGAAGGGTTAATACCCTTGATGTCCATCAGCTTCCATGCGATCGCCTGCCTATGATCTATCAGGACACTCATGAGCCTCTTCTTCTCCTCCTCCGTCAATCCAGCAGAAATGATGACGGGTAACTGAGATCCCTTGCCTAAGAATGCGTACTCCAGATGAGACGGCAACTCCTTCAACTCTAGGGGTGGTGGTACCTCAACATACGGTCTCTCCTTCGGAATTTCCTCTTCCTCGATGACCTCAAACACCTCAAATCTAGGGGAAGGATCGGTAGCCTGCGGCAGAGGGTCCTGCTCAACATCCAACTCAGTGACCCCACTCCCCTGATCATCCACACTCGCAACCTGCGTATCAGACGCATCTCTCCCGTAAATCTTGCTGAGGAGGCTACCCACATGTGACATAAGAGTATTGATAAAGTATAGAGTGTCATCATGCTGCTGGGTATGCCTCATGGAACGCTGAATGTCGAATATGGCCTCATCCTCATCAACTCGAAGAGTCAACTTGCCGTCGTGCACGCCAATGAGTGCTCGTGCAGTGGTAAGGAACGGACGACCTAAAATCAGCGGGACCTCAGAGTCCTCGTCCATGTCAAGGATGACGAAATCAACTGGAAATACGAATTTGTCGACCTTTACTAGCATATTCTCTACAACACCCCTCGGAAACTTCACTGATCGATCAGCCAACTGAAGACTCATGCGCGTAGGAGACGGCTCGCCTAGATTGAGCTTAGCAAAGATGGAATACGACATAAGATTTATGCTTGCCCCTAGGTCTGCCAGTTCATTGCTGACGGTGAGATTTCCGATCAAACACGGAATCGTAAAGCTACCAGGATCAGACACCTTCTTCGGTAGCTTATTCTGCAAGACTGTAGAACACTCCTCGCTCAATGTAACAGTAGCACCTCCAGCTTCTTCTTGTTCGTGAGTAGGTCCTTTAGAAACTTTGCGTACTTCGGCATCTTCGATAGAACCTCCACGAATGGAATGTTAACATGTAACTTCTTCAACATCTCTAGGAACTTGTTGTACTGCTCTGCGTCCTTACCCTTCACTAACCGACCTGGGTAAGGGGGTGTCGGCTTATACACCCTTTTTCTTTTTGGATGCTTTTCTTTTGCTGTCGTGTCCCTCTTGGTTTTTGAAAACCAATCTCCTCCTTCTTTGCTGCCTTCAATACCTTCTGTCTTATTCTTGTTTTCGAAAACAATGATATTAATAATAGCCTCCAACTTCACGTCCACTTTAGCTTGTATATATAATGGCTTTTTATTCCACTAGGGTTTTTGTGTAATCCACAAAACACATCTTTCAAAGCCCAAAAAGAAACAAAACCAATCCAATTCCCTACTAGAATTTCGTGACATGCATGGCTGGAGTTGTTTTTTGGGCGGCCCACAATTTCGTCCCCAGCCTTGATCACATCTGAGATGGATTCATGATATATCTTTGCGTCCAAATTGATATATGGTTTAGTTATCATAATAACATTGCATATATAATTGTTTTTAGGCAAATTGGAAAATAATAATCCCATCTTTCTGAAATTGGCTGACAATAATCCCAAGTCAGTTATTAGCCAATAATAATCCGACATCGTCCAATCTATCTACTATAATAAAAGAAACCAATAAGTGGCACGTGTCATTCATTGAAAGCGTCTATATTTGTAATTTCCTGCCTTTTCATACTTATCTTATATCAATTAATTAAATAATCAATTAATATTAAATCTTATCTTACTTTAAATGTCGGATAGAATCATTCTATTTTTTCTAATAATATATTATCTTCAAATTTAAGTTATAAATTAAAGATATTTTTTAAATAATAACACAAAACAATAATCTTAAACTTAAAAAAACAATAATACGATCATATAAAAAATTTAAAGTACAAACAAAATATACAAAATAACTTATTAGACATTAGATCAAACTTAAAAAAAAAAACACTAATTAGGAAGAGAAGCTAATAATATAATTCTGTTTTTTATTTTTCAAATTGGGGTTCTAATCAATTCGAATCAAACTTAACCAAGTTTGTGATTTGATTCGAATTAAACCGAACCAAATTTATAATTTTTTTAAACGAATCCAATAGCATATTATTTACTACACAAAATTACATTTATTTAACCCGTGTAATACATGGTGTTTTTAAAGATATAACCTTTTTTATTATAGTAGATAGATTCGCCCCGCTTGTGGTATACAAGGTTACAAAATTACATTTATTTAACCCGTGTAATACACAGTGTTTTTAAAGATATGTTTTTTTTATTATTTAGTATATATAATTAGATTTATTCAACCCGTGCAATACACATATTTTTATTACTTGATATATAAAATTACATTTATTCAGTACAATACATGGGGTTCTTAGAGATATATTTTTTTTATTATTTAATATATAAAATTACATTTGTTCAACTCGTGTAATAAACGAGATTTTTAAAGAATAACTGTTTTAATTTAGTATATACAATTGCATTTATTTAACCCGTGTAATACACGGGGTTCTAACCTAGTTTTTTTTTTTTTTTTTTTGTAAAATAGACCGCCACCCGTGTAATACACGGGGTTCTAACTTAGTTTTTTTTTTGTAAAATAGACCGCCGTTAAAATAAGGTTAACAGAGTTAAGTTTTTTTCCGAATTACAACCCGATGTTTTAGGGCTTTTGATTAGAACGAGGATACGAGTTGATTGATGTAAAACTCAGGGTTGTAAACGAATATGTGGGCTGTATGTGAATATGTGTTTGTTCATTAAGGAATGAACATGCTCATTAAGGTTCACGAACGCTTACCAAATGAGATTTCTTGTTCATGTCGTTTATTAATGAAATGGACATGTTCATAACATTTATCGAACGTAAACGAACACAAACATATGTTGAAGAACATAAATGAACACAAACGGACGTTATATATTCATCTTAAAATAAACTTTGCATTAAAAATAAACAAGTACATGGGGGGGGGGGGGGTTATGCGACATGTGGATGCCACGTCAGAAAAGTGGGGTGGTGCAAAAAAAGAGAGGAGTGAGACGGGGCGTGAAAATGTGACATTATTCAACACATGCGCACACTTTTTTTTTATTATTTGATTTAAAAAAATTATATAACATCTATTTAGTTTAATAAATAATGCCATTAATACAAAGTAAACAAATAACATTAATACAAAAAATTACATAATTAAAAAAATAAAAACATTACATAACTTAAAAAAATAAAAAAAACAGTACATAACTTAAAAAAAAAACGCTAGTACGACGGTGGGGTATGGGGCTTGGGTTGGGGCGTGGGTTGGCTAAAAACGCCCAAGCCACCACCCTGGGTGGGCTTGGGTTGGGGCGTGGCCCAAGGGGCGAGAGTTTAAAGCTAGGCGTGGGGCGGGCTAGCGATCCTATGTGGCGGGCTCCTATTCGCTTGGTGGCCATGTCATAGCGGGGTGTTTAAATTTTAAAATTTAAATTTTAACCGTTTGGCCAAGCCAAGCGGTCACCCCAACCCATCAACATCACTATAAATATAACCCCAACCCCACCGGCTACCCCAACCCAAACAATCGCTGTCCACCGCTACCCCACTTGATCGAACCCGCTACCCCAACCCACTTGACCGATGGCCTCTTGGACACACAAGAAGAGCTAGCTCTCGTCACGAGCGTCGTTGACGCTATGAAGGGGCGACAACCCGGTCAAACCCGATATTGGCCGGAAGCTTTCGCAAGCTACCGACATAACGTCGGACACGACCGGCACAACTTAAACGCGTGCCAACATAAATGACGCGAGCTACGGCCCAAGCTTGGTCGTTTCAAAGCCTACTACGAAGCCGTTCCGAGCGGTGAGTTAAGCCACGAGGACCGGGTGACGGTGGCGAACATTGAATTTCGGGGCAAGGAGCGAAAGCCGTTCCACAAGCTTGCGCTTTTTGAAATTTACCTAACGCTCTAGGTTTTTTTTTTTTTTTTTTTTTTTTTTTTTTTTTTTTTGTAATCGTTTTAGGTTTTTTTTTTGTAATTTTTAGGTTTTTTTTTTTATTTTGTAATCGTTTTTAGGTTTTTTTTTATTTTGTAATTAATAAAATTTTAGGGTTTTTTTTAATGTTGTGTGTATTTTTTTAATTTTTTGTAATTTTTTTTAATAAACTGCCAAGCCACGCCCCAACCCAAGCCCCGCCATACCCCACGGACACGTCACTCACCGGTGAGGGGGCTCGAACTCCACGTGTCAACTCATGCCCCCCAACCCAAGCCCCACCATACCCCACGGTCTAAGGGGGTGGGGGTGCTCCACTTTCCATCACTCACCACACCCAATCATGTTCCGTCACATCATCAAACTTGGTTCCATCACTAGTGATGGATTTTAGTGGGGGTGCCCATCACTAGCGATGGATTTTTTTAAATAATAAATTAAAAATAACAATTTCATTTAAATAAATATTACATTAAAAAAACCCTAAATTACAAAGTAAAAAAAAAAAAAAAAAACTAAACATAATCTTAGCCCATTTGAGAATGAAGAAATAAGTCTGAGCCCAATTGTATAAAACCCTAAAATTAATATTAAGGCATATACAAAACCCCTCTGCAGCGCTCCAACAACGATAGCAGCAGCAACATTTTTCTCCCAAACTCAACTCCAAGCTGGTTAGTAGGGCTGTAAACGAACTGAACGTTCAGCGAACAGTTTGTGAACCGTTCGGCGAGAAGTTCGTTTATGTTCGTTCGTTTAATAAACTATCGAACATGAACAAGATATTTCGTTCGATTATTTAAATGAACGAACAGGAATAGAGGTCTCGTTCGTTCGATTATGTTCGTGAACATTCGGTAAGGTGTTCGTGAACGTGTTCGTGAACATTCATTGATTTGCGTTCGTGTATGTTCGTATGTTTGTGTTTTAATTGAAGATCTTTGTACTTTCTTATATTTTATTTGTACTTTTTATATTATTAAATTTTATATATTTTATTAACCTAACAATTAAACTAGGAAACCCACTTTCACCTTGTTTATGCATCATTTCCCTTTCATTTCTCATTATTTACATCGGCGAATACGATCGACCTCCGTCCCACAATAAGGGATTCAAGTTTGAGTGCTACTCTCTGGGTCATCTTTCTTTATCATTCGTCGCGTTCGCCAAATTTATTTGTGTTCGTGAACCATTCGCGAACACGCTCATTTCCTTAATGAACGAACACCAACATAAAATCTCGTTCGGTAAGTGTTTATGAACCGTTCGTAAACACATTTATTTCCTTAACGAACGAACATAAACAAGGCCTTGTTCGTGTTCGTTCGGTTCGTTTACAGCCCTACTGGTTAGGGTTTCCCGACCCTTCGATTCAGCTAAGATTTCACTCTTCTTTATCATCATCACCATATCATTTAATCTGAATCTTTTCTATAAAAAAACCCGAACGGTCGTCCCCTCCTCCTCCAACGGTCCACTGGTCCAACGGTAACAATGAGAATTCACGCGTGATGGCTACAACGCGTGGTCACCATGACCGGCGGCGGTGTTCCACGTGTGGTCACCCAACCACCTCGGACCACCATGTAGCGCCCCACCCCTTAAAAGAAACATTACATAGCGAAAATTAAACGTTAACCTAAACATACTTAACCAAAGAATCTTAATATTTGCCACGCCGCGACGTATTTGAAGTCACGACCTTACATGTGCCTGTGCTTGAAGAGGGCGACTTAGATAACCTCGTCTTCGTTGAGTTCACCATCGTCGTTGTCCACAGCGTTGACAACCATCTCAAATCTCGAACTAGCCATACGAATAATCTTGGAAACGTGAACAAAGTAGGTCCATGGTTCGGGTGGCCTCACCCCTATGCATACAAAATTGTTGGAAAACTCGTTCCCAAAACGGATGCGTGGGTAAGGGAGCCATGTCGTCGGTAATTGTTGCGATCCAAGATTCACACAACACAATGTCCTCTTCTTCGTTCCATGGTTCGTTGCCATTTTGAAGAGGTTTGTGAGAAATGAGATGAAAGTTGAGAGATTTTGAAGGTAAAAAAATGTAAGAAAAGGTTTAGATTAAATAAGAGGAGTAAAATTTTTTAAAAAGTATTTAAAAAAAAAATAGCCGTTGGGGGCAACGGCTACAATCCCCACCCAATCACGAGATACCACGTCGCCACCCCAAAGCTTTCCACGCTGGTGGAAAGCCCCCTCGCTTCCAACTCCACGCCGTTCCCGGGGTGGTGTGCCCGGTTTGGAGAGGCCACCATGGTGCAAAGCCACCCCCACTCCGTGTGGTCTTGACATAATTATCCAAACATAGTTGACACAATTATCATAAACATAATTAACACAAAAATTAAATCTTAAAATAAACTTTGAGAGGTTTGTCAAGTTTTAACACAAATTGAAATTGAAATGATTAAATGAGGGATGTTGGCAGAGACATGTAGTATAACTATCGTTTAAGATTTTTTAAAAACTAAGACCAATAAAATAAAAAAATATAACATAAAAACCTTTAAGTGAACTAACACAAATGAACATAAACGAACCAAAAGTAAATGAACACGTTATTGAACGTTCACGAACATAAACAAACGAACACAACCTTTCTTCATGTTCGTTTGTTTAACTTGTCCAACAACTCGTGTTTGTTCATTTATTAAAGGAACGAACATAGAGAAACTTCCCGCCAAACGGTTACGGCCCTAAATACACTTCTCCAACTTCCCATCATCTCGAATTTGCATGTAACTGTTCTATCAAGTATCAACTCATTTTGTTTACTAGTTCTATAAATGTTTACAAGTTTTATGACTTTTCGCCTCTGGGTCCCTGACTTTTCCCTTTTGTTGCTATTTTGATCACATACCCTAACTCCATCCAAAAATCCCATTTTTAACCGGGGGTTTTTTGGGGTTTTTCATTTTAAATCTTTTTAATTGCCATTTTGATCCAATTCTAAAAAATAAAAAAAATTCTAAAAAATCAAAAAAATTCTAAAAATTCCAAAAAAATTCTAAAAAATAAAAAAATTCTAAAGAATATAAAAAAATCATAAAAATAAAAAAAATTCTAAAAAAACAAAAAAAATTCTAAAGAATAAAAAAAAAATTCTAGAAAATAAAAAAAATCTAAAAATAAAAAAAATATAAAAACTCAAACAAACATATTTTAAAGTTTCAAATTCAAAAAATGACGATATATTCCTCGTCCAGACGAATATATTTTCAAGTTTTATTTATTTTGTTGAGTGAATGAGTGATTATGATGAGATAGAACCACTAAAACCAAAGACAATACAAATCAAAGTACAGCAAGATGCTGACTAAAAATAAAACTTTATAACTACCATGTTTCACCATCTTACCACTTCTCCAAAGTGAGTGAGTCTAATAATTACATTATGTTACATAATTTACTTTAGTGATAATTCATTTTATCATAAAGATGACACGTCCTCACTTAATCAAAATATAAGAAAAAAATAGCCATTATATAATAGATATATTGATAGAAAAATTACTAAAACAGACATTCACTCAACAAAATAGATAAAACATGAAAATATATTCGTCTGGACGAGGAATATATCGTCATTTTTTGAATTTGAAAGTTTAAAATATGTTTGTTTGATTTTTTAGAATTTTTTTAATTTTTTAGATTTTTTTTATATTTTAGATTTTTTTTTGATTTTTTAGAATTTTTCTGATTTTTTAGGATTTTTATGATTTTTAATTTTTTTTTGATTTTTTAGAATTCTTTTATTTTTTAGAATTTTTTAGAAATTTTTTGATTTTTTTTAGAATTTTTTATTTTTTAGAATTTTTTGATTTTTCAGAATTTTTTGGATTTTTAGAATGTTTTTGATTTTTTGGAATTTTTTTTGATTTTTTAGAATTGGATCAAAATGGCAATTGAAAAGATTTAAAATGAAAATCCTCAAAATACCCTTGGTTAAAAATGAGGATTTTGGATAGAGTTAAGGTATGTAATCAAAATACCCAGAGGCGAAAAAAACACCTATTTGGACTAAAATGGCAAATTTGGACAAACCTCAGAGACTAAAATAGCAATTAACTCTTAAAAAATAAATAAATTAACTAAGTCGGGTAGGGTCATCCTCCAATAACTACCCACCTCCCATATCGAGTAGTGTTACCGCGTTACCGAAAGTACCCGATGTGACACCATCCGACATACGTTCCTAGTACCCTAACAGTGGGCCAGAATTGCGGGTCTACTTATCATCATCAGAATCTGCTTAACCAATCAAGTTAGGATAACACCACCTATCAACACCTCAAGATAACACAAACTGGTAACCATTCATACACAAACAAAATAAAATAATTTAGTATACTATTTACAATAAAACTTGCGATCATAAGAAGCAAAAAACCTTGTGATCAAACTGCAAAACTTATTTTAAGCGATTAACGGTATATAATATTAACGGTATAACATTAACGATTATATATTTTAAGCGATTTAACGTTGGAACCGGATGAGAATTTATAACACAAGTACACCAAAATAACAAAACAAAATTCAGATGGGATATATACATTGCGTGTAGAGCTATACGCAGCGTATATAAACCCTAGTTATCTGTGCAATTGCTGAGCCAGACGCTGAAATTCATGCAACCTATGCGTTGTGTATAGCTATATACGCAACGTATAGAAACCCTAAGTGTGCAAATAGACAGCCCGGTGTTCGAATAGTCTCGGTCTTGGAGGAAAGCTAAACAATCAAATTAATCCTCACATAATTATAACTCAAACAATCAATCAACAACAGTTCAAAAAAAAAAAAAAAAATCAATCAACAAACTTGTAATGCGGGTTTAGCTTTATAATCAAACTGGAAAAATTTTCAATTTTAAACAATCAATCGACAAACTTTTAACGCGGGTTCAGCTTTTTAGTCAAACGGGAAAAGTTTTCAATTTTAAACAATCAATCGACAAACTTATAACGCGGGTTTAGCTTTTTCATCAAACTGGAACACTTTTTCAATTTTAGACAATCAACCGACAAACTTATAACGCGGGTTTAGCTTTTTCATCAAACTGGAAAAGTTTTTCAATTTCAAATAGTATAAATTTAAGATTCTTATATTAAATTTTAGAGTAAACTGCAATTTTACCCCCTGGGGTTAGGGGTCATTGGCATGTCTACCTCCCCTAAGGAAATAATTGCAATTTTACCCCCCACTGTTCACTGTTATGTCGCAACCTTACCCCTCGGCCTCAAATTTGTTGACTAATCTGTTGACTATAACTTGAAATGACTATAATGCCCTTTCATATTACCCCCTGTGTTTTGTACTACTCTGTAATATTACCCCCTGCCACCACTCCCACCGCCATTCACCACCACAACCACCACTGCCACCTCCAGCCACCACCCTCAACCACCACTGCCACCGCCATTCACCACCACAACCACCACTGCCACCACTGCCACCGCCATTCACCACCACAACCACCACTTATAAGCCTGCATCCTTTTTCTTGGATTCTCAGACAGATCTCTGCAAATTCAAGACAAAAAAGAAGATGAAGGTATCAAAATCTACACCAACTTTTACAACCCACAAGTTTTATATGTGAAATCTCACATGGGTTTTTAATCTTTTGTTTAAATCCTCAATCTTTTTGCATAAAGTTGTGTTGAAATTGGACTTCTTGGATGAAAATCCTCACAAGTTTTATATGTGAAAAGTGTGTAGGATTTTGGGGGAAATCAAAATCCCTAGAAACATTTTCTTATCCTCTCTCTCTCTCTCTCTCTAAAAACCATGCAACACCTCAGGCTATTCCCTCACTTCTCCGATCAAATCTCCGGCAACCTCATCCCACTCCGACCATTTCGAAGGCGGTTCACTCTGTTGCTCGACGTTTGAATCCATTAATTGTTTTTAGTGATAAAGGTGATGATGATTCATGCTAATTGTTTTCAGCAATATAGATACTTGAACAAATGCACTGAATGATTGAATGAACTGATGAATTATGATATAAATGTTTATATTGAAGAACCAAAATAATCAACAATCAAACAACAGTTACCTGAAACAGAGTGTGTAGGATTTTGGGGGAAATCAAACACAAAATGATCGAAAATGAGTGGTATGTGAAATGAATACACAATATATCCCTTTCATTTATAACAACAGTTACCTAAAACAGAGTATGTTCTTGGAATGTGCAGACTGAGGTATGACATAAACTTTCTTAAATTGGGCCATATCTGCTTTCATTATGACAATTGCTATGCAATCTGCACCCAAATTGCACATTTCTTGAAAGTTCATTAATCATTAACCATGTGAACTGGAAGTGGTTTTCAAAAAAATGCAATTTCAAAATAATATGATCAGATTAACAGAACATCACAATTTCAAAGTACACAAATTTCACTAGTAAGAATGAACAAAACATGATAACAATTCAATTCTCCTCCAAACAGAGATTAAAACATACAATACAAAAACATGAAAATCATACAACAAGATGACGGTGACGGAAGTAGTGGTGGTGTTATATATGAAAGGGATATCCAGTTTTATGGTGGTTGGAGGTGGCAGTGGTGGTTGTGGTGGTGAACGGCGGTGGCAATGGTGGCAGGGGGTAATATCACAGAGTGCACAAAACACAGAGGGTAATATGAAAGGGCATTATAGTCATTTCAAGTTATAGTCAACAGATTAGTTAACAAATTTGAGGCCGGGGGGTAAGGTTGCGACATAACAGTGAACAGTGGGGGGTAAAATTGCAATTATTTCCTTAGGGGGGTAGACATGCCAATGACCCCTAACCCCAGGGGGTAAAATTGCAATTTACTCTAAATTTTATATGAAATTAATTTCAAAAATTGGCTAGAATGGCCTATCAACGCCAACTATTTAAGTCAAGATAACAACATCAACTGGTCACTACTCATACATTTGTGTCAGTGAAGGTAGGTAACAAAAAACCCTGTCATCTTCAGTTTATTCCCAAAAATGATTTCAATGCTACCAATCTCATCTTCCTCTCCTATTCGTTTCCTCTTTTACGTTGTTCTTGTTATATTTCTAACTTCCACATCCATCTCATCTTCCTATGACGGTGGAAATGAGACCGATCATCACGCTTTGCTCAAGATCAAGTCAATGATCACTCGAGATCCATATGGAGCTTTAACCTCATGGAACACCTCCCTTCATTTTTGTGATTGGTATGGTGTTAAATGTGGGAAGCGACATAGAAGGGTGACTTTTGTAGCACTACAGTCGCTGGGTCTAGAAGGCTCTTTGTCTCCTCATGTAGGGAACCTCAGCTTCCTCCGTGTGTTTTCTCTCGCTAACAATAGCTTTCAAGGAGCCATCCCTCATGAAATCGGTCGTTTAAAAAGGCTAAATTTTTTTTCGCTCTATTTAAACAAATTCAACGGAGTCATTCCAACTAATTTTTCTGGGTGTTTAAACCTTCAGAAACTTGATCTTTCTTTCAACAAGCTAGTTGGAAGCATACCCAAAGAGATCAGCTTCCTCTCCAAACTTACTCTTCTTTCACTTGGTGATAATAAGTTAACAGGTGGAATCCCACCTTTCTTGGGGAACATTACGTCGATAGAAATATTTGGTGTTGTTAGAAATCCGGTGGGTGGGATCATTCCAGACACCTTAGGTAATTGGAAAAATTTAGTAGGATTTTACTCTAGTGGTTGTAATCTATCTGGGACCATCCCTCATTCCATTTATAACCTTTCACTTCTAGCTAACTTTAGCTTGTCTTATAATCAACTTACTGGGAGTCTTCCTCGAGGTATAGGTGCAATGCTCTCTCATCTTGAACTCCTACAATTAAATAGTAACCAGTTGATGGGACCACTTCCATCATGGATATCTAATTGCTCGAAACTAAGAAGCCTTGAAATGGCTAATAACATGTTTAGTGGGAAGTTGACGATCGACTTTTCAAAACTAGGAGATATTGAGAAGATATTATTAGGGTATAGCAACTTTGGAAGTAGTGAAGCTGATGAAATGAATTTTATTGATTCTTTGAAGAACTGCACCAAGTTATATCTTTTGGACCTAGCTTTTTGCAAGTTTCAAGGAGTGCTCCCTGGATCAATTGGTAACCTTTCTGATCAACTCCGGTATCTGAATCTAGAAAGAAATAATTTACATGGAAACCTCCCAGCATCAATTGGTAATCTAGTTGGCTTGGTTGGTTTATACTTAGGACGTAACCAATTCACAGGAAGCATCCCCTCAACCATTGGTAAACTTCAAAAGCTACAATTTTTTGTTTTATCTAAAAACCAACTTTCAGGGCAACTTCCTGATGCCTTAGGGAACTTGTCATCATTAAACAATATTTTTTTGTATTCAAACAAGTTAGCAGGGGTAATTCCTTCAAGCATAGGAAATTGCCGTCATCTATTAGAGTTGCAGCTTGATAACAATAAATTTACTGGGAAAATACCTCAACGTATCTTACAACTTTCATCTTTATCTATAACATTGAACCTTTCTCAAAACAACCTGTTTGGTTCACTTCCAACCGACGTTGGAGACCTCAAGATGTTGACTGCTTTGGATTTATCTTATAATAATTTATCAGGTAACATTCCTAGTAGCCTTGGTAGTTGTGGTAGCCTTTTAAGTTTGTCCCTCAAAGGCAACTTGTTTCAAGGCATGATACCGCCATCATTAAGTTCCTTAAAAGGATTGGTGGAACTCGATATTTCTCATAACAATTTATCTGGCCAAATTCCTCGATTCTTGGAACGGTTCTTGTTAGAATATTTGAACCTATCATATAATGATTTTGATGGTGAAGTACCACAGCTAGGAGTATTCACTAATGCAAGTGCATTCTCTATTTTGGGGAATAACAGGCTTTGTGGTGGCGTTGTTGAACTTGGGTTACCCAAATGTAAGGAGACAAAGAAACATAAAGAAAAAATTCCTGTGTTTGTAATACTCATTTTGATTGCATCCTCACTTTTCACCATAATATGCTTAGCATATGCTTGGTGTAAGAAGAAAAGCAAAAGCCGACCGTCTCAATCTTCAATGAGGGACCGATTCTTGAAAATTTCATACGCTCAACTTCTCAAGGCTACCAATGGCTTCTCCGAAACCAATTTGATTGGAAATGGTGGGTTCAGTTCCGTTTATAAAGGAGTCCTTAATGAAGATGATGATACACTTGTCGCAGTGAAAGTTCTACGTCTTCAAAATCGAGGGGCTGAAAGAAGCTTTATGAGGGAGTGTGAAGCATGGCGAAACATTCGACACCGTAATCTGTTAAGGATAATAACTTCATGTTCAAGCATTGACTTTCAAGGAAATGATTTCAAAGCTTTGGTATACGAGTTTATGCCCAAAGGGAGTTTACATGATTGGCTTTATGCAAGTGACGGTACATCCAGGTTAAACTATATTCAAATCACAAATATTCTTGCCGATGTCGCGTCTGCACTTGATTATCTTCATAATCACTGTGTACCAATCGTTGTTCACGGTGACTTGAAGCCTAGCAACATTCTACTCGACGATGAAATGGTGGCTCATGTTGGAGACTTTGGTTTAGCTCGCTTTCTTGGAACAACTTCTTACCAAAACAGCTCCACCGGCATTAGAGGAACAATTGGTTACGCTGCTCCAGGTAAATCTCTTGTATTTCTACACGTTTGTATTTACTTACATTATTGCCGTTTTTCGTTTTTCTTCTGAAGTAATTGTTCATAATTTGCAGAATATGGACTCGGGAGTGATATGACAACTAACGGAGATGTCTATAGTTTTGGAATGCTATTACTAGAGATGATGACCGGAAAAAAGCCAACTGATGACATATTTAAGGAAGGGTATAACCTTCATAAATTTGCTTCCATGGCTTTGCCTGACCATGTAATGGATGTTATTGATCTCAACATTCTAAACATTTATCAAGGAGTGTGTGAAGCAGATGCACAGAAAATAGAAGAATGTTTGGCTTCAACAATCAAAATTGGAGTATCATGCTCTGTGGATTCCCCATCACTAAGGATGAATATGGAAAAGGTTGTACATGAATTGCATCGTATCCAGAATACACTTCCAAATATTGAGGTATAGTGTTCTCACTATTTTTATTTACCACATAAAAAGTCTTCACATGTGTTCATTCTTTTCAACGGTAGTTTGTATGAAAAGGTCACCCAAGTATTCAACTTTAATCATTTTTTCCACTAATATATATCCTTTTTCTTTTATACCAAACTTGGTAAAAAAAACACGTGGATACAATAATTCATTTAAACTGATCATTGTTTAAGAATTTTTTATTTTGCAACATAGGACAAGTAACCAAAGGAATTTTTGTTTTCTCATAATCTTTAAGGTTATATTTGCCATCCAAATTAAGTTTATTTGAAATATTACATTTTGACTTGGACTCCATGTGCACATTCTTGCAGATATAACACCAAGCTTGCATTTGGGATTTCAAATAAACTACACCTAGGATATGGTGTATGTCATCATTGAATCTTTGTTAGTTTGCCACACATAATTGTTATTTTGCTTAATATCGTGTTGACACAAGTATACGAGTTTGTGCTTAATTACAAAGGATATATATTATATTGCCTAGTATTGAATGCTAGTAAGACATGCATGGTTCAATGAATCAGGAAGTGTATAATCCTAAAACTAAAAGAAAATAATAGTAAATGAAACTGTTATTCACAAGTCCATCTATACACTACAAGTATTTAAACCTATAGCGACGACACTTTTTGGGGTAGTGACCCAATGTCATCGCTATAGGGTCTGTGGCCATACATTCATGGGTATAGATTATAGGTATTGTCGCTATATGTTCCGTTACCATAGTTTTCCCATATGACAAGTGCACTACTAGAAAAATGATTTTTCTTTGGCGATGAAATTAAAGGTTCTTGGCGATTTTAGGCCCGCCCAAACAAACATGGCTGGAAAAAAATATGTGCCATCACCATAGCTTTCCCATATGACATGTTTTATTCATTCATTTATGTTCATGTGTAACACCCTTATTAAAGGACTGAATTTAATATTAGTTTTCATAAACTTTACACTAACTTTGAGTATACAAAAGACATTCCATGTTAATAAACCGACATATTCATGACGCTTACTAAAACAAGTTTAAAGAAAACATCTACTAGTCAACTACCGACTAGTTTAAGCGTTCAAAACATAATTAACAATTCAGTTACAACAAAAACATTGTCTTGATAGTAGTTAAGTTAACGCGGAAGCTTCAAAATACGTGTTCGGTTCTTGATAGCATACTTGATCATCATCCGGATAGTCACCATTGTTACCTAGAGTCAAAAACATTAAAAACATTAGTTTTGACATTTAAATAGAGTGTACAAACAAGTTCCAGCTTCAAAAAAAAAAAATTTCTAACTTTGGTCCTCCCGCGTGTCGCGGCAGGAAACGTTACATCCGTCGCAACTCGCGACGGCTTCCGCGTGTCGCGGGGGTCCTCAGGTGTTCTTCCGCGTGGCGCGGGGGAACGCTATTTCCAGCAGGTGCAGGTTTAAATCCTGCATTTCTGCCCAGCTCCGAAAATTCACAAAATTCAAACTTTAAACTATCATAACTTTTCACTCGCTAGTCCGTTTTAACCGATTCTTTTTCCTATGAGTCCGTAATAAAATTTCGGATCCAACCATGTAAATTTTACATCACGGAAATCGAGATACCGATAATCGGTTCGCAATTTCCTTATTTCAATTATCTAACTTATTAGTGTAAGTGCATAGCACCACTTTTCAATTCTTAAGGCTTTTTAGACATAATTACCCAATTTCCCGGGCTCATAACTTTGGTGCATTCGTGCCATTCTATGGCTTTGCGTTCCCTTAGGGCTAAATACTTGTTTCTTCGGAATTCAAGTATTCCGTTTCAAGCGACCCTTTTTTCTTAATTTCTATTGTTTGACCCGAATTCCCGGATTCTTAGACCTAGATTAATATAACCAATTCGTTGATGTGATACCATCCACCATTTAACGAAGCATGAGACTTTCAAGTCTCTACTCTCTTGATTCTTTTAAAAGTATCATTTTGACCCGTTTGGCTATTTAGTGAAAACCATCACTTTATTGACAAGCCAAACTAAATTCCAAGTCTTTACTTTGACCCGTTTGATGGTCGAGTGTACTTCGCCACTTTAACGACGCATCAAACACATCCCTTACACTACAACATCATTTACACAACAAATCCAAACATTTACATATAATTTAACGGGACTTAAGCCACGTACCTTTAAAGCACACCTTTTCCGCGGGTATCACCTCCGGCGTGTCCACTTGACGTTCCGGATTCCTTGCCTAAAGAGTTCAATTCATAACAAGATTAGAACTCTTTTATAAGCTTTAACGCATTAATTCTTAACATATTCAAATCTGCGTTTTTTACCAACCTTTAACATTTTAACCCTCGTTTAGGCGTTTTATCAAACACCTAGCGGGTCGGATTTCTACATGATCTAAACCAATTTCATGACTTGTAATTATCATCCAAACTACTTTAATTAGTCAATTCTACACAAGCCTTAACATCAATATTTCTGAATTTATTCCTAAATTCAGATTTATGTTAGAACAAGATCATATTTTTAGGACTTATCAAGCTCTCTTCAAGTTCATTAGCCACCTACAATAGTGGTTATGAACTCTATGATTACCATGAAATCTTTCAACAAGATTTCACCTAGGGTTCATCCCTAAACACCATATCTCTTCTAATTACACACATGCAAAACACAATCAAGCTGAAATTCTGATTTTTTCACAATTAACCTAGAACTTGAGATGAATCAAAACACTAGAATTTCACATACCTTGTGATCCCTTCAGTGAGGTGATCACCAATTCGTGCTTAGAAATCGATTTGGACTTGATTTATGCCTTGAATTTGTGGTTTTTGTGAAGATTAGGGTTGGGTGAGACCTTCCTGTCGCCCCCCTTGCTTCTTGATCGACCAGACATCCCAAGTGGGTGTTTGGTGTAAATTTTATTTTATTTCTAATTTAATTAAGTTTCAAGTTCTACACATAAGCCCCTCTACTTTCATTTAGTTTATATTTTAGGCTTTTTAATTCATTCATGTGTTTCTACAAGATTCTTAGCTAACTGGGTTACTTATCCTAGTTAGCTTATTCTTGTTTATTTTGTACTTTATTATTATAAAGTTTTATATTTTCGGGATGTTACAAGTCCACCCTCCTTAAAAGGGTTTCGTCCCCGAAACCGTATTACGTACCAAATAATATAGGGTAGAGCCGTTGCATTTCTTCTTCGGATTCCCATGTGGTATCCACACCCTTTCTGTGTTCCCATTTAACCTTCACTTGGTTAATTACTTTGTTCCTCAAACTCTTCTCCTTACGATCTAAAATTGCAATTGGCTTTACTGCATAGTTAAGGCTGTTATCCACCTCAATATCATCGTAGTGAATGCAAGCGGTTTCATCTGTTAAACATTTTCGGAGATGTGACACGTGGAATGTGCTATGAATCCCACTCAACTCCTCGGGTAGTTCGAGACGATATGCAACTTTACCAACCCGTTCGGTAATTCTGAATGGCCCAATAAATCTCGGGCTCAACTTTCCTCTTTTTCTAAACCGTATTATTCCCTTCCACGGCGATACTTTTCACATTACCTTATCGCCCGCTTGAAATTCAATCGGCCTGTTTCGTTTATCCGCATACGCCTTTTGTCGATCCTGAGCCGCCTTTAGGTGAGCTCGGACCAAGTCGATCTTCTCATTCGTAGTTCGGATTATATCAGTATGAGCTAGTCCTCGTGGACCCACTTCTCCCCAACATACCGGGGTTCGACACTTTCTTCCATATAACATTTCATAAGGGGCCATTTTAATGCTCGCGTGATAACTGTTGTTATACGAGAATTCGACCAAGGGTAGATAGACATCCCAACTACCCCCGAAGTCGATGATGCAAGCCCGCAGCATATCCTCCAACGTTTGTATCGTTCTCTCACTTTGCCCATCCGTTTATGGATGGTAAGCAGTGCTAATGAACAGTTTGGTTCCCATTTGTTCTTGGAATTCACGCCAAAATTTCGAAGTAAACCGAGTATCTCTGTCTGACACAATGGATATCGGTACCCCATGACGTGCTATGATTTCATTGGTGTACACCTCCGACATCTTCTCGGATGTATAAGTCTCACGAATAGGAATAAAGTGAGCACTTTTCGTCAATCTATCCACGACCTCCCATATAGCATCAAACCCGCGATTGGTTTTGGGCAATTTGGTTAACAAATCCATTGTGATTTGTTCCCATTTCCAAACTGGGATGTCCAATGGTTGCAACTTACCATATGGCTTCTGGTGCTCCGCTTTGACTTGCAAACAAGTCAAACACTTCTCCACATATTTCACGATATCTCGTTTCATTCCGGGCCACCAATAGTTTTGTTTTAAGTCATTATACATCTTGGTCGCCCCCGGATGGATCGAATAATGAGATTTATGGGCCTCGTCAAGTAGAAGCGCCTTGGCCCCACACGTATTTGGAACCCATATCCTTCCGAATCGAGTTTTTAACCCTTGGTTACCATCTGTCAAGTCTTTTAGCTGGCCAACTATTCTCTCTTTCTTCACATTTTCTTCCTTCATTGCTTCAGTTTGAGATTTTCGGATTTGCTCAAGCAAGCCCGATGTCACGATTAGTTGCATTGTTCGCACTCGAATAGGCGTATAGTCTGTCTTTCGGCTCAACGCGTCCGCCACTACATTAGCCTTACCGGGGTGGTAATGTATGTCGCAATCAAAGTCTTTTACCGTTTCCAACCACCGCCTCTGTCTCATATTCAATTCTTTCTGATCGAAGAAATACTTTAAGCTTTTATGGTCGGTAAAGATAGTGCATTTTACCCCATACAAGTAATGTCTCCATATTTTTAGGGCGAACACTACTGTTGCCAACTCGAGGTCATGTGTAGGGTACTTCTTCTCATGAGCCTTTAGCTGTCTCGAGGCATAGGCTATAACCTTGCCTCGTTGCATCAAAACGCAGCCGAGTCCCGAATGCGATGCATCCGAGTAAACAACCATATCTTCCGTTCCATCCGGTAATGACAATACCGGTGCATGGGTCAGTTTCTCTTTAAGTGTTTGGAACGCCCTTTCCTGATCTTCACCCCAAATAAACTTTTCATCCTTACGGGTTAATTTGGTTAATGGCATAGCGATTTTAGAGAAATCTTGCATGAACCTCCGATAATAACCCGCAAGCCCCAAGAAGCTTCTGATTTCCGAAGGATTTTTCGGTGGATTCCATCTTGCCACAGCTTCTATTTTCGATGGGTCTACTAACATCCCATTTGCACTAATGATGTGCCCAAGAAATTGCACCTCTCGTAACCAGAAGGCACACTTTGAAAATTTCGCATACAATTTCTCTCTCCCGAGTGTCTCCAACACTTCACGCAAATGACTTGCGTGTTCTACTTCATTCTTTGAATATATCAAGATGTCATCAATGAACACTATCACTGACTTGTCTAACATGGGTTTGCAAACCCGGTTCATAAGGTCCATGAAAGCTGTGGGTGCATTAGTTAACCCGAAGGACATCACGAGGAACTCGTAATGTCCGTACCGTGTGCGGAAAGCCGTTTTCGGTACATCCTCCTCTTTGACTTTCAACTGATGATACCCCGATCTAAGGTCGATTTTGGAGAACCAACTTGCACCTTGTAGTTGGTCAAACAGGTCATCAATTCTTGGAAGCGGATATCGATTCTTTACCGTGAGTTTGTTCAACTCCCGATAATCAATGCACATACGCATGCTCCCATCCTTCTTTTTCACAAATAATACTGGTGCGCCCCATGGAGACACACTTGGCCGAATAAATCCCTTGTCAAGCAAATCTTGGATTTGGGACATCAATTCTTGCAATTCTGATGGCGCGAGCCGATACGGCGCCTTAGCCACAGGTTTCGCACCCGGAATCAATTCAATTCCGAACTCTACCTCCCGTTCTGGCGGTACTCCCGGTAAATCGTCCGGAAATACATCAGCGTATTCACGTACCACTGGTACGTCTTCAATCTTCGGCGTCTCTTTATTAGGTTCGTTTGTGTATATCATGAATGCTTTACATCCGCTCCTCATAAGTTTGTGAGCTTTTATTATTGAGCACATAACGGGACTGCCCCCTTTTTCGCCATAGATGGTAACTTGCTTTCCACTTGGAGATGTCAATTTTATCTCCTTGCGGAAACATATCACTTTTGCATGATATCGGGATAACCAGTCCATCCCGACCACTACTTGAAATTCTCCCATTGACATAGGGATCAAATCTATTAAATATTCCTCATCATCAACGCTTATTTTGCAATCTCGACATACATCACATACAAGGAAACTTTTGTTATCACCTATTTCTACCTCTAATGGCATAGGCAATTTTGTTAGTACAAAAGAAGGATGTCGAATAAATCCATGTGAAACAAAAGATTTATTCGCACCCGTATCAAATAGCACATGTGCGGGAATTGAGTTTATAGCAAATATACCTGAAACCACATCGGGTTCCACCTTTGCCTCGGCTGCCGTTAACTGGAAGGATCTTGCTTTTGCTCTTGGTGTCTCAGTACGTGTATCCTTGTCATCTTTCTTTCCGGTCAACTCCGGGCACTTAGATTTCTTGTGACCCGGCTGATAACATTTGTAACACACCGACACCTTCCCCGAGCACAACGCAGCCGTGTGCCCTGTTTTCCCACAAATAGGACACGACTTGTCCTTAAACCGGCACTCACCTTTGTGCCCTTTCCCGCATATCTTGCAGCTTGATGACCCGCCGTTTCCTTCTTGTTTCTTTGAGGATTCGGTCGTGCGTGCCTTTTTCGTCGGGCTTGGATTGACTACCTGCGCCCTTCTTTCGCCTCTCTCAATCTGTTTCTTCAACTCTATCTCCCGTTCCCGAGCAACGTTTATAATCTCGGTAAGAGTGTCATACTTTGAAGGAGTCATAAACTCCCTATACTCGGCACTCAGCATATTATAATAATAATATATTTTCTGCTCTTCATTCATTATCAGATCATTACAAAACTTCATTTTATCCATGAATGTTCCCGTGATTTTATCGATAGATTCACCCTTGTGTCGAAGCTGCATAAATTCCTCCTTGATTTTGTTAATGACTGCCTTGGGACTATGATGTTTAAGAAACGGCGTCTTAAACTCGTCCCATGTCATAGCCTTAGCCACTTCACTTCCGATCTCTTTCTTCTTGTTATCCCACCAATCTTTCGCCTGACCCCTTAACTGACCCGTGCCATAAGCCATGTAGTCATCCTCATCGCAATGGGTCCTTTCAAATACTCCCTCCATATCACTTAGCCACCGTTGGCATATTATCGGGTCAACCTCCCCATTGTAGATTGGCGGTTTACACGCCATGAACTCTTTATAAGAACAAGATTTTCGTCTTCCCGACTTCTCCTTTGCTAGATTGGTATTATCTTCCAATTTCTTGATTCTTTCTTCCACCACTGATAATACCGTGTTTTGGATTTTGTCGATGAAACCCGACAAACTGTTTTCGATTGCTTTTCCTACCTCCTCAGCAATCACTTCTCTCGTTTGCTCGGTGACTCTTGGCACCGCATCATCATTACCTTTATCCGTCATCTTTAACTGAAATGTTTACATCGAGCGTTAAACATCTCATCTATGGCATATGGTTTATTTACTTCGGTTTATTCAAGTTCATAAGTTGTTTTCACCGTTCTCGTTTAATGCACTTTCCGGGTTTGAGTGTGTTAACACGCTCTTCCCTTGCATGTCAATTCATTATTTCCCTTTTTATACTTAGTAATTCTACTTTAGAACAATTAACTCTTACCGGATGCTTGATCAAGCTTGAACCGAACACACTTGTTAACAACCTTGAGCTCTGATTACCAACTTGTAACACCCTTATTAAAGGATTGAATTTAATATTAGTTTTCATAAACTTTACACTAACTTTGAGTATACAAAAGACATTCCATGTTAATAAACCGACATATTCATGACGCTTACTAAAACAAGTTTAAAGAAAACATCTACTAGTCAACTACCGACTAGTTTAAGCGTTCAAAACATAATTAACAATTCAGTTACAACAAAAACATTGTCTTGATAGTAGTAAAGTTAACGCGGAAGCTTCAAAATACGTGTTCGGTTCTTGATAGCATACTTGATCATCATCCGGATAGTCACCATTGTTACCTAGAGTCAAAACCATTAAAAACATTAGTTTTGACATTTAAATAGAGTGTACAAACAAGTTCCAGCTTCAAAAAAAAGAAAATTTCTAACTTTGGTCCTCCCGCGTGTCGCGGCAGGAAACGTTACATCCGTCGCGACTCGCGACGGCTTCCGCGTGTCGCGGGGGTCCTCAGGTGTTCTTCCGCGTGGCGCGGGGGAACGCTATTTCCAGCAGGTGCAGGTTTAAATCCTGCATTTCTGCCCAGCTCCGAAAATTCACAAAATTCAAACTTTACACTATCATAACTTTTCACTCGCTAGTCCGTTTTAACCGATTCTTTTTCCTATGAGTCCGTAATAAAATTTCGGATCCAACCATGTAAATTTTACATCACGGAAATCGAGATACCGATAATCGGTTCGCAATTTCCTTATTTCAATTATCTAACTTATTAGTGTAAGTGCATAGCACCACTTTTCAATTCTTAAGGCTTTTTAGACATAATTACCCAATTTCCCGGGCTCATAAATTTGGTGCATTCGTGCCATTCTATGGCTTTGCGTTCCCTTAGGGCTAAATACTTGTTTCTTTGGAATTCAAGTATTCCGTTTCAAGCGACCCTTTTTCTTAATTTCTATTGTTTGACCCGAATTCCCGGATTCTTAGACTTAGATTAATATAACCAATTCGTTGATGTGATACCATCCACCATTTAACGAAGCATGAGACTTTCAAGTCTCTACTCTCTTGATTCTTTTAAAAGTATCATTTTGACCCGTTTGGCTATTTAGTGAAAACCATCACTTTATTGACAAGCCAAACTAAATTCCAAGTCTTTACTTTGACCCGTTTGATGGTCGAGTGTACTTCGCCACTTTAACGACGCATCAAACACATCCCTTACACTACAACATCATTTACACAACAAATCCAAACATTTACATATAATTTAACGGGACTTAAGCCACGTACCTTTAAAGCACACCTTTTCCGCGGGTATCACCTCCGGCGTGTCCACTTGACGTTCCGGATTCCTTGCCTAAAGAGTTCAATTCATAACAAGATTAGAACTCTTTCATAAGCTTTAACGCATTAATTCTTAACATATTCAAATCTGCGTTTTTTACCAACCTTTAACATTTTAACCCTCGTTTAGGCGTTTTATCAAACACCTAGCGGGTCGGATTTCTACATGATCTAAACCAATTTCATAACTTGTAATTATCATCCAAACTACTTTAATTAGTCAATTCTACACAAGTCTTAACATCAATATTTCTGAATTTATTCCTAAATTCAGATTTATGTTAGAACAAGATCATATTTTTAGGACTTATCAAGCTCTCTTCAAGTTCATTAGCCACCTACAATAGTGGTTATGAACTCTATGATTACCATGAAATCTTTCAACAAGATTTCACCTAGGGTTCATCCCTAAACACCATATCTCTTCTAATTACACACATGCAAAACACAATCAAGCTGAAATTCTGATTTTTTCACAACTAACCTAGAACTTGAGATGAATCAAAACACTAGAATTTCACATACCTTGTGATCCCTTCAGTGAGGTGATCACCAATTCGTGCTTAGAAATCGATTTGGACTTGATTTATGCCTTGAATTTGTGGTTTTTTTGAAGATTAGGGTTGGGTGAGACCTTCCTGTCGCCCCCCCCCCTTGCTTCTTGATCGACCAGACATCCCAAGTGGGTGTTTGGTGCAAATTTTATTTTATTTATAATTTAATTAAGTTTCAAGTTCTACACATAAGCCCATCTACTTTCATTTAGTTTATATTTTAGGCTTTTTAATTCATTCATGTGTTTCTACAAAATTCTTAGCTAACTGGGTTACTTATCCTAGTTAGCTTATTCTTGTTTATTTTGTACTTTATTATTATAAAGTTTTATATTTTCGGGTTGTTACATCATGAAAATCCATTTATGTTTGTTTATGTTTGTTCATTTATTGTAGGTCCCGATTCTTGGAAGATCGATTACGAAACCAAACCCTTGTTTATCACAAACACGGTCACGAGTGCGGAATCCCCGTGACGATGCCAAACCAAACACGGATAATAACAACACAAAGTAACCAATGAATCACAGTCAATTGATTAGATGAGAACAAGGATCAAACAAATACACACAATGTTTGACAGTAAACTTTCACAGTAGGTATGCTCTCATGGTTTCTTTGTGAAACCATGTTGTGTTTATATAGGCAGCCCAGCCCATAAGTTGACGAAACTTTAAATGGGACTGACGAAACATCACAGTCGACGAAACACTAGGTGTTTCATCACTGTTCATAGCGAAACTAGGAGTTGTGGCTAAAGGGAGTTTCGTCATACCTGTACTCGACGAAACATGGTGTTTCGTCGAGGGCTGCACAATCTGAGGTGCTGCAAACTATTAACAGTTTGTAGCAGAATGGTAAACACACAAACAAACATACAAACCAAATATGCAACATGCATTGTTCATTAAACATTACATAACAACTGAGACAAACTTTTCGGACCATAGAAAGATAGGAGGATATCCAACTAAGGTCGACGGCGAATACAGACTCGATAATAAAAGACCGTAAATTACATAGTTAATAAAGACAAGTTACAGACACCAAAATATGCATCAACAAACTCCCCCTTGTCTGTTACTTAGTCTTCGGTCTTCAATCTTCCGTCTTTAGTGTTTCTCGGACCACGAACTGCCAGCATGGATCCCACGATAGTAACAAAAGCAAGTGACACGCTGAAATCGCAATGCTTGATGAGCATCCTTGTCTTCGTAGAAGATATCATGTCGATACAACTTATTGATATCGGCCGCGGACATGTTCACGATCCACATCGGATCTAACATTCGAAAATTCTCACGATCACCATTAAACAGAATCACCGCCTCGTGCGTATCCGAGTCGTAGCACCATAAAGCCATGTCTTCCAAAAAGTTCTGTTTCATCGGTATTAACGGGATCTTATCCATAACCTTCGCGGGCTGATAAATAAGCTTGTAACGCGCCGTGTTGGTAGATGGATCCAAGGTGAACTTTATCTGTTGATAGATGGGAAACTGAGGCTTGTACGACTCGTCTTTCCAGCATGTCCTTTTGTTCATCTTTATCTTGCGTGCGAACAATGTAGCTCCTTCGAAGTTTGAACGATTAATGAGCTCAAGCTTCGTCAAAGCTGCAACGTCGTAAAATGGTAAGGACAATATGCTCAGCAACGACCTGAAATATTGAATACCGTATTCTCGTTTGATGGCCACGCAGTGGATTTCCTTCACGAACATCTAGCAAAGCATGCAAATTCTCTTTCTCAAACTGCAGGTAGTCAACTTGAACGTCAGCTGGCAAAGGCTTGGAAACTTTAGACAAGAACTGCTTTCGCCACTCTGTGAACGCATCTGTGGCATTTTCAGAAGTATCACGATTCTTCAAATGTTCATCTATGACGTCCACGTTCACTTTAAAAAATTCTTCATTAAACGGAGCGAACTCAGTCCCGTCTTCTCGCACATATGAGGATTCTTGTCATTTCCTTCAAAAACAATCTCTTCCACATTTTCTAAATCCGTAGTTTCAGGCTCACTCGGCATTTGATCAATCTCAGCATCATCAATTTCTTTCATCTCATTCAGAGCAAGTAACTGCTCGTGTGAAAGATCCGCAATAATTTCTCCTTCTTCAAGAATTTCTCCGGTGATAGGATGAACAGCCTGCAAAGCAAGATCAGCAGTGCTAGGAACAGAAGTTGTACCAGGCAAAGAGCTTTCGATGTAGGAACTGCTTTCAAGCTGTTGTATCTCTTCCACGGTTCCACTGGAGGTTCCTTGTGCCGATTCAAGTTGCGAAGGCTGGAAGATAACAAGTTGAGTAGAGGTAGTTGTTGGCAGTTGCTCTGATGTGGCAGAAGGGTCAGGGTTCCCCTGATCCTCAGGATCATCATCCCTTTTCTTCAACACTTCCTGTTGCTTGCAACGATCATTCCATAGTATATTGACCCGCTTTCTAACAATCTCAGAGCCTTCGGTTATTCGCTTGACCCCATCAGCTATCGTGGTGTTTCGAGAATCGTACCACTCTTTCATATAGTCATGCCTTTCTTTGAGAGCCTCTGCCAACATCTGAAGTTTAGAGTTGCTTTCTTTCATGCGGTTCATTTCTATACCACGAGTATTATCCGCCGCTCGCATCTGTTGCAACTGTCGTTCTCTCTCTTCGTCTGCAGCTTTCAATCTAGCATTTTCTGCCTTCAGTTGCTCTATTTTAGCTTGTTGGCGAGTTATTTCTGCTTGTTGTCACCCAACAATGGAATTCAACGTGTTAATTTCCAACTGTTGTTTGATCGAGTCGGTTCTTGTAACATTAATCACTTCCGAGTGCCTGTTGATTTGACCTGCAACATCTTGCAGTTGAGAGAATATAGTCTGTCTGCGCTCTGCGGTCGGCTGTGATGTAGTTGCACGAATGGTCGATGCAATAGAGTGAGTCGGAGCCTGAGGAGTCACTGTAGGAGCTTCAGAAGTTGAAGTCACTACAGGAGTTGGTTCTGTAGATCTAGGAGGAGATGACACCATTACAGAAGCTTCAGTGGCCGTGAATCCAAGGTTTGGATCCATTTCCGCTTCTTGTGTAGGCTCTTGAGGAACGGATTGCTGTGTAGATGAAGTACCAATGTACTTTCTTGCTTTCTTGTTTCTACGAACAACCGTTTTCTTTTTCTTTAAACATTCCGCTTCGGTATCCGAAGGAACGTATTCCGCATCATCCTCTTGCCTAATCCTCCTAAACCTTTTCACACCACGTTCATTAAAGTAAACTTCGTACCCGGGCTCAGGTGGATTTTCATCAGATTCTGTATCCTCCTCGTCATCACCAGCTGATGTACCACCAGCTGCACCAGCAGACGATGCACCAGCACCAGATACACCAACAGCACCAGCATTTGCATCACCACCATCACCACCTTCGTCATCACCATCATTATCACTGTCAGACGAATCAGTATCCTTTCGACCAAACTTTTCTGCCATCCTTTTCTTTAACTCCGACTCTTCATCATCAGATTGGCTGTCATTGTGACGCCATTTGTCATCCGCTGGAGCAATGTAGTCTGGTTTTCCAAGAGCACCGAACAATCTCCTAGGCGGCTTGCTTTCTTTGTATCTCTTTATTGCAAGCCCCTTGAATATCCTTAGCAAATGTTCGATCATGGATTCTATCTTCAAGATGTCATCGTCGGCTTTTGGAAGACCGGGATGCTGGACGTTCATAATCATCTGTAGAAAACGAGGATACATCGAGAATTTATTCCCAATTGTTCTACCACTAGTTCTTGTCATGTTCTCCTTCATGTTGGCAAAGATGTACTTTGAGATGCTAAACGGTTTGTTCAGCACCAATGCCACCATGAGTCCTACAAGGTCATTGCTTGCCATGTCATATCCTGCACGTCTGTTGCTGATACATTGAATAAGTATGTGCAAGAGAAATTTGTAACGCATCGGCAAATCACCCTTGTTGATTTAAGTACTGAAGATGTCACCAATACACTTCATCCTTAGCAAACAGCGATGAGTACACATGATTGGAATAGAGGATGGAGCATTCGGATCGTCTTGCAGTTCTAGAATGGCGTTTAAGATTTCCGATGAGACATTTACGTTCAAATCATTCACTTGCCCTTGAATAACTTCTGTTCCATCAACTTGCACAACGCTTGCAGAATTGGGGTTTCATCACAGGTTAGGGTTTCGTCGAATTGGGGGTTTTCAAATACAAAGGGATTTTCGTCGATTGACGGTTAATAGATGACCGATTCACAAACGAGCACAGTTTTGACACTTTGTAAAACCCAAACAAACCGAAACGAACCCAGTAGTTTAACCGGCATGAGTTTTGACCGGAAAAACACCCAAAACAGTTAAACATCAAACAATTTCCCATCCCCTGTTTTTGTTATCTGAAACCCAACCCAAATCAAAGTTCAAATCAACATAAACATCCTAGTTCTATCAGTTTTATCAATCACACACAACAATGAACAGAGATTCAAATGCAAAAATCAAACAAGAATGGGGTTTTAGAGGGTTTCTAAAACCATTCAAACAAATCAGAACAACCCTAAGGATCCGCAACATGTAGAAAATCCTTTTGTATACCTTGATTATATAAGAAATTTTAAAGAAAATGCTAGGTTTTTGAGTCGGTGCAAAGAAGTATGGGAGGGGTTGCTTGTTGGGGAAGATGAACAGAGGGTAGGTTTGAAAAAAGTGAGTCCTTTGACAACTAGGAACCCTTATATACTCATGACCCCGACGAAACTCTGTCTTCGACGAAACTTGACACGAGCTCAGTGAAACTCTTGATTGGGCTTGGTTTGGGCTTGAACAGTGAGCCCATGACGAAAGTTAATGAAGCCCATGTGAGTTTCGTTGTGACCTCGACGAAACATGGAGTTTCGTCGTGAACCAAATGAATTTTGACCAAGTTTAACCAAGTTTGACCATACCATGATCTTTCGTCGACATTTAGGTGTTTCGTCGACCTTAGGGATTTTCGTGAACACTTTTCCCAAAAATTTACTAAGTCTTTGAAATTTTGCACACTTGAACAGAATTTGTTTATTTGAACAGATTTCCATTTTGATTGAGTTTACCAAATGCAAGGACATTTTATGAAGTAGGTTTCAGGCTTTTGGCAGAAAACTCCAAGTTACAACTTCGGCTAATCAAAAATGAACTTTTCAAACTACACTAAAACATAATTTAAAGTGCGTTAAACTAACGAAAAACTATAAAAGGCAATAAACAACTGTACAAAGGCATTCTTTTTGCGAGTTTCAAGGAAAAGGAATCATACCAACTTACGGCCTTAGTCAACATGATTTTTAATTTCGGTTTAAAGCTATGGATAAGTATACTACCACGATTATCGGTATTGTTGTCCACATAAGCTCAACTGATCAGATGTAATCACAATTAGGAGATACGATTTACGGTAAGATTTATACTTACAAGTCGGTGTTCATCCACTCACGACACATTCCCGTATCAAGGTATGCACGAGAGTTCATCTTACCGGTGAGTATATCGTTTATCATCTGTTTGACCGTATAAAAGAATGTGAGATACTCACTTACTTTTGATTGAAAACAAGCCCTATGTGATAGAATCACTTATTGATGAGGAACCTGATTTTCATATGCATGAGGGCACAGGAGCAAGTCTGTGAACAGGTCAGTACAACGTACAGCAGAGAGACGAACTTGACTCCCGGATAAATGTGATATTTTATCATTTATTTTGTTGGACATGTGATTGTTGATCACTTATTGAGGTCTAATGCAATATGTACACGTATGTATAGTATCATGGAAGATCTAGACTTCGTCTCTGTTATTTTTCGGTAAAAGATACAACCATGATACCCAGATGATAAGACAGCATAAAGACCAAATATCTCAGAACCTCGGCAATCTCTCAAACGAAATTTCAGTACTAAGACCATATGCCAATGAATGGTTCCCACCTGACTTGAAGTCTGTTAGGTTTGTATCATCCTGCACATTTTAATCTGATTGTGAGCCTACCGATACATCGTTAGTAGAGATACTTATCATTTCTCAATTTTTTGTTTTACATTTTGAACATGTTGACCGACCACACCAGTGAATATCATCATCTTCCTTTATCCAAGAAACTCATTTTTGGTTTTTCTAATTTTTTTGAATTTTTGCATTTCTATTTTTTTTTGAATTTTTCAAACATAAAGACAGAAAGTAAAGACATATTTTTGGATTTTTTGAATTTTTCAAATGTTTTTGTATTTTCTTGAATTTACTCCCCCTAAAATGCTAAAATGTTACGAAAACGAAAATCTTTTTGTATTTTTTGAGTTTAAAAGAAAATATTTACAAAAACGATTAGCCAAAGAAGTTTTACTCGGGTATCACCTTAATGCCATTGACCAAAAGTAGATAATCAAAACGTGATTTATCAAAAGCTTTAGTGAACAGGTCGGCACGTTGGTGATCGGTGTGAACTTTAACAACATCGATTAATCTTTTGTCAAAACAATCATGTATGAAGTGATATTTAATTTCGATGTGTTTGTTTTTGGAATGCTGCACAGGATTTCTAGTGATCTGTAAGGCAGCATTATTATCAACAAAAACAGGGGTAGATAGGAATTCAAAACCGTAGTCGCGCATTTGTTGTTGGATCCAAAGAACTTGGGAGCAACAACTAGAGGCAGCAATGTATTCTGCTTCACAGGTTGATGTAGCAACACATGTTTGCTTCTTGCACTGCCACGTGACCAGGCGATTTCCTAAGAATTGACATCCCGCTGTTGTTGATTTGCCATCAATTTTGCAACTGCCAAAATCAGAATCACTGAACGCGATCAAGTCGAAGCTATCATCCCTAGGGTACCAGAGACCGGTGTCTGGGAAACCCTTCAAATAGCGGAAAATCCTTTTAACAGCTGCCAAATGTGAGGCCTTCGGGTTGGCTTGATATCTTGCAAGAAGGCACGTCGGATACATGATGTCGGGCCTCGAGGCTATGAGATACATGAGAGATCCGATTATAGCGCGATGGTATGAAGAGTTAATGTTTTCACCCTTCAGATCCGGAGTAATCCCGTGATTCTGCGGAAGTAGGGTACCAATGGGCGTTGCATCAGACATCTGGAATCGGCTCAAGATGTCACCAACATATTTAGTCTGATGGATGAATATCCCAGACTCAGTTTGTTGAACTTGTAGGCCTAAAAAGAAATTCATTTCCCCCATGGCGCTCATCTCGAATTTTTCTTGCATCACACGCTCAAATTTCCTGCACAAAGAATCATTAGTTGAACTAAATATTATATCATCAACGTATACCTGTGCCAACAGAAGATCTCCATCCCGTTCTTTGATGAAGAGAGTGCAATCAATGAGACCTCGCCGAAAACCATTCTCCAAAAGATAGTTATATAAGGTTGCATACCAAGCTCTTGGTGCTTGATGTAAACCATAAAGAGCTTTATTGAGCAACCAAACCCAATCTGGATGAATAGCATTTTCAAAACCCGGAGGTTGTTCGACGTACACTTCTTCTTCAACCACACCGTGTAAGAAAGCACTTTTGACGTCCATCTGGTAGACTTTGAATCCTTTAAAAGAAGCATAAGCTAGAAAGATCTGAATAGCTTCTAGACGTGCAACTGGTGCATAAACTTCATTGTAGTCAATGCCTTCGATCTGACGAAATCCCTGAACAACCAATCTCGCCATGTTTCAAATGACTACTCCACGTTCGTCCTTTTTGCATTTGAAAACCCAACGTGTGCCAATTTTCTTGTAGTTTTCAGGCCTTTCATCAAGCTTCCAAACACCTAGCTTTTGAAATTGCTGCAGTTCATCCTGCATGGCTTCAACCCAAGAATTATCCTTTAAGGCTTCTTTCCAAGATTTTGGCTCTTCTTGTGAAACGTAACACGCGAAGGACCAATCATTTTGAAGACCAGATTCTCTGATGGCTGAATACAAACCAACATTCTGGTTGTTTCTCAGCTGATTACGCGTCTGCACACCGCGATGGACATCTCCAATAATATTCTGCTGCGGATGAGTATCATGAATTCTCGTTTCAGGAACATCAGGAACACGAGTATTGATACCCAAATTGTTAAGATTCAGATCAACAACCAACTCTACACCAGCCATCGACGTAGAAGTGGATGCATTCCCTTCAGCAGTGTCTACATGCTGCACATGAGGAGTTGCTTCAGAAGCACCTTGAACGGGAGCAACCAGAGCTGAAGTGCCTTCATTTGCATCATGGTATTCATCATCTTCCGACGACTCATTGAAATCTACAGCATCTTCAAATTCCTCATTTTGAACCACGTTGTTAACCGAATTAGAAGCTTGGGGGTTAATAATAATTAGTCTCACCATTGGCGAGTCAGCAGCGTTGTCACTTTCAAATAGCATTTGAGCAGCTGCAGATGCTTCGTCAAAGGTTGTCAGATTAAAGGAGTTGAATAGCCCATCATAATCGAACATACAAGGATCACCCAGAGCTCTAACAGAATCAGTATACCTTTGAACCTTTACTTCATTCCATAGCTCAATCTTTTTGGTCGCCAAATTCCATACACAAAAATTCGGAGTAGCATATCCAAGGAAGAAACCCTCGATAGCTTTGGGACCAAACTTTCCGTGCGGCTCAATCATAGTACATGGAACGCCAAAAGGTTCTAAGTGTGAAATGACCAGTTTCCTTTTGTGTAGAAGTTCGAAACACGTCTTGTCATGCCTTTTAAATGTGAGAACTCTGTTTAATGTGTAGCAAGCAGTCGACACAGCCTCCCCCCAGAATTGAACAGGAAGCTCCGACTCTACCAACATCGTTCTTGCAGTTTCTATTATCATCCAATTCTTCCTCTCAGCGACACCGTTTTGTTGTGGAGTGTAGCGAGAACTGTATTCATGAAGAATGCCCTTTGAAGTACAGAACTCATCCATTACATGGTTTTTTGAACTCAGTTCCATTGTCGCTTCGGATCCTCTTCACTTTTAATGAGTATAAATTTTCTAACAAAGTGAGAAGATTCTTGAGGATTTCAGGAGTTTCACTCTTGTGTGCCATAAAAGATACCCAAGAAAATCTAGAGTAGTCATCAGTAACCACCAAACAATAAGCATCACCAAAGGTTGTCTTATGTTTCATAGGTCCAAAGAGGTCTATATGAAGACGTTCGAGAGGCATGCTAACAGTGTTGACTTTCTTAATCGGGTGAGATTTCTTCGTTTACTTACCTTTCTGGCACGACACACAGATATCTTGTAGATGAAAGCTTCTCATAGGCACACCATTCACAAGATTGTTTTTCACCAAATGGTTCATTTTTCTTAAGTGAATGTGCCCCATTCTTCTGTGCCAAGATATAGACTCCTTCTCTGTGGCTTTCGAGACAAAACATGTGACTTGCGCAGATGTCGTAATCGCTTGGCTCATATCAAGAATATAAAGATCATTAACTCTTGGAGCCGATAAGAGAATCCATTCTTTAGGAATTTTGAAACCAGGTTTCAGCACATAACAACCGGCATCATCAAAATGCACGGTGAACTTCTTATCGCAGATTTGCGAAACACTCAGAAGATTGTGATCAATTTGACGAACATAATTGATCTTATCGAAACATACAACACCATTGGAGATCATTCCTTCTCTAGTGATATATCCGCCTTTGTCTCTATCAAATGCGACATAGCCTCCTCTAATATTTTTCACATCATACAGAAGCCGTAAGTCGCCTGTCATGTGCCTAGATGCTCCACTGTCAACAATCCAATGACTAATAACAGTTCCTCCTGGAACATCCTGCACATATCATTCAACGATCAGTTGAGGATGGGGACCCAAGCCTTAGTGGTCTTGGGTCATCCCTGAGCATCACGAAAAGTGATCTCGATTTCCTGATGATTTTCAAAAACAACAGCTCCCCCTGAACTTTCACCCGTCTTAGGTCTCCAAGTTTGATTTTGTTTACCAGTTTGATTTTTATGAAAAGTTTTTGAAATTTCTGGTTTTAACGGTTGTGAAGAACTTGGTTCCCATTTAATTGATTTGACTTCAGATTTTAAAGCCTTTTCAACTGATTTGACGTTTTAACGTCGTTGTTTTGTTTCTTGCTCTTTAACAGTTCTTTTATCATGTTTTGGTGAAACAGGACGACGTTGTGGGTGAACCTTTTCAGGTGGTGCTTTCTCAACAAATTTCTCTTTGGGAGTGTTTGTACAATTTTTGATGATATTTCCAAACTCCCCACACTTAAAACACGTTCTCCTTTCAACAAACTTAGGAGAATCTGATTGACGAACAGATGTCGAACCTGTAGAACCTGAGGTACTTGCTTTTTCATCACACCCGTTTGTATGTTGAGTGTAATTGTTTTGACTGTTACATTTTAAAATCTTGACTTGTTGGACAAAATCGATGTTTGATTTGTTTTCAAAAGTCTCAATTTTATCAGTACCCTTCGATGCTACAAATTTGACATTACTGCTTTTCTTCTGGTAACGAGCTCCTTTTGTTTCAAATTTTGATTGAGAAACGTTAGGCTTTTGAGCTCTCCTTTCTTGTTGTTTTCCCTTAGAAGCAATAGATTGTTGCTTGGTCGGTTGTCTTTGATTTCCAAACTGTTTTATAATTTCAGATTTTGGAATTGGATCACATTGAGTTACAACAACTCCCGGGGTCGTCTTTCCCAAAAATTTGCTTGTGTTATCTTCAAAAACTTTATCAATCGAAGATGGATTGACATTTTTAATTGGAAAATCATTGTCTGAATAAATTTTAACATCTCCAACCAAAGTATACAACACGTTATTGCTCTTAATAGCAGACACAGATTCCTTCACTTCCTTGACAGGATTAATCACTTGTTTTGCAACAGATTGCACAGCAGGAGTAGGAGGATCACAAAGAATGTAATTCTCAATAAGAATTTCTACTCCTTTCATCTTGTCAAGTGATTCATCCTGGTCGCTCACATCTGATTCATCATCAGCCGAATCATAGTCCTCAATGATTGGAGCACTTTGATTCGTCAACATTGAAGTGTCTATTCCTTCAGATGAGGTACTCGTGGAACTGTCCGATTTGAACCCTAAACCAGTAGTAACTTCCTCATAATCAAGAGGCACACTGGGTTCAAAACGAGGCATTTCCTCCTCATCGGGCATTCGAGTATAGTTGTGTCTCAAAGGGGGTGGACACTTCTTATACCCAACGCCTTTCTTGTTTCCTTTCAGCTATTGAGTGTCTATGATGTGATCGAGCACATATCGGGAGTTAGAATAACTCTCCAATTTGAGCTTTATTGCATCATGCTCGCATTTGGCAACGGCTAGCTCTTTCTTTGTTTCCTCAATGATATTAATGCAGTTATTAATACCAATTTGTTTGTTGAAAACATTTTTTGTCAATTCGGAAACACTTTTCTTTAAAGTTTCGATTACATCTTTGAAATCCTTTTCATTTCGAGCTAAATCCATGTTTGCCTCTTTGCATTTAGACAGCTCAATAACCAAACTTTGATTATGACTATGAACCTTTTCGGATTCCACTTTCAAATCTGCACACATATTACATACACTAGGAGTAGGAGTGTCGGATTTTACCTGACTCGTCGAGGCTGAGACATTTGCCATAAAGGCAGTCTGATAAGAAAAAGATCCATCTTCAGAGAACTCCATTTCCTTTGATGCGACAACAGCCTTCTTGATCAGAATAGATTTCTGACACTTTAACTCCTCAGCTTCTCTTAATAAATCATCAACATCAGAATTCAATTCTTCCTTCTTATCAGATTCAGAATTATAACCTCCCGCATTCGAGCTTTCTTCATCCGAACTCCCGTTATAACCAGAACTATCATCACTGTCAGAAAATTCTTCTTTGTGAACATGCTTGATGTGATTGATGATCTTTGCATAGCATGCGGTTCCTCCTCCTTCTTGATCACCATCTCCAAACTGTACTTACCAATTACATCCTTCATCAGCTTGAACTACTAATGCTCTGTTGGTGTTTGAAGGTCCAGCCTGGGTTTGATTGGTGGTGTTGTTTACAGCTACCATCCTTCTATCACGGTTCTCTTGATTTGTGTTGGAAGTACTTGTCTGATTACGGAAGGGATTTTGATTGCCTTGTCTGCTCGGCCGGGTACACTCACGTTTGAAGTGACCCTTTTCGCCACAATTGAAACACGTAACCGCATCCTTATCGAAACCGTACTTCGTATCATTTTTGCCTTCCAAGGTAGTTCTTCCAGTTCGACTCATGAAATCCCTTGGCCTTCTAACAGCACTTGCAAATGCCCATTTGATGTCCATTAACTCCATTTCATCACGGTCTATCTGTTGATAATCTTCATTGGTCATATTGATGTTTCCAATTTGACCTGCGACCAATCCGTAGTAGGCACTGACCATTGTATTGATGAGTTCCATATGCTCCTTGCCACTTCTATGCTTACTTTCGAAAGGTTTGAAGTATCAACTCTGACTGTGTTGGGGTTTTAGGGTGGAGGGTTGTTACTATAACAAGCTTGTTGCTGTTGTGGTTGGGCTTGAGGTGGAGTCAGAATATAAGCACCTGGATTAAATTGAGGTTGAGTAGTGGAAACTTGAGGTGGAGGTTCGGGTTTAGGGTGCCAGGCACTTGCATCGAATTGAGGTTTTGAAAAAGCATGAGCTTGAGCAATAACATGCACTGGCAGAAGATAGGCTCTTGGATCGAAACCGGTGGAGGAGCTGACTGGGGAAAAGGAAAGGAACTTGTATTGGACATAAACGTCGTTTGTAGTTTTGGTTGCTGAGCGGAACTGGAACTAGCTGCAGAATTAAAACCTGCGAGGTACATTTCAGTATTTTGAGGAACTGGAATCCGTTTAGCTTTTCGGATTTCTTCATCATTCCTGTGCTCCAACTTCTGAACGAATTCATAGATACTGACAGTATCTAAAGTACCCGTATGCTTTAACAATTCAATGAATGAACTCCACTTTGGGGGTAGAGCATCAGCAAACCTTGCAACCATTTCCTGTCGAGTTGCAAGAACACCATAAGAATACATTTCACTAATTAAATGATAAAAACGAGTTGTCATATCATTTAGTGTTTCGTTATCCATGAATTGAAATGATTCAAATTCCTTCTTCAACAAATCATGTCGTGTCTTTCTTGTAGCCGGATTCCCTTCTCCTCTTGCTACCAAGGCATCCCATAAGTCCTTCGTGCTAGTACAATAACCGAATTGATGATAGATGTCTTTGTGGAGTGCTTGTGTGAGAATAGAAAACGCCTTCTTCTCCAGATCATATGCCTTTTTTGTCGGCTTCTTGCATATTCATAAAGGTTGTCGCATTTGAACCTGCTTCTTCAAGAGCTGTGTTGTATGGCGAAATGAAGCACGTCCATAACTCGGTATTTTGCCCTAGAACATAAGTGTGGAAACGATTTTTCCAAGACGGATATTCGTTCATATGATTCAACTTTGGCGGGCAGTTGTTGCTACCCGTTTCACTCTCACTTATCAAAAGATTCTGAATACTTTGATTCTGGTTCGTCACCAATGCCCATTGATATTCACTAATAGATCGTTGTGGCATAACATTCCTCATCCAAACGGCTGCGGAAGTCTGATCTTCACCTGGTCTTGGTTCTGTACTCCAATCCCAAGGACTAGTATAACTCATGATTGATGTATGAAAGTGAATACCTGGTTACACACTTGAAAACAGACTGTTAAAACACTTTTGCAAAGTTTCTGTGAAAAATGATACAAGTTTCTCTACGAAACACCAGGTATTTGGCGAAAAACCAAGTCTGATGAAAGTTGGTTTTTCGTCAAACACTCTTCCCACGAAACTTAAGAGGTTTCGTCGAAGTACCTTTGACGAAACACTAGGGGTTTCGTCGAGGTTCCTTATGGCGAAACACTAGGGGTTTCATTGCTTATGTCTTTCGTCGAGATAAGGTAACAGTGAGTTGGTGAAAGTTGGTGAGATTTGTCAAAAGTGAATCTTATCTTTTGTCTGACAGAGAACACACGATTTCAACTTACAACATGCTCATCTTACAACCAGTATGGTGTCCAATATTTTAATCCTTTTTTCAATTTCCTTTTAATTTTAAAGTCCAAGAATATCTCAAGAACACTATGAAGATTTGAAGAACAACCGATGAATATATGAACTTTCCGGCTAGATTTTTCACCGGAGAAATTTTCCGAAACACAAATTTGCACAAACTTTCAATTAAAAATCCGGTTTTATCACGTAAGCAAGTAATACAACAAAGGTTTTTGATAAAACTTTGGCAAACAAACAAGATCTATCAGATTTTTAAGAAGCTTTTTCCAGAAATTTGTGAGTTTCAAGAACAATTTTCAGAAAATCAACAACAACACTTGATAAATCCCAACTATGTTTGGTTTTAAACAAGGATAAGAGCCAATGCTCTGATACCACTTGTAGGTCCTGATTCTCGGAGGATCGATTACGAAACCAAACCCTTGTTTATCACAAACACGGTCACGAGTGCGGAATCCCCGTGACGATGCCAAACCAAACACGGATAATAACAACACAAAGTAACCAATGAATCACAGTCAATTGATTAGATGAGAACAAGGATCAAACAAATACAGACAATGTTTGACAGTAAACTTTCACAGTAGGTATGCTCTCATGGTTTCTGTGTGAAACCATGTTGTGTTTATATAGGCAGCCCAGCCCATAAGTCGACGAAACTTTAAATGGGCCTGACGAAACATCACAGTCGATGAAACACTAGGTGTTTCGTCACTGTTCATGGCGAAACTAGGAGTTGTGGCCAAAGGGAATTTCGACATACCTGTACTCGACGAAACATGGTGTTTCGTCGAGGGCTGCACAATCTGAGGTTTAACAGTTTGCAGCAGAATGATAAACACACAAACAAACACACAAACCAAATATGCAACATGCATTGTTCATTAAACATTACATAACAACTGAGGCAAACTTGTCGGACCATAGAAAGATAGGAGGATATCCAACTAAGGTCGACGGCGAATACAGACTCGATAATAAAAGACCGTAAATTACATAGTTAATAACAAGTTACAGACACCAAAATATGCATCAATATTTATGTTTATTTATTTACGTGTGTTTCAATTTAAATACATAAGTAGTTATATTTATAGGAATGTTAAACATAAAAGGAACTGTCTAACTAGTTATATAAATATAACTAATTGAAAATTGTGCTTTCTAGTAATAAAAATGAGTTTTTCAAGGGAATTTATCGTAATTTGTCACTAATTTATATAATAAAAAAACTTTTTTTTCATCTATCTTTATCCAATTATGTTTGTTCATTTGTATTGTTTATTGTTTGTTAAATTATGTTCGTTTAAGTCTGTTTATTTATGTTCATAAATTGTTCATTGCCCATTTTCCTAATAAACAAACATGAACAACAAATGTGCTCTATTATATGTACGTGCTCGTGTTCGTGTTCATGTTCGGTTAAAGTTAAATGAACGAACACGAACATGCCTCTATTCGTTTTCGTTCGGTTCATTTACAGACCTAATGAAGATTAGAGACTTGGGTCTTTTAGTCACAAGTAATCATGTTACATTATTAGGAAAGACGACATTATGGAGATTTAGTCAAAGACATAAATATTCAAATCAACTGTATAAAAACCTTTAGTTTGACAAATCTCTCTTGTAACTGCTCTTATTCCTTCTTCAAATCTGCCTATATATGGCATGTATTTTTTTGTAAAGAATATGAACAAATTCACTGCATCACAATCATATATGGTAATCAGATCACAACTGCTCATCTGACCTTCACTTTTCGAGCCAACGCCTTTTTTTCTCTTCCGGTCAACATGACTAATCACACCATCATAGCAATCACCACGTAAACCCACTTCCCTACCAAAATCACTGCCCACAACTTCCTAGTGTGGCGCAAACAGGTCCTTTCCACCCTAATTGGTCTTGACATTGATCAGTTTGTTGATGGTTCCATGGTTGCATCACCAAAATTATTAGATAGCAAGACAAATCCCAACTATCGCCCATGGTTTCGACATGACCAAATACTACTCGGAGCTCTTATTGGAATATGCCCTGGCAATATTCATGCCAATCATTTCCTCGGTTACGACAACCCACAGACTCTTTCAACACCTAATAGAGAGTGTTTTTTTTCAGGTCACGAATCATCTCTCAAATCAAAGCTTGCTAGGAACAATAAAGGGGCAAAATGGTATCCGAATTTCTCCACGAGATGAAAGCTATCGCTGATGATTAAGCGCTATCCCAAAGTCCATTTTCTGATAAAGACCTCACAGTCCATATCCTTTCTCAATTAGGCTACGATTACAAGCCTATGGAGACTGCCCTAAAGGCTTGTGATACACTAGTAACTTTTCCGGTATTGTTTTGTTTGACAAGCTCATTGATTATGAGCGCTCCTTGCAAGACACCCAACCCAACCCTAATTGCAACCGTTAGCAATACTCAACGACAAGGGGTTGGGTGTGATTTTCTTCCAAATCTAGTTATGAGCCACGAATTAAAATAGGTCCAATAACTTTGGGCCCAAATAGAACATAACATGTCTCATAGTTATGATAATGGGCTGGTAAAAAACTATAATGGTAATCATAATTTTTTTTGTTAATACTGTAATATTCCAAGTTACGATACCAAAGATTTCAGGAAATTGCCATGGTTCTAACACGACAACAACATCACCATCTCAATGGCACCATCTTCCAACCTAATAATAGACTCTTCGTCGGCAACCTCATCCATACCAACACACCATGGATGTTTGACAGTGGGGCATCTCACCATGCAGCCTCCAATCGATCATCTTTACACACCTTGTCAGAATATGACAGACCCAACGAGATCGTACTAGGAAATGGTAAAAGTCTTCCCATCTCTCACACTGGTCAACATCTCTTCCCACGCCCACTCGTTCTTTAAACTTACATGATGTTTTTCTTGTTCCTCAATTGCGAAATAATCGTGTTTCTGTTGTAAAATTATGTAAATCTAACAATATTTTGGTTGGATTTTTTCCATATCATTTCATTGTTAAAGATCTTCGAATGGGGGCAAAACTAGTGCGGGCACTGAACGTTAATGCTTTCTATTATGCCACAATCAACTCTCTTCACAATCTTTCTCAAATCAATTTCACAACCAAGTCAACCGATTCAATTCTTTCATGGCATCACAAGCTTGGACATCCCTTAATCAATGGTCTCAAACTTTTACTTAAAAATTTAGGGCTTAAGTACAATAAAATATCTAAAACTCTATTTCATTGTGATGCTTGCTCAATAAAAAAAAAACTCATAAAATGCCTTTTGGTAAAAATTCATTCAAAGTATCTAAACCATTGGAACTTGTTTATTCGGACCAGTTTAAACCTCAAATGATGGCTACACTTATTATGTCATCTTTGCCGATTCCTATACGAAATACACATGGTTATATCCAATAAACAAAAATCAGATGTCTCAATTTTATTCCCATAATTTCAAATGTTGGTTGAAAAGTTCTTCAAAACCCCACTCGTTTCTCTATTTTGCGGCAATGGGGGCTAATATGTTGGTCTTATTCCTTACTTGCAATCAAATGGAATATCTCATTTACCACTCCCCCTCACACTCTGGAACAAAAGGGCATAGTTGAGAGACACCATTGACACATTGTCGAAACCAGTTATCTCTCACATCACGCTAACTTACCACTTACTTTGGGTTTATGCATTCCAAACATCGGTCCATCTCATCAATCGTCTTCCCATAAAATTCTATATTTCAAATCACCTTATGGTCGGTTGTACACTACTCCACCAACCTACACAATACTACAACTGTTTTGTTACTTGTGCTTCCTATGGTTACGACCTTATGCGGCTTCCAAGTTACATCCAAAATCCATTAAATGCATCTTTTGGGCTACTCAACTTCTAAATCCACGTACAAGTGTTCTGACCACGTATCTCATATCTATCACTCCCGCCATGTTGGTTTCGTTGAACGCATTTTTCCATTAAAAAATGGAAGTCCATCCACCAATATCATTCCCTCTGTCGATGTCTTCCTTTCACCTCCCAATGTGCAAATAAATTTCGTACCAAAAAAATAACACTACTGATAACATTCCAGTTTCACATCCCCATACTCATGTATACGTTAACCCCGACCCTTTAATCATCCCCATGCATCATCAACCTCCACCTACTACTCCAAACCATATAACCAATTCCATCCCCACCCTTCACACACTTACACCACCACACACCCCTACTTCCTTGGTTTCACTACAACCTGTTACCTCTACTGAATCCCAACCCTCACTTATAAACGATCCCACCCCACCCACTACTTCCACTTCCTCTTCAAACCTAAGCACCACTCTTGAACCTACCTCTCGACCACACTGAACAAAAAAATTAAACTCAAAATATTTCGACCACACTCCACCCACTTTTGAACCCTCCCACTCACACTCACACTCAAGCTTCAAAATACCCTTAATGGCCAAAGGTTATGGATTCTGAGTTTAATGCTCTTATCCAAAACCAACCATGGGAACTTATATCATCTTACACCAAAACACTACTTTCCTTATTTAGAAAGTTGTAATCGTATTTCTAAATTTGAAAACTTGTAATCGTGTCGTATTCTTATTTTGTTTCTAATCTTGTAATCCGAATCTTTGATCATAATCAAAATTCATTTTTTATACTTACATTTGTTATACTTATACTTATACACAATCAAACTTTGGATACATGTTTATGTGCAAACCGAGACTATTTATATGCTCGAATTCTCGTTCATACATACATGATACGTAGACCATACTTTCAGGAGCGTTGTATGCTTGAAAACATGTTAAAACAAAATTTTAAGCATAAAATGACGAACATATAGAAGTTTGGGGGCCAAAATATGAAAACCCAAACTTGGGCGATAAAAAGGGCTTCTCGCGGGGGCGACGGATTAAGCCTTCACCGACGCGGGTGGCGAGAAGCATCAATCCGCAAAATATTGTTTCTTGCTTACTGGTTGGCCAATTTTTCCACATTTTTTCTTCCCCAATCACCTTCTATCTCTATTAAAACTCAAACCCTACTTCACCATTATATAACCAAGCCTCCTACACCTCCATTTCACTTTTCCAAGCCCTCAAACACTCTCAAAACACATTCTAATCAGCTGAAAATACAAGTGAAGGCATATTATACTTAAGTTCCAAAGTGAGCTCTCATCTCACTTTTCTTCAAGTTTCTTCACTTCTTATTCTTCTTGAAACTTGGAACACCTTTAGGAGTGTTTCCACAAGTTTACCATGGTAAACTAAGGTGGAACATCGCCATTTTGAGGCTCAAACTTTCTGTTTTGAAGAAAACTTTACTTAAACTTTTATAAACTTGTGAAATCTTATACCTACCTTGCTTCTAACCAAGTCCATGGTTGGGGAGCTTGAGTATGGTTGATTTCTATAAAGTTTAGAAGTGTAAACATCCTCTAAACTTTCTGTTTTGACAAGGTTCCAAACAACCTTCATGTGTTGAAACCAATCTAAGTCTCCAATCCTTAATATTGAAAGACTTGTGTTTTGGTAAGGTGTGAACAATGGAAACCTAGGTTCTCCAACTATGATTCCACCTACCTCACTTGCTAATTTGTCATGTTCATACTATTAAATCCTCAAACGATTTCCAGCTAAGGGACAAGACTACATCACGTCCCCAAACACTTTCCATGTTTGGGATGCACGCATCTAGTTTGCTCACTTGGTCGTTTGTAGATTTAGTAGGCTAATGTTCTTATTATTATCATTCATGACCAACCGAGTTTATCAACCATGTTGATAAACTTGTACTTTGGTGAATCATACAATGAGACTCAATGGATGTTTATCATTCTACCTCCTTCTATAACCATCTTTATGGCTCCCTAAATAACAATAGGCTCAGTGCATAAACCTTAAACCGAATCGTCACTTTAACCAAACTCATGGTTAAAAGTGATGTATCATGGTATATTCATCTTTGGATTAAGTTTCCTCATGATTTGGACTTCCAATGGGCGATTTGGTGCCCATGAAAAACACGTGATTATGGTGTCCAAATGAGTACTTAGACAAAGATGACTTTTCGTGTAAATTCTTGTCATTTATCGTACTATATTCATGTTCATACTCTAATATCCATAATCCACCGAACTTACACGCCCCCGTTTTCCTCATGAAGGTTAACTCGGCACTCCCCACACTCAAGACTCTTTACTCGTTCGTCGTTTAGAAGCTTTGCAAACCGTGAATGTACATGACCCTCTTTTATTTTAGACACTTTTGGTGTGCAATACATATGACATATTAAATTCACACAATCACATACAAACATGCTTGACACAAACAAGCAATCCATTACACATGCTTAATATGTGATGCTTAGAAATCCATACATGCTAGAAGCCTTACTTGCACTATTCTTGTCATGAAAGCCTACCTTAACATGTATAGCGCTATAGGATTAGCACACCAACAGTATTCTTAGGGTCATGTTAAGTTATACGAAAACGGTCTTGTCGTTGTGATGACAAGATTACGCTAGCGGAATCTTTGGGTTGACAATTATATGATGCATGCTAGTGTTGTAATGATATGCCTTAGTATACGATTATGCCATGGAATTTGTTTAAACTTCTTATACTTATGCTAGTAATTCAAACTTGTATGCTCACCAACGCTCTTTTGTTTAGACATGTACTTTAATCTGTATTAAAGGATCTTGATGACGTCACGTTGAAAGAATTCTAATAAGACGGCTAGAAAGCACTTTAAATTTTAGTTCATGTATTGTACTTTGATTTCTATGTTACAAGATGTTGTATTTTGCTTCCAAACATTGTATCTTTGCTTTAGTAATGAAATGAATTTTGCTTATAAAATACTTGTCACAAATAGTCGTTATGAAGTCTCTTACAATATCGTTTTCGTCTCGCTCCGATGTTTCCGCCATCGGTTGAGGTGTGATAATCTATACCTTTCTTTTGGTAGCTCATTCCAAAAACTGGTTATTATGTTAACTCGGTGTTATCAATGCTTTTCTACATAGTACACTCCACAAGGATGTGTTTATGACCCAACCACCAGGTTATGTTAATCCTCAACTTCCCTAATCATATATGCAAACTCAAAAAGTCATTATATGGTCTAAAACTACCACCAAGAGCATGATACATCAACCTTACCAACTTCCTTCTATGGTTTTGATTCCAAAACTCCTTAGCCGATGCATCTCTTTTCAACTACCAAAAGCCAAATGCCATGTGCTATCTTATGGTTTATGTTGATGACATTGTCCTCATGTGATATAATTCCTAATTCCTAGACAAATTTATCACAACTTTAGTCAATCAATTCTCCATCAAGGATCTTGGTATCGTTCATCATTTCTTAGGTGTTGAAGTAATTCCTACCCATAACGGTCTATTCTTGTCTCAACATCGCCACATCCAAGACATTCTCACCCACTTTCACATGGAAGGTGCTAAAGATGTCACCACTCATCTTAGTGTCACCGACCCTTAATCACCAAATAACTCATCCTCATCATTTGATGCTACGTTGTACCATAAACTTGCCAGGTCCTTTCAATATATTGCATTTACTCGCTTGAACATGTCCTTTGCTTTCAATGAATTCTCACAATTCATGCACGCTCCTAGACAAGCTCACTGGAAAGCTCTTAGACGGGTCCTTCGCTACTTAAAGAGACTATTCATCATGGCCTCTTACTAAAACGAAAATCCTCTCTCTATCTCTCGGCCTTTTCATATTTTGATTGGGGTGGTATCACACACATGATGTCGGTCGATCCACTACTACTTATGTACTTTATCTTGGTACCAATCTACCCAACAAAAATCAGTCTCTCGGTCCTCTATGGAAGCCAAATACAAAGCTTTGGCTAATGCTTTTGCAGAACTAGCATGGCTAAAGAACTTATTCACATAACTAGGGATCTCTACTAACAATACACCAAGCTTATTTTGTGATAATATAGAGGCGATATATTTGTGTGCTAATTTGGTTTACCACTCATTTTTTAAGCATGTGGCTCTTAACTGTCATTTTGTACGGGAACAAGTACCGGATGGTCACTTACGTGTTCTTCACATCAGCTCGCAAGACCAACTTGCGGACTTACTTACTAAGCCACTATCAAGAATGTCGATTCTACGTAACAGATCCAAGATTGTTGTATCTGAAGGATCCTCCATCTCACGAGGGCGTATAAGGAAAGGAGACATTATGGGGACTCAGTCAAAGGCATAAATATTGAAACGTGTAGTCTTATTTCCTAGTTTAGACACACAAATATCTCCTGCAATGCTCTCATTTCCTCTTGTAATCTGCCTATATATGACATGTATTTTTGTGTAAAGAATATGAATGAATTCACAACATCACAATCTTATATACATAATGGCAGGTTTATTACACACCTAATATCCATATGATTGTGGAGAACCAAATTGAAAGCCGAATGCATCTTTTGAGATTGATGGAAACTTTGGTTCATATCTTTTTTTTTTTTTTTTGTGAAACTGATGGACACCTCGGTTCATTTTTAATTACTTTTTTTTTTTGTTTCATCCAAGTGTTTGAAACACGATAGGTTTAACAATCAATGAAGTGATGCTACATAATACCATATAGTAACTACCATCGTGTTTTTTTGTGGACGCTGGTCATGTAAGTGTAGTTCCTGCCGGGTAACTATGCTTTATCAATTCTGTGTAAAAAGTCCAAGTTACAAAGCAAAAGTCAAAGTCAAAGATGTGTATCAAGGATTGAAGAGTTCTGAATTCGATCCACGGGGTCACAAGACCTTTCAAGTCACGCTACGGTTGCAAGTAATTATTTAAACATCCGTTGTTTTGTTTTGACGACGAAACTAACATAAAAAAGCATCAACTGATGATCTCTACCATAAGAGCAACGATGGTGTTTATATATTTTAATATGAGTGTGCGGCAATTAATTAAGCACAGTATGTGACAAGCCCATGATCTCTCCAATCAGAACAATAATTATTGTACAACAATGTTACTTGTTTATATCAACACAATATGTTAATCTATGCTATGTGCAAGATGAAAGTGTAAAGGCTATGATACATTGAAGTATATATGTATAAAACCAAAACAATGAGAAAAGTTTTTGTACAAAGTCAAAAGTTAATTTAAACATACAAATAAACTTACATTTATAGAGCCACCAAAGCATAAAGTTTGGTTAAAGAAGCTCACTCTTCGTAACAGAAGGTAACAGAAATATAAACTATTCAATCAAATAAACCAAAATTTATAAGCAACTTACAAAAAAGAATTTTTAAGAAAAAAAATCTGAAATATAAAATAACAACTTTTAGTTATAGAATTAAATAATTATTTAATTTTAAACTAATAGTTCTTACTAAAAAAATGTCACTTTCTGTTAAAAAAATCAATGTCTCTAGTGGAACAACTAGCTATAATTGACATAACAAATGGTTGGAAGAGCAAGAGAGCTCCATAATGATAATTCTCCATCAATATCATTACTTGCAGTACAAGAAACAAAAGGCTCACTCTCAACATCCTTCTTTAGTTCTTCATCTTTCTTAACTGACCTTTGCATTTTGGACCTTTCTGTGGACTTTGAACCCCCTCCCAGTCCAAGTTTTAGCTTCAAACACTCAGGTATACCATTAAAAGCATATAGAGAAGCTGAATACTTTCTCTCATACTTCATCCTCTTCATTGCTTCAGATATTGTCAATGGCCTTCACCTTCATCATTGTAACTTGTCTCATCTTGAATGGATTCATATGCTATTTCTTGAGCTAGTTCAAATGGTGAAAAGTTACAAGTTGACTCAATTTCATCAATGAAGCTGAAATCTATTACACCTATATCATTGCATCCATCTTCATCTTCATCATCATCATTATTGTTTATGTCCACACTTGAACAACATTGGGATGCTATGTGATGATCATAATGATTATCCAGTTCAAGATAATCATCTTTAACTGGTAAAGATGGCATTATCTCATCTGGGTCATTGAGAAAATCAGTAAAGATTGAAACTTGGACCTCATATGATAATGATGACGTCATCACACAATTATCATAGATACTCATCTGGGTATTTGAGAAAACTACTAAAGGTTGAATCTTGGAGCTCATATGAGTCATTCACTTTCTCATGTTGAATCTTTTCATCATGATCATGGTTAAAGATTAGCTGAGAAGTGTTGTGAGATGAACCACTAGCACCTGCAGATATGGTTGCTAAAGAATTATGTCTGGCTTTGAGCCTATGAAGAAGGATGTTGGAGATTTTGGAGGGAAGGGCAGGTGTGGTCAAAGATGGTTGACAAGAAGGCCAGAAGTTGGTTCTAGTATTGGCCCCTCTTAGCAAGCAAGCAGCTTCATCATAAGCTCTAGCTGCTTCTTTAGCTGTGTCAAAGGTTCCTAGCCATACTCTAATCTTCTGTATGGTGTCCTTGATCTCCGCCACCCATCTGCCCGAGGGCCGCTGGCGGACGCCCACGAACCGGTTCAGAGCCCGCCGACGGCCGCCTAGTGCCTGATCAGTTATGGTGTGTTCTTGATCACTAGTGAGTTTTCTCTTCCTAGCCATCTATGCGTTTTTTGTTTGGCAAATATATTAGTTGGTGATGTATATGTTATGAGTTCGGATGCAATTATATATACTTGGATGGAGAAAGAAAAGATCTTGTAAAATGAGAGCTAAATCTGAAAGGGTCTTACTCTTGTAAACACCGTTTTAATATTTATTTGTTTATTTTTGTTTTGTGTTCTTGGCCACAATATGGAAACATTTGGATGGTTATCTATGATTGGGGAGAAGAGAATAAACTATTTAACTTTTGTAATATTTATTTGAAGTTATTGCTTGACCTAGTCCAAGCGTGTGTAGTGTGTACACCCTAGCTTCTTCTTTTATGATCTCATTTTTAAGAGTAAACTGCCAAAATGGTCCTGAGGTTTGGTCAGTTTTATCACTATAGTTCAAAACTAAAACCTTTTGAATCTGGATCCATGTGGTTTTAATTTTGTTGACATTTTCATCCAAAATCAAAATCTGGTCAGTTTTGTCACTATAGTTCAAAACTAAAACCTTTTGAATCTGTGCCAAAAATGACCAAACCTCAGGATCATTTTGGCAGTTTACTCCATTTTTAATAATACACTCTCTTTGTTTAATATGTAAATGCAATTATGTGTATAGCACAACATATTATTTCTAAATATCCATTTCAATATGTGATAACTTAACCAACCGAGACTTTTTTTTCTTTAATGGCTAAACTTGCACACCATAGGGATTGAACCCATGACCTCCTACTATCCTACACTATTGGGCTATCCAAACGGATTTGACCGCTTGAGACTTAAGTTTATGGGTTTAGTATCGGGTCATGGTCTAACGGGCTCTTTACATATTGCAGTTTCGGTAAAGGGTAGAGCTAGGCTTGAATAGATTTAACTTACCACACACAATCCCATTATAATGTGGGCCAACACAACAATAAACAATTTATGAGAACTCGCATACATAAGAGACAATTGGAGCAATTTACAAGAGAAGTTATGTTGTCTTTTTTTTTTTTAATATTAAATGTATAACTAAAGTCTACTGAATTCGTGTATTCATACATAGTTAATTAAACTATAACATAACATGATACAATACTCTTCTAGTTATAGGATCAAGTCCTTAAAAGTGATTATGGTTCGTATTACTGAATGAATAATTACATTGGTGAGGATCATATTTATAGATCCAAATAATAACAAACCCTAATACAAAATAAGGAAAGAAATATCTCTAGAACATATAACAATATCGATGTCTAAAGAATATACATATGCGCTAATACATATATGTATATGCGCTAAGATACCCCCTCAGTTTGAGCGGGCGGAGGACAAACGCTCAAGCTGGACCGAAACGATTGGAATAGCTCACGAGATAATCCCTTAGTAAATATATCTGCGTACTGCATAGAGGATGGGACATGAAGAACTTTAATGTGCCCAAGACGAACCTTCTCGCGTACGAAATGTATGTCAATCTCGATGTGTTTTTTCCGTTGATGTTGAACTGGATTATTGGACAAATAGACTGATGAAACATTGTCACAAAATACCACTGATGCGCGCGTTAAAGGATTGTGAAGTTCGAACAGCAAATTTCGAATCCACGTTGTTTCAGCGACTGCATTCGCAACCCCCCTATATTCAGCTTCCACACTGGATCGGGATACAGTAGGTTGACGTTTAGCTGACCAGGATATGAGGTTGTCACCAAGGAAAACACAGTAACCCGATGTGGAGCGTCTCGAATCTGGGCAGCCACCCCAATCAGCGTTAGAATAGGCGACCAAGTCAGAAGAAGCTGATCGCAGGATCCGTATGCCATAGTCAATTGTACCTTGCAGATAACGGATGATACGTTTCATAAATGCGAAGTGACGATCGCGAGGCTCATGCATGAAGAGACACACCTGCTGAACCACATACGACAAATCCGGACGAGTAAAAGTTAAATATTGCAATGCACCTGCCAGACTCCAATATAGTGTCGGATCCGAGAACAAAGCCCCATCAGTAGCGCTTAACTTAGACGAAAGATCACACCGGTGTTGAACACGGTTTACACGACGACATCGAAGCACAGGCAATTATGTCCTTTGCATATTGAGCCTGAGACAAGAAAATACCATTCTTCTGCTGAGTAACCTTGATCCCCAAAAAATGATGTAACCTGCCCAGATCAGTCATGGCAAACTCCCGAGAGAGTGTGCTAATAATGTTGTTTAAGAGACGATCATTAGAAGCTGTGAGAACTATATCATCCACATATAACAATAAATATGCAACATTAGACGGGTCCTGTTGATAAACAAATAAGGACTGATCACAAGTGCTGCTACGAAACCCTTTAGAAGTGATAAAATTAGCAAACCGGGTGTACCAGGCCCGTGGTGCCTGTTTAAGACCATAAAGTGATTTCTTCAAACGACAAACGTGATTAGGAAATCGTCTATCATAAAAACCCGGTGGTTGATGCATAAATACCGTCTCATGTAGTTCCCCGTGTAAAAACGCATTCTTAACATCAAGTTGATGAATAGACCAAGCCCGAGATACTGCAAGAGACAAAACTGTGCGAATAGTGGCCGGTTTGACCACAGGGCTAAATGTCTCATCACAATCAATACCAACCGTTTGGGAATTTCCATTAACGACCAACCTAGCCTTATAACGTTCCAATGATCCGTCCGATTTAAATTTATGCCTAAATAACCACATGCAATGAATGACGGGACGGTCAAGGGGACGGGGAACAAGCTCCCATGTTTCAATATCTTGTAGTGTCGTAAACTTGGTTTGCATAGCATGTAACCAATTAGGATCAGTTAGGGCTTTGGAATACGAGGTAGGAACTGGTGAAAGGTTAAGAGTGTGGTGTACGGCCGAAGGGTTGGACCGTGATTTGGATCGAGTTGTCATGGGGTGTTGGTTTGTAATCGGACCGGTGGGTTGAGTCTGGGCTTGGGCCATGGAGGGTGTAGGGTTAGATGGGGCAGTTTGGGTCTGGGTGGGAATGGCAACGGAAGTGTTAGGTGGGCCGGTTTGAGTGGGAATGTTGGTACGGGGACGACGTGAGTAGGTAAACGCGTATGGGGTGACAGGCTGGGAAACGGGCTGGGTAACAGGCCGGGTTACGGGCTGGGTAACTAGCCGATGAAAAGTGAATCCCGGTGGGGTGGGGTCGTCCAAAAAATCGTAGGTGATAGGATGAGTGGGACGTGTGAACGGGAACACGGCCTCGTCAAAAGTCACATGACGGGAAATATGTACCTTGCCTGTGGTAGGGTCCAAGCAACGGTAGCCACGGAAGTCGGGTGGATAGCCGAGGAAGATACAACGCATGGACCGATGGTGAAGTTTGTGAGGCTGGGTAGCGGATGTGTTAGGGTAACACGCACATCCGAACACTCGTAAGTGTTCGTAATCAGGGTGACGAAGGTAAAGAGCAAAGGTAGGTGTGTAAAAATTTAGGCGTTTGGTTGCTAAGATATTGTGGAGGTAAGTGGCCGTATGTAGGGCTTCAACCCAAAACGAAGGAGGTAGATTCGCATGAATTAAGAGAGCCCGAATAATGCCATTCATGGGGCGAATCATACGTTCGGCCCTTCCATTTTGAGAGGATGTTTGAGGGCACGAAAACCGAAAAAGCAAACCATTTTGTTGGGCAAAATTTTTAAATGCTAAATTGTCAAATTCACCCCCTAAGTCACATTGAAAGGTTTTTATTTTGCGGTGAAATTGGGTAAGAATTAACTGATGGAATTTGGCAAAAGTAGGAAATGTTTCGGATTTGTATTTTAGGGGGTAGACCCACACGAAGTGTGAGAAATTGTCAATTAGCACCATGTAATATTTATATCCTGTTTTACTCGTGATTGGCGAAGTCCATAAATCGCAATGAATAATATCAAAAGGGGCAAAAGTAAATGTATTAGACGAATGAAACGGTAATCTTTTACTATTCAAAAGTTGACAAGAATTGCAAAGATTGTGACTTTTGTCCTTATTACATTGAAAATTAAAATTATGATTTAAAATATCTAGAACTTGCGCCCCGGGATGTCCTAAACGATCATGCCAAGGAAGATGGTGGGAAGCAATAAAGGTGGCTTGAGGCGGCAGTTGAGGCGGCGTGAACGTGTAAAGAGTCCCGGTACTATTGTGGCGAGATAGTGTCTTCTTAGTTTTGAGGTCCTTCAAAGAAAAACCAAACGGGTCAAATTCGACAGACACTTGATTATCACGAGTAAAACGTCTAACGAAAATCAGATTTTTAATTATTTGAGGGCTGTAAAGGATGTGCGGGAGTATGTAGGTCCGATTTGGTAAAGGATGAAAACCCGTACCTGATCCTTTAATTGGTAAATACATGCGATTACCGACCAAAATATTACGACACACAGGAGTAGAATCAGGGATTACGATTTTACCTTGTTCTTTAGTGCTGTGTGACTCGGCTCCTGTATCCATAACATCTGAGTTCCAAGCCATATTTGGAGAATGAACCTGCAAGTTAGCCATGGCAGCACTTAAATCTGTTGGACAAAGCGGGTTGTACATCGGCTGGTTGAAACCAGGTGGGGGATACTGTGCAGGAGAGAACCCAGCCTGCTGAGGAAAGCCGGTGAACTGAACCGAGGGAGCCGACTGTTGATCTGATTGCTTGTTTGTTGTCCACTGTTGCTGTGTCGGGTAAGGGCAAGGTGGAGGCGTCCACCATGCCCAATTTGGATAAGGAGTCAGCTGGCCCTGGTAAGAGGTCCAAGGGGACGACTGCTGAGACCTGCCCCTGCCCCTGCCCCGGCGATTCGAATTTCCACCTCTACCGCGGCTGCCGCGTCGAGTGGTGGAGGAATATGGCTGCTCCAATGACTGATTTTGATTGTTGGAAGAGCCGCCAGTGGGCGGCACTGTAGTGGTAGCAAGAACGGTATTCTGGGAGCCCTTTTGAGCGTCAATCCTGATTACTTCGTCGTTAAGCATCACAATAGCCTGATCCCAATCAACACCCTGCTGGTTGATTAACGAAGCAGTGGTATTGTACTCGGCCGGGAGGCCGCGAACCAGCTGAAGAACGAGTCGTGACTCGGTAACGGGCTGATCAACGTCAGCCAGTTGGCTGGCTAAATCAGACAGCTGTTGACAGTAGTCGTCAACTGACGAGCAAGCAGTGAGTGTGAGGTTGCAAAACCTTGTCTAGAGCGCCGCAGAGCGAGTCTTTTTGTTGCTCAAGAAAATCTTTTCGAGCTTTGTCCATACCGCTCTGGCTACAGTCGTATCCATGAGCCGTTTCAGAAGATCATCCGAAACGGTGCTGTAGATCCACTAAAGGACCAATGCATCCATTTCTTTCCATTCATCATACTCGGGTGAGGTAGTGACTGGAGCGGCTGAATCATCGATGTGGTTTGACACCTTATACGCAACGGCATGAAGGCGAAACAATTTGACCCAGGCTGAATATGTAACCTTCGATCCGTCCAACGTACGGATCTTGGACTGAATATTCGATACGGAGTATGCGGGGTGAACATATAACAATATCGATGTCTAAAGAATATACATATGCGCTAATACAGATATGTATATGCGCTAATACTATGTATATGCGCTAATATTACTGATATGCGCTAAGAGTCCTATGATGATATCACTAATTCATATTAGCTCAATTCTAAAGTGGAAACATGGATTGTTCCAGACCAGATATGACAATCGACAAAACTGATTCCTTAAAACAATGGTCATACGTTATGCCAACAATTTTAAAGGTAACGGCCAATGAAATTAACAAAAGCCGAGACAAATAAAGGTTTAAGATGCCTCAAGCATCAACCTGGCTCTTGAGTGTTTTGTTATGATTTTAACTCACTGAAATGATTGTAATATGTAACATGGTCTCTTTCTAACGCTGCCATATGAATAGATATATTTTTTCCTATTAAAATGTTTGATATTAATCGTTTAAGGAGGTGGTAAAGTGGTAAACGCTTAACTCCCTCTAGTAGAGATTTCTTGTTTAAATCCGACTTCACTTGATATTTTGCCTTTAACAACCCCCTTAAGGCCATATATATGTACCCGTATTAGGGTGTATGTGAGGTCCCAATTAGTTTTCCAATAGTTGTTCTATCACCACCACTTATGGTGGCTCTCACAACAATCATTAAGGAGATGATCACAAATCCCTTAGTTAATGAGCCTAGCTAGCACTACTAGAAAATACCACTATCTTGACACGCGAACGATGACACACACTCATCTTATGACATTCAAAAGCGTGTGTCACAAAATAAATGTTATGAATCATAAAATCTGATAAATTAATGACACTCCTTTTTGTGTGTCATTCTTTTAGCGTCATAAAAAAACAAACATGACACCATCAAAATATGCATGTTATCTTTTAGTGTCATGTTATATTTTCTAAATTTCTTAAATTAATTTCATGACACCCATTTTTGTGTGTCATTCTTTTAGCGTCATAAAAAGAATAAGAAACCATCAAATTATGTATGTCATGTATTAGTGTCATATTCTTAAATTATTTTTCTTTTTATATCAATAGAGTACAACATCATTAATTTAGGTTTTGTAATCTCAAAATGTTTATATTTCATTCCAACCTCGTTCTGTTGTAACTTGGATACTTTTTCATTTCAATCACAAAATGGTAGCAAAAAAAAAACTTATGGTCATTGATGGTTAATTACAGTTATTGATTTAGTCTATAAGACTCGTTAGTGACCTTTTCATTTCAATCGTAAAATGTTCATTGAAAATGAAAAAAAAAAAAACTTATATTTATATATTGTTTGCAAACACATCACAAAATGTGAAAAAAGAAACTAAAACTAAACATAAAATTGGGTTGAAAAAAAAAACAAAAAAGATTGATGAAACACAGGCTAACACCAAGGTTAGTCTGTGGGGGTATTCCTTCGGTGGGTTCAATCTCCTTTCCTTCTCGCAAGAATGACATGGGTCCTGTAAAACAACACCGTTAGTCTCGTTAAGAGGGGAATGTGGGGGTTTCCCTCTTAACCAGGCTCCGGCGTGAGAATAAGTACTGTTCTGAGGGAGAATAATCAGTGTGTGTTCAGTGTGAGAGTATAGAGAGCAATATGATCAACCTGGATGATGAAGGGTCCTATTTATAGCCGGAGGGTGAAAGAGGGAGGAGCAGCGGTGCCAGCTGTAGACGCGCGCCAGCTGTCCGACCAAGGGGAATATCATCTTGGTCTCCTCTGCTGTGGTCAGTGTAGTGGTACACGTGGCGCGCCTGCATTTGCCTATTCTGGAGACGTTGTACTGGTGTTGTCAGACTGCTCCTGGATTCGTCGCAGGCCTACCTGGCGCTTGATGACTGGTGACACGTGTTGTCCTTTATGTCTGATGGAGCATCTTTGGTGCCACCTTCATATTTTCCAGAAGCTTCCGGAAGCTTCTGGATGGTCTCGTTGATGTCAACGCCACATAGGATGGAAAAGTGGTGTGGTCCTTGCCATGTGGGCAAGGAATTGGGACCATACCTCTTCAAGTCCCCCCCAGTCCAGTGTGCCTTCTAGTTGAGTTGATTGTCTAGGAGGGATTCTGGACTTATGAAAATAGTGGTTCTTATGTCGTGAGGTTGTTGTGGGAGACCTGCAGAATTTGCACCTGGTGCGCGCATGGCGCATGGGTTTGCATCTTTGTAAAAGTTGAGCCAAAAAGACGCATGGCGCATGGGTTTTGGCCACTTGTAAAGGTTGAGCCAAATGGACGCAAGGCGTACGGCGCATGGGTTTTGGCTACTGGTAACCTGAGCAAAATGGACACATGGCGTATGGCGCATGGGTTTTGGCTACTTGGTAAAGCTGAGCCAAATGGACGCATGGCGTACGGCGCATGGGTTTTGGCTCCGGGTAATCCTGGGCAAAATGGGACGCATGGCGTATGGCGCATGGGCTTTGGCTACTTGGTAAAGCTGAGCCAAATGGACGCATGGCGTACGGCGCATGGGTTTTGGCTCCGGGTAATCCTGAGCAAAATGGACGCATGGCGTATGGCGCATGGGCTTTGGCTACTTGGTAAAGCCGAGCCAAATGGACGCATGGTGTACGGCGCATGGGTTTTGGCTCCGGGTAATCCTGAGCAAAATGGACGCATGGCGCATGGGCTTTGGCTACTTGGTAAAGCTGAGCGAAATGGACGCATGGCGTACGGCGCATGGGTTTTGGCTCCGGGTAATCCTGAGCAAAATGGACGCATGGCGTATGGCGCATGGGCTTTGGCTACTTGGTAAAGCTGAGCCAAATGGACGCATGGCGTACGGCGCGATGCCACTTGCTGTTGTCTTCAGGAGGAAGCTTTGTTTGTCTTGGGAAGGAGTGGCTGATGTGACTGTCTAGTGTCAGGTGAACAGGCGCCTTTTCAGTCATGTCGGTTACTTTATGTCATGATGGCAGGCGTCTGTTGCACACGTATCCGAAAAAAGATGATGGCGTCTTCTCTCTCCTCTGACGTGTCTTCCTTTGATTGGCTTTCCGGCTGCACCTCTGACGGTTTACTGCCCATCGCATTAAATGCGATGGGTATAATTTCAAGGGCAGTCTCCTCTAACCTTCACTTTTCAAAATTTGAATTCCGGATTTCTCTCTTCCTCCTTTATTTTCTTTCTTCTTCTCTTGAGTTCATCTGCATTATTGTTTGTTTCCTCACAATGTCTGCTGCAAATCCTTCTTCGAGGAAGAGAAGGAACAAAGGCAAAACTCCACCTGGCCCGGATCAGGCGGTAATAGGGTGGAAAGAGGAGGAATTCCACAACTTGGTAAGGGAGATGGGTTTTCTCCCTGAATGGGGTGCTCAGTACCCTACCTCTGGTTCCACCGCCATGGACGCTCCTCCCGGGTATATGACTTTGTATGCTGCTTTCTTCCGGGAAGGCAACTTCAGGCTTCCAATGACTCGATTTACTGCTGATGTGCTGAGGGGTTATGGTCTTCATATTTCTCAGATCAATGCCATCGGGCTCCCCCGTATTACTCACTTTGAGTTCGTTTGTATGGCTAACCGTTTAGATCCGACGTTTGAGATGTTCAACGTCTTCTATACCGTTTCATATACAAGTGGGTTTTACTCCTTTAGTGCTCGTACCGACGTTTCTCCAGTTTGCTCTGTGCCGTTGAAGAGTCTCCATGACTGGAAACAAAAGTTTTTTTATATTCGCCGGGGTGTTGTTCCTGTGGATATGCATTACAGGTCGGTGGATGAGGGTATCCCCAAGGTTGACGTAGTTACAGGTTTTGCTGACCAAGACTGGTATAAAAAGTTGACTCGTAAAGCCACTCCGATTATTCAGCTTGAGGAGATGGCGTTGGTGGGTGCCGGTATGAGTATGAAGTGGATTCCTAAGCATCCGTTGGGGGTCCCAGTTTATGGTTATGATGGCAAATGTACGTTTTTCCCATAACCTTTTGCCTCTCTTTTGCATATATTTTTTGCCTCGTATTGTTCATTACTTTTTATCTTTGTGGTTTTTCCAGTGGGTTTCACTTTGTTGAATGTTCTTGACACGAAAGCCGGTGGTGCTATGGTTGAAGCAATTCAAAAGCCTAAGAAACGACCTTGGTTAGATCAGATCCGTGGCCGTTTTCTGCATCCGAGCAATGAGAGTTTTACCGCTTATGTTAACACTGTCTTAGGTGAAGATAGTGAGAATGATGATGATGCATTTGATTCCATTCGAGAGGAAGTTATCGTTCTCTCGAGTGATGGTTTTGGCAGATCTTTTGAAGACCTAACCTCTCGTTCCGCGCGTGCAGGTCCAGCGCAGGGGGTTGTGCATGAGCCGGTGAACGAGCCTGTTGGTGATGAAGTAGAGATTCCGGTTGAGACTGCTGCGCACTTGGACACAAAGAGAAAAACAAAAGCTGACAAACCAGAAGGAAAAGGGAAAAAAGCTGAGGAAACTGCCACTGAGGCTCCTCGTAAGCGACCTCATACTCCTCGTGTCCTAGATTACGTTGTAGTTTCTGATACATTGTCCGGTTTAGGGGCCGGAGAGAAACGTCAAGAATCTGATCCTGAAGACCGCGCAACATTAACGGAGATAATGTAGAAGAAGATGTTTGATGATAAGAAACGGAAGCTTGACGAGCAGGCCGCTGCTATGCTCGCGTCGAAAAGGATTAAACTCCAAAAGGAGGATCCTCCTGCCCCTTCTGAGTCGGAGGTTGACATGGGTTTTTTTGCTGAAAAACCTGGGGATTTGCTGCAGAAGATTTTTGAGGCTTCTAGTATTCGTTTTTTCAGTTTCTAGTTTGTTTTTTTGTTTTTGCTTGTTTTTCTTTCTCTTCTCTGAATGTGTTGCTCGTTTTGGAGCAGGTGCCAAACCAGCCAAGACTGGACACAAAGTTGATATTTCCAAAATTACTCCTCCAGAATCTCCGCCGTCGAGGACTTTTGGGTTGTCTCCTCCTCGCGAGACCCCTGGTGAGAAGAGGAAAGAGGATGTTGTGACTGTTGAACAGGTTGGTGAGGGTGGTGGTGGCGTTAATGTTGCGGGTGATGTTGGAGGTGTTGGTGGTGGTGATGCAGGCGGTGGTGATAGTGATCGTGGTAAGAATATTGAAGTTGAGGTGGAGTCGAGTGGGACCGCTCCTCGTCAAACAATATATACTAAACGCCCACCGGGTGATGGTGGTGGTGCGACTTCCTGGGTAGTCCGGAGTCCGGACGCTGAGTATGCTCGGGGTGGTTCTTGGGACACCCATAACCCAGCATGCGATGATCTGCCCCATGCGCCTCGCTGGCACTTGACCCAGGGCTCCCGGATGAACGACCTTGGGAATTATCATGAGTTTTTCTCTCTGTCTCTCCCCCCAGCCGAGCGGTTATTTCAGAAGAGGCGCCGCCGGTTAGAACTTTTGGATGAGCATGTTCAAGCCGAGGTTAACTTCTGGTCCACTTCTCAGGAGATTGTCCGTGAGTGGAAACTGATGGGGGAGGACACTCTTGAGTTTGAGCATGAGAAGAAGCTATTCGCCGAAGAGAGAGAAAAATTCAATGTTGAGAAGAAGGGGTTGATATGGAGGGTATCTGATGCGGAAGAGAAACTTGCCCAAGAGAAGCAGATCAATGCTGACAAGCAGAGAAATTGGGAAGCTGCGTGTGAGCGTACCAATGTCGAGCTGAAGACTCAACGAGACGCTATTGTGCGTTTGTCTGGTGAGAAGACAGAGCTTGCTGAGGAAATGCAAAAGGCGCGTGTTGCGTTTGAAGAGAAGGAAAAAGAGTATGTTGCGCGTATTGCTAAACTGGAAGACCTTGCTAGACAGTATGAGACTGCTGATCGTCTTCTTCAAGAGAAGACTGTTGAATGCAAGGCCTCTGAACTCCTTGCTGAGGAAGCATCAGCTGATTGCAAGTGGTTGCTTTCTCGCGCGGTGCCTCTGGTAACCTCTTTTATCTTATGTTATTGTTTTCGTGAACTGTTTCTCTTATTTGTGTGTTTTTTGTAGATTGCCAATCTTATAGTGAACTCCCACGAGCTTGCCAACTATATGTACGAGTTGGGGCAAGCTGGTTATAATAGCGGGTGCAAGGATGGTTATATCGAGGGCAGAGCTGCGGCTGTCAATAAGGAGAAAGAGCATCGCTTCGAGTTATGGAAGGAGGATTGTAGCGCCGCTTATGCCGCGAAAAGACAAGAGTTTTCGTCTTTGGAGTTTGCTGTCGTTAAGGCTGCGCAAAAATTGTCTCGAAGATCTGATGGTGTCGTGTTGTTGAAAAAAGCTCTTGGAGATGAGGATCTTGCGGCTGGAGGCGCTGGTTCCAGTCATCCGGAATGAAGGTTTCCGGCCTGCGTGCCGCGTATGGCCTTGGATGGCCTTGTAATCATTTGACAGTCTTGTGAACAATTTTTAACTTTTACTTGACCTGTCGTGTTTCTGAACAATTGGGTATGATTGGCGTTGTTACGTTGCTACTTGCCTTCGTTTTATGCGAATTTGTTAACGTAATAATATGTGCATGTATAATTACTTTGATTCAGGTATCACGAATGAATAATGGCGCTGACAGGTTGTGTTGTGTTTATTATAACGTTTTATTCTGTCGTGTATGTGCGCAGGTTGGATCGTGAATACGAAGTGATCTAACTACAGGTTATTGTGTGGACCCAGCTGTGCTCAGCCTTGGGGGTGCTTACAATGTTTGCTTGTCCTGTGTTCGATGTTTTCGTGTTTATGTGGGCACGAAGTATTTGTGTGGCGTTTGTTAGGCTTTAGTTGTGTATCTGACCCGGCTGTGCACTTGTTTGTGACAGGCCTTGGAGGTCTACAACGTTTCCTAATGGTCGAGCCATTGATGTTTTCGTGTATGCCCAAAGTAATATATGCAGTTGTGACAAAGAAATTTGCATGATAGAAAGATAGCCAAACACTTCTTGTATTACTATAAATGTGTTGGCGAATCGCGCATTCGCGGTTACATAACTTGTTTACATATAACATTTTCTCAGCTGTTGAGCGTTCCAAGTTCTTGGAACCTCCTTGTTGTCAATGGTGCGTAGCTTATAGGCTCCTTTACCGAGGACTGTGTCGATAACATACGGACCTTCCCATTTGGGAGCCAATTTTCCTGGTTTTTCATCATTTGAGGCCTCGTTGTCTCTGAGGACGTATTCTCCCGGGTTGAAGGTGCAGACTCGGACCTTGGAGTTGTAATATTTTTCCAGCTTCGTTTTATACTTTGCTTCGTTTATTGCCGCCATTTCTCTCCTTTCTTCTAGGAGGTCAAGGTCGATCCTCCTCTCTTCTTCGTTGTTGATCAGGTTCATTGAGAGCATTCGTGGTGACGGCAATCCTATCTCTGCTGGTATTACTGCCTCTGACCCGTAAACCAAGCTAAACGGTGTTTCTCCGTTGCTTGTCTTGGGCATCGTCCTGTGGGCCCACAAGATGCTGGGCAGTTCGTCTACCCAACCTCTTCTTTTTTCTCCCAACCTTGCCTTGATTCCATCGACAATACTCTTGTTGACGGCTTCAACTTGACCATTCCCCTGCGGGTGCGCAACCGAGGAGAAGGTGTGCTCAATGTGTAATTCCTTAAACCACTGTTGGAGATTGTCTTCGGCGAAGTTGGTTCCGTTATCCGTGATGATCTTGAGTGGTAGTCCAAAACGGCATATGATTTGTTCCCAGATGAATTTTTTGACGACGGTGGCTGTGGTCGATGCGAGGGCCTTTGCCTCTACCCATTAGGTGAAATAGTCGACTGCGACTATTATGAATTTGACAGCTCCTGGGGCTTCGGGGAAGGGTCCGACCATGTCTATTCCCCATTGTTGAAAGGGCCACGCCGTTGTGACTGGCACCAATTCATTCTTGGGGCGCATTGTTTTGGGGGCGTGTCGTTGGCACCCGCTGCATTTCCTCAATTCTTTAACCGCATCTAAATGCATCCCGAGCCAATAGTACCCCGCATTCATGACTTTTGCCACCACCATTCTTGGTCCGGCATGTATACGACAAATTCCCTCGTGCACTTCTCTGATCAGATAATTTGCGTCTTCGGGATCGACGCACCTTAGCAGTGGCCCAAGGTATGACTTTCGATATAAGATTCCATCAGCCATCTTATAATGCTCAGCCTTGTATTGGATTTTTCTCGCTTCAGCTTTGTTTTCTAGGAGTAGTCCAGACTGAAGGTATGCTATTATCGGAGTCATCCATGACGTTGTTCCCACTTGGATAACGCTTACTTCTCGCAGCGGCACTGACGGGTTGCTCAAAACTTCTATGCGCACATCCTTTGCTAGGTGTTGAAAACTTGTAGAGGCGAGTTTACTCAGCGCGTCTGCTGGTTTATTCTCACTTCTATTAATGTGATGCACCTTGTAGGAATAGAAGGTCTGTAGCAACGTCTTTGCTTGACTCAGGTAAAGCGCCATTGTATCTCCCTTGGCTTCATACTGCCCGTTGATTTGTCCGGCCACTAGCATGGAGTCCACATGCGCTTCGATGTGTCAAACTCCCATTTTGATTGTCAGCCTTAAGCCAGCGAGGAAAGCTTCATATTCAGCTTCGTTGTTTGTGCTCTTAAAATCCAGACGTATGGCGTAGGTGAATTCATGTTTGTCAGGGCTTACTAGCCGAAGCCCAGCACCTGCACCGTCTTCATTAGACGCGCCGTCTGTATATAACAACCATGGTTCCTCTACTTGCTGCTTTTCGGCTTTTTCCATTGCTTTACATTCCCGATCCTTGTCATCCGGTACCTCTGTCATGAAGTCTGCAAGTACTTGGCCCTTAATGGCCGGTCTTGGCCTGAAAACCACATTATGGCCCCCGAGCTCTATCGCCCATTTTGCTAATCTCCCTGAAATCTCTGGCCTCGCGAGGATGTTGCCGATATTGTAGTTTGTCAGCACGTGAATGACATGGTTGGCAAAATACCGGTGCAGTCGCCTTGATGCATGGATCAATGCAAGTACTAACTTTTCCATGATGGCATATCAGGTCTCTGGATCGGTCAAGGTTCGTGACACATAGTAGACTGGTGTTTGGACACCCTGTCGATCAACAAGTAATACTGCTCCCACTGCTCTGTCTGAGGCTGATAAGTATAGCACTAGAGGCTCTCCCTTAACTGGTGCAGTTAATGTTGGCAGCTTGATGAGACAATCTTTCATCTCGCGGAATGCGCTCTCGGCTTCCGGAGTCCATTGAAATTGGCTTTTCTTCATGCAATTTCGGAGAGTTTTGATGAACGGGAAAGATTTGGCTTCGTGATTGGCCAGGAAACGGTTAAGTGCTGCCAACCGTCCTGCCAATTTTTGCATCTCTTTGATCGTCGAAGGTGAAGGCATGCGTTCAATTGCTTGTATTTTATCAGGATTCACTTTGAAACCATCTTTCGTGACAATGAAACCCAGGAATTTCCCCTCTTCCATGCCGAAAGAGCATTTCGCTGGGTTCAGCTTGATACTGACTCCGCGCAAGGTATCGAACGTCTTTTGGATGTTCGTTAGCATAGTGTTCTCTTCTTTGCTCATAATGACTAGATCGTCCATATACACTTCGATGTACTTGCCAATAACGTCGTGGAAAGTTTCATTCATGAGCCTCTGATAAGTCACGCCCGCATTCTTCAAACCGAAGGGCATCTTGGTGTAGCAGTATAGCCCTGTCGGTGTGCGGAACGCGGTTTTGTCTTCATCTTGCACAGCCATCTGTACCTGATGGTACCCCTTGTAGCAATCGAGGAAACATTTCCATCGGAATGTGGCAAGCGAATCAATCTTTTCATCAATGTCTGGTAAGGCGTAACAGTCGCGTGGACATGCCTTATTCAGATCCTTGTAATCTACGCACATTCTCCAGCTACCGTTGTTCTTTTGGACCATCACTGGGCTTGCTACCCACGTTTGGTATCTGACCTCTCTGATAATTCCCGCGTTTAACAGCTCCATCACCTGCTCTTTCATGGCATCATGTTTTATGTCTCCCAAGTGGCGCTTGGCATGCACCACCGGTTTTGCGTCTTCCGAGACGTTCAATCGATGTTCAGCTATGTGCCGTGGAACACCCACCATATCTGCTGGTGTCCAGGCGAAAACATCCATGTTTTGGAACAACAGCTTTTTTAGCGCCGCGCGCGTTTAACACCCATTTTTCTGCTTCTGCGCGTGGTGCTGGTTTACTTGCTTTTGCAGGTCTGAGCTCATCTGTTGCTAATACTTCCTTGCTTGCATAGATGATGGCTACTCCCGTTTCTGTTGGGAATCCCACAGCTGAATGTGGGCCAAAGCAGATCATGCTAAAGTCGCCTTGGGATTCTCTTCCCAGCAAAATATCGTGCCTTGAATGTGCTGGCAGCACCATGAATGTGACTTCTTCTGTTCTTGAGTTCCTCCCATCCGAGAGTAACACCGGGAATGATATCTGTCCAAGGGGAAAGACGGCTTCATTGCAGAAACCAGTGAGCGGGTAATCAACTGGTTCCAATCGCGCCTTGTCCTCCTGATCGAATTGATTGAAACATTGTTCATATATGATGTCCGCGGTGCTCCCTGGATCGATGAAAATGTAATCAGTTTGGTAGTGCCCGATCACGCCTGGGATAACTATGGGTCGTCTTTCTCTTGGGCCTCCTCTTACAACCGGGAAAACAACTTGTTTCTCGCGCCATGAGTCGTCTTGTGCGCGCTTGTTGTAGCTTTTTCTTGGCCTTCGTGGACCCCCTTGAACCATGTGGGTTTCTAATTTCCGGAGTTTTTTGTTGTCTGGTCCTTCATCTCTTCTTTGTATTTGGCGGTAGTCGCGCTTTCCGCCCTTTACCAAATGAGTGAGTTTTCCATCTCTCAAGGACCTTTCTATTTCTTGCTTTAAACTGAAACAATCGTCAGTTAAGTGCCCCGTGTCTTTGTGTAACTCGCAGAAAAGATTGGGATATTGACCCCTTTTGTTGCGCATTTGTAACGGTGGCTTGAACTGGTGGTTCTCGATTGCCAAGACTTCTGACGGAGTTTTCGTTAGTGGAGTCCACTGTTTCTCCCTGTTTTCTCTTTTCACTTCTTTCCGGTGAGCTATCTGATTGATCGTGTGGCGCGCATCCTCTCTTACTGGGCTTCTTTCTCTGTGACCGGACGCTTTCCATGGTTGGCTTCTGCCTTTCTTGTTATGCCGGTCGTTATGGTTGTACCCGCGCTGACGGTGATCGTCACCGGTCAACTGCCTGTCAGACTGCGCAATGGTTTTGGCTGCTTCAATGAAGGTTTCCCAATCTTTGGGTCCTCCGTCTCTTCCTTTTACACGCTTGATTAAGTCATCGCACTTGACTGCCCTCATGAAGTGTGCGCGCATCATCTTCTCACCCACATCACCAATCTCCAAACATTCTTTGTTATATCTTGTAATGAAATCTTCCACGCTCTCGTGGTCTCTGCGCCAGATGTTCAAACAATCAGCTGGGTCTCTGGTGTGTCGACGTTGCTGAGAGAAATGTGCAAGGAACTTCTCTCGAAATCGACCCATGACTTGATTTTTCCTGCTGGCAGGCTGTCGAACCAAACGCGCGCTGTGCCTATGAAGGTTTGAGCGAAGAGATGACACCAGGTTGGTAAATTCCATCCGCCTGTTGCTCCAGCACCGTTAAAAACTTGAAGGTGGTCGTCTGGGTCTGTCAGCCCGTTGTACTTGCCCACGTTGTGTGGCAACTTCGTTTTATCAATCTCTGCCGTGGCAATCTCTCTGATGAATTTTGAATTCTCAGCCATGTCGTCTGGACGATAGCTCAAAGTGTAATCATGTTCTGCTTTTGGGTTATAACCCGCGCGCTTGCGGGGTTTGTATGCTTCATGTTCTAGTGGCAACCTGCTGAACACAGTGCTTTCTTTGTGCGTCTCTTTGTCATCTTCGAACTCATCGCTTATGTTACGCGGACCTAAGCGACTTTGTATTGGATTCTTTGGCTGGTGAGAGTACTGCACATAATTGCTTTCTGTTTCACCGTAAGTATCGCGCGTGTCGTGCGCACTCGGCCTTCTGATGTGTGGTGGAGGTACTGATTCAGGGCGTAAATTGAACGCATTGGTCTGTTGAGGCATGGGAGCGCTCAAAGGCCTTTGCAGTGGGGCAACGAATGCGGATTGATTGGCTTGTGCTTGAAGCAGAGCTTGCTGCGCACTGAGCTAAGTGTAAACGAGGTTGATAGATACCACTTGTTCGGCATACTAGGAAGCCAGAGTTTTTCCTTCGGGTAGCCCTAGCAGTGCAGAGAAGTTCAGTTGTGCTTGGTCCGATGGAGCTGAGGGGCCAGCTCCATGGCTCTGTGTTTGCACTGGTGGAGGTGTTTGTTGAACTACCCCCGACGGAGGTTGAAAAGTGGCTCTGTTTGTGGTTTGGGTGATGATCCTAGGTGGAGTTTGGAAAGTAGCACCAGTTGTGTTTTGGGTAACAACCCTGGATGCACTCCCGAAGATACTAGGAAAATCGTTGTTCATCGGCCCTTCTTGGATAATTTCGTCCCTTTGGCCCCTTTGGACGTGTATATTGTCTGAAACGAGTTCAAAGGAAGAAACGTCTCCATCTACCGGGTGAGAAGGGTTTTGTTCAGCCATTTTGACGAGTGTTTTTCGAAAAGAAAAGAGATGAAAGTGGTTTTTGCTAAAAGCGGATGGCGCCAATGATGAAACACAGGCTAACACCAAGGTTAGTCTGTGGGGGTATTCCTTCGGTGGGTTCAATCTCCTTTCCTTCTCGCAAGAATGACCTGGGTCCTGTAAAACAGCAACACCGTTAGTCTCGTTAAGAGGGGAATGTGGGGGTTTCCCTCTTAACCAGGCTCCGGCGTGAGAATAAGTACTGTTCTGAGGGAGAATAATCAGTGTGTGTTCAGTGTGAGAGTATAGAGAGCAATATGATCAACCTGGATGATGAAGGGTCCTATTTATAGCCGGAGGGTGAAAGAGGGAGGAGCAGCGGTGCCAGCTGTAGACGCGCGCCAGCTGTCCAACCAAGGGGAATATCCTCTTGGTCTCCTCTGCTGTGGTCAGTGTAGTGGTACACGTGGCGCGCCTGCATTTGCCTATTCTGGAGACGTTGTACTGGTGTTGTCGGACTGCTCCTGGATTCGTCGCAGGCCTACCTGGCGCTTGATGACTGGTGACACGTGTTGTCCTTTATGTCTGATGGAGCATCTTTGGTGCCACCTTCATATTTTCCAGAAGCTTCCGGAAGCTTCTGGATGGTCTCGTTGATGTCAACGCCACATAGGATGGAAAAGTGGTGTGGTCCTTGCCATGTGGGCAAGGAATTGGGACCATACCTCTTCAAAGATAAACTTAGATCTACGGTTAAGAGGAAAAAGAATGAGTTGTTAGCAAATATTCAAAGTTTCAAACCTAGGGTCTAAAACGATAGCTTATAACATTATTGTGGGATTAACTTGTATAATGGTTAAACTTTTAAAAAAATTAAAGGTAATTACTCTTTTTTTTAATTTCAAAAATATAAATTGATTATTAAATAAAAAATAAACAAAATATTATACTGAGATATTAAATTGAAAAACATATGGTTACAATAATTAAATTTATACAAGGCCTAGTATGATCCATTAAGACATGTCTAGTCTATTGTTGCTTAGTGTGATCTAACTTGACTCAATACAACCTAGTATAACCATATAAGACTTAATATGACATAATATATCCATTCATAGTAGTTAAGAGCTACCCTTAAGACTCAATATAGTACATTAAGACATGATGATCTATTATTGATCACTTTGTGATATTATATGAATACCTACAACACGAATTAAACCTCTATGATCTAAAATGATGTAATAAAGCCAATCATATACTATTAAGAGCTATTGTAGTTATAAGGTCTTATTTGGCCCAATACGACATATATATATATATATACATATATATATATAGGGGGAGGTTCATTTGAGAAGAGAATTTAGTTGAGAAGAAAAAGAATAAAGGGTATAATTGTAAAATATTATGTAGTTTTTATTTCATCTCATTTATTACTATCTTTAAGTAATTAATTGCTTATAAAGTCTATCATTCTCTACACTAATTTTTTTCCTACACACATAAAAACTTATCCTACACATTTCGATATTTATCCTAAACATATTTAAATTCATCCTACACAACTCGTAATTTATCCTACACACCTAGTAATTTGTCCTACACTCTAAATTATTATTTTTTTATTTTTTGAAAAAAATATATATTTTGAAAATAAGTTACAAATTTCATGTAGTTAGCTATTAAAGAGGAAAACTATAAATTAATTATCTATATAAGTTTACAAATATACCCTTATATTAAAATTAAATGCAAATATTAAATGAAGTAAAATGAAGTATTCTTATTGGTTGAAACTTCTTCTTTTTTCTTCTTACAACAAATTTCTTCTCATTTGAACTCTCCACTACATATGTATATATATATAGGACAAAGATCCGTTAGGAACCACCCCTTATTGCGAGAACCAATGTGAACACAACCAAAAATGCCTAAAAATAGCTAAAAAACACACAAATTTTTTTTTTTTTATAAAAAAATCGCTACTTTTAGTAGCAAAAAAAAAAAATTTTTTGGCTACTGAAAGTAGCGATTTTAACATAAAAATATTAAAAAAAAATTTAGATTTTTTTTATTTTTTTTGGTTTTTTGGGGGTTTAGTTTTTAGCATTTTAGCTTAGGGGGTGGGGGGTGGGGTGGGGTTTAGGTTTTTTTTTGGGTTAGGGGTGGGGTGGGGGGTTAGGTTTTTTTTAGGTTTTTTGGGGGTTTTAGATTTAGCATTTAGCTTGGGGGGGGGGGGGGGTTAGGTGTTTTTTTTGGAGGGGGGGGGGGGGGGGTTAGATTTAGCATTACGGTACCCGTAAACACAAACTTGTGGTGCTTAAAACTACGCACACGACATTTTTTTTTTTGAATTTTTTTTACAAATGTGTTTATAATACACGTATCTACGTTGATGAAAAAAAATTTGGTCCACCTCGCCCCGTACGGTGTAGTTCTCACGGTTCTTACAACTAGAGGTGGTTTTCATTTTAGCGGCCCCCTATATATATATATCCCACCTCGAGTTGTAAGAACCGTGAGAACTACACCGTAGAGGGCGCGGTGGACCAAATTTTTTTTTTCATAAATGTATATGCATGTATTATAACAACATTTGTAAAAAAAAAATTCAAAAAAAAATGTCGTGTGTGTAGTTTTGAGCACCACAAGTTTGTGTTTACGGGTACCGTAAATTTATTATAAACTAAAACTCATGTGTGAGACTGTATCATCCTTACTAACAGGTTGATATAATCCTGAAACTAAATTATCAATATTAACATTAAGATTTTCTACTCTACTATTTCTTATTTGAGAAGTAGAGGCTCTAGAAGATTATGGTATATCTACTTTATAATCAAGAGGTGAAATATAAGATCTAGCAGAAATAGATTTTAAAAGCTTTTTATCTTTCCTTTCTTCTTCAAATTCTATTTCTATATTTCCCTCAGGAGTTTCTATTAATCTCCTTAACTTATGATTTATTTGAGGTTGTATTTTCACAGCCCTATTAATAACCCAATTTTCTGGAAAAGTAATTTCTTCCCATTTAACTGGTCTTCTTATGGAAATATTAGATTTTCCATAGTTTGTTTCTATTAAAATAGTTTCCTCATTAGATTTATCAATTCTTTTACATTTAGCATTCATAGTAGTGAGTAATCTATAATATATTCTATAACAAATACATATAACTTCAGATCCTTCAGCATAATTATAACCATGCGTTTTAACATATAAAGTTAAAGCATCATCAATATTTTGATCTGTTAAAGATAAATGAACATCAGGATAAACATTAAAATATACTGGACCATGTGCCAAACTGGTTTCTATAATACCCATCAATGATTGTTTCCAGTTTAAGTTACGAGCATCTCGTAAAACAGCTATAAAACTTTCTGGTAAACCTTTTAAAGTTAAGGGTTTAAAAGCAACTTGAACTAAACCAATATGCATAAAATTATAATCTTTTTTATGTCTGTTTATATCAGACATATTTAAAAGTTTTATTATCATTTCTTCATGTTTTATGGAGACAGATTCTTCAGTGGTCTTAACCACATGTTTGTTTATCAAATTATCAAAACTTCCAATTTGGTATATAACCCTAGGATTTATAAGAGGGATTGTCCATTTATTAAGTAGATCCAGATCTTGAGGTATATCATATTCCTCATTAGTACTATTTTTAATAGTACTCTTTTTCCTAAACAAATTTAACATGAATAAAATTAAAGTATTGAAACAAGACATACAATAACTTCCTTTGATTCCATGGCTCTGATACCATAACGAGGAGGATCGTATATGGTAGTTTTACAAAACATTAAACGTCAAAATCTATTGGTTTTGTAATTCTATTGGTTTAGTACAAATGTCAGGAAATCAGCAGATGTCCAACCGAGACCTTCGGTCTCGAATCGAGATCACCACATGTCAACTCGAGATCACGGTTTCGACACAAGGTTGCGAGTCGAGAACCTATAGTCTCGACTCGAGACCACACGTTATCAGCACACAAACATCATGACCCGAGACCATGCTTGCGAGTCCGGTTGCGACTCGAGACCAATACATGCATGACCCGAGACCACCTCAGTTGCGACTCGAGAACTAGTAGGCTACAACTCGAGACCGCACAGTCTCGACTAGAGACCGCACAGTCTCGACTCGAGACCATATACATGTGCACGCTGTTTGGACTTTCACACTGTTACGGGCCTAAGTAATTGGGCCAAACATATGGGCCGTATGTGCTACTGTTAATTGAGTATGTTGTGCACTGTTGTTGAACTGCCATGATAAACGAGTATGCCATGATCGTTACTTGTGTATGAATACGTGTAGAAAATACGTGCACTACTTGGTTTGAACCTGACTTGAATGGTATCTATGTTAGGACGTAGTTGACCACTTACAACTCGATTGACCTTTCTGTGTATCTGCCGAGCAAACCAAGGTGAGTTCACACCCTCTACAAAGCATGGGATTCCCTGGGTTGGGAATGGGGTTAAGGAACGTGGGTTCCTCGTCCTCCTTGGGTAGGACAGCATTGGTTCAGGAAGGAAATTCCTCGTCCTCATGGACAGATAACTCGTACTAGACCAAAAATCTATCACGAAGTCCCTCCTTTTTATATCGACTTAATCGCCGGGCCAATGGCGAGTGGGTCATTAGTTAGATAGCGCTATTTAGGTCTGACAAACCTCACACCGTGCCGCAGAGGACGGGCGTGAACTAATGGATCTGGGGCACGTCAATGATGATAGACATTGACAGTTTCAGGGCACATAAACATGACTACAGTCAGCAGTCGATATGGTAACGAGTCTAGTGTATACACGGGGTAGCCCCCACGGCCGAAATGCCAGATAACTAACATGGGGTAGCCCCCACGGCCGAAATGCCAGATAACTAACACGGGGTAGCCCCCACGGCTGGATTGCCAGAGTAACCGGGAATAAATAAGTCACGTTTTCAACTATGGGGTAACCCCCACGGCAGGATGCCAGTTAAAGGAAACTGTTTTCGAAACAACTTAAAACGAACACCCAACTGTGAACTCACTCAACTTGTTGTTGACTCGTTACTACATGCTTTGCAGGACAATAGGTGCTTAGCTGGAGCTTGCATGGAAGAGGGTCGTTGTGGGACTTGGACGGCTGTGTGCCATGTTAAACCTTGGAACAATTAAACTTATGTTTTGGTTTTAAGACTTATGCTTCCGCCTGCAACTTAAACTATGTTTTGTTGAACACCAATTGTATTGGTTGAAGTTTTATAATTACTTGTTTGCTTGTTCAATATGATTGGTGGCTGGATCCTCGTCAGTCACGCCTCCAAGCGGTGATACTCCGCAGGTGGATTTTGGGGGTGTGACAGATTGGTATCAGAGCCATTGGTTATAGTGAACTTGGTTTTAATAAGGGGAAAAGTTTTATTAAAATCAGACTATAACCTGTACAGTGCTCTACGATCCACAACGACGCTTCACTCCACATGCAAGGCTCGACATTCTAGGTGATATGATCTATGTATACATTGCCTACTTGTTAGTTACATAGTACATTGCTCATGGTATGCTTGGTTAGTATAACTACTGTTGCTTGAACACGTGCTTGATTACTCTATCCTATCATCGTACTTTCACGAACCTCTCTCACTCGTGTTACTCTTGATATGAAGATCATGTCTGGACGCGTTAACATGACACAAGCCCAGTTGACGGCTCTGATTAACGAACAAGTTGCCGCAGCACTTGCAGCTGCACACGCAGGAGGTCAACACGCTCAGCCACCCGTGTGCACTTTTAAAACCTTTATGGACTGCCGACCCTCTACTTTTAGCGGCACTGAAGGAGCTGTAGGTCTCCTCCACTGGTTTGAGAAACTAGAATCTGTGTTCGAAATGTGTGAATGCCCTGAGGCGCGCAGGGTGAAGTATGCTACCGGTACTCTCGAGGGTTTAGCCCTCACATGGTGGAACGCTCAGGTTCAAATGCTGGGGTTGGTTGCTGCCAACGCCACCCCATGGGAGAATTTTAAGGAAATGATCAAGGAAGAATACTGCAGTCGTGATGAGATTCACAAACTGGAAGTGGAGTTTTTCAACCTCAAGATGACGGGGTCCGAAATTGAAGCTTATGTGAAGAGATCGAATGAACTGGCAATACTGTGTCCTACTATGGTGGACCCTCCAATTAAGCGAATTGAACTCTTTCTTAAGGGCTTGGTGCCAGAGATCCAAAGTCATGTAACTTCAGCAAACCTCGCCACCATCCAGCAAGTTGTGCAATTGGCTCACCGTCTCACGGACCAGGCGGTGGAGCAGAACAGGTTACCAAAGCGCATAGGTGCTGCAACTACTTCAGGTGTCCCTAGTAACAACAAGCGGAAATGGGATGGAGCTCCAAGTAAGGGTTCGACTTCTGTTCAGTCCCAGTCTCAGCAGAGAAGGACGGATGACTACAAGAGCCCTAATCAACAATCATCTGGTGGTCAAGGTTATAGTGGGTACAAGGGGAATCACCCCAAATGCAATCGCTGCAGCCTGCACCATAGCGGGCCATGCACCAGGGGTAACTGTCATCGGTGCAACAAGCCAGGTCACGCTGCAAAGGATTGCAGGAGCTTATACCCCGCCAATCAGAATCGTCAGCAAGCTCAACAGAACCAACGCCAGCAGCCGCAGCAGGGTGATAACAAAGGGTGCTTTCAGTGTGGAGCTGAGGGCCACTTCAAGAGAGATTGTCCCCAACTGAACAGGAACCAGAACAACAACAACAATAACAACAATCAGGGGAATGGTAACAATGGGAACAACAACAACAATGGTGCCAGGGGGCGGGCGTTCGTGATTGGCCAAGGTGAAGCAAGGAATGACCCCAATGTTGTGGCGGGTAAGTTCCTTCTCGACGACTTTTATGTTTCAGTATTATTTGATTCGGGTGCCGATACTAGCTACATGTCACTAGAAGTTAGTCAGATGCTTAAGCGTATTCCAATACCTTTGAACAACAAGCACACTGTAGAGCTAGCAAACGGTAAGAGCTTAGAGGCCACACACGTAGTCAAGGGTTGTAAACTTATTCTTGCAGACCGGACCTTCTCTATCGACCTTATTCCTATCGTCTTGGGTAGTTTCGATGTTGTCATTGGGATGGATTGGTTATCCCAACACCGAGCAGAGATTCTTTGCAACGAGAAGGTTGTCCGTATTCCAGGTTCCGGTAGTAAACCTCTCATGATTCGTGGCGACAAGAGGGGTGCTGTTGAGAACATCATCTCTCTCCTTAAGGCCCAGAAGTGCTTGCGAAAGGGCCACACTGCCATTCTGGCTCTCGTTACTGACACCTCGGAGAAAGAAAAGAAGATAGAAGATTTTCCAGTTGTACGCGACTATCCGGAGGTATTTCCTGAGGAATTACCTGGTCTTCCGCCTCATCGCCAGGTCGAGTTTCAGATTGAACTAGCTCCTGGAGCTGCGCCTATAGCTCGTGCACCTTATCGTTTAGCTCCATCAGAGTTGGAAGAACTCTCCACGCAACTACAAGAACTCTTGGATAAGGGTTTTATTCGTCCTAGCTCATCGCCCTGGGGAGCTCCAGTGCTTTTTGTGAAGAAGAAAGACGGTACCTTCAGAATGTGCATCGACTACCGGGAACTCAACAAGGTGACGGTGAAGAATCGTTATCCTCTACCGCGTATTGACGACTTGTTCGACCAGCTGCAAGGGTCGAGCTACTATTCAAAGATTGATTTGAGATCGGGATATCACCAGCTGAGAGTCCGAGAAGAGGACGTCTCCAAAACGGCCTTCAAAACTCGATACGGGCACTATGAGTTTTTGGTCATGCCTTTTGGGCTGTCAAACGCACCTGCGGTTTTCATGGACTTGATGAATCGAGTGTGCAAGCCTTACCTGGACAAGTTCGTTATAGTCTTCATCGACGACATCCTGATCTACTCTAAGAGTCAGGAGGAACACGAGCAGCATCTACGACTTATTTTGGAACTCCTTCGGACAGAACAGCTATACGCCAAGTTTTCAAAATGTGACTTCTGGCTTCGTGAGGTCCATTTCCTAGGCCATGTGGTAAACAAGGATGGGATTCATGTTGATCCATCCAAGGTGGACTCAATTAAGAACTGGCCTGCACCTCGTACACCAAAGGAAATTCGCCAATTCTTGGGTTTGGCAGGTTACTACAGGAGGTTCATTAAGGATTTTTCCAAGATTGCACAGCCCCTCACCTCATTAACGCAGAAAGGCGTTGTTTATCGATGGGGAGACACACAGGAGTTAGCATTTCAGCATCTAAAGGATAGACTTTGCAGCGCACCTATCCTTTCACTGCCAGAAGGCACAGACGACTTTGTGGTCTACTGCGACACATCAGTTCAGGATCTTGGTTGTGTATTGATGCAACGAGATAAAGTTATTGCGTACGCCTCACGCCAACTTAAAGTTCATGAAAAGAACTACACTACGCACGACTTAGAGTTGGGAGCTGTTGTTTTTGCACTTAAGTTATGGCGGCATTACTTGTACGGTACCAAGTGCGCCATCTACACCGACCACAGGAGCCTCGAACGTATCTTCAAGCAGAAGGAACTGAATATGCGACAACGAAGATGGGTCGAGTTACTGAATGACTACGAGTGCTCAATCAGGTATCACCCAGGCAAGGCCAATGTTGTGCTGACGCCCTCAGTCGAAAGGACACTACGCCTAAGCGCGTACGAGCTTTGCAACTCACGATCCATTCTAGTCTTCCTTCCCAAATACGAGTTGCTCAGATAGAAGCACTGAAACCAGAAAACGTCAGGGCTGAAGCCCTACGCGGCTCAAGGCAATGCTTAGAACAGAAGGAAGACGGTGCTTACTACGTAACGGGACGCGTTTGGGTCCCACTCTATGGCAACCTACGAGAGCTTGTGATGGATGAAGCACACAAGTCTCGCTACTCGGTACACCCTGGTTCGGATAAGATGTACCACGATATCAAAACTACGTATTGGTGGCCTAGCATGAAGGCCCACATAGCAACCTATGTCAGCAAGTGTTTGACTTGTGCGAGAGTCAAGTCTGAATATCAGAAACCCTCAGGCCTACTCCAGCAACCAGAGATACCACAATGGAAATGGGAGCAAATTTCCATGGATTTTGTTACCGGCCTACCTAGATCTCAACGAGGTAACGATACTATTTGGGTGATCGTGGATCGACTCACAAAGTCTGCTCACTTCTTGGCTATCAAGGAAACGGATAAGTTCTCCACTCTTGCAGAAATATACCTCAAGGAAGTTGTTTCGAGGCACGGGGTGCCCACCTCTATTATCTCGGATCGAGATGCGCGTTTTACTTCAGAGCTGTGGCAAGCAATGCACAGATCCTTTGGCTCACGATTAGATATGAGCACAGCGTATCACCCTCAGACGGACGGGCAGTCCGAGCGCACTATTCAAACCTTAGAAGACATGCTTCGTGCATGTGTAATCGACTTTGGCAACAGCTGGGAAAAGCATCTGCCACTTGTGGAATTCTCATACAATAACAGCTATCACACCAGCATTAAAGCTGCTCCGTTTGAGGCATTGTACGGACGTAAATGCCGGTCACCTCTTTGTTGGGCAGAGGTGGGGGATAGTCAGATCACTGGTCCAGAACATGTGGTGGACACAACCGAACAAATTGCTCAAATACGAAAACGCATGGCGGTAGCTCGTGACCGCCAGAAAGTCTACGCCGATAAGGGCAGGAAACCACTAGAGCTCCAGGTTGGGGACCGGGTACTACTCAAAGTTTCACCCTGGAGGGGTGTGGTTCGTTTTGGTAAACGAGGCAAGCTTAACCCACGATACGTTGGACCTTTCGAAATCATTGAGAAAATAGGCAGGGTGGCCTACAGACTGAACTTACAAGCAGAACTCGGTGCAGTTCACAACGTTTTCCACGTGTCGAATCTGAAGAAGTGTCTGTCAGATGAGTCCCACGTAGTTCCTTTGAAGGAACTCACTATCGACGAGCAGTTACGATTCGTCGAGGAACCAGTTGAGATCACGGACCGGGATGTTAAGGTCCTCAAGAGCACTAGAATACCTCTCGTTCGAGTTCGTTGGAACTCACGTCGCGGCCCAGAATTCACCTGGGAGCGCGAAGATCGGATGAAACAAAAGTATCCCCAACTGTTCGCAAACAGTACAACCACTACTGAGGCTGAAGCTACGGAATTTCGGGACGAAATTCCAGATCAACGGGGGGTGGATGTGACACCCCAGGAAAACCGGGAAAACCATACAACTTAACTAGCTTCCTTAGTGAGTGCTTACCAAATTTCGGGACGAAATTTCTTTCAACTTGGGGATGATGTGACAACTCGAAATTTAGAAACCTTCGTTGTATCTTGATGTAACATGCTTGAACGTTACGTGACTAGTTAACTTGTTAATTTAATGATATAAGTGAACATCCTATGTGATTATGTGTTATGTTTATGTGTATGCTTGTATGTATGCGACCCGAGACACAAGAACCCGACTCGAGACCATGTGGTCTCGAGTGAACAGTGCAACATATGGGCCGGTTGGGCCATGTGCCCCTTTAATCCATCCGAAAACCCATTAGGGTGCATCACTTGAAGTTAGTATATAACCATGAGGGATAGCCAACCTTGCCATTCTTTGGACAACACACACCCTCCTACACACACACTCTCCTACTTTCTCTCTCTCACTAAAACCCTAGAAGCACAAACCTTCACTCCCTCATTCTCGAATCAAACCGGTGACCACAAGGAGCTCTCGGATCGGCTCACACACACACATTTGGAAGCTTCATCCATTACTACTTCACACCTTTGAACCCACACTTGAACCGGTTAGTGATTTCTTTGCAAATATATGTTTATACATGATTAAGGGTGTTGATGTGTAATGATATGGGTTAGTGATGCATGCTAGGTGTTTATTTCGTATGATGATGTTATTCGGCTAACATGTTTTGATTTCGGATATATTGCATAATGAGCTCATGATATCTTGTGTCTAAATGTGATTCAAACCATTAAATGTGGATGTTCATGAAACCGGCTTGCATATGTGATAGTGTGTGGAAATCGGATTAGTGTAGAGACGATTTTGAGGTGTTATGTGATGATTGAAACCCTTAAATGAGTATGTTCAAGTGTTTTGATTGATGTTCATATTATGACTGTGATTGATGCTAAAAACCCTAAAATGTGATGAACAAGTTTGAATGATCATGATGAATGACTTGAATATATGAAGAACTTGTTGAATATGATATGAATGTGTTGTAGATATTTGAAATTTCTATGTTTGATCCGTTTTTGGTTAGTAGTAGACAAGGAAACATGTTTATGAAATACCATTGGATAGTACATTATCTCATGAAATTGTAATTCTATTGGTTTAGTACAAATGTCAGGAAATCAGCAGATGTCCAACCGAGACCTTCGGTCTCGACTCGAGATCACCACATGTCAACTCGAGATCACGGTTTCGACACAAGGTTGCGAGTCGAGAACCTATAGTCTCGACTCGAGACCACACGTTATCAGCACACAAACATCATGACCCGAGACCATGCTTGCGAGTCCGGTTGCGACTCGAGACCAATACATGCATGACCCAAGACCACCTCAGTTGCGACTCGAGAACTAGTAGGCTACAACTCGAGACCGCACAGTCTCGACTAGAGACCGCACAGTCTCGACTCGAGACCATATACATGTGCACGCTGTTTGGACTTTCACACTGTTACGGGCCTAAGTAATTGGGCCGAACATATGGGCCGTATGTGCTACTGTTAATTGAGTATGTTGTGCACTGTTGTTGAACTGCCATGATAAACGAGTATGCCATGATCGTTACTTGTGTATGAATACGTGTAGAAAATACGTGCACTACTTGGTTTGAACCTGACTTGAATGGTATCTATGTTAGGACGTAGTTGGCCACTTACAACTCGATTGACCTTTCTGTGTATCTGCCGAGCAAACCAAGGTGAGTTCACACCCTCTACAAAGCATGGGATTCCCTGGGTTGGGAATGGGGTTAAGGAACGTGGGTTCCTCGTCCTCCTTGGGTAGGACAGCATTGGTTCAGGAAGGAAATTCCTCGTCCTCATGGACAGATAACTCGTACTAGACCAAAACTCTATCACGAAGTCCCTCCTTTTTATATCGACTTAATCGCCGGGCCAATGGCGAGCGGGTCATTAGTTAGATAGTGCTATTTAGGTCTGACAAACCTCACACCGTGCCGCAGAGGACGGGCGTGAACTAATGGATCTGGGGCACGTCAATGATGATAGACATTGACAGTTTCAGGGCACATAAACATGACTACAGTCAGCAGTCGATATGGTAACGAGTCTAGTGTATACACGGGGTAGCCCCCACGGCCGAAATGCCAGATAACTAACATGGGGTAGCCCCCACGGCCGAAATGCCAGATAACTAACACGGGGTAGCCCCCACGGCTGGATTGCCAGAGTAACCGGGAATAAATAAGTCACGTTTTCAACTATGGGGTAACCCCCACGGCAGGATGCCAGTTAAAGGAAACTGTTTTCGAAACAACTTAAAACGAACACCCAACTGTGAACTCACTCAACTTGTTATTGACTCGTTACTACATGCTTTGCAGGACAATAGGTGCTTAGCTGGAGCTTGCATGGAAGAGGGTCGTTGTGGGACATGGACGGCTGTGTGCCATGTTAAACCTTGGAACAATTAAACTTATGTTTTGGTTTTAAGACTTATGCTTCCGCCTGCAACTTAAACTATGTTTTGTTGAACACCAATTGTATTGGTTGAAGTTTTATAATTACTTGTTTGCTTGTTCAATATGATTGGTGGCTGGATCCTGGTCAGTCACGCCTCCAAGCGGTGATACTCCGCAGGTGGATTTTGGGGGTGTGACAATCACCATCACCGACAAACGGTTGCCGGAAAAACGGCTTTGCCGCCGCTCTGGTGCGACGAGGATGGGTGTTCGGGTGGGAAACAAGACAGGGGAAAGGGGTTGTTGTTGAGGCTGTGGTGCGGCGAGGATGGTTGTTCGGTGGTGGTGGTAGATGAGGTGGTGGCGGTGGTGGTGGTGGTGATGGTAGATGAGGTGGTGGTGGTAGATGAAAGGTAGAGAGAGATGAGGTGTTGTGTGACCTGTGTGTGTTTGTGTGTGAGAAGAGAAATAAGGGAAGGGTTATATATAAAACAAACACTCTTCTCCTTGCAGACTGCAGACATTTGGACCACCTCTTCTCCTGCAGATGCCTGCAGATGTGGTCCGCAGACTGCAGACCTTTTCTTGCAGAAAAAACAAACAACACCTTATACGCCAACTGATGCGTAAACGTAATCTTTTTAACGCAACAAACACTCCAGAACAGCAACATAGGCTTAACATACCTTAAATAACCTTTACATAACTTAGAAATAAGTTTTAAAGGGTTTGGTATGACAAAAACAAGTTTATTCGCTCACAGGGACTATTTGCGTCAAACTGCAAAAGTCTGTCATTTCGTATGACAACGTACATCCCGAAAAATGATCATAAGCTAAACATACCATAAATAACCTAAACATAGCTTAGAAAAAAGCTTTGAGTGGTTCGGTGTGCGAAAATATGTTTATTTGATCTTACAGGGACTAAAAGTGTCAAAAACGGTGTAAGTTTGCATTTACGCGCATATCTTACGTTCTGACCACATCTGGACATCCAAAATTTTTGTAGACACTAAAATATTTTTATTTTAGTGATCTGCATGCAAAAAATACCATTCGTCGCGTTATTTGGATCGTTTTCGCGTCAGTTCGAGTTTCGTCGTAATTTGACGAATAACGTGACCGTACGGCCAAATGAACCGACATCCGAGAGTTTTCCGAGCACACTTTGATTCCTCTATACTTTGACCACCTTGTAGAGCCGTGAAAATGGCTTAACGGGTGTTAAAAGTGCTTGAAATGGGTTTAAACAAGTGCAGGGACCAAAGCTGTCAACATTGAAACTGTTGCTGATCTGCAGGGATTACACGGGCCATGTAAGCCCTGTCCCCTATCTTACGTGGGGCGCGTAAAAATGCCCATTTCCAGAAAATTAGTTTTAGCAAACTGTTGATACTTCAGGGACTATTTATGCCATTTTCCTTGTGTGTTAACCAAGTTAACACCTCTCCAAGGCATATTATCTGCTCATAACACATGTATGGCTAGGATTTCTTGCTTGGAGGTTACATAAACACTTGTCTTGATCTTGTGAACCTCCAACAAGTATAAATAGCCGTGCCTTTCATTCATTTTTCCTCACCCTTAATCTAAACTCTCTATGTTGAGGTTTATAACTTCATACCTGAGAATTATAAGATCAAGTTCTCCCTAGCTTGGACCCTTTGTAAGCTTCTTTCGTTCTTTTATCGCTTTCCTAACGAAAAAGTCAAACAGTGTTTGACTTTCAGCTTTGACCAGTCAATGGTCAAAGCAAAGTTCGTTTGAACTTTGCAACGTGATTGTAATCACGATGGTTATAATCCTTAGCGATTATGCCTACTGATTACCACGTTAACTAGGCGTAGTGACGAGTCAAAGTTTCGGTCAAAATGCGTTTTAGCACGCATTTTGCAACGGAACTACTTTTAGGTATCAAAACACTTTGTTTTGATACCAAATCAGTTTCCTAAGTTAGTTAGACATGTTTTGACATGTTTAACTCGTCACTACTAGTTTAGTGATTGTTTAGGGTAGTGAGTTAAGCGGTCTAAACAACCGCTTAGACTTTCGAACCCGACCCGTTTGGTCGATTGTTAGAATCCGATCAAGCATGTGTAGTGATCATAGTTGCATAGGGAATAACCTCTGAGGTTATACCTTATGATCACATAGGATTGGTTAGTTAATTGTTAGTTAGCTTATATGCCCATAGAAAATGACCAAAATGCCCTTTTTAAGCATAAAACCATATTGTGCATATGTGAACATGTTTTTGACATATAATCTGATTTAGTAACATATTTAAGTATTATTGGGCATGTAAGACTTGACATAGCACATACTTAACCATCCGACCATAGTTTTGCGCAACCGACGCGTTATAGTAGCTTATACTACCATAACGGGTCGAAACGGGTCAAAAGCACTTAGGTAGACTTCCAAATCAGAATGTTAGCTCTATTAAATCATACCATATGATTTCAAATACTCATTTGATTTATAGAACATCAATCTATCCTATCTCCCGGTTTAGGATCCGATTATTAACATAGTTACCTATATTAGGTGCCGTTTGATATCATGATCCTTAGAGCTTAGATTGGTCTTATTCTCAAGACTAATAAGCAATCCCAAGTGAGTACATAGTTCCCCTCTTTTACCGCTTTCAAATACTTTGGGGTGATATACATGTGCATACTTGTTACTTTTGTGCTTTTCATTGCTTTTATGACTTAAACATGCTAGTTTCACCTAGTACACATATAGTACATGATTTCCCATTGTGTTTTGCTATGTATGTTTACTGAGCATGCTAGCACATTGATTTCATTAACATTTCTACTATGTATGTTTACTTAACATACCTAGTACATGGTTTTCACATGCTACATTGGTTATGACATTTGGTGTGTTTAATCGGGACAATAATACATTCATTAACATTGATCACGCCACTCGGTAGTATGTAATGGTACCATAGGACTTGACAAATCCTGTTTCCGACTTCCTAGGTTTGTTTGGAAGTTGGGAATGACAGAATCCGATATACATAATTTAGATAAATCTTTAATTTGTTTAAGGGTTTATCGCCACAGTCGCAAGGCTTGAATGTATGCGATTAACATTACTGCATAAATGTTTGTAATCATAAAGCATTGTTTTATGCAAAACATAACATTTGATTTAAACTTAGGTTTATTCAAAAACTTTGTTTTCTACATTTTCCTATGGGGTTGAGTAATTACTAGTTATTCACCATACATGACATTTGTTTTTTTTTTTTTTTTTTCTCATTGACATTATCACATAGTTTGAGTAGATACTTTCTACTTGCTATGCATTACATTTGGTTATACATGATACATTTCACACACGACATTGAACATGGTTTACACATAAACATTTTGACATTGAACAAGACATTTTGGTTGGTTATTGATAAGTGACTTATGTAACGGGGCTATGTGTTATATGATAAAAGCATGGTGGATACGTCGCTGGTACTTTCTATATATAAGTGCTTTTATTGTATTATACATTGTTGCGTTATCTAAACCACTTTGACAAGACATGAAACATTTTACACAAGAACACGACATTATTTTACAAGTTACATATTTTATACAAATTCACTTTTACTTGGTTATTTATTTAACCATGCATTATCCTTTTATCATCATTTGATTTTCACATCGATTTTCATATGATTTATAAAGGAAAAACATTTTACAAGGTTCATGACTACATTTTTGTTAAACACTTCTTTCAACTACAAGTCATGAATCCTGCATAAACAAAACCTATGTATCTCACAGGCATTTTTATGCTGACGTACCTATTTTTACATGTGTTTCAGGTGCTAATGCATGATGATGTTTGTGCTTCACTTAGGCGGACTTGGGCCTTAGTGATCTAAAAGACAGTTATCTATGTTATGTTTAGTTTGAATTCCAAGACAATGTGAACTTTAATCTTAATAATACAAAACTTTAATTACCATGGTTGTTGAAACAATAATTCTGTCGCTCCACTCCCCGACGTTTTCGCCGTGGTTTGTTGTTTTAACGCGGTCGGGGTGTGACAGAAGAGTTGGTATCAGAGCCAATGGTTATAGGGAATTGGGTTATTAGTAATGCTTTGACCTAGACTATAACTTTCTAGTACCCTAACATAAGTTTACTTGTGTTTAGATTTTAAAACAATACCCGTCACCTATCCTTAGGTGATTATCAAAAACATGAACACACATTTCCAAAATGATTTTGAAATCAATCATCTATCCTTGGATGATTTCTTTTGGCTTTGTGCCTTCCAAATTTTCAAAATCTCGTCAAAGTTTGGGTCTAAATAATGTGAACACGTGCAAACTGGAAGGGTGGATGCCTGTACCCTGAGTTTTCTATCTAAGGCTAGAGGGTTCGTACAAATCAGCAGTATCGGACCAGTCACTCTTACCTGTGAACTCTTGGGGTGAGTGTCCACTTATAGGCGAGCATGTCTTCGGTGATACATTATTATGACCTATTTACTTTGATTTGTCACTGTGTGTCGACTGTTTGTTACGAGGTAACGAACAAATGACCACCAACCTTTCATTTTGTTGATATCTCATTTTTCATCACATCATCTCACTCGTTTTCTCTCATGTTTCCTCTTTTAGAATGCCTCCTCGACGTAATGTTAAGGAACCCAATGCCGAACTGGCGGCTATTATAGCACAGTAGATGGTTGCTATGCTACCTAATCTCACCACTCAAATAAACCAAGCCAACAATAACAATAATGCACCTGCTCCGTGCAACTTCAAAAGTTTTAACTCGGCTAAACCGCTCAAGTTTATTGGTTCTGAAGGAGCAACTGGGCTCCTACAGTGGTTTGAGAGTCTTGAGAGCACCTTTCGCCATGTTCAGTGTCCGAACAACCGTAAGGTCGAGTTTGCTTCGAGTGTATTCCAAAAGAGGGCTCTCACCTGGTGGAATGGTGTAATGAGAGACCGAGGTGCTGATATTGCTTTGGGTCAGACATGGGAGGAACTTAGAGCTCTCATGATGAGAGAGTTTTGTCCTCGTCACGAGCAGATGGCACTTGAAAATGAGTTCCATGATCTAAAGCAAGACAGTGGTGAACACCGGGCTTACACTGACAGATACGAGGAGTTAAGCTTGCTTTGTCCTACAATGGTCACGCCTTTGGATAAGGCTATTGAGAAATACATAGACGGTTTTCCAGATCCTGTTCAGGATATTGTCACTGGCAGCAACCCTACTACCGTCCAACAGGCCATTGAGCTAGCTGCAACCCTTACTGAATCGCAAGTCAAGAAGGGTAAACTCCACAGAAAAGGTGACAAGAAGCAGAAACAGTCTGATAGCACCAAGGAGCAGAAGGGCAAGAAGGCTGCTGAGTCTTCAAAGAAATCAAGGAAGCGTAAGGCTTCCAAGAACTTCGCTGTCACTGCTCAGACAAACCAGGCTGCACAACCTGCTGCCAAGAGGCAGTATGCTGGTAATGCACCTCTGTGCAACAGATGTAATAGCCATCATCAACCACAAGTGCAATGTCGTATCTGCACAAACTGTGGTAAGTCTGGTCATCTTGCAAACACCTGCCGCTTTGCTCCTAACCAAAATCAGGCAGCTCAAAACCAAGCACAAAACCCTGCCCAGAATCCTGTACGACCTCACTACCCGCCTGGTTCATGTTTTAATTGTAGGGATCTGACCCACTACAGGAACAACTGCCCGGGGTTGGCAAACGCAAATCAGGCACCGGCTCGTGGTAGAGCTTTCAATCTGAATGCAAATGAGGCGCACGCAGATAATGAAATGGTGAACGATACGTTCTTTATTAACAACCATCCTGCTTCTGTTCTATTTGATTCGGGTGCCGATAAGAGTTTTGTGTCCTTAGCTTTTGAGCCTTTGCTTTCGATGACTAGAACAAAACTAGGAAAGCCCTTGACAGTAGAAGTAGCTAGTGGGGAACCTGTTGTTCTCGACTATGTTCTTCGAAATTGCCAGTTGAACCTTAATAACCATCTTTTCCCTATTGACCTCACATCGATGCAACTTGGGAGCTTCAATGTAATCGTAGGAATGGATTGGTTAGCCAAATACCATGCTGAGGTGGTTTGTTTTGAGAAGATTGTCTGTATTCTGCTTTCGACTGGTGAAATCTTAGAAGTTCGAGGGGAGAAACCCGTTAAACTCATGTCTTGTACCCAAGCCCAAAAATACCTACGAAAGAAATATGTTGCTTTCTTGGCACATGTCGTAGAGGAGATAGGCAAGGGTAAGACTATCCAAGATATCACTGTTGTTCGGGATTATCCTGAGGTATTCCCTGAGGAATTACCTGGTTTACCCCCTGTACGCCAAGTTAAGTTTCACATTGATCTTGTGCCTGGCATAAATCCTATTGCTAAATCTCCTTACCGTCTTGCACCGTCTGAGATGCAAGAGTTGTCTAAGTAGCTTCAAGAGCTTTCTGACAAAGGATTCATTCGTCCGAGCTTTTCACCTTGGGGCACTCCTATCCTATTTGTGAAAAAGAAAGATGGATCTTTCTGAATGTGTATCGATTATCGTGAGCTTAACAAGCTTACCATCAAGAATCGATATCCCCTACCTCGCATTGATGATCTCTTTGATCAGCTACAGGGTGCTACTTGCTTTTCAAAGATTGATCTGCATTCTGGGTATCATCAACTTCGAGTGATCGAAGAAGATATTCCCAAGACAGCTTTTCGTACTCGATATGGTCATTATGAGTTTACAGTTATGCCCTTTGGTCTAACAAATGCTCCTGCTGTTTTCATGGACTTAATGAATAGGGTTTGTAAGCCTTATTTGGACAAGTTCATCATCGTTTTCATTGATGACATTCTGATCTATTCTAAGACTCAAGCTGATCATGAGCAACATCTCCGTCTTACAATGGAGCTCCTAAAGAAAGAACAGCTTTTCGCCAAATTCTCCAATTGCGAATTCTGGCTTAAGTAAGTTCAATTTTTGGGGCACATCGTCAACGAACAAGGTATACATGTAGATCCCGCCAAAATTAGTGCGATTAAGGATTGGGATACACCTACTACTCCTACCGAGGTTCGTTCGTTTCTTGGTCTTGCGGGTTATTACCGCCGTTTCATTGAAAACTTCTCCAAAATTGTGGTTCCTCTCACTGCTCTAACTCAGAAGAATAAACCTTTTGAGTGGGGATCCAAACAGGAAGAAGCTTTCCAGACCTTGAAACAGAAGCTCTATGATGCACCTATTCTATCTTTACCTGAGGGCAACGATGATTTTGTGGTATACTGTGATGCATCCAACTTAGGCCTTGGCTGTGTTCTTTTGCAAAGAAACAAAGTCATAGCTTATGCATCAAGACAGCTGAAGGTACACAAGAAGAACTACACGACTCATGATCTTGAGTTAGGTGCAGTAGTTTTTGCTCTCAAAATCTGGAGACACTACCTTTACGGTACAAAGTGTGTAGTGTTTACAAACCACAAGAGTCTCCAGCATATCTTCAATCAGAAAGAACTTAACATGAGGCAACGACGTTGGGTTGAGCTTCTAAACGACTACGATTGCGAAATTCGCTACCATCCTGGTAAGGCGAATGTCGTGGCTGACGCATTAAGTCGTAAGGAACGTGTCAAGCTTCACTGTGTTCAGGTTCGATCTGACATTCAAACCCGCATTTCTCAAGCTCAACATACTTGTGTTACACAAGGTTTGATCGGTAAAGAATTACCATATCATCTTAAACCTGAGCTTGAACTGAAGGACTTTGGGTTATTTTATTTCATGGGCCGTTTGTGGGTCCCAGGTCTAAACAATCTTCACACCTTGCTAATTGATGAAGCTCACAAGTCTCGTTATTCTATTCATCCTGGTGCAGACAAAATGTATAAGGATCTTCGAACCCAGTACTGGTGGCCGGGTATAAAGAAAGACATTGCCTTATATGTTTCGAAATGCCTTACTTGTCTCAAGGTTAAGGCAGAACATCAACATCCCTCTGGATTATTGGAGCAACCAGAGATACCGGTTTGGAAATGGGAAAACATTGCTATGGATCTCATTACCAAGCTGCCGCGAACAAAAAGAGGTCATGATGCCATTTGGGTAATTGTTGATCGTCTTACAAAGTCAGCACATTTCTTGCCAATCCGAGAGGATCTATCTGCTGACAAGCTTGCTAAAATCTATGTGGATGAGATAGTATCCCAACATGGTGTTCCTTTGAACATTATATCTGACAGAGATGCTCGATTCTCGTCTCACTTTTGGAGAACCATGCAATCTGCCATGGGGACCCAACTTAATTTGAGCACAGCATATCATCCGCAAACGGATGGTCAATCTGAGAGAACAATCCAGACACTGGAGGATATGCTTAGAGCTTGTGTGATCGATTTTGGTGATAGTTGGGATTCGTATCTACCGTTGATCGAATTCTCCTACAACAATAGTTATCACTCTAGCATCAACATGGCTCATTTCGAAGCTTTATACGGTCGAAAATGTCGTTCACTGGTCTGCTGGAATGAGATAGGTGAAGCTCAACTTACTGGACCTGAACTCATTCTAGAGACTACAGATAAGGTCAAGAAGACTCGTGTTAACCTTCAGACAGCTTGAAGCCGTCAAAAGAGTTACCAGATCGACGACGCAAGCCCTTAGAATTTCAAGTCGGTGATCACGTCTTACTCAAGGTATCCCCTTGGAAAGGTGTGATTAGATTTGGAAAGAAAGGAAAACTTGCACCACGCTATGTTGGACCATTCAAGATCGTTGAAAGAATCGGAAAAGTAGCCTACAGACTTGAGCTACCTCCTGAACTTGGAAATGTTCATCCAACTTTCCACGTGTCCAATCTCAAAAAGTGTTTAGCTGATGAGAACCTCCACATACCACTTGATGAAATTCGTGTTGATAACACGATGCACTTCGTTGAGAAACCTGTGGAAATCATGGACCGTGAAGTCAAAAATCTCAAACACAAGCGCATACCTATTGTCAAAGTTCACTGGGAATCTAAATGTGGCCCAGAATTTACTTGGGAACGTGAAGATCAGATGAAATCGAAATATCCGCATTTATTCTCACAAGTATCCTCTAAATAAATTTCGGGATGAAATTTCCTAAAGTAGGGGAGACTGTGACATCTGTGCTTGTGTAATCATTGTACAGACTCTGAACAATTCAATATTAATAAAACAATGTATTTTGATCCCAATGTTTGTTATTTATGTTAGACATTTTACGCATTTTGATTTTTGATCGATTTTGAACTCTATATCTCTTTCTAGAAAGTTATACGCAAACTGATGTGTAAACGTAATCAGTTTAACATGAAAAACACTCCGGAACAGCAACATAGGTGTAACATACCTTAAATAACCTTTACATAACTTAGAAATAAGTTTTAAAGGGTTTGGTATGGCAAAAACAAGTTTATTCGCTCACAGGGACTATTTGCGTCAAACTGCAAAAGTCTGCCGTTTCGTATGGCAACGTACATCCCGAAAAATGATCATAAGCTAAACATACCATAAATAACCTAAACATAGATTAGAAAAAAGCTTCGAGTGGTTCGGTGTGCGAAAATATGCTTATTGATCTTACAGGGACTAAAAGTGTTAAAAACGGTGTAAGTTTGCATTTACGCGCATATCTTACGTTCTGACCACATCTGGACATCCAAAATTTTTGTAGACACTAAAATATTTTTATTTTAGTGATCGGCATGAAAAAATACCATTCGTCGCGTAATTTGGATCGTTTTCGCGTCCGTTCGAGTTTTGTCGTAATTTAACGAATAACGTGACCGTACGGCCAAACGAACCGACATCCGAGAGTTTTCCGAGCACATTTTGAATCCTCTATACTTTGACCACCTTGTAGAGCCTTGAAAATGGCTTAACGGGTGTTAAAAGTGCTTGAAATGGGCTTAAACAAGTGCAGGGACCTAAGCTGTCAACATTGAAACTGTTGCTGTTCTGCAGGGATTACACGGGCCACGTAAGCCCTGTCCCCTATCTTACGCGGGGCGCGCAAAAATGCCCAGTTCCAGAAAATCAGTTTTAGCAAACTATTGATACTTCAGGGACTGTTTATGCCATTTTCCTTGTGTGTTAACCAAGTTAACACCTCTCCAAGGCATATGATCTGCTCATAACACATGTATGGCTAGGATTTCTTGCTTGGAGGTTACATAAACACTTGTCTTGATCTTGTGAACCTCCAACAAGTATAAATAGTCATGCCTTTCATTCATTTTTCCTCACCCTTGATCTAAATTCTCTAAGTTGAGGTTTATAACTTCATACCTGAGAATTATAAGATCAAGTTCTCCCTAGCTTGGACCCTTTGTAAGCTTCTTTCATTCTTTTATCGCTTTCCTAACGTAAAAGTCAAACAGTGTTTGACTTTCAGCTTTGACCAGTCAATGGTCAACGCAAAGTTAGTTTAAACTTTGCAACGTGATTGTAATCATGATGGTTATAATCCTTAGCGATTATGCCTACTGATTACCACGTTAACTAGGCGTAGTGACGAGTCAAAGTTTCGGTCAAAATGTGTTTTAGCACGCATTTTGCAACGGAACTACTTTTAGGTATCAAAACACTTTGTTTTGATACCAAATCAGTTTTCTAAGTTAGTTAAACATGTTTTGACATGTTTAACTCGTCACTACTAGTTTAGTGCTTGTTTAGGGTCGTGAGTTAAGCAGTCTAAACAACCGCTTAGACTTTCGAACCCGACCCGTTTGGTCGATCATTAGGATCCGATCAAGCATGTGTAGTGATCATAGTTGCATAGGGAATAACCTCTGAGGTTATACCTTATGATCACATAGGATTGGTTAGTTAATTGTTAGTTAGCTTATATGCCCATAGGAAATGACCAAAATGCCCTTTTTAAGCATAAAACCATATTGTGCATATGTGAACATGTTTTTGACATATAATCTGATTTAGTAACATGTTTAGGCATAATTGGGCATGTAAGACTTGACATAGCACATAATTAACCATCCGACCATAGTTTTGCGCAACCGACGCTTTATAGTAGCTTATACTACCATAACGGTGAAACGGGTCAAAGCACTTAGGTAGACTTCCAAATCAGAATGTTAGCTCTATTAAATCATACCATATGAGTTCAAATACTCATTTGATTTATAGAACATCATTCTATCCTATCTCCCGGTTTAGGATCCGATTATTAACATAGTTACCTATATTAGGTGTCGTTTGATATCGAGATCCTTGGAGCTTAGATTGGTCTTATTCTCAAGACTAATAAGCAATCCTAAGTGAGTACATAGTTTCCCTCTTTTACCGCTTTCAAATACTTTGGGGTGATACACATGTGCATACTTGTTACTTTTGTGCTTTTCATTGCTTTTATGACATAAACATGCTAGTTTCACCTAGTACACATATAGTACATGATTTCCCATTGTGTTTTGCTATGTATGTTTACTGACCATGCTAGCACATTGATTTCATTAACATTTCTACTATGTATGTTTACTTAGCATACCTAGTACATGGTTTTCACATGCTACATTGGTTATGACATTTGGTGTGTTTAATTGGGATAATAATACATTCATTAACATTGATCACGCCGCTCGGTAGTATGTAATGGTACCATAGGACTTGACAGATCCCGTTTCCGACTTCCTAGGTTTGTTTGGAAGTTGGGAATGACAGAATCCGATATACATAATTTAGATAAACCTTTAATTTGTTTAAGGGTTTGTCGCCACAGTCGTAAGGCTTGAATGTATGCGATTAACATTACTGCATAAATGTTTGTAATCATAAAGCATTGTTTTCTGCAAAACATAACATTTGATTTAAACTGAGGTTTATTCAAAAACTTTGTTTTGTACATTTTCCTATGGGGTTGAGTAATTACTAGTTATTCACCATACATGACATTTGTTTTTTTCACATTGACATTATCACATAGTTTGAGTAGATACTTTCTACTTGCTATGCATTACATTTGGTTATACATGATACATTTCACACACGACATTGAACATGGTTTACACATAAACATTTTGACATTGAACAAGACATTTTGGTTGGTTATTGATAAGTGACTTATGTAACGGGGCTATGTGTTATATGATAAAAACATGGTGGATACGCCGCTGGTACTTCCTATATATAAGTGATTTTATTGTATTATACATTATTGCGTTATCTAAACAACTTTGACAAGACATGAAACATTTTACACAAGAACACGACATTATTTTACAAGTTACATATTTTATACAAATTCACTTTTACTTGGTTATTCATTTAACCATGCATTATCCTTTTATCATCATTTGATTTTCACATCGATTTTCATATGATTTATAAAGGAAAAACATTTTACAAGGTTCATGACTACATTTTTGTTAAACACTTCTTTCAACTACAAGTCATGAATCCTGCATAAACAAAACCTATGTATCTCACAGGCATTTTTATGCTGACGTACCTATTTTTACATGTGTTTCAGGTGCTAATGCATGATGATGTTTGTGCTTCACTTAGGCGGACTTGGGCCTTAGTGATCTAAAAGACAGTTATCTATGTTATGTTTAGTTTGAATTCCAAGACAATGTGAACTTTAATCTTAATAATACAAAACTTTAATTACCATGGTTGTTGAAACAATAATTCTGTCGCTCCACTCCCCGACGTTTCCGCTGCAGTTTGTTGTTTTAAATCGGTCGGGGTGTGACATATAACTCTTTACAACTCAATCTAACAATTTAACACTAAACACAACATAATAATGCATACCAAGGAGTATAATGTGCAATCATAAATATTGATTCCAAATAAGGCTTTGTGAAGACATGTGTGGTCCATAACGTAACTTGTTACGCCATATTTCAGAGAATGTATAATTACTCATACCTTATTTTTTATATACTATTATTTTTACATATAATTTTTTAGAGTTAGTTGATGTTAGGGATGAGCTCGAAAGTATTGATCTCGAAAATCGTAAAAAATGGATACATGTATAGGTACGGTATGATACGATACCGGTCATCCCTAGTCGATGTACATAAGTATATTATTACTTAGTTTGTAAACTATTTTTTAGATGTAACTTCACTTTAAAAAAATATAGTTTTTGTTTTTAAAATATCTAAACAATCTAGCTCTTTCTCCAAAATTGTTCATTAAACTTTATACATAAATTTTTTTTAGAGTTAGTCGATGGATATTACTTTTTAACTATTGTTTATGGTGTAACTATAATTTAAAAAAAAATAGATTTTGTTATTTATATATATACATATATTTAGAGTGGGGAGGGCTATATAGAAGAAAACCCTTAAGTTTTTAGAAAACTCTGGAAACTCAAATCTCCCCCCATTTTTACCCAACCTCCCGACAATTTTTTTTTTTTTTTGAAAAAAATAACACATGTAATATACATGTTTTAAAGTGTTTTGGGCAAAAAAAAAAAACAAAAAAGCGCCGAAGGGATGTTTTTAAAAAAAATAAACAAATTTCAGCATGCTTCGGGTGACTGACATGTGTTAGGCACAAAAGGCAGAAACTTGCTGAAACTTTTTTTTTTTTTTAAACATTCCTTCGGCGCTTTTTTGTTTTTTTTTTGGCCCAAAACTCTTAAAAACATGTATATTACATGTGTTATTTTTTTCAAAAAAAAAAAAAATGTCGGGAGGTTGGGTTTTTCTATGGGTTTTTCTCAAAATGGAGGGTTTTCTATCTAGCCTTAGCCTATTTAGAGTTAGTTGATGTATAGAATTGAAACATGTAGAATGAGTCTTTTTGTTTAAATTCTATAAATTCTAACTTTTTTTTAATAAACTTTCTCTTCACACTTGTTCCCTACCATTTTCTACTAGAAAATTTTAAAAATTCCCCTGCTAATTTTCCGTTTCCCCTCAAAGACCATGATTTCACCAAAATTTGAAGTTTCCTCCACATCTTCACAACTTCACCGCTCTGCTTTCTCTAGTTGTGTTCTCCACCTCCAAATGGACCCTCTTATTCATCGATGGTTGCCGAAATCTATCACCTGCTAGCGAACCACCGTCGCCTAACAGTCGGGCAGCCTTTTCGTTTTACTCAATGATACTTGTACTATTCTGTACACCGTCCGACGGACTTCGACCTACAGTTGCCGCCATGTTACCCAACATTCCCTTCATGTTACCCTCACTTTCATCCGGTTAGGTAAGATATTCAGTCTTGGTATTTTTCTCTTTCAATGTATGATTTTTGCTATATCAACATGTCTGTCGAAGCCTTGAAGCTAATTGATTATGAGTTTTTCATATAATTTCTGAATTAGGGGTAATGCGTATAGTCGTGTTGTTTCAAAACTAGAAGGTCTAAAGATGCGCACCACCTGCTCGATGAAATGCTTCACCCAAATTGTAGAATTATTTTGAGGTTTTAATGCAGCTAGTTCATAAATAAAAGCAAGTTTATTGTTACTAGTATGCTAATTGTGCTATGTATGTATCTTTGGGTTCGTTGTAAGCATGGGGTTCTTATTGCTTTAGCAAAATTGAATCGTTTTGTTGTAGTCAATTGATATTTTTTTAATTCATTTGTTTTTATTTATTAATTAGTTGTTTTGAACGTGCAGCTTATATTAAGAGGGCTGGCATGAAATATGGGAACAAACATTTTTCTATAGACAGGAGCAGGCGTGATACCTACAAGGTTAAAAGCAGTTTCATCCATTGAATTATGCCAACACAAATTCCCTTCTAACTAACTTTGGTGTGGAAGGCAAGCAGCTATTAGCGGTATAGATTTTTTTTTTTAAACTGAAAGTGTTTTACTTTACTTTTTTATATTTTTTCACCCACCTGCAACTCATGTATAAAGTCCCGTAAATGATGAAATCTTTACAAGCTAAATGCATAAAATCAGTTGAAAGCTTTCCAAGATAGAATTCTATGATTATTATGTTCAAAGATTTGACTTTTTTTAATTTGTAATAGTTTTTTTTAACAGCCAACATAATCAATCCCGAGTACTCTCGGGGTACTCACTAGACCAAACGGAGTACTCCAAGATTAACATGAGTCCACCACCAATTCCGGGGGAAACCCGGTAACCCACCCGCTCGTAGAAATGACAGTGAAATTACCGGTAAAACCCGTTTTGCTCAAAGATCAAACCCAGGTTTCTCTGGGTTTCCTATCATTGCCCACTAGTGCCTCATTCTTCACCAAGTGGGAGTTGAACCTTATCTCCTAGAGAAATGCAAGCCTTCATTGGCTATTATGTAAAAGTATTGTTTTTTTAACTATAATCAACTCAGTTAACTATTTATATAAATGTTTTTTTAAAATACACAATAATTGATTTTTGGGACAACTCAATTTGGCTTGACAAGTTTTGGTCATACTAAAAATGTAAAAAGACTTGTTATACAACTCTTCAAACGTGGCTCAACAAGATTTGATTTTTCCCCATATTAATGCAGGTAGGTTCATGATGTACATGGCTACTCGAGAAGCCTGGCTTGGTTTGTTGCTAACATGGGCCTTGCTGTGGGAAATTGCTTCAAAGAAAATAAGAAAAGTTTTGCCATAAGGTGTCACGTTTGGTCTTGATCTTGGTTGGGGGGAAGAGTAGAGGAATACTCGGCTGCAGATATGAATGACATTCGCGAAGATGGGTCGACTTATGCGGTTACTTCTATTGTTAAGTGAAACCATATTTTAGGTGTTGACATATGTATTGATAAACAATTTTTTTTGTTAGCGTTAACATATTTGTAATATACTTGACATATGATTATGTAATGGGTTGTTTTGGTATATATATGTGTATTTGTTTTATGAAATAGATTTATTATTTTTGATATTATATATGTATCTAGGGTAAATTAGTAATTAAAAAAAAACATTTTTTAAACAAGAGAAAAGTGCTCGGATAGTCCTTGTGGTTTGCCCATTTTTCACCTTTAGTCCATAACTTTCTAAAATTACAGCTATAGTCCTCAACTTTTTCAATTTCGTTCCCGGATAGTCCTTGGCGTGGATGAGGGTTAGTTTGTCCAGTTAACTAGGTGTGAAATTACCTAAATACCCTTAATGTGAAAAAAACTAACAAAGTAATAAATGACTTCATCTTCCCCACTTTCACCACCATCTCCAGCTTTTACCCCTACCCACTCTCCCCTTTTTCTTTCTCCTTGTCTGCAACAAACCACCATCCCCACCTTTCTTTCTCCTTTTCTGCAACAAACCACCATCGTCGGACGCTATCATCATCATCAGCAAACCACCATCTCTCCATCGCGTGTTCCCCGACACACCTCCACCTAGGGATGAGCAAAATGGACCCGGTACCGGTACCGAACCGGTACCAAACCGGTACCGGTACCGAATTTACCGAACCGGGTACCTTTTCGGTACCAATTCGGTACCCACTTTTGACATTTTCGGTACCGGTTCGGTACCAGTCCGGTACGGTACCGGTTCGGTACCGGTATTTTGCTCGTTTTTACCCTCAAATACCGGTACCGAACCGGTACCGAACCGTACCGAACCGGGTATATTCGGTACCGGTACCGGTACCCACTTTTGAGGATTTTCGGTACCGGTTCTTTCGGTACCGGTACCGGTTCGGTACCGAACCGGACCGAGCTCATCCCTACCTCCACCGCCACCGGAATACTCCACCGAACCAGTTAAATCTGGACCTGCACCAGTCCGACCATGCGTCTTTAGGCACAATGGTCGGTTTTAATAATGAAAAATCTGTTAGTTTTTTGGTTTTGGTCTGTTATGGTTCAAATCGACACAACACCTCATCACATCCAGACTCTCACCACCATCCCCTTCATCTTCGCCCTTCATCAGACAACAACACCCGATTCCTCAGTCAATCAATCATGGCCCTAACCGTAACACTAACACCACAACGACTTTTAAACCTCGACGATCTACTGCACTCACGGAATGGCAGGACTGCACGTACTTGTCTTCTATTTTAAACCTTCATGCGATTGCTTCTTTTGTTTCTTCTGAATTGTTGAATTATGGAGGGTAAAAATGGAAATTGATGTGCCAGTTTCGGTGGCCTATAATTGTTATCTTGACAGAGAAGCAATTCCTAAATGGATGCCCTTCATTTCATCTGTTAAGGTGTTAATTAAATTGTTGCTACTTTGTTTTAACCACTTGTATTGTTGCATCTGTTTGTGCCACTTTTGAATTACCGCATTAGTATTAACTCATGCCAAGTGTGATAAGATCTTGATTTTAAATGCATCTGTTTGTGCCACTTTTGAATTACCGCATTAGTATTAACTCATGCCAAGTGTGATAAGGTCTTGATTTTAAAAAGGTGGGGATGGTGGTTTATTGCAGATGAGTAGAAAAGAAAAAAGGGGAGAGTGGGTAGGGGTAAAAGCTGGAGATGGCCGTGAAAGTGGGGAAGATGAAGTCATTTATTAGTTTTTTTAATATTAAGGGTATTTAGGTAATTTCCCACCTAGTTAACTGGACAAACTAACCCTCATCCACGCCAGGGACTATCCGGGAACGAAACTGAAAAAGTTGGGGACTATAGCTCTAATTTTAGAAAGTTAGGGACTAAAGGTGAAAAATGGGTAAACCACAGGGACTGTTCGGGCATTTTTCTCTTTAAACAATTAAAAGCATGACACGCGTAAACAAATGTCATATGTATGTGTCATAAATGCATGTCATGAACACGTGTCATTAAAAAGTGTCATAAAATGAGTGTCATTAAAATGTGTCATAAAATTAGTGTCATGAATGTGTGTCATAAAAACATGACACACAAATGCATGTCATAAAAACATGACACACAAATGCATGTCATGTTAATTTTATGACTCCTCAATCAACGACACGCTTTTGCGTGTCATAATTACCGTTTTATGACGCACAATGTGCGTCAAGAAATGTGTATTTTCTAGTAGTGTAGAGCCTTCTTTTTTCCTAAAAACATTGTTAAAGTTTTTACTCAAGAGACAAGAAACCAAAAAGAACAAAAGTTAACAAGATTTTATGTTTACGGTATTAATTTTTTTTAAAGGTAAACTTCATTCACAAAAACCGCCGACCCAAGCCGAGCCGACAAAAACAACTACACAATTACATATTTACAAAAGAACCCCAATCCTTCCAATCTATCCCTTTGAACTTCGATCTATTCGAAAACCATAAAAAACCCAAGGCCTTGATTTCACTACTTATGCTTTCTATTCTAGCCGGAACATTCGAAAATTTAGCATTATTCCTTGCTCGCCAAAGACTCCAACAAGTAATCAAAATAATACCTTGCACCGCAATCATCTTCTTTTCCGACAGGTTTAGGCCTTTGTATAAAGAGAAGAGATCTTGAAATGTGAACGCGAAAATGTTAGGGATTTTACACCACTTACTAATTACGTTCCACACCATAGATGCTATGAAGCAGGCGAAAAACAAAGACTAAATTGCAGAAAACAACCTTTATGTATACCCAAAACTGCACTTTATACCTTTCACTATGAAATCCGCCAAAACCAACCTTTACGTTCATGTTTTGCTACAAATTCAACCTTTAACACAAACTCTGTTAATATTCTTGGTTAAATCACCTCACATGCTTTGCATGTGAGGGTATTATTGTCATTTCAACCTTGTTTTTTTTGTTTATTAAATCACATGGTCATCATCTTCCCTCACATATTCAGACATGCAGTTTTAACTTGTACCTTGAGCATATAAGTTTGTACCCTCCATTAAAACACAGATTCAAGCTTATGAAAAGAAAACCCAGTTCATTAAATCATACAGTTTCATTTTTATGCTTGCAAATCTGAATCATTAAATCATTTAAAGCTCACAACTTTCGTATCATCTATATTAACACATACAACTTCAATGTTAACACGAATCATCAACGTATTTTCTAGCAAATATCAAGCATGACCAGGTTGTACTCTGCGCACACACAGTTGTACCCACCAAGAACACAGTGACAAAACCAAGAATCCTTTTATAACTTTACATCAGTGTTTTTCTCACAAGCAACCATTGAAACATGGAAACCCAGATTCCTACTCGGATTCAATATAAACAGAGCGAATCATCAACATCAAGTTTTACACAGATTTAATATCAACATTAATATGAATATCTTCATATACCCAGTTTGAATGATGTGTTCTTAAATCTGGGTTTACTTTGAGTGCATGATGTAGTGTTTTCATGGTGGGTACAACTGCCTATGCGCAAGGTACAACCTGGTCAAGCATATTAGTGGTAGTGTTAGAATGATCCTTGATGAAAATGATATTGTTAGAATGGTATGTTAGAATAAAATGATACTGTTAGGGTGTTGTGAAATGATGATGATTATGATGGTCGATAATTGCTAAGAATGATGTTCCTAATTTCACCGTTAGTTTACTATATGTTTGTATGCTGTTGCCGATCAGGTAAGCAAGCCATGACCTTTCTGTAGTATCTTCTATTTCATATACGTTGCTATGATAATGTATCTAGCTTTTTTATCAAAACGTTTAGCTGTTCTTGGTGGCCTGCATTTGTTATGATAGTGTAGTGTTCCTTCTGAATGGACCATCATTTGGATCTTCAAAGCCCATTGTAGCCACTTCAATTTGGGTGTTACACATGTTTGAAGTTTGAACTTTATAAACTATGTATTCTACAACTGCCTATGAACTCGTGGTTTCTGTCTCAACTAGCATGGACATTATCATGGCAGGAGGGAGTAAGCAAAGAGGACATTGAACTGCTGCCAAAATTCACATTTCGCCGGGATGGTGCAGCTGGAAAAACTGTATAATCTGCATTGTGTGTAAATATTGTCCAACTCAGTTTAGTAAAATAAAGTGTCAACTGCACGAAATAGAAACCAATTTACATTTTAGGGTAAACGTCATACGATAGCAATCTGCTTTCACTTTTGTCCTAAGATGGCACCTGGACAGTTTTAATGTGAGTATGGTATGTGAGTTTTCAAATTTCATTTGGTTATGGTACATGAGGTGACGCAATATAATCTATTATGTATCAATCGTTCAACTGTTTTGATGTGTAAAGTTATGACTGCAATATTTGGTTAGCTTGAAGGTGGCTGGAACATACCAAGGTGGTCGGCGGTTGTTTAGGTGTGTGTATGTGCAGAGATTAAAAGGAAATAAAAGAATATTTGACTTATGTTTTTTGACTGATGAAACAAAAAATAGAAAAGAAAATAAGGATTTAAAAAGACTAAAATACCCTCACATGCAAAGCATGTGAGGTAAGTTAACTGACTTTTTTGACTAGGTTTGGTGTAAAGGTTGTGATGTGTAACAAAACATGAACGTAAAGGTTGGTTTTGGCGGATTTCATAGTGAAAGGTATGAAGTGCAGTTTTGGGTATACATAAAGGTTGTTTTCTGCAATTTAGTCAAAAACAAATGATCAGCAGTTTCATCTTCCGAGTTGCATAAAGGGCACGACGGATCATTAATACCAACATTTCGTTTCATCAGCGCCTCTGCGGTAGGAACTTTATTCATTTCTAGTCTCCATGCGTGTATATTGACTTTTGTCGGAATCCAGGAACACCAATCCAGAACAAAGCGATTCTCCGATCCAAAATCCTTTTTCAGCAGCTTTTTAACAGCTTTTACCGAGAAACATCCAGATGAATCTGATGTCCACTTCCATCGATCCCGACCTGACGAAAACTGAAACCCATGCAGCAACCCAATTAAATTATCAAGGCTAGACAGCAGGGACTCCGCAGACAAAACTGTATTCCAGCTCCAATTAAACGCACCGACACCATTCTGGAAGCTGATTCTGTCAGCCACACAACATTTATTGTCGGCTTCCAATCTAAATAAATCAGGGAAAGCGGCTTTGAGCGGCTCGTCAAGAAGCCAAGTATCGAGCCAAAAAGCAACACCCTCTTCGTTACCAATACTTCCTTTCATAAAGTTCCTAAGAGGACGACCACCCACCTTCGTATTAATAAATTTTTTTGCAATATTACTCCAGACTCCGGATAGCGATTTCTTTAAAGGAATGCATTCCCATCCTGTCCTACTAGAATGAATTGCGTCAATAACCTTTTTCCAAAGATTGTTATCTCCCGTCTTATATCTCCATCCCCATTTCGACAAAAGAGACGTATTAACTATTTCTAATTTGTTTAAACCCAATCATCCGTCTTTCTTATGACGCGTAACCGTATCCCACGCAACCCAGTGCATTTTCCTTTCTTCCAAAGATCCTCCCCACAAATTTTTTTTTATCATAGATTCTAAAGAAGAAATTACCTTTTTAGGCGCTTTGTAGAGAGAAAAGTAATACGTCAGAAGACTTTCCATGATAGACTTAATTAAGACCACCCTTCCACCAATGGATAAAAGTTGCGACTTCCATTTGGATAATCTAGCACGAAAAATCTCTATAACCGGCTGCCAATTGGAGACCCGGTTCATGTTAGCGCCATCTTTGGATTAAATACAAAGAAAAAGTTGTCTTGGGGGTGTGAGTTTTTGGATTAAATACAAAGAAAAAATTGTCTTGGAGGTGTATGAAGTTATGCGGGCCATTAATCATACTATTATTATTTAGTGGTTAAATTATGACACTGCCAAAATCTTAATAAATTGAAAGCTCAAGAAGAATTAGTCTGTTTTTTCATTTAAGATATAATCCGGTTTTTTACATCAAGTCAAAAATAAAAGGAACATTATATTGTTCATCAAATCTATGAAATCTTAACTAGAAGTAAACTGAAAGTTAAAGAAGAATTAGTCTGTTTTTTCATTTAAAATATAATCCGGTTTTTACACCAAGTCTTTAATAAAAGGAACATTATATTGTTCATCAAATCTACTCCGTGGCCCAGTGGTTCCCATTGGGTATGTTGGGCCGGCTCCTCCTTTGGGAGGTCACCGGTTCGACTCCCACTCGTGGTCTTAGGGGGGGGGGGACGTCCCAATGATAGACCGTATCCTACCGAGGCATGGTGCGGTCTTGAGGGCAACCCGGTTTTACCCAGCTGTTACCCCAGCGAGTCTCTCGTGTGGGGGCAGTATGGTTTCCGGGCGAAGGTCAGTCAGAGCGGCAGCCGGGGCCCGATAGAACATCGCGTCTGCGAAAGCTGGGCTGACGGGTAACCGTCCTAGACGGGAACCCGGTGACCAATGGTCAGGTACATATTGAAAGTCACCCTTCAAAAAAAAAAAAAAATCTATGAAATCTTAACTAGAAGTAAATTGAAAGTTAAAGAAGAATTAGTCTGTTTTTTCATTTAAAATATAATCCGGTTTTTACACCAAGTCTTTAATAAAAGGAACATTATATTGTTCATCAAATCTATGAAATCTTAGCTAAAAGTAAGAAAATGGTAATCACTTCTCTTAAATATTGAAAAAGTTTAATCAGAATTCATTTTTATTGCTCTCGAAGGTTTAACAAAAATAACCATTTCCTTCTAAAAGATAGAAAATGTCAATTTACCTCTAAAGTTATATCAGCTCTTTCATTTTTATCCAGATGTCTAATAGAATCCATTTTGCTCATTAAGTTTTTTTTTTTTTTTTTTTTAACTTTCTACTTTTGTTAAATAGTGAAACACTAGTTTTATTTCTTGTTAGTTTCTTTATTTTGTAGAGGCGGTTATTGTACAAATTGTCTTAACGTATGTTGCGTACGAGATGCAGTATTAACATGCGATTTTGATTTTTTTTAACATGCGATTTTGATTTTTTTTAACATGCGATTTTGATTTTTTTTTGGAAAATTGGTTTTTAATAAACTAACCTTTGGGCCATTGGTAAATAATAATCCTACCTACGTAATTGGTATACAATAATCCTACCTATCAACATGTTGGTACTCAATGAACTTCCGTTAAATTTTTTTAACTGAAGTTAGTTTTTAAGTTTTATTTATTACACAAACAGTCCCTGTAGTTATAATTTACTAGTTTTAACTATTTTGCAAAACAAAAAAAAAAACGTCAAGGGCCATGTAATTAAATTTTATAAAATAGTTAAAACTAGTAAATTACAACTACAGGGACTGTTTGTGTAATAAATAAAACTTATAAACTAACTTCAGTTAAAAAAATTTACGAAAGTTCATTGAGTACCAACATGTTGATAGGTAGGATTATTGTATACCAATTACGTAGGTAGGATTATTATTTACCAATGGGGCAAATGTTGGTTTATTAAAAACCAATTTTCCTTTTTTTTAACATGCGAACTTTTTTTTTATAACATGCGATATTTGGTTTTTTACAACATGTGATTTTCACTTTTTGGTAACATAATGTGCAATTTTGTCATTGCTTACGCAGCGTACGTTTAAGACATATTGTACGATATACTTTTTCTTATTTTGTATTTATTTTTCATAAATGTTTTTTTTTTTTTTTTGAAATTTGAGATTGCAAGAAAGAAAAAAAACCAAACCCTGCAAAAAAAGAAAGAGTTAAATGTCATTTTGAAATTTGACATTTAACTAAAAAAAACACTGGATCTCTGCAAACGCATCTGCCCATTTCTGTTACACCCCAATTCAATTTTCAAATCCAAAACCTATACGACGAATTCTTATATTTGCCGGCGTCGGAAATCCATCATCTTATTACTATACACGTCGGCATAAACGGTATATTATCTTCTTCTCCGATCTACGCTCTTCACTTATGCATTATTATACACTATTATTCTATTAACTTAATTAATAAATCCTGCTTTGTCCGTACGATCTGTTGATCACTGATTGTTTGTAATGATGAAGTTGCTATCTTAAGTTGAATATGGAGAGGTTTTTTTATGTTTCTGTTTGAAGTAATCTGTAATGGAATTGAGATTGATTTGTTTTATTTAGTTAAGAGTTATTAATTGTGCTAATTAGGTATCCGAATCTCGAGTGCTTTTAGAGTTTAATTACTTCAAGGATTTGGTAATGTGAATGAATTGTGCAGAAGAACACAAGTTGTGCAAAGGAAGAAAGTTATTAGGCAATTAGGTCTGGATAACAGTGGCTATGTTGTCAAAGCGCTTATGCGCTAAAAATCGAGGGCCTTTTTTAAATAAGGAGCATAGTATAAAATGCCTTTTTAGGGGTTTTAGAGATGTTTTAGGCTTGTTTAGGGCTACTTTAGGATGTTTTAGGGCTAGGCAGTTAATGCGGTAAAATATCGGATACCCGATATTTGAGATATAGGTTATCTCGGTGAGAGATCGATGGGATATTGGTAATTTTTAGCACTAACAATTCAGTGATATATTGGTAATATATCAGTCAAATATCAGTGATATAGCAGTTAGGGTAAGGATCATTTTAGAACCATAAATATTTACAGAACTCGTAGAACTCCTAATAAACAATCTTTTTATTTATATATTTTTATGTTTAGGATAATTTTATCATTTATTATGTGTATTTTTATGATTACATACATGTTAAGAGTAATTTTATCATTTTTTTTATGTAATTTTATAATTCCACATATGTAAACTAGTTTTTTTTACATATATGTAATTAGTTATGACACATATCTATATATATATATATATATAATTTGGCTATTACACATATGTAAACTACTTTTAACATGTATGTAATCAAAGAAATACATATAATAGATGATAAAAAGATCCTAAATACAAAAAAAATATATATAAAATGATTGTTTATTAGGAGTTCTGAAAGTTCTATAGTTATTTAGAGTTCTGAAATGAACCCAACCCATATCGGTTATATCGGTCAAGTATCGGTTATATCGGTCAATATCACCGATAATACCGGTACCGATATTTGACACCGATATTTTACATGGTGACCAATAACCGAGATATCACCATTCACCAATATTAACAACATCGTTTTGGGGTTGTTTAGGACTTGTTTATGTCTCATTTAGGATGTTTTAGGGGTTTCAGGCGACTTTTAGCCTGAATTTGGCCTGAAATTGTGCCTCAATGCCTAAAGGCGTGCCTCACCAGTCGCAACGCATTTAGTGCGCCTTGCACGCTTTTGATTACATATGTTATGAGTCAAAATTAGGGTCCCTATGATGTAAAAAATGGTAATTGCAATGATGAAGTTGCAAATTAAGTTGAATATATATGGAGAGGATTTGAGATATTTTATGCTTTTGTTTGGACTTATATGTAATGGAATTGAGAGTGATTTATCCTATTTAGTTAAGAGTGATTAATTGTACTAATTAGGTATCTAAATATATTGAGTGGTGTTGATAATTTTGAAAAAGTTTAGGTGTGTATTAGTGTAAGGAAGAGAAGTGGTGTGAAATCTGTTTGGTAATGTTATGTGAAACTCTGTTCAGAGGAATGAGGGCACGCCTTATGTTGTTACGAGTCAAAAGTGGTCAAAATTAGGGTCCTTATGAGGTTTATATGTAAAAACAACCAAGGGATGCAGAAACTATCTAAGGATTACTTGATAAATAGGTTTATATGTAAAATAGACGAGAGATTTGAAGTTTATGGGTGTAAAAAAAAGCTTATTTGGTTGTACATAGACGCATGCCTCGGCCTTTGGGACCAAAATGCCTCGTAGCGCCACACGCTTAATTAAACCAAGGTTCATTTATATTCTACTGCAAATTAGTATTATACAAACATTACATCACAAATTCATAATTAATCTTTAAAAGCTCTTGTATGTATAAGTTATATGCAAGTTTGTTTCCCTTAATAATTCTCTGCTCAGTTCCATTTTCAGTTGTTCACATATAATAAATTTCTTTTTTCTAATTGTGCATATCTTACCCTGAAGGTGGTTATTAATCTATTATCACCCAAGACTGAATTTGCTTCTTTGCTGTAGAGGGTTGGATGTAAAACCCTATATGCTTCATCGACATCATTTCTCATTAAATTCTTAAAAATATGGGGTGCCCCAGCCACGAATCTACTATCGCTCAAGTAGCTAAAGACGCTGCGTGCAGGCCTCTTAGAATTTCTTCAGCATTTATCGTAAATTCCGAAATTGGTGCAGTTTTATCTGTCATGAGAAGAAACGTGCGGTGGGGAGTTCAATACATGGACGACGAAGACCAATTAGACCACTCGTTAATCAAATCTTTCAAAGAAATACGAAGTAAGATTTTCTTATGGCAAAACCAATGGCATGTGTTCAATCCAGTTGTGTATCTACAGCCTTTTTAAGACGTAATTCAGTCTGACGAAACCGGTGCACCGATTACCGGTGTTGCGTTATCTTCTATATACAAGTTTTTAGCCCTGGAAGTACTCGATCTCAACATTGTTAATGTAGCGGACGCGTTACGTCAAATTGTTGATGCTGTGACAAGCTGTCGGTTTGAAGTAACCGATCCTGCATCTGAGGAAGTAGTATTGGTTAAGATACTTCAAGTTTTACAAGCTTGCTTTAAGAACAAGGCGTCTGTTATGCTGAGTAACCAGCATGTATGTGATGTGGTGAACACATGTTTCCAAATAGTTCATCAAGCAAGCTCGAAAAGTGAACTTTTGCAGAGAATAGCTCGACAGACGATGCATGAGTTGGTTAGATGTATTTTCTCACATTTGCATGATGTTGGTCATACCGAAGAACATTTGACTCAGGTAATAAAATATGGACGGCCGTCAGTAATTTAATCTTTTAAAATGCCATTTCGTCCATGAGGTTTGGCCAGTTTTGTGACTTTCGCCCAAATGTTTGTTTTTTTGCATCTGGATCCAAAAGGTTTAAAATCTTGTCATTTTCATTTGGCTCGTTAACTCCATCCATTTTTCTCTGTTAACTCAGTGGTACTTCCGTCTTTTTTGTCAACTTTTTTCAGGGGTATCCAGTCTTTTTACATAAAGTGAAAAAGACCAAATTGCCCTTTAAGTTAGTAAAAAAGACGGAAATACCCCTGACTTAACGGACAAAAATAGATGGAGTTAACAAGCCGGATGAAAATGGCAAGATTTCGAACCTTTTGGATCCAGATGTGGAAAAAACAAACCTTTGATGAAAGTCACAAAACTGGCCAAACCTCATGGACGAAAATGGCATTTTACTTTTTATGATTATTTTGAAAAATAGTGAAATATATTTATTCTTTGTTTCCAGGTTGGTAGTAAACAACATGACAGTGGTCATACTGGTTCAACAACAGAGGTTGGTCAAATGGGTCAAACTATAGGAGAGGTTGGTCAAACGGGTCAAAATAACGATCTCCTTACAACAGAGGCCTACGGGATTCCATGCATGGTGGAAATATTCCAATTTCTTTGTTCTCTTCTGAACGCTACTAACGTTGGAGCGGGCCCCAGGTCCAGTTCGTTATCATACGATGAAGATGTTCCGTTATTCTCATTAGGTTTAATTAACTCAGCCATCGAGTTAGGTGGGGCATGTTTTGACCAGCATCCCCAGTTACTATCGTTAGTCGAAAACGATCTCTTTCGTAGCTTAATGCAATACGGTTTGTCCGCAAGTCCGAGGATTCTTTCTACCGTATGCGGCATTATTTTGAATTTATATAATTTTCTACGAGTGAAGCTTAAACTACAGCTTGAAGCGTTTTTTTCATCTGTTCTTATGCGGATCGCGCAAAACAAACACGGAGCAAAATATCAGCAACAGGAAGTTGCGATGGAAACTATTGTCGATCTTTGCAGGCAGCCGGTTTTTATATACGAAATGTACGCAAATTACGATTGTGACGTGTCCTGTAGCAATATGTTTGAAGATCTAGTCAATGTGTTGTCAAAAAGTGCGTTTCCGGTGAATAGTCCGTTATCCGCTATACATGTACTTGCTCTAGAAGGATTAGTCACCATGATTAACGGTATGTCGGAAAGAATCGGTGGTGAAGTAGCGTTAGATTATGCGATGTCGGATTGTGAAGATTACGAGCCCTTTTGGAAGGTGAAATGTGAGAATTACGAGAATCCTGAAAATTGGGTACCGTATATTCGTAAAATGAAACGACTGAAGAAAAAGTTGATGATCGGGGCTGATCGGTTTAATACGGATCGTAAAAAGGGTCTTCAGTCTCTTCAAGGAATGCATATTTTACCCGACCCGCTTGATCCCGTAAGTGTAGCGTGTTTTTTATGATACACGATCGGGCTGGATAAGAATCTTGTCGGCGACTATTTAGGGAATCATGAACCGTTCTGTGTTGATGTTCTTCGAGAATTTACTAAAACGTTCGATTTTCGAGAAATGAATCTCGACACTGCTTTGCGTGTGTTCTTGGAAACGTTTAGGTTACCCGGAGAAGCCCAGAAGATTCATAGAGTCGTTGAGGCGTTTTCCGAACGATATTATCAACAATCACCGGATATTTTAGCGAACAAAGACGCTGCACTCCTGTTATCGTATTCGTTAATTTTACTTAACCCCGATCAGCAAAATTTACAGGTTAAACGAAAGATGAGTGAAGATGATTTCATCCGTAACAACTGCCAAATCAATGGTGGAGATGATCTCCCACGCGAGTATCTGTCGGAGCTTTACCACTCGATTTGCAAAAACGAGATCCGGATGACACCCGTACAAGGATCTGATTTCCCACCCGTGGTTCATGATAATTGGGCCGGGCTAATTCACAGATCCCGACAAACCATTCCCTACATCGTTTGCAATTCTTATGAGCAAATTAACAACGAAATGTTTGCGATTTTATCGGGCCTGACTGTTGCTGCGTTATCTGTGGTTTTGGATCATATAGAGCAAGAAGATGTGTTACAGACATGTGTTAACGGATTCTTAAATGTTGCGAAGATTGCAGCATTTTATCGTCTTGAAGACGTTATCGACGGTTTGCTTGTTTCGCTCTCGAAATTCACTGCCCTTTTGGTTCCGATGTCTGTTGACGAATCTATACTCGCTTTTGGTAACAACACTAAAGCTCGAAAGTCAACTATAGCGGTTTTCACAATCGCAAATACGTACGGTGATTATATACGTTCGGGTTGGATAAACACCGTGGATTGCGTTTTACGGTTACACAAATTAGGTCTCCTTCCAACCCGTTTAGCCATCGATGCAGTTGATGAAGTGGAGCAAGTGTCAGAATCGGACCCCGAAAAGTCGGTTTTGCTCACCCCACCAGCACCGATCATGTTAACGTCATCGCATTCTCGAAAGTTGTCGGGCCTAATGGGCCGGTTCAGTGAGTTTCTTTACTATGATACGGAAAAACCCGCTCTGCAACCGTCTCGAGAACAGGTTGAAGCTCATAAGCGTGCTGTGGAAACCGTTAAAAGTTGTCGTGTGAATACCATATTTACCGAGAGCACGTTTCTTCAATCCGAGTCTCTTTCGAATCTGGCACGGGCCTTGATTTTAGCGGCTGCCCGATCTAACGAAGAGAGTGCGGTTTTTTGTCTGGAGTTGTTGATTACAGTAACGCTAAATAACCGTGATCGAATTATGCTTTTATGGCAAGGAGTTTATGAGTACATAACGAATATCGTCCAGTCAGCGGTGATGCCGAGTACGTTAGTTGAAAAAGCGGTTTTCGGGCTTATTCGAATTTGCCAACGGCTTCTTCCGTATAAAGAAAACCTAACCGATGAGCTTCTGAAATCGCTTCAGTTAGTTTTAAAACTCGACGCACGGGTGGCGGATGCGTATTGTGAACACATCACGCGAGAAATCATGCGGCTTGTAAAGGCTAACGCGAGGCAGCTAAAGTCTCACCTCGGGTGGCGTGTCATCACGTCTCTTCTTTCCATCACGGCCCGTCATCCGGAAGCTTCCGAGCCCGGATTCGAGACGTTAGAGTTCATCATGTTAGACGGGGCCCACTTGTTACCGGCAAACTTCGTCCTATGTGTCAACGCAGCACGACAGTTTGCGGAGTCGCGTGTCAGAGACGTTAAACGGTCGATCAAGGCGTTGGATTTAATGGCGGGTTCTGTTACTTGTTTGGTGAGGTGGTCGCGTGAGACAAACGAAGCGGAAGCCGCGGTTAAACTGTATCAAGACATCGGTGAGATGTGGCTCCGGTTGGCTCAAACGATACGGAAAGTGTGCCTCGACCCACGTGAAGAAATTCGGAACCATGCTGTTTTGATGCTGCAGAGTTGCTTGATCGGTTCACACGGGGTTCGTTTACAAGACGAGACGTGGTCACGGTGTTTCGATCTCGTAATTTTTACACTCGTTAGTGATGTACTAGACTACTAGAAATCGTGCAAGAAAAGTCACTTAAAGAGTACCGAAACATGGAGGGTACGCTTATTTTATCGCTAAAGCTTTTATCCAACACGTTTTTGTATTCTTTATCGAGTCTTTCACGGCTCGTATCTTTCGGTAAAGTATGGGTAGGGGTTTTAAGTCATATGGAGAGATATATGATGGTGAAAATACGAGGGAAAAAAAGCGATAAAATTCACGAAACGGTTACCGAGCTTCTTAAAAACAGCCTGCTGGTGATGAAATCTAGCGGGATTCTTGTTCCGAGTGATGCTGTCGGTTCTGATAGTTTTTGGCAGCTCACTTGGTTGCATGTCAAAAACATCGCACCTAATTTGCGGACCGAGGTTTTTCCGGATAATGAAACCGAGCATCCGGTTCGTGATGCTAGTGTGTCGGTTTCTTCAGGCTGGTCTTGAGGGAAAACAGGGTTTTGAGTTTTAAATTTTGAAATGAGACCGACGGTTATAGTCTTAGGTTTTATGTAACTGTATACTTAGATTGTTGGAAATGTTTAAAAGGGATTTTGGATGTTGTTGTAGATAGAGATTGTTGCATACATGATACATTGTTACTTGAACTAAAGATGTTAAAGTTGCAAGTTATTTGTACAAATGGTCATTGTTAAACATTGTTCTTTTACTGCATATATGAAGATTTTTGTGCTTTATGCTGTGTAAGTTTGATCCAATCCCTTTGATTACTTTGGTTTTAAAAAGTGCGCCTCTATGCATGGGGCGTACTCAGGCGCAAGGCTCGATGTGATGAGTGTACGGAAGGCGCAAGCCAAAATAGCATGAGACGCATGCATCGGAAGTCCGGGCAGATGTGCATCAGGAGGTCATACGTATAGCTTTTTAGGTTGTACATAAGGGTTATGTATATATCAAATCATACAGAGTTATATATATCTAAATCATACATGGTAAAGCATGCATCTTATTTTTTCAAAAATATGTTTATGTTATCTGAATTCTCTAATGTTTAAATACATCATGGTCATGAAAAGCTACAAAACTCTGAAACTAAACATTATAAGAGAATAAATATTCAATGAATCTTCTATAAAATGAAAAAAAAATTATGTTAAAGATTGTTCAGGTAAAAAAAAAAAAAAAAAAAAAAAAAAAAACTAAATGAGCTTCTTCCTCTGAAAAAATGCTTTCAAATGCCATAGCTGCAAAGCAGCCACTGATAAGCAAATTACAAGTGAGAAAAAACTGAAAGTTGCCATCTTCGCATTCGTCGATCTTATAAGTTGTTGCATCAATTCCTCCCTACATTTTTTACAAACAGAAATACAATCTTTAATGGCTTTGTAACAGCAAGAAAAATATGGGATTCTGATGCTTACCTTGCACGAAGATTGAACATTTCTTCATGGACCATGGTAACGGAATCATACAGTTTCTTCAACTCGAGTTCCATCATCTGTTACAAACAAATACATGCTGATCATGCAATGTAAAATGGATGTTAAGGCTTAATAAAAATGAGACAGATGAAGGACTTACTTCAACCTGTCCTTTTTTAGCCACTTTGGACCAATCTTTTGCAGCCAGACCTGACTTCCACTCGAAATCAATCGACAAAGATTTGTCAGGAGATTGTTTAGCTGCCCAGAAACAAGCCATATAATCACCAGCCTCACCGGCGGTGAATGCAAAACTACCAGATTGTTTACGGTCTGCATAGTGATAATTATTCCCCAGCGGCGATGTTACCTATAATCATCATATTGTTAAAACTTGTTTAGAAGTAGGTTGATTCGAAATGGGCGATGACAACTAGAGTCTTTTACGGTTAGGTGTGAGAAATGAGTTAGTCGCTATCTAAGATGACGACTATAGCTCCTTGAAATGTGTAACATGTTACGTTTAGACGAGTGCGAAATGGGTTTTGTTTTAGTGATGTTCAACTAAGACAAAAATCTAGAATACTTGCATATATCAGCAGCTCTGAGACACAAAAGTCGCTATCTCAGATAATGACAAACTCATTTCTCAAACCCTAAAAAGTACATCATCTTTTATTAAAAGTGGCTGGCTAAATGTACATCATTGAAAAAGGGTGATAACAACTATGATATTTTATAATGGGATTTGGCAAACGGGTTGGTCACCCTCTAAGATAACGACTTTAGCTCCTTAGAATGTATAATTTGTAATGTCCAGACGAGTAAGAAAAAAGTTTTGTCTTTGTGATGTTCAACTAAAACAAAAATCAGATACACCGCTATATAGCGGTAGCTACAAGACAAAGAAGTCGCGAACTCATATAGCGGCTAAACCATTTCTCAAACCCTAAAAAACCCCTAAGTGTCATCATCCTTTATTAAAATAGGTTGTCTAAAGTCTAAACCTACCCCTTTGTATTTAGCCGACTTCAATTTAATTTTACCTTTTTTATAATAAGAAGCATATATGGCCCGACCCGTATAAGATGTAACATACACCCATCCCCCTTTTACAACCCGTATAAGTAAAATCCACCCTTTTATACGTCCTATATAAGTCATAACGACCAATTTGACAAGGGGTACATTCATAAAAACAAGAGAAGAGGTACGTTTAGCACAACCCTATTAAAATAACTTACTAAAATTATTCTCATCTATTCCTATAAAGGCACAAAAGCTTCAAACATTGTTAACACAACTTCCAAATTTAAAACTAATCAATATAATCATCAAACAACTTGTTCAAACATATTACCCGGACAGTGATCCGATCATATTCCGACAAAGGAAACCCTTCGACCGGTTTGACAATGCTATACTTTCCGACGGTCATCGCATTAATCTTAATGTCCTCAGTTATGCATTTTGTGGCTCCTGTTTCCAAATCAAACCTCATACCGATCACCAACGGTGATGATGTTAATAAAATTAATATCATCACCTTCACGATTAATATAGCTATGTTGATCGATCTCAGCATTGTGGAATTTGATATGAGAATACGAAGCCTAGATTTCGGAAATGCATAGATGGGATGAAAGTTATTTGGTTTATTGTTGCAATTGTGTTTCTGTAGAATTAACGACCGATTAACGAACTGAAAATCAAAATTGGGGTCCAGAATAAAATTGGCCAATCAGTTGGGATATGTTTGTTAAAAAAAGTTTGGATATTAAGTAATTAAAATGAATCTAAATATGTTTTTTTAATAAAAAGTTTAGGTATTAAGTAATTAAAATAAATCTACATATATTTTTAAGTACATGGTTAAATTAAAAAAAAAAGTTTAAAACTTTTTTTTTTTGAACTGTGAATTTCATTAGAAAACGGGCGCGCCCTCAAAGCAAGGACCGCCGGAAACAATTACATCATATACAAAGGACTAACAACCCAATCTTTCCATTGTATGGAAGAGAACTTCGACCTATTTGTCAACCACAAAAAGGACCAAGACTTAATCATAGCGACTACATCAATAACCTTTGGGTTGACTCCCTCAAAAACCTTAGCGTTCCGAACCTTCCATAAAGCCCAACAAGTGATGATCAGAATCCCCTTACCACTTTTTTAGTCCATTTATCTCCTTTGGCTTGGTCGTGAATGTTCAGTAATTCTTTGAATTTTTGTCAATCTTTAAAATAAATAACTAGAGGTGTTAAATTGAGTGGTTTGAATTTTTGTCAATCTTTAAAATAAATAACTTCTAAGTGTATTCACAGGAGGTTCTACATATTTTTTGTTGGGGAATTTTCAGAATACCGGACGATCAGAGAGGCATGTAGTCACTCTCAGATCAAATTATTTCGGTGGTTCACCCAAATAATTCAATCGGATACAACTCTGATTTTCAAGAAATGAACCAGGGTATGTTTGTCTACAAATTCGTATGAACCAGAAAGAAAAAGACTGTGTTCAAAACCTTGTCTAGAAAAAATGAGAGGGTTGGGGATGAGTAACTGTCATTAGACAGTTATCTCAATATTTTAAGACATAACTGCTATAAAACTGCCTTCTAACCGCCATAATTTTAAGGGTTCGAAATTATGGCATTTTCCAGAAAATAAATTTTTCTGATGCAATTTTGTTATATCAATTTAATTAAAATAAAAATTTTCCAAGCTGACCTGGCACCTCGACTCCTGCCAGGGGCTCTGCCCCTTGGACCCCGCCAGGGGTTGCCGCCCCTTATTTCGCGTTATAAATCTGTTTCAAATAAAACTCCAAAGATTTCGTACTAGCAGTTACCTTCTTTACAAGCTGACCTGGCCCAACACGTGGCAGGGGGCGCTAAATGATATGCAGGGGTACGATTGTCATTGTGCACGTTCCCTCCTTATTTCGCGTTATAAATCTGTTTCGAATAAAACTCCAAAGATTTTGTATTAACAGTTACCTCCTTTCCAAGCTTTCCCAGATCTTTGGCGTCTAACATGGATTCCAGTCGACAAAGTAATATCTGATCACGTTTTCATATTTTTGTTGCAGCAAATCATGCAACACACATACAACAGATATGGTGTTTTGCCCTTTTATGCCTATTTCATTGTTTTTTTTTCAAATTAATATTTCACAATGTGTTGTATGTTTTCAATGGTGTTCTTCATGTATCCAATTTTTTCGCGTTTTTATTGGTTGTTTAACAATTAGTAAGAACTGATAATTGGAGTTTTCAATATTAATGTTAATTGTCGTTTAAGATCTAATATATTTCTGTCTTATGTTATATGATCATTGGCGTTTTACACCTTATTAGGTTTGAATATTATTGAGTAATATTTGTAAACATCAGTTACTACTAATTGTTAATTTGTAAACATCAGTTTTGTTAAGTATGACGTTTTCATGATCATGTTGTCTTTGTTAATTATTCATATTGTTAATTATTCATCTCATTGCGTTTTGATTATCATGTTTCATGAATATTGTTAATTTTTCAACTAATGGGGTTTGTATTATCGCGTTTTTTATTATGGAGTTTTCAATTATATGTTTATTATGTCTTGTTTATTATTCAAGTAATGGCGTTTTCATCAATAATGTTATAATGAGACAATTTCTATTTTGCGTTTTTCTGAAATTGTTTCTCACTGTGTTTTATCAGACGAAGGTGCTTCTTCGAATGAAAGGTTTTGCCGCAGAACTGGTTTACCATTTATCATTCCTGGCGTTAGTGAAGAGATAAAGCCCAAAATGGGCATGATATTCACAAGCCTCGATGATTGTTATTCAATGAATGTTACGTATGCCAAGGCTTATGGTTTTTTTATCAGGAAAAGGGATTGAAAAGATAAACGCCAAAGGTGAAAGACATATTAAGTATTACATGTGTATGAGAGCTGGGGTATATAAGGACAAGAAGGTTGATACGTTGGACCCCAATCAAAAGGAACGGATTGTGCGATCCAGCTTTTCAAAGAGGACTGATTGTGGTGCACTGTTATGTGTAATTTTTTAGGTTGGATCATGGAAGGTATATAAGTTTGTTGAGGAACACAACCATGATCTTGTTGAACGTCCTGATAAGCATTTTCTTCCAACTGAACGACACCTCACTCAGCTCCAGAAGCATGTTATACACAACATGTCTAAGTTGAATTTGGGTCTGGTTAAGGCGTTTAATGTTATGAAGACTTGTTTTGGCGGCTCTGAAGACGTGAGTGCAAGTAAAGTTGAATTTAAGAACTACAAGAGGAAAATTAACTTGTTTATAGGGGAATACGATGCTGATATGGTTGTGAGACATTTGGATGAAAAAAAAAGTCCCAACCTAATTTCTCGTACGATTACTTCACAGACGAAGAGAATCATTTGAAGGGACTTTTTTGGTGTGACGATCAAGCCAAACGTAATTACCACGTGTTTGGTGATGTGATTTCGTTTGACGCCACGTATTGTTCCAACAAGTAATATTTATAATTCTATTTTTCCTTTTTCTGTTCTTTTGGTGTTTTCACTGTTTACATGCATTGGCGTTTTTCTCTTTTTACATGCGTTGGTGTTTTGTTATCGTTTCACTTTATGAATGGCGTTTGCATATGCAGATACACTATGGTGTTTGTACCGTTCACTGGTATAGACAATCAGCACTGCAATGTTACATTTGGTGCTGTAATATTTGCGTCAGAAACTGCTGATACGTATATATGGTTGTTGAGAGTTTTTCTAAAAGTTGTTGGTTCTCAACTAAAAGTTGTTGTCGCTGACCAAGATCCGGTAATGAAGAATGCTATATCTACTGTATTTGTTGAAACGGAGGCATCGGTTATGCATGTGGCATGTGATGCATAAACTTTCTTTGAAGGTTGATTTTCTTATTTTTAAGATATATGGCGTTTTAAAATATATGGCGTTTTGTACTTCGTTACTGTTTTCATGTAAGTTTGTTTGTGTCTAATATATATGTTTTTTTCCTGGCGTTTTCGTGTTATACATAGGTTGGTGTTAGGCTATGCAATTCCACCAATTTCAAAGGACGTATTTGTGGTGTTATGTGGACATATATTCTTACACCCGAAGAGTTTGAATCAGAATGGGAAGAGGTTATTGGAGAGTTCAATTTAGAAGATAACAACTGGCTCTCTGATATTTTTGCACCCAGGGAAGCTTGGATCCCTGCATACTATAGAATGGAGGAGCTGTCGGTCCTTATGTGAACGACATCAAGGTTGAAGAGTGAGAACCATTTTTTTGGTCAAGTGTGCAATTCAAAAGCCACTCTTGTTGAGTTCATGACTCATTATGAGACTGCAATAGAAGCACAACGTCACACGCACCGGAAAAATAATCATGAATCTCGATACAAACGCCCCTAGTTGAAAAGTAATTACCAAGTATTGGAGGCCAAGCTGATGACATATACACAAAAAATATTTTTTGTGACGTTCAAGCTAAGCTAATCGGAATTGCGGATTGCATAAATCAACGTTACGAAGATCAGCCTGATGGGTTTGTTAAGTTTTACATAAATGATTTCTAGCAGATTTGTACATCCTTATTCGAGGTAAAGGATGGCGTTTTTGTTTTTTTATTTGGCGTTTTCTAAATATAGCGTTTATTATTTTTTTAAACATTTAATTTGTTTTTTCTACGCAGTTTTTGTGTTTCTTTGTTTGATTGTCTTTTTTGGCGTTTATACAAATACTGTTTTTGGCATTTATACAAATACTGTTTTTGGCGTTTTTCAGGTAATTTACCGTAAGTCTGATTGCACCTGCAGTTGCTCATGCAGGCGTTTGAGCAGCCTGGTTTGTTATGTAGACATATATTTTATATTTTGAGAAGTTTGGATGTTAGGGAATTTCCAAAACAATTCATTTTGAATAGATGGCGTAAAGAGGCTTCCCAAATTGCTCTTCTGAATACTCAATGAGTCGTGAATTTATGTCCGAGCTTGATCCCGATGTGCAAAGTATGATGCGAGAAATTATTTTTGCAATGGAGTATACTTCGAACCGTTTATCTGGTAACTATCCTTATACAAGGATCATGTTCAATCGTATAAGAAGAAGGTTCAAGATATGCAGATTGTTGCTCCTCCTCCTAGTACTAGGGATAGATTTACGGAGATAATCGGTCAATATAAAAACGACAAGAATCCGATAAGAGTCCCTGTTGGATATAAGTTGAAAGGTTCTGGATCTCGGAAGCGCCTGAAATCTAAACAGGAGGCAGCAATCGAAAAAACGAAATCAAAATCGAAACCCGGGACCAAAGAAAGACAATGTCAGAATTGTAGAGGTTACGGACACTACGCATCGACATTCAAAAAGGCCGTAATTAAAAGAAAATCGACACGGTCTTCGAGAGCAAGCGAAGAGTAGTTTTGCGTTTTTGTATTTTTTATTTTTTCTAGAACACACACATTGGATTTTGGCGTTTTATATCTCTTATATAGCATTTTTTTTTATTTTTTTCCCATCTTTTTTTCTACTTCTTGTGCATAACATGTGATTTTTCCCATCTTTTTTCTACTTGTACAAACAATATATGGTCAGACAGACACATAAACGCCAAAAAAAGAATAACTTTTACTAAATAAAAATACCTTAAACCTCGAATTTGGTGATGATAAACTCAATAATATTTTGCTGAATGAGATGGACAACATTGTTAATCCTCACTTAAGAATGTTGTCCAACAATGTTGTCCACCCCATTTAGTGAAACTTTATTGAGAAAAAAACTGAATCTACAATAAATGACGTTTGCAATTTGTGGTTTCTGAATTTTTTGGCATTTATAAATTGGATGGAAGTTGAGGATAAACTCAATAAGATTTTACTCAATGAGATGGATAATATCCTCACTTAAGGATTTTTTCCATCACATTGAGTGAAACTTTACCGAGAACAAAACTGAATATCAAAGAAGCGTCGTTTGGAATCTTTGGGTTTGAATATTTTGGCGTTTAAAGAGTGAATGGTATTTAGTAAAATATGGCGTTTTGGGTTCGGTGTGTTCAATGGAAGGTCTGAGACATTGTTTATATATGTTGTTTTTGGCGCGTATTTTAGGCGGGGTTTTATTATAATAAATGCTAGTAATGAAGTTCCGTCGTTTCAATTACTGTTTGTTCAGCTTTATCGTTTAAAAACAAAGCTTGGCGTTTTACATCTAATGGCGTTTAGATTAGGATGATGTGTGCTTTGTAGTTTAAGGCGGGAATTTAATGGCGTTTTATTCATGAGTTTGGCGTTTTGTGTGGAGAAGTGTAAAGTCTTTTTTACCATTAATGAAGCGCGTGCACGTAATAAAATTGATGTTCTTTACGAAAACACCACCGCGCCAATCTGGTCCATAGAATGTTTTGATCTGACAATCCATAAGCGTTCTCACTGTTCTCACACTTTTCACAATTTTCCCTAAATCCTGACCCTACATATATATATACATAGATATAGTCTCGCACCATTGGAGATGCAAGAGCTATCAAGCCAACTTCAAGAATTACTTGATAAAGACTTTATACGCCCTAGCACTTCTCCTTGGGGCACACCGGTCCTCTTTGTCAAGAAGAAAGATGGTTCTTTCCGCATATGTATCGACTACCGTGAACTCAACAAACTCACCGCAAAAAAACGTTACCCATTCCCTCGCATCGACAATCTATTCGATCAACTCCAAGGCGCAACTTGTTTCTCCAAGATCGACCTTGGTTCCGGTTATCATCAACTCCGAGTCCTCGAAGAGGACATTCCTAAGACCGCGTTTCTCACTAGGTACGGTCACTACGCGTTCATGGTCATGCTTTTCTGCTTGACCAATGCACCCCCGGTCTTCATGGATTTGATGAACCGTGTGTGGAAACCATACTTGGACCGCTTTGTGATCGTATTCATAGACGATATTCTTATCTATTCCAAAACCCAAGCCAAACACGAGCGACACATGTGTCTAATCCTTGATCTTCTTGGTATCGAACGACTATACACCTAATTCGCCAAGTGTGAATTTTGGCTAAAAGAAGTTCAATTTCTCGAATACGTCGTGAACAAGAAAGGTATACACGTCAATTCCGCTAAAATTGAAGCCGTTAAGAATTGGATTGCACTGAAATCTCCGTCCGAAATTCGTTCATTCCTTGGATTGGCTGGTTACTGCTGCCAATTCATCTCCAACTTTTAAAAAATAGTCGTTCTACTTAATTCGTTGACTCAAAAACATAAACCTTTTGTTTCGGGTTCTGAACAATAGGAGTCTTTTTGTAACACCCCTAAAATATAAATTCTTTATTATAAATCCGACGTTGATGTTAAATGGGATAAACTAATTAGTTATAAAACTAACCTAGTTAGATAAGAGTCTAGTGATATTAAGTTAGAGTGTTAAAATACTTAAACTAAAAGCCTCATGAAAGTAGGAGGGTTAATTGTGCCAACTGTGAAACAAGTTTTATTAAACAAAAAAATTAAAATCCAACACACACTGGTGTGTGTGTGGATCGAATAGAACACAGGAGGGGGGCGACAAGGTTTCTCCAAAACCCTAACTCACACAAAATTCACAAATTGAAGGCACAAATCCATTCCAAAACGAAATCCGAGCTTAGATTGGTGATCTCCACTGTAAGGGGGTCATAAGGTATGTGAATTTTATAGGAAATCTCTATTTTGAATTTCTGGATGAACATAGAGAATTCTAAAATTGTTGTTGCATGAGTGTTATATTGATGGAATAGGAACAATATGGTGTCTAGGAGTGAACCCTAGACAATTATGTGTTGAAATCATGCCTAATTCTTGTGAATTCATAATCACCATTGAAGGTGATAAGTGGGTTTTTTAGGAGCATGCTAAACACTAGAATTTGATTGTTGTTCTAGTGTAATTTGAATTCTAGGAAGTAATTTCAGATGTTGATAATGTGAAAATTGATATGAACATGCTTAGTTGATGTTAATATTGGCTAAATAACAAGCCATGAACTTGATTATAAATTGTGTAAAATTATGCCCTTAAAGTGTTTGTAAAAATGCCTAAGAGAAGGCTAAATGTTGAAATATGAACAAAAACACATGCTTGTACTAGTTGGTAAACTATGTGTTATATGTAAATCAAAGAGTTCTAAATGTGTCGTGATTGAACTCTATAGGAAAGGAAACCGGAGCGTCGAGCGGACAAGCCGGTGGTGACGCACGTTTGAAGGGTGTGCTTTATTTCACTACAGGAGATTCATTCAATATTTCTCCAAGATTGCTTCGCCGTTAACTAAATTAATTCGGAAAGAGGAGAGATTCATTTGGGATGTTGAACAAGAAAGAGCATTCCAAACGCTAAAAGAGAAGTTAACACAAGCTCCGGTATTAACGTTGTCGGACGGGGTTGAAGAGTTGGTAGTCTATTCAGATGCGTCACTTTCGGGGCTCGGATGTGTTTTAATGCAACGAGGCAAAGTGATAGCTAATGCCTCGAGGCAATTAAAGGTGCATGAAAAGAAATATCTCACGCATGATCTCGAATTGGCGGTGGTGGTGTTTGTGTTAAAAATATGGAGGCACTATTTATACGGAGTAAAGTGCACCATATTTACCGACCACAAAAGCTTGAAATACTTCTTCGATCAGAAGGAGTTAAATATGCGACAAAGGCGATGGTTAGAGACGGTAAAAGACTATGATTGCGAAATACATTACCACCCCAGAAGGGCAAATGTTGTGGCAGATGCCTTGAGCAGGAAAACGGACTATGTCCCAATACGAATGCGGTCGATGCAAATTGTTGTAACCTCGGGTTTACTTGAACGAATCCGAGAAGCACAAGCCGAGGCGATAAAAGAGGAAAAATTGAAAAAGGAAAGGATAGTCGGTCAATTGAAAGATTTGGCGGATGGTAACAACGGGTTAAAGACTCGATTCGGAAGAATATGGGTCCTAAATTCATGTGGAGTCAAGACGCTTCTACTCGATGAAGCTCATAAATCCCGTTATTCTATCCATCCGGGTGCAACCAAGATGTATAACGATCTAAAGCAAAACTATTGGTGGCCCGTAATGAAGAGGGATGTTGTAAAGTATGTAAAGAAATGCTTGACTTGTTTACAAGTCAAGGCGGAACACCAAAAGCCATATGGAAAACTGCAACCATTGGAAATCCCAGTTTGGAAATGGGAACATATCACCATGGACCTGTTGACCAAACTGCCGAGGACGAACCGAGGATTCGATGCTATATGGGTGGTTGTGGATAGACTGACTAAAAGTGCTCACTTTATTCCTATACGTGAGACTTATACGTCAGAAAAGATGTCGGAGGTGTATACCAATGAAATAGTGGCACGCCACGGAGTACCGGTATCCATTGTGTCTGACAAGGATACCCGATTTACTTCACGCTTCTGGCGAGATTTCCAAGAAAAGATGGGAACGAAGCTTTTTATCAGCACTGCATACCATCCTCAGACGGATGGACATAGTGAGAGAACAATACAAACACTAGAAGACATGCTGAGGGTGTGTATTATTGACTTCGGGGGCAGTTGGGATGTGTATCTACCATTAGCAGAATTCTCTTATAACAACAGTTATCATGCTAACATCGGCATGGCCCCATATGAGATGCTATATGGTAGGAAATGTAGAACCCCGGTGTGTTATAGTGAAGTGGGTCCGCGTGAATTGGCCCATAAAGACGTAGTTCAAGCCACTAACGAGAAAATTGACGTGGTTCGAGCTCACTTGAAAGCGGCCCAAGACAGACAAAAGTCTTACACCGACAAAAGACGAAAACCGATTGAATTTTAGATAGGTGACATGGTTATGCTAAAAGTTTCCCCATTGAAGGGTGTTATCCGATTCAGAAAAAGAGGGAAACTAAGCCCAAGGTTTATCGGGCCCTTTAAAATCATCGAACGGGTTGGCAAGGTGGCATATCGCCTCGATTTACCAGAAGAATTGAGCGGAATTCATGGCATGTTTCATGTGTCACAACTCTGTAAGTGCTTAGCTGAGGAAACGGCTTATATCCACTACGATGATATCGAAATGGACAATAGCCTTAACTATGCGGTAAGACCAATTGAGATTCTAGACCGGAAGATTAAAGATTTGCAGAATAAGAAGATTAATCAAGTTAAGATCAAGTGGGATCATAGAAAGGGTTCGGATACAAAATGGGAATCCGAAGAGGAAATGCGGCGCCTCTACCCGACTCTATTTGGTACGTATCTCGGTTTCGAGGACGAAACCCTTTTTAAGGGGGGTGGACTTGTAACACCCCTAAAATATAAATTCTTTATTATAAATCCAACGTTGATGTTAAACGGGATAAACTAACTAGTTATAAAACTAACCTAGTTAGATAAGAGTCTAGTGATATTAAGTTAGAGTGTTAAAACACTTAAACTAAAAGCCTCATGAAAGTAGGAGGGTTAATTGTGCCAAGTGTGAAACAAGTTTTATTAAAACAAAAAAATTAAAATCCAACACACACTGGTGTGTGTGTGGATCGAATAGAACACAGGAGGGGGGCGACCAGGTTTCTCCAGAACCCTAACTCACACAAAATTCACAAATTGAAGGCACAAATCCATTCCAAAATGAAATCCGAGCTTAGATTGGTGATCTCCACTGTAAGGGGGTCATAAGGTATGTGAATTTTATAGGAAATCTCTATTTTGAATTTCTGCATGAACATAGAGAATTCGAAAATTGTTGTTGCATGAGTGTTATATTGATGGAATAGGAACAATATGGTGTCTAGGAGTGAGCCCTAGACAATTATGTGTTGAAATTATGCCTAATTCTTGTGAATTTATAATCACCATTGAAGGTGATAAGTGGGTTTTTTAGGAGCATGCTAAACACTAGAATTTGATTGTTGTTCTAGTGTAATTTGAATTCTAGGAAGTAAATTCAGATGTTGATAATGTGAAAATTGATATGAACATGCTTATTTGATGTTAATATTGGCTAAATAACAAGCCATGAACTTGATTATAAATTGTGTAAAATTATGCCCTTAAAGTGTTTGTAAAAATGCCTAAGAGAAGGCTAAATGTTGAAATATGAACAAAAACGCATGCTTGTACTAGTTGGTAAACTATGCGTTATATGTAAATCAAAGAGTTCTAAATGTGTCGTGATTGAACTCTATAGGAAAGGAAACCAGAGCGTCGAGAGTACTAGCCGGTGGTGACGCACGTTTGAAGGGTGTGCTTTGAAGGTATGTAACATGTTTCGTTACATCATGTAAATTTGATATTTTAGATATTTGAAATTGTGTTTTTTTTGTATAAGGAATGGTATTAGTTGAAGTGATGGTGATCATTTCTTAATTGAACAAAATAAATTAGCTTGGAAAACGTTTGGTAGTCATTAGAAATGGAGGATTCCATAAATGAGCCAAACGTGTCAAATAAATGTGTGTTAAGTAGTAAAGATTTGATTTTGGTTAGTATTTGGCAACGACAGATCACAAGAGCATGAAACCATAGACTTGGTAATGAAATGCCGATGATCGTAAGCCCCGGATGTTGGGTAAACGCGCCTTGAAGTTATTTTAGCATTGATAGTAGAATCGGTATTAACTTTGTGGGTCGATTAAGCAAAAAATTGTGATTTTAGACATTCGGTCCATAGACTCAAATTTTGGTAAAAAAAATGTAATAGACGCGTCGGTAATTAAATTACAGACCCATAGGAAAAAGAATCACCTAAAACGGACATACGGATCAAAAGTTATAAGCATTTGAATTTCGTATTGCGAAATTCAGAGCTGGGCAGGAAATGCAGGTCTCAAACCTGCACCTGCTGGAAAACAAGCTCCCCCGCGGCACGCGACAGGGACCGTTAACCCTGGCGCGACACGCGAGGGCTCTCGCGGCACGTGAAAGAGAAGATGATGTCTGTCGCGTGGCGCGACAGACCTAAATCTGATTTTTCATTTTATTTTTGATTATTTGATGCTAGAACTTGTTTGTGCACATTTTAACAATATCAAAACTAACATTTTAGGTGGTTTTGATACTAGGTGAAGTGGAACTTAATACGGATGGCGATCAAGTGCGTTTTCAAGAACCGAACACAATATTTTGGAGCTTCCGCGTTTAATTAACCTTGTCGTAGACAATGTTTATAATGTAAACAATTATCTAATCGTTTTTGGGATGTTTAAACTAGTTTGTAGTTAACTAGTAAATGATCACTATGAACACTTTTATTTTGTAATTTTAATGAAGTGAAGCACTTTGTTTTAAAAATATGCATATTTTATTAAATTCGAATGATAATTAGAAGGGTGTTACACTTTTCAAATGCTCAACGACTTTCTTTGCAATACTCCTATTCTCTCCCTTCCTGACGGTAACGACGATTTCGTAGTGTATTGACATGCGTCTAACCATGGTCTCGGTTGTGTTCTTATGTGACGAGACAAGGTTATCACCCACGCTTTGAGACAACTCAAAATACATGAGAAGAACTACACTACCCATGACCTTGAACTTGGTGCGGTTGTTTTTGCATTAAAGATTTGGCGACACTACCTTTACGGTACTAAATATGTGGTCTTCACCAACCATAAGAGCGTTCAATACATCTTTAACCAAAAAGATCTCAACACGCGTCAAAGACGATGGGTAGAGTTTCTCAACGACTATGATTGTGAGATTCGCTACCACCCAGGTAAGGCGAATGTCATGGCCAATGCCCTTAGTCGAAAAAATAATGTGAAGAGTATTTGTTGCTTCGAAATCCAATCCGACATTCAAAACCTTATTCGCAATGTGCAATACTCATCCGTAACGAAAACAACTTGTACGATGAGATGAAGTGTGGTGCCGAAATCCAACTAGTATCCAAACCTGATGGAATCCTCTACTACCTCGACCGCATTAGGGTACCAAACCGTGACAACATCCGTGATCTATTGAAGAGGCACACAAGTCTCAATACTCCATTCATCCTGGTTCCGACAAGATGTATCAAGATCTTCGTACATCTTATTGGTGGCCCGGTAGAAGAACGGCATCGCAACTTAGGTGTCCAAATGTCTCACGTGTTCTAAGGTGAAAGCCGAACATCAACGTCCTTCGGGCTTACTCGAACAACCAGAAATTCTGATCTAGAAATGTGAAAGTATAGCGATGGACTTCATCACCAAAATTCCTCGAACTTCATTCGGTCATGATAGCATTTGGGTGATCATTGATCGTCTAACCAAATCCGCTCACTTCCTCCCTATTCGCGAAGATTACCGAGTCAAGAAATTGGCCTGTATCTACACCAATGAGCTCATTTGCTGCCATGGTATCCTAATCGACATCATTTCAAACCTCTCTTGGCACGCAACTCAACCTTAGTATGACTTTTAATCCTGAATCGGATGGACAAACCAAGCGTACAATCTAAACTCTTGAGGACATGCTTCATTTGTACGTAATCAATTTTAGTGGCAACTGGGATATACATTTACCTTTGGTAGAATTTTCGTACAATAGCAGCTATCACTCCAGTATTCAAATGGCTCCATTCGAAGCATTATATGGTTGAATGTGTCGTTCGCCTATTTGTTGGCATGGAAACGGAGACGCACAAATCACCGGTCCCGAGCTCATACAAGAGACGATGGACAAGATCCTACAAATTCGTGACAATCTCCTCAAGGCTTGAAGTCGACAAAAGAGCTACATTAGTGATCATATACTCCTCAAGGTATCTCCTTGGAAGGGAGTTGTTCATTTTGGTAAGAAAGGCAAACTCGCACCTTGTTTTGTAGGTCCTTTCAAGATTCTCAAGATGATTAGTAAAGTGGCATATCACCTGGACTTACCTCAAGAGCTCAACAATGTTCATCCGACATTCCATGTGTCCAATCTCAAGAAGCATTTAGCCAAAGAATGACCTCAAGTTCCACTCAACGATTTACAAATCAACAAGTCCTAACAGTTTATCGAGAAACCGGTCGAAATTATTGACCGAGAAACCAAGCAACTTAGGCTCAGTCACATTACCATAGTCAAGATTCAATGGGAAGAAAAACGTGGCGCTGAATTTACCTGGGAACTCGAGACTGATATGAAGACCAAGTATCCACACCTATTCACCGAGTGCACCTCTTGAATAAATTTCGAGATGAAATTTCCTAAAGTAGGGGAGACTTTAACGCTTCGCATTTCTGTACTTTCCATATTTAGAAAGTTGTATTTGTATTTCTATTTTTGAAAACTTGTATTCATATTTCATTTCCAAACTGTGTAGTCTCGAGACTTTGATCATAATGGAAAAGCATTTTTATTCACACTTATTTATGCATAAATACATGATAGTTAATCAATCTCGAATACGTGCTTTTTATACGGAACCAAATTATATTTGATGTTTAATTATATTCGGAATCATACTCATTCACATTCTTAGTATTCACAAAATTATATATCCCTTAAGATGCCCAAAAAACACACACACAACCATAGCCTATGGACCGTAAGCCGTAGCCTATGGTTCTGGGTGGGCTGGATGTTTAAAAGATCGCGAATTTCATTTTTTTCCACCTCCAACCTTCACCAATCACCTCCTAACTTCATTTAAACCCAAACCGTAATTACCCCATTATAAATACCACTCATCTCCACCTCTCTAACACTTTTACACTCCAAATCACTCTCAAACACACCTAAAATCATCAAGAACTTCTCCATTTTGGGCAGAAAGTTCAAGTGTTATAAGTGAGTTTTCACTCACTTTTCTTCACTGTTCTCCTTCATTTCTTCTATCAAACTACTTGGATAACCTCTAGGAAGGTTTCCACAAGTTTGCCATGGCAAACTAAGGTGGAACCTTACCACATTTGAGGTCCAAAGTAGTATAAAAATTCTGCTTTGACGTATCGTTTTATTACATGTATATTTTCCTTGAAACTTGATGGAACTTGTACCAACCTTACTCCTAACTAACTTCATAGTTATGGGTTTGTGATTTGGTTGATTTCCACAAGAACGAGGCTTAAAATCTCTTTAAAATTTTGCCCTAAAAGTCTTAAGTGACTTCAAAAGTGTTGAAACCATCCAAGCTTTCAACCTTCAATGTTGAAAAGACTTGTGTTTTGGTGAAGGTGTGAACAATGGAAACCTAGGTTCTCTAACTATGATTCCAGCTACCTCATTTGCTTGTTATTTCAGTGGCATGAACATCTAAGTAGTTTCCAAGAACCAAAGTAAGTTAACCTCGTCTCGACTCCCACATTTGCCATGTTGGGTATGACACGCCCGGGTTGTTCTTATTTGCCTACTTAGTAACTTAGTTGTACCTTTTTTTCTTACATTTCATTTTTGACATGAATTTGTGATTTAGTGAATCATACACCAAGGTTAAACGGATGTTCATCATCCTACCTCCTTGTATGATCACTTTCGTGGTTCCTTACTTTACATTAATTTATGATTATACGTCTTAAAATCCGAATCTAATTCATTAACAAAAACTGCAACTCACACACCTCCGTTTCCCTTTTAGGGTAACTTCGGTGTTTCGTAAACTTAAGAACTCTTCAACTCATTTTCATGGAATATGTACACAAACCGTGAGTATACATGACCCCCTTTTCGTTTTCACACTTTTGGGTACAATATATATATATATAACCATGGTTGCAGAAATCGGCCGCCTAGGCGCTAGGCGGCCACTTACTGCCTAATTTTGAGCTAGTCGGTCAATTAATCGGCCATGGTCAAAGTTGGTACCTAGGCAGTCCTAAGCGGTCAAAAATCGGATTAATCGAACTATATTAATCGGTCAAAATCGGTCAAAACCGGTCCTAGGCGGTCAAAATCGGTCAAAATCGAACCATACTATCTGAAACTTGAAGTATTTATGTGAATTTTGAAGTATTATTTTTATATTATTGGGTATATATATATAATTTTGAAAAAATACATATAAAAATCCCATTCCGATTAATCCCGATTAATCCCTAGGCGGTACCTCACCGCCAGACTAGCGCCTAGCACCTTCTACAACATTGTATATAACTTATTAAAATTTACATAAACACACTTATGCAAACACCTTATTCATATAAACAAATTTGTTAATACATGCTTTAGACGTGAACACTTTAGGAATACATGCATGCTAGAAGCCATTCTTGCACTATACTTTGTCATTAACTTTGTACGAGCCTACCTTAACATGTATAGCGCTATAGGAGTAGCACATAACCCGTATTCTTGTGGTCATGTTAAGTAATACAAAAACGGTCTTGTCATTGCGACGACAAGATTACGCTAGTGGAATCTTTGGGTTAACAAGTACGTGATGCATGCTAGATTATGTTATATTATGCCTTAGTATACGTTATTGCCATGTGGATCTCGTTAATTCTTTTTATACGTATGCTAGTACACTAAACTTGTATGCTCACCAATACTTTTGTGTTGACATGTTACTTTAATATATATTGCAGGAGCTTGATGTGATGCATTGAAAAAGAAATCTAGTATGAAAGACTAGAAACACACTTAGTTAAATTTATGCTTATGCTGTTTAAATTGTTATGTTCGTATGTTGTATTTTCCTTTTAAATGATGTAATGCCTTTATCACGAAATGGAAAATTGTTATTTTAAATACTTGTCACAAATAGTCGTTGTGAAGTCTCTTGCAATCTCGTTTTCGTCTCGCTTTGATGTTTCCGCGTCGGTTAGGGTGTGGCATGGGGTAAATGTGTGACGATTAATATCAATTATCAAATTTAGCAGTAGAAGATGGAATTAAATAAATAAATAAAATAAAATCTTGAAATTCATAATTAAATTTATACAAACTATTCGTACAGAAATATCCACAGGCGGATCGAATATAAAATGCGACTTTAGACAAATAGTATCTTTTTTGTGGAGTTACAAATTCCAATATCTAAAGACCAAGCCACTCCATCCTATTCCGTACTTGCTAATAACCTGCGTTTAGTCTTTTGAAAATACGTCAGCTTTCGCTGGTAAATACAATTAACCGACTCTTTTGAAAATCTTTTCAAAATGTATTTGATACCATTTGGTATATCATTTTAAAATAACTTGGGACAAACTATATCCCTTGTTACCAGTTTTACATGCTTGTCAATACATATGGGGACCAAAAACTAAACGTCGGTACATGATTAATCAACACACCACATTTTCAATATCATATAATATGGAATTAGCATCTGTCAAGTGCATGCCTACACCCCGCGCTTAGGGAGTGGCCGTTTGCAATTAAACGAGTCAGGGATATCCAGGACACGGTCGTATTAACCGCTAATGTTTAAGTTATCAAGCAAAACAAATTAAAACGGGTTATTTAAATTTTAGACATCACCCGCCCATGATTTAATACCCGACCAAGCAGCTTGTACCGTATCCCAAGCCCTTATAAAAGAAAATAGGATAAGAGTATTTACCTACGCTAGTCTTTACAAATCAAAGATGTTTTAGCACAGCCGTAATTCAAAAGCAAACTAAACTTAGGCGCAATTTACTGGAGGATTCTAGTCTGGAATGAACAAAAATATGATTCGTTAGAATGTTCATGGGTCATTTTATATATCCTTTGGATTTTGACCGACTACTTAGAATTACACTTGGTTTCGTAGATTAAGCGTTGACCGAATAGAATGTGGTTTATACCCGCCCGAGTGTATGGCCTCATTGGATACAGGTTAAATAACCAAGCATTCTGATTTAGAATGGTTTTGAAATCATTTGACCCGATTCCACTAGTTTATATAATTTATATTATTTAAACTAGACGTACGCGTAAATACGGTGTCGGTTAGTCGAATAGGTCTATGACGAGTCCATTATGTCAAAACATTTTTTAATAATGTTATATAGTCAGTCTTGAGATCAGATTATATGCCTTATTGGTTTAAAACTATTTTTATGTCATAAGGGCATTTTTGACATTTATAAAAGTATATAATGTTGACTCCTCAATACATTCATAAAACGATAAGACTAGAAGTTATAACCTAAGAGAGTTATTCCCTATAATATTATGATCATATAACAAGTCCTAATCAGGTTCTAAACTTGACCAAACGGGCCAGAAACGAAAGTCAAAGAAGAAGTCAAACGGTTTGACTTTCGACTAAGAAATGAGCTCTAAACAGGAAATGACGAGTTGGACATCATTAAACATGTCCAATATGTTATAAACTTTTATAATGTCAAAACTTTCGGTTTTGATACTTAGAAACTCATTTATCATAATTATGAAAATCTGCATTTTTGACGTTTTATTTTATATAACTTGACTCGTCATTTCGCCCACTTAACGTGATCTTCAGGGGGTGCAATCACAAGGGATTAACACATTCATTATTATGATCATGTTGCAAGGTTTGATTCGAATTTTGACTAGACAGAAATGGTCAGAATCGAAAGTCAAAGCAAAAGTCAATTTGCTTGACTTTCGACGAATAACTAGCCTAATAATGGAAATAGACTGAAGGAGAACACTTGTGTTCAAGATGAAGATTAAACTTCAGGTAGGAGGCCTCTATAAAGAGAAGCAATCCAATGTAATTTGGAGATGGAGAAAAGAATGGTATGAAGAACTTATGGATTAACTAGTATTTATACTCATCCATAACCTTCAAAACCATGACAAGTGTCCTTAGAGCATCTAAGGAGTTGATTAGTGGCAGTACAGGTGTCCTAATGAGATTAACTGTGCCAATAAGGAGGCTAGGTGTCATGAAATGCAGCAGGCCGTTGGCCAGCTCAAATTCTGCTGCCAGTGCACCCCTTGCGGACTGCAAGGGGATACGCCTTATGGTCCGTAAGGGGACCATGCATGCATAATTTTTTTTGAACAACCTTGCGCACCGTAAGGTTAAGTTCACACGTTCCGCAAGGGACCTCCCAGAAATAAAAAGGATTCCTTTTTTGGCATTTTCAGCCCCTCAACTTCATTTTGTAATATATTTTCATGATTTATAACCCTTTTCATTATTATAATTTCTCTCTTTCAATGTATCTTAATTATATGGAGAGATTCTAGACACGTGTCACTATAGGATTCGTTCTAAAATATCGGGGTGTTACAGTATGTATATATAGGGTAAGGTTCATGCGAGAACCCCCCTTATTGCGAGAACCGCGAGAACCAATGTGAAAGCAAAATAAAATCTAAAAAGAATAAAAAAAGCACTCAATTTTTTTTAATATTTTTTAACAAAAATCGCTATATTTAGTTACCAAAAAAAAAACTTTTTTTTTTTCGAGTAACAGTTATCCATGCACATGTGCATATGTATCATTACTTCAATAAATTCCGTAATACGTTATCAGTAATAGACAATTGCACTTTAATTTACAATACCATCTGTAATACACTACTTTTTACATTACCAATATTCAAAATGCATATGTGCATCATTAGGTATAACCATGATATAACATGTTTTGGTACAAAAAGTTTGTGATTTTGAATGGAGAAGTAGGCCCATATACATGTTTTTTGGTTAGTTATATCTAGTGGTTGATGGTTTGGCTATAGTTGTTACTTTATGATGTAATATGATGATTGGATGGTATAAATGGTGTTGATATACATGTAATAAAGTCAAAATATTGGTAATGGTATTGTATTATGGATGGTAGGAGGTAATGATATTGTATTATGGATGGTAGGAGGTAATGATATTGTATTATGGATGGTAGGAGGTAATGGTAGTGTATTTTGGATGGTATGATATATGAAAGGGAAAGTGTATTCAATGTAGTGTACCAAAACACCTTATTTCATGTTGATACATATAGATGCACATGTGCATTTCTAATATTGGTAATGTAGAAAGTAGTGTATTACATATGGTAGTGTAAATGAAAGTGCAATTGTCTAATATTTGTAATGAGTTACGAAATTTGTCAAAGAAATGATACATATACACATGTGCATGTTTGTGTATTATGGTTGGAATGATAGATGAAAGAGAAAGTGTATTCAAAGTAGTGTACTAAAACACCTTATTTCATGTTGATACATATAGATGCACATGTGTATTTCTAATATTGTTAACGTAAAAAGTAGTATATTACACGTGGTAGTGTAAATGAAAGTGCAATTGACTAATATTTGTAATGAATTACGGAATTTGACAAAGAAATGATACATATGCACATGCCATGGATAACTCTTACTCGAATTTTTTTTTAATTTTTTTTTATTAACAAAATATAGCTATTTTTCCAAAAAAAATAGTAAAAAAAAAATTGGGTGTTTTTTTAGATTTTTTTAGGAATTACTGTTTGTGTTCACACTGGTTCTCGCGGTTCTCGCAATAAAGGGTGGTTCCTAACAGATCTTTGTCCTATATATATATATATATATAGGTAGAGGATCCTGTACATTAATCTAATATTGTGAGAAAGGTGAGAAATAATGTGGTGATGACAAGTGTCCTATATCTAAATTAATTCAAAAGGGTGAATTAGTAATTTTCTATTTCTTTCAATTAATTGATTAAAAGATAACTACCCAAAATAACCACCACCCTTTATTATAGGAATTCGAATTTAAGAATTAATCTACGAATTTGTGTCCTCTCGTTCACCAGTTATTAATTCTGTAGTGTAACCACCATTCAGAACTGTATAGTGTTATATATTTTTATATAGTGTTACATGGTGTTATATGGTGTTATATAATGGTTTTTTGTGTTATATAATTTTGTAGTGTTATAACTGTAGTGCAACTACCATAAAAACACTATATAACACCATCAATTATTAATTCTGTAGTGCAACCACCATTCAGAACTGTATAGTGTTATATATTTTTATATAGTGTTATATAGTGTTACATGGTGTTATATAGTGTTATATGATGGATGCATAGTGTTATCTTTTTCTGGTAGCATGTCTATGATGGATGTATAGTGTTATATATTGTTATATAGTGTTATATAGTGTTACTTAGTGTTATATGGTGTTACATAGTGTTATATGGTGTTATATGGTGTTATATAGTGTTATATGATGGATGTATAATGTTATTCAATTCTTGTAGCAGTTACATATTTCTGTATTTTTAGAATTTAGAATCGATAGAATTTAGCAGTTAAATTTGAATCGCTATAATTTAGGAGTGAATCACCAGAATTTAGGAGATGTTACCTAATTTGAAACATATACAAAGACACTATTACCCCTACAATTTTCAAATCAGCCCATATAATTAAAGCACAACTTATAATTTAGTCCTTATTGATCTCAACCATTAGATCAAAGATCTAATGGCTCAAAACACTTCTTACACTTCTCACAATTCTGGGATTGTCTAGATGTGGTAGTAAGGGCCATACCTAGGGAGGAGAAAATTTTTATAGGAGGAGATTTTAATGGGCACATTGGTAAGGATAGTGATGGCTTTGAGTTGGTACATGGGGGTTTTGGTTTTGGCGATAGAAATGAACCTGGTAGAGACCTTCTAGACTTTGCGGCAGCTCACGGCCTAGGTATTATAAACTCGTTCTTTACGAAGAGGGAATCTCATTTGATCACTTTTAGTAGCGGAGGACGTAACACGCAAATCGACTATATGTTAATGTGGCAGGAAGATCGACGGATGTGGATGGACTGCAAGGTTATTCCAAGGGAGAAGGCAGTGGCTCAACACCATTTGCTGGTAGCAGATATATCCCTAAAAGTTAGACTAACTAAGGGGAAGAGGAAAACTCAGCCTAGGATCCGTTGGGGAAACTTGAAGTGAGAAAAAATTATAATGTTTAGAGATAAAGTTAACTCGATGACATCGATGCAACTATGTAACGACGCAAACCGGATGTGGGAGGGTATGGCGACTACAATCACTACAGTGGCGAATGAGACGCTAGGGGTCACAACAGGAATGACTAGAGGGCATAAGGAGTCCTGGTGGTGGAATGAAGACGTGCATACCAAAATAAAGGACAAGCAACAGAGTTTTAAAGATATTTTGAGGTGCACAGATGAGGGGGAGCGGCTGAGGGTGAAGGAGATATACAAGAAGGCAAAAAGGGAAGTAAAAAAGGCGGTGACCGAGGCAAAAAACACAGCATATAAACACATGTATGAACGTTTGGAAACGAAAGAGGGGGAGCTTGACATGTTCAAGATTTCCAAAGCTAGGGAGCGAAGAAGACAAGATCTAGGAGTAGTAAAGTTTATCAAAGGAGAAGATGGACGTGTTTTGGTCAAGGCACATGACATTAAGTTGAGATGGCAAACCTACTTCCACAATCTTTTCAACGACGGAATGGCATACCAACAAGATAGCGGCAATCCCATGACTCAAAGGCGACAACGGAATAATTGCTACTATAGGAGGATCACACATGAAGAGGTGAGGATGGCACTTAGGAAGATGGGAAGAGGCAAGGCAGTGGGTCAGGATAACATACCGATTGAGGTGTGGAAGTGTTTGGGGGAAGAAGGAGTCCGATGGTTAACATTTTTGTTCAATCTTATCTTCAAGACTGGAAAAATGCCAGATCAATGGAGGAGTAGTGTCGTGGTGCCTTTATACAAGAATAAAGGAGACGTCCAATGTTGTGGGAACTACAGAGGAATCAAACTGCTAAGTCACACTATGAAGCTCTGGGAGAGGATAATTGAAACTAGAATTAGAAGAGAAACTCAGGTTTCAGTAAATCAATTTGGATTCATGAAAGGGAGGTCAACTACAGAAGCGATACATATTCTAAGAAGGTTGATGGAAAAATATAGAGCGAAGAAGCAAGATTTACATATGGTGTTTATCGACCTTGAAAAGGCATATGACACTGTCCCACGCCAACTGATTTGGGATACTTTGGAAGCTCGAGGGCTACCTGGGAAGTATATAGATATAATTAAGGATACATACGATAGAACCGAGACTAGTGTCTGCGCCCCTGTAGGGGATACAAACTCCTTTCCGGTGGAGGTAGGACTCCATCAAGGGTCTGCGTTGAGCCCTTTTCTTTTTGCGGTTGTCTTGGATGAGTTGTCCAAGCTGATCCCGGAGACAGTTCCGTGGTGCATGCTTTTTGCAGACGATATTGTGTTGATTGAAGAGTCTAAAAAGTGCCTGAACGAGAGGGTAGAGGAGTGGCGAGTAGCTTTAGAGAGCAAGGGCCTAAGAATTAGTCGATCTAAGACTGAGTATCTACACTGTGACTTCAGTGGTCTAGCCGATGACGATAACACCCAAATCACCATTGAGGATCAATTGGTCCCGCAGGCAACTAAATTTAAGTATCTGGGGTCGTTTGTACAAAGAGATGGTGACATAGATAGTGATGTAACCCATCGCATACAGGCTGGCTGGTGTAGATGGAGGGCAGTCAGGGGGGTATTGTGCGATAGGAGGTTGCCAACTAAACTAAAGGGAAAATTTTACAGGGTAACAATTAGGCCTGCTATGCTATATGGAACAGACTGTTGGGCTATCAAGAAGACACAACCGCGCAAAATGGAGATGGCAGAGATGAGGATGCTGAGGTGGATGTGTGGAAACACGAGGTTAGATCGAATAAGAAATGTAGTTTTTAGGGAAAGATTAGGAGTGGCTAGTATATCGGATAAGATTAAGGAGGGGAGATTGAGATGGGTTGGGCATGTGAAGCGGAGGGAAACAACGGCACCAGTTAGAGTAGTGGAAAATCTCACTGTGGAGGGGAAGAGAGGAAGAGGTAGACCCAAACTGACCTGGGATGAGCAAATTAGGCATGACTTATTAGAGTTGCACCTTTCTGAGGACATGGCCCAAGATAGGACTTCGTGGAGGCGTAGAATTAGGGTTAAAGACTCCTAGAAGATATTGCAGTAGGGTCTTCGGTGTATTTAGGGACGCAGATTTTTCTTATCTTTTAAGTGACTTTACAGGTGATTGTCCTCTTGTGTTTATACCCATATGATGTTGTATGCTATCATACATGTTTTACACTATATTGTGTCACTATCTGATCACTTTCTTGGTATGTTGGTATGTTGTGTGTTGGTATACTCTCTGACTTCTTATTTATATATATATTATATATATATATATATATATTTTTTTTTTGACTTGGTGCGTTGGTATGTTGATGGTTTTAGAGCCGGGGGTCTCTCTGGAAGCAGCCTCTCTATCCTTAGGGATGGAGGCAAGGTCTGTCTACATCCCACCCTCCCCAGACCCTATAAGTAGCTTTTACTATTTGTGGGATATACTGGGTATGGTTGTTGTTGTTGTTGTACACTATCCTTATCCTATATATATAGGGTCAAGATTTAGTGAAAACGGTGGAAAGTGTGAGAATGCTTATGGATCGTCCGATCAAAACAATCTATGGACTAGATTGGCGCGATGGTGTTTTCGTAAATAACACGAATTCTATTGAGTGGATGCGCTTCATTAAGGGTAAAAAGGTCTTTACACTTCTATACCAAAACACCAAAGTAATGAATAAAACGCCATTACTGGCCAAAACACATCCCTATATAAACAAAACATTCTCATACATAAGAACACACCTCTCCCAACCTGAAACGCCATATTTTCTACTATATACCATTCATCTTACAACGCCAAAATTTCCAAAACATCAAACACACCTACTAAAAAACGCCATATTTTACTATATACCAATCATCTTAGAAAACGCCAAAACTCTCAAATATAAAAAAAATTACAAAAAATGGACGTTTCTTTCAGATACACTATTTCCTCAGTAAAACGCCAAAAATGCCAAAAATAGTTTCTTGTATATTCAATATTGTTCTACGCGAAGTTTCAAAGAATGCATTCTTTCCTGAGGTGCTGTGACTCAAATAACATTTTGCTAAATGAGATGGACAAAACTTCAAGAAAAAGCAGCTGGTGTCAGACTTATGTCATTTTTTTGTGTTTTGTTATTGAGTGGTTTGAAGATACATATTCAAACAAAAAACTCATGTCATATTGTCTTTCCAAACGGCCACAAAAACACAAGCATGACAAAGCCAAACCACCAGTGAACATGTTTCAAAGAAGAAAGAGACTGATGACAGTGAAGATTTGGAAGATGAATTGTTTCTATTTTCAGTTTTTTAATTTTCCTTTTCAGTTGTTTGTTATGTATTTTTCGACTAAAAATAAAAAAAGTTTAATAAAGAGCCAAAAAGTCATAAAGATTGGGAAATGCCATAAAGCAGTAAAACGCCATAATGTAGTAAAACGCCAAAAACTCCCAACCTATAATAAAAGTAATTTGGAGAAGTATTATTAAAAGCTAAAAATGAAAAAAAACCCAATAACTACTTAAAGCCATTAAAAACCGCCAAACTTGGAAGATGGAATGTCTATGACCATAAAAACTCATAAAAAGCTGAACAAAAAGAGTAAAAAAAATACACACAGTAACTGAAAAGATGGCTACTTTATTAATATCATTTATTATAAATAAAAATCCCGCCTAAACTACGCGCCAAAAACATCCTATAAGAGAGACTTCTCTGCACAATCAACTGATCACACACCAAAAATAAACGTCATCTTTCCGAGAAACCATTCACTTTAAAACGCAAAAGAAGATACTTAAAAAAGCCACAGATGTGGAACCTCATTTCTTCTATATTGAGTATTGTTCTGAATGAAGTTTCACTGAATGGATTCTACTATGAGGTGGGTATCTCTATAAGCTTTTGCTGAATGAGATGGATAAATATTCATGAAAAAGAGACTGATGACACTGATATGTCATCATGTCACTTTGTTCTTGATGGATATACTGATGACATGAAGGGATCAATACATTCGAGCAGGCGATGATCTTCAACATGTCACCAAACAAGTATATATTGATGACATGAAGGGATCAATACATTCAAACCTTAGAAGACATGCTCAGGGCATGTGTGATAGATTTCGGTGGAAATTGGGACGACCACTTACCATTAATAGAATTCTCCTATAACAATAGTTATCACACAAGTATCAGTGCTACCCCGTTTGAAGCACTGTACGGACGAAAGTGTCGAACTACAGTATGCTGGGCAGTAATAGGAGAAAGTCAGTTATCCGGTCCCGAGATTGTATAGGAAACCACCCCCAAGATAACTCAAATCAAGGAAAGACTGAAGACGGCTCTAGGCCGCCAGAAAAGCTACGCTAACAATCGACGCAAGCCGTTAGAATTTCAAGTCGGAGATAAGGTACTGTTAAAAGTTTCTCCTTGGAAATGAGTCATTCTATTCGGTTAGAAGGGGAAACTGAGTCCAAGGTATATAGGACCATTTACAGTTATCCAATGAATAGGACCATTTGCATACCAATTACAACTACCAGAAGAATTAGCAGGTGTACATGATGTATTTCATGTTTCTAATCTCAAGAAATGTCTATCTGATGAATCACTGGTAGTACCTCTCCACGATATAGAGGTAAATGACAAGTTAAAGTTCGTTGAGAGACCTCTTCAAATAGAAGAGAGAAAGGTCAAGCACCTCAAACACAAGAGATTGGTGCTGGTCAAAGTAAAATGGAATTCAAAAAGAGGACCTGAATATACATGGGAACTGGAATCAGAGATGAAAAGGAAATATCCTTACTTGTTCCAGTAAATCTCGAGGATGAGATTTTAAATAAGGTGGGGAGAATGTAACGACTCTCACAAAATTGTCCTAAAATGCTTTGTAAGTTAAAACCCGAACCCGTACATCTTTCCTATTTACAAAATTCTAAGAAAACAAGAAACATTACTTGGTCGCGGGCCACAAAGGAGTTAAGATGGGTCTTCGCGGGGCGCGACATGCTCTGAAGTCTCCGGATAACGATTAAGGCCATGTGTCGCGCACGTGGCAGGTCTAGGGTGCGACACGGCAGCCCTAGCCATAGCTAGGGTGGCCCTCGCAGGCCACGAAGGATCCACCCTCAAGTTATCACGGGCCGCGAGAAACACAAAATTCAGCTATAAAAGGGACATGCATGGGCAGTTCAAAATTGTCGAAAATTTCCTTCAAAACCGCTTCCTTTCTGTTCAAAATAACAATTTAGAGTGTCGTGACGCTGCTACGATAACAGGGTAATAACTCGATCACTGCTACGATATAATGTCCGATCGATTAAAACCGATCCGATGGATGTTTAAGTGCTGCCCGAATTTTGGGCTATACTTTGTCATTCGTCGTTAGGGTTTCGATCTCGTGAGCTATCGTAAATGTTGTATTAAGTTACTAACCTAGTTTCGTTTGCATTTTATTTAACTAGGTTACCGGCTTAATCAGTAGGCTACCTGTGATCATTTAAATCTGCAATGTGAGTCATTCTTTTTTTTATCAAACAGTTTTGCTAAAACCCAAATTATTTTCGAGATATAATTACAGTGATTAAGTCTTTGCAAATTTGTAATTACTAGCAGTAAGTGGGGGTTTTGTATACATTACTACGGTTCTATCACTTTTAGGCGGGCGCACCTAATTCGTGATACTCGTCACTATTGGGTGACAGGACCCATTAGTGATATGACCACAGTCACAGATCCGGTCGATTGACAACTGGACCAGACAATTATAAGATAGGGGCAAATGTAAAAACTCTTAATACTGTAAATTATAGCAATGTGTCTTTTTGTTAAAATAGAATGCACTCGCCGGTATTTCCCGCTGATAAAATCTTTTTAAAACATGTTTCAGGTGATTTACTGTGATCAAGGAAAAGTGCCACGCAGCACTCCAGCTTGAATGAAGTGGCTCAGTAAATAAATAAACATGTTTTCTGTAATTAGGGATTTTCCTAATAAAAATTCCTTTACTGTAAAATACAGGGTTGTCCCGATATTAATAATAAAATAATCTGGTATTTTCCATTTTACACGATCCTATTAAAAGTTTCCGCTGCCAAATGAAAACAAATACCACGGGTTTCTATCCCGCGACTTCCGAACCGGTAAAACGGGTCGAGGGCCGTGACAGTTCCCGCTAAAATCAAAGCTGTCAAGAACTGGATTGCGCTGAAGTCTCCGTCCGAAATTCGTTCGTTCCTTGGATTGGGGGGGGGGGGTTATTACTGTCGGTTCATATCCAACTTTTTGAAAATCGGCGTTTCTCTCACTTCTTTGACTCAAAAGGATAAACCTTTTGTTTGAGGTTCAGAACAAGAGGAGTCTCTTCAAATGCTCAAGGACTTGCTTTGCAATGCTTCAATTCCCGCTCTTTCCGATGGTAACAATGATTTCCTGGTGTATTGCGATGTGTCTAACCAAGGCCTCGGTTGTGTTATCATGCAACGAGACAAGGTCATCGCTTACGCTTCGAGACAACTCAAAATACATGAGAAGAACTACACTACCCAAGACCTTGAACATGATGCGGTTGTTTATGCGTTAAATATATGGCGACACTACCTTTACGGTACTAAGTGTGTGGTCTTCACCGACCATAAGAGCCTTCAACACATCTTTAACCAAAAATAGCTCAATATGCGACAACGCTGATGGGCAGAGTTGCTCAAGGACTAAGATTGCGAGATTCGCTACCATCTTGGTAAAGTAAATGTCGCGACTGAGGCCCTTAGTTGCAAAACTCATGTAAAGAGTATCTGTTGTTTCGAAATCTTAAACAACCTTCGAGACCGCATTCGCGAGGCACAATACTCATCCATTAATGAGGATAACTTAAACAATGAGATGAAGTGTGGTGCCGAAAGCCAACTTGTGTCCAAATATGATGGAATCCTTTATTATGTCGATCGCGTTTGGGTACCAAACCGTGATGACATTCGTGAAATCTTAATGAAGGAGGCACACAAATCCCGATACTCTATTCATCCTGGCATAGACAAGATGTACCAAGATCGTCGTATGTCTTATTGGTGGCCTGGTATAAAGAAAGATATCGCCACCTACGTTTCGAAATGTCTCACGTGTTCAAAGATAAAGCAGAACATTAACGTCCCTCTGGTCTACTCGAACAACCAAAAATTCTGGTCTGGAAATGGGAGAGTATAGCCATGGATTTTATCGCCAAACTTCCTCGAACTTCATCTGGTCATGATAGCATTTGGGTAATTATCGATCTTTTGACCAAATCCGCTTACTTCCTCCCCATTCGTGAAGATTACAAAGTTGAGAAATTAGCTCGTATCTACACGAATAAAGTCATTTGTCATCATGGTATCCCAATTGACATCATTTCTGTGCGTGTTGGTCGTTTCACCTCGCGTATTTGGCAAACGTTTCAAACCGCTCTTGGAACTCACCTCAATCTTAGTACGACTTTTCATTCTCAATCATATAGTCAAACCGAGCGTACAATTCAAGCTCTCAAGGATATTCTTCGTTCTTGCGTAATCAATTTTGTTGGCAACGGGAATATACACTTACCTTTGGTAGAATTCTCGTATAACAACAGTTGTCACGCTAGTATTCAAATGGCACCATTCAAAGCTCTGTATGGTTGGAAGTGTCGTTCGCCTATTTGTTGGCACGAGATCGATGAAGCTAAAATCATCGGTCCCGAGCTCATACAAGAGACGACGGACAAGATCTTGCAAATTTGTGATAACCTACTCAAAGCTAGAAGCCGACAAAAGAGTTACGCTAACAGAAGTCGCAAACCGTTAGAATTTAATGTTGGTGATCACGTACTTCTCAAGGTATCCCCTTGGAAAGGAGTGGTTCGATTTGGAAAGAAAGGCATGCTCGCTCCTCGCTTCGTAGGTCCCTTCAAGATTTTCAAAAGGATTGGCAAGGTAGTGTATCAACTGGATCTACCTCAAGAACTCAACAATGTTTATCCGACATTTCACGATTCAAATCTCAAGAAGTGCTTAGCCGAAGATGGACTTCAAGTTCTATTAGATGATCTACAAATTAACGTGTCCTTACACTTTGTTGAAAAACTGGTTAAAATCATGGACCGAGGAACCAAGCAATTAAGGCATAGTCGAATTCCCATAGTTAAGGTTCGATGGGAAGGAAAATGTGGCGCTAAGTTCACTTGGGATCTTGAGAGTGAAATGAAGACCAAACATCCGCATTTGTCCGTTGAGTCTTCCTCTTGATTAAATTTCGGGACGAAATTTCCTAAAGTAGGGGAAACTGTTACGCTTCACATTTTTGTACTTTCCTTATTTAGAAAGTGTAATCGTATTTCTATTTTTGGAAACTTGTATTTGTATTCATTTCCAACTTTGTAATCTGAGACTTTGATCATAATAAAATTCTATACTTTATACAAACGTGTTATACATACAATCAAACATTAAATATGCGTTTACTTGCAAACCGATACTTGTTATACGTGCAATTACGCATACATACATTCACCATATGCGGATTATACTTACATACACGTTATATGCTCGAAAACATGCTAATTATTGAAGTTTGGGCATAAATTGATAAAAGAATAGAAGTTTAGGGGTTAAATTGTAAAAAAAAAAAACTTGGACGGATCATAGGGGTGCCACGTCACGTGACCCCCTCCCTCCTTTTGCTTTGCGTGACGCCATGGGTCGCGATCCGCAGAAAATTGTTTTCAGCTCCAAGATTGGTCTACTTCTCCTTCCCCAATCACCATACAACCTTCTTTAATACAAAACCCTAATCCTTTGTTATATAAACAAGCCTCCCACACCTAATTTTCACTTTTCCAAACCCTCAAGACACTCTTAAATCACTCCATAATCTATTGGAAATCTTATTATAAGGCAGAAAACTCTAAGTGCAAAAGTGAGCATCTACCTCACTTATCTTCAAATTTCTTCATCTTTTCTTCTACTTGAAAGCTTGGAATACCTCTAGGAGTGTTTCCACAAGTTTACCATGGTAAACTAAGGTGGAACATCACCATTTTGAGGTCCAAACTTTTTGTTTTGAAGTTATATTTTGCAAACTTTTTCATAACTTAACTTTCTTGAATGAATCTTGTGCCTACCTTATTCCTAAACCCATCTATGGTTATGGGAATTGTTTAGGGATAATTCTTATGAGTTTAGAGGTGCAAAAACCCTCTAAACTTTCTATTTTGAAAAGGTTTTAAATGACCTACAAGTGATGAAACCATCCAAGCTCACCATCTTCAATATGGTGAGACTTGTGTTTTGGTGAACGTGTGAACCATGAAAGCCTTGGCTTTCCAAACTTGTTCCACTACCTCACTTGATGTTTTGTTCATGTTCAACTAAGTAGTTTCCTAGACCCAAAGTAAGTTAACCCCACCTCGCCTCCAACATTAGCCATGTTGGGTATGACACGCCCAAGTTTTTCTTATTTGGCTACTTAGTAGATGAGTTTATATTCTTATCATTCATGACCAACCGGGTTTACCAACTATGTTGGCAAACTTTTTGCTTTGGTTAATTCATACAATGTGGTTTAATGGATATTAACCATCCTACCTCCATGCATGACTTACATGATTTCTATGATTATACATGATGGACTAAATAATAACTTATAATATATAACATATATTTAATCGAATTCATGATACTAACTGGATTATGGTTAGATGTTATGAATGTAGGTTATTTTATCCTTGATCTAAATTCTTCGTTTATGATTCTAATGGGCAAGTTAGGACCCATGAATTCACATAAAATCTTAGTGTCAAAACGAGTGTTTAAGACAAGATATATTTTCGCATACATAAAACTTTTATACTTAAATTCCGAATCAGAGTCCTTCACCAAATCTGAATACTCACACACATTTGTTTCCCCAATGTAGGGTAACTTCGGTGTTCCAACTCTCAACGCTCGTCAATCTCGCGGTTAATCAGAAAGCTAGCAATACCGTGAGTGTACATGGCCCTTTTTACTTTTTGTCACTTTGGGTGAAATGCGTATACTTTATGAAACTCATACAATCACATATTTTATGCTTAAAACACAAACAAACAATCCAATATACATGCTTAATATGATATGCTAGGAATTCATACATGCTAGAAACTTATTTGCACTATACTTTGTCAATACTTCGATCAAGCCTCCCGTAACATGTATAGCGTTATAGGATTAATGCACCGCATGTATTATTGAAGTCATGTTAAGTTAAACAAAATAGTCTTGTCATTTCTACGACAAGATTACGTTAGCGGGAAACTTTGGGTTGATAAGTAGGAGTTGCATGATAGTATTGCCATGATATGTTCTAGACTACGTTGTTGCCATGTGGATTCGTTTAAACATTTTTATACTTATACTAGTAAACAAACTTGTATGCTTGTCAATGATTTATGTGTTGACATATACTTTAATACATATTGCAGGAAATTGATGATGATGATAAACGAAATCTAGTTGGGAGATTAGAAACACACCTTTAAATTTTATTATTTGTTGTATTTCGATTTCATGTTATATGTTGTTGTAATTTGCTTCGAAACATTGTACTTTGCTTTTAATAATGAAATGAAATTTCGATCATTAAATATTATCACAAATAGTCGTTATGAAATCTCTTGCAATCTCGTTTTCGTCTGACTCCGATGTTTCCGCCATCAATTTGGGTGTGACATGTCATACATTGTGTTATAGGTTCTGATAAAAAAGTAATGGACATTACCCAAATTAACATTGTGTTATAAGTTTTGATAATAACACAATGTATAGAAACCCCAGTAAAAACATAATGACCAAAACCCACTTGAAAGACACAATGACCAGAACCTTTAATACAATGCAAAGAAAACCCAGGAAAAATGGATTTATTTTATTTTATTTTTATATAGCAACATCATACTCATATTAAGTTATTATGGTGATTTTTTTTAAATTCCAAAAGTTATGGATATTTTAAATTGATGGAGGAATTGACATATGCATTGCATTTGGTGGGAAACAGTCAATAAATGTAGGATTCCTTCAACCCTTCAAATCTAAGGTCAATGGACTAAAATCATTTTTACCCTTCTTATTTATTTTGTCTTTTGTATTTGATCCTAATCATATATTTGTGAGTGAGTTCTGCATATTTTAGGAAGTGGTTGTGAGTGAGAAATGTTACTCTTCATCTGTATATTTGAGAATACACTGTTACCCCGCATTTATTTTTTAATAGTTTTTGCAAGTAGGTGTGAGTGGAGAAGAGCGAAAAAAGATAATAATAAAGGTATAAAAATATTATTTATCTGAAAGGAGAGAAAAAATTAGTTATTTTAGTGTAATTATATGGATGGGGATAAAGAAGCTGATATGAATGCTCTAACATCCCATCCATCAAGCTGATGTGAATACTCTCCCTCAAACCTAAATTTTAATTAATTGTTACATTAACTTTTTATATATAAAAAGCTACTACCCATCATCCATTAAATTTTTGTGAGTGTATGGAAAGGAGAAATATAATAAAATAAGTGTCTATGGGTAAGATAAATATAAAAATGGTGGATATGATGTGGAAAGTTTTTTTAAAATGTGAGAAAATTTTGAAAAGTATGATATTTAAAGGTAAAAAATGGTGAAGGAGATGTGAATGCTCTAAGGTAGGATTCTTTGGGTGTCCTTGATGCCCGGTTGTTAGACCTAAAGATATAATCTCTTTAGGGGTTTGCACGGCTAGTTTACCCTTGGGAAATGTTCGAGTGAGCCACTTCTTATAGTTTTATATATTTTTATTTCTTTTTAATAAAATTTAAAGGAGTATTATTTCCTTTAAAAATGCTTAAAAAAGAGCGAATCTAAGACTTTATGATCCCAAACACATCCTATACTTGTAAACTTTTTACTCAATACGGTTGCATCGCCAAAGAAAGTTGATTCATGTAGCATTATTGTTATACGCGACTATTTTAAATTCTGTCCGTACTAATGTAACACGTGTTTAAACGAATAAAAGCGTTATTTGGATTAATTTGGTGTTATTTAGTATCCATTGATGTTCTAACAAGTTTAAATTTTATATATGGTTATGTTGGTAAATCTAATAAAAAGTTTATCGCTTAACGAACAAAACTGTGAAACGAACATTGGTGACGACTCAGTTAATGTTAAAATCCTAAAAATTTTCAAATGATATTTCTAAATATATACGAGTGGAAAAATTAGTTATACGCTTAAAAACACGAATTTGTGGTTTTGATCGCGTACCGTCCGATACCGTGTGTATCCTGGATAATTAAACATTCTTATTAACCAAGGCACATAATTTAACACTCGATAATGTTACGATGGGCTAATTTTTATGTATTAGTAAAAATAATATTAAACGCCTTATATCGCGTATAAATTAACTAAATTAACCCTAAACTAGATACTAAGTAATACGCTAGATTCTCTAAAAGACTAAACTACTGACAGAAAAGTGAGACTATTGACCTAGTAAAGCTAAAGTAAGTCCGAATATTAAACCCACGAGACTCCTATAGAAAATGTGAACTAGAATCGATTACTTATCTACACTACTGATTTTATTTGTTTTTTATGTTTTGAGGGGGGGGGGGGGTTTCTAATAATCCTAATGAAATTAATTAAAAGATTAATCGACACGAAATCAGACACGAGCTTTAATTGCAGGTGAACTCAGATGATGATAAAAGCACTACCTAGGTTTGGAATCCTATTCGGGAATCATGGTTTTTTCTCGGTAATGGTAACTAAGATGGAACCGGGATCTATAATACTAAACTAATGGGGAATCCTAAAGGATCCTTGACCCTTCTCGACGTGTCCGTAAAGAACCGTCAAAGCTGTTAAACTCACCGGTTAGTCGAATCGCCTCACAACAAATTCAACAGTACTAAAGTACCTAAAAGACGGTGTACCTCACAGTGCGACAATCTCAATGCACCATAAGTGTAAAAGGGTAATCTAAGAACGCTTATTCAAATTTAGGTATGCAACTATAATAAGACAATTAAGGAAGACCCTCTCACACGCAATCAAAACCTAAACCGTCTAGTGACAAAGACAAACCTAACTAATCCTCACCTTACAGCTATTGGACTAGGCAAAACACTCAAAATCTCTAAATCCTCAATGACAGTTCCTATAGAAGTCGTCGACAATTAACTATTAACTGTAAACTAATCGCAAACACACAATAGGTGACCTAACTAGCATTCATACATGACAGGCCATAGCAAAAAACACAACTAGAACTATGAAGAAGTATAAAGTAGTACTAAGGAGGCATAAACATCTGAATTCATGAACAAGATAATTTACTAAAGCATTAATCCAACAATTTATTACCAAAACCATTTAAAAACCGATATTCAACAAATAGTCATCTCAAAACCTAGGTAGCTACAAAGTTATTAGCCAATAATCATCTTTGAAACATGAACAATATTCAAAACAAGTTCAGCAACACATAGTGGAAGATAAAGTAAACCAAGGAAACGTGAAACCGAATGTTGAACACCCGAGAAATCTCTATCCAAATGCTTGAAACCTTGCCGTAGCTACAAAGTTATTAGCCAATAATCATCTTTGAAACATGAACAATATTCAAAACAAGTTCAGCAACACATGGTGGAAGATAAAGTAAACGAAGGAAACGTGAAACCGAATGTTGAACACCCGAGAAATCTCTATCCAAACGCTTGAAACCTTGATCTCTAACTTCTTGAATCTCCAAATTCTCCTCTTTTCAGCTCTGGTTCGTCCAATCTTTTGATCATGATGTTTAAAATATGTTTTAGGGTTTTATTATAACAATCCAGGCCCAACAAAATTTTTTCTGCGATCATAGGCCAGTCGTGTCACGCGACGGGCATGGACTTCTCATGTCGCATAACGCCACAAAGTTTAAACACGCAGAACTTTTTAATGCTCTCGCGTTTCGATCATGATGTTTAAAATATGTTTTAGGGTTTTATTATAACAATCCAGGCCCAACAAAAATTTTTCTGCGATCATAGGCCAGTCGTGTCACGCGACGGGCATGGACTTCTCATGTCGCATGACGCGACAAAGTTTAAACACGCAGAACTTTTTAATGCTCTCGCGTCGCACGAGGGACTTGTCTCCACCTTGTTGAGCGACGTGACAGGGATCTTTTTCAGCAATTTTTGTTCTTTTGATCTCTCGTATAACCGTAACACGTCCGAAAGCTTGGTTTTCTTCGTTTTATTCCGTTTTCACTTCCTTTTCCCTCCAGACAACTGCAAAACACAAAAGATTAAGTACAATGCGAAGTCACATACAAAACGATACAAAATCAAAAACTGTACAAACTATACATAGGAAACAGATGTATTTTGCAATAGATCATTCTACATAAGATGACAAAAACCCGCCAAATTTCTTTCATTTATAATACGTAAGACTTAACCCAATATATTTTTAGACATTTTGAAAAAAATCTCAACAAAACCGGTCTCATCTGGTGATTCATATGAGATTATTGTTAATTAGTTATTTGAGAGTCATATAGGTTGAGAGTTATGTAATTTGATGAGTAATTGAGGACTTATTATCTAGTGGTGTGGTACATGGTCCTCATAAAAATGTTCTCAGTTTAAATGCTTGCAAATGCAAGGTTAAGTGGCATCTAGGTGTAAAAGTTTTCTAAAAAAATGTAACCGGTGGAGATGTATCCGACTGGGAAACGATGTGGTTGAAGATGCTAGAGGTGTATCTACTGGTTCTTGAAGAAGAACAAGTGTAAGGCCCTATAATTGAGTAGGTTTACGATTATCTTTATCAAACCCAATTAAAGACTATTGGGCTTAGTTTCTAGTGGGTTTGATTGTATTTGAATAAGCCATGTGGGCTAATTAGTTAAATTGGGCTTGGGTTAGGCCATATGGGCCAAATTCTAGAAGGACCCTATATAATGACATGTTTAGTTCATTATTAGGGTTAGACATTTTTTGAGAGGTTCTTCATTATTTTCGATTCCTTGTGGGTGTACCAGACGGTTCTCTAGAAACCGTGTGCACCTTGGTTATTATTCAATTGATTTCGTTCTTGTTCTTATCATTTTCATCAGTATTCCGCGCTTTTGATTGTGATTTTGATATCTGATTGGTAGTTTTGGGACTTTCAATTGGTATCAGAGCCTAAGAAGTCTTTCGAAAGGCTCGGTTCGTTGGATATCATTCAAAGAACAAGAAAACTTTTTGCAGATTCAAGAACACACGAAGAGCAACTTGAAGATCGATAAAACAGTTCAAAATTCGTGTTTTGATCATGTTTTGGGAAGAACTAAAGGTGTTTGCTATTTTTTTGGAAGTTATGGTGGAAAGAATCAACGAAATTGTTTTCAAATCTGTCCCTTGATTTTCCGGATTTGATTCCGATTTATCAGTACAACCTCTCATCCGTTCATCAAGTTTTCAAGTTAGAGTTTTCGATTTCGAGTTTTCGAGTTCGTCGTCTTCCATATCCACCGTTCCTCTGCCACCCTTATCACAGTTCCGATCATCATCATCGCCATCATCTCACCGGACCTCCATAACCATCTACACCATCACCGTACACCGATTCTGAACTCCGAACTCGCACACCGAACCAGACGATCCTTTACCTCTGTTAATCTTGTTCATCGTCTTCTCCTCCTTCTAGCTTCATCGTCACTGTTAGACATCCATAATTGCCAATAAAACCTTCATCATCATCTCCGACGATAACCACCACCTCCGACCACTATTTCCATCGACATTATTATCGTTCATCACCGTTGTTCCTGTCGATCATCATCTCCGGCGGCCCTCACCGTCGATCATCGCCTTTGGTCATCACCTTGGCGGCTGATTTTCTTAAAAATAGGGTTTCGTTTCGGTGTGGTTTATTGAAGAAGAAGAAGAAGAAGACGCACGTCTGTTAGAGTATTAGGTTATATTAATAATTATTAGTTAATAATAATAAGTAACTAATCATTAGCTAATTATTAGTTCATTATTAATAATAATAATCGTATTATTCAATTAGATTTTCTTTTATATAAACTATAAAATAAACTATTATTATAATGATTAAGGAAAATTGGTATACAATAATCCAACCTTTGTCCCGTTGGTAAATAATAATCTTACCTACGTAATTGGTATACAATAATCATACCTATCAACATGTTGGTACTCAATGAACTTTCGTTAATTTTTTTTTTAACCGAAGTTAGTTTTTAAGTTTTATTTATTACACAAACAGTCCCTGTAGTTGTAATTTACTAGTTTTAACTATTTTATAAAGCAAAAAAAACCTCAAGAACAATTACTACTTTTAAGTTGTCAACACTTTGATTCTCTCTCCCTCCTCAGTTTGGATGGCACAAATCAATGAAAACCCAAGAACTTCTTCTTCTACCCTTATTTATCACCACACTTTCTCCCTTTTCTAAGACAAATTCCACCAAAGTCACAACAAACAAGCTCCTACATCTCTTTATTTTGTGGTTCACGGAGCTATTTCCAGAGGAAGGAGGCGCGGCGTAGATGACATGGAATGGTGGTGGTTAAGAGGTGGTTGATGTTTTTGCAGGTTGGAGGTTTAGCTATTCACGGTGATGATCTTCCCCATATGAACCCTAGATTGGAACCCGCCCCCAAATCGGTCGAAAGAATCAAGAGTGATAGAAATTTGTTTGGGGCTTTTAATCACTGACCAAAACCGAGTAGTTTGATACCTGAAATTCCAATTTTGGTGGTCGTTTACTTGATCCGTCGGAGAACTCCCATGGCGGTGGCGGTGGCGATGGTAGTTGTTTACATCGGAAATCAAAATCGAGGAAAAGGAGGATTTTCAAGTGGTGTTTGTGATAAATCTGGAACTAGTACACATATGTATATATAAAAATTAATTACATGGCCCTTGACGTTTTTTTGTTTTACAAAATAGTTAGAACTAGTAAATTATAACTACAAGGTTGTTTGTGTAATAAATAAAACTTAAAAACTAACTTCAGTTAAAAATAATTAACGGAAGTTCATTAAGAACCAACATGTTGATAGGTAGGATTATTGTATACCAATTACGTAGGTATGATTATTATTTACCAATGGGGCAAAAGTTGATTAATTAAAAACCAATTTTCCAATGATTAACAGATTTTTTTAATATATTATATAAAAGAAAATCTAATTGAATAATATGATTATTATTATTATTAATAATGAACTAATAATTAGCTAATGATTAGTTACTTATTATTATTAACTAATAATTATTAATATAACCTAATACTCTAACAGACGGGCGTCGTCTTCTTCTTCTTCAATAAACCAGACCGAAAAAAACCCTATTTTTAAGAAAATCAGCCGCCAAGGTGATGACCAAAGGCGATGATCGACGGTGAGGGCTGCTGGAGATGATGATCGACGGGAACGACGGTGATGGATGATAATAATGTCGATGGAAATAGTGGTCGGAGGTGGTGGTTATCGTCGGAGATGATGATGAAGGTTTTATCGGCAATTGTGGATTCTGACAGTGACGATGAAGCTAGAAGGAGGAGGAGAAGACGATGAACGAGATTAACAGAGCTGAAGGATCGTCGGGTTCGGTGTGCGAGTTCGGAGTTCGGAATCGGTGTACGGTGATGGTGTAGATGGTTATGGAGGTCCGGTGAGATGATGGCGATGATGATGATCGGAACTGTGATAAGGGTGCCGGAGGAACGGTGGATATGGAAGACGACGAACTCGAAAACTTTTTGCAGATTCAAGAACACACGAAGAACAACTTGAAGATCGATAAAACAGTTCAAAATTCGTGTTTTGATCTTATTTTGGGAAGAACTAAAGGTGTTTGCTATTTTTTTGGAAGTTATGGTGGAAAGAATCAACGAAATTATTTTCAAATCTATCCCTTGATTTTCGGGATTTGATTAGCTGCATTATCTACAAAAATTGCAACCAAAATTAAAGTGTGCGGTTGAAGTGCCCTGGGAAAGTGCAACCTCAAAGTGTGTGAGATTTTTTTTTGGTGTGCGACTATATCCAAATTAAGTGTGAGGCTGATTTGTGCGACTACAAAATTATTACTGTGCGACTACAACCGACTTATTTTCAACAAATCAAAGGTGTGCGACAACCTTTAAATTGTGTGACCAAAGTTTACTTGTGCGGCAAATTCACTCGTATTCATCGCTGGATTCATCACCATCACCGTCGTCTACAGGTTCAACACCAATTATCATCTCCATCGTTTTCATCCATACATCATCATCAATATCGACTACACTTGGAGTGTGTGACTTCATCATCTTCAACCGTTAACTCCGTCACCGTACTTCGTTGAGTCGAAACAGAATTCCGATTACCTTCATCCTCACCATCGTTCCACCTACAACACCTATCATTACTCCGGTCACCCACAACACCGAAACCGCACACCGATCGATCACCGTCGCAATCACCTTCAACATCATCGTATCATTATCTCCATTGAATCACCGTACCACACCGACATTGTATCATCTTCAACCTGTAAATCATCACGTTTATCATCATTATCGGACATCACCGTGTGTTCATATCGTTAGTTCCGGTAATCGTATCGTCAATACATATCATCATCACCGGAATTGCACCATTGTATTGTCGAGATCTGATACCAATTGTAAGTCCCAAAATTACCAATCAGATATCAAAATCACAATCAAAAGCGCGGAATACTGATGAAAATGATAAGAACAAAAACGAAATCAATTGAATAATAACCAAGGTGCGCACGGTTTCTAGAGAACCATCTGGTACACCCACAAGGAATCGAAAATAATGAAGAACCTCTCAAAAAATGTCTAACCCTAATAATGAACTAAACATGTCATTATACAGGGTCCTTCTAGAATTCGGCCCACATGGCCTAACCCAAGCCTAATACAACTAATTAGCCCACATGGCTTATTAAAAAACAATCTAACCCACTAGAAACTAAGTACAATAGCTTATTAATTGTGTTTGATAAAGATAAGCGTAAACCTACATAATTATATGGCCTTACAATATCCCCCTAGGTTTATGCTGTCTTTATCAAACTGTTGTCTTCATTATGTTTCCGTGGGAAGATACCTCGTGTCTTCATTCTGAAACTTGGGATAGATTTCTGGTTCGGTAAAACGCACATTTTCGGGGGATCACATTTCCGGGGGATCACAGTTTTGCTAATTAGAAATGTCGATTCAAATTCACGACTTCACTCCCATTCCCACTGAGGTATGTGTAGATGGTATTTGCTGTACTCCTAAATGTAGGGAAAAGGTTAAGGGGTTCAAGGAGCAGGAAGACTCGCTCGTTATGCAACTTCAATATACTAGATCTAGTAGTTATGAAATTAAAAAGAAACTGGATGGGTATAAGGATATGGTGGAGACGCAAAAGCGTGATATCCGTAAGTTGCATAACGATCTGAGTGAGGCAAATTGTAGATATCTCCACTTCAAAGAATTGTCTGAAAAATTAACTCCTGAACTTGAAAATTTAAAATCAACTTTTGAAAACACGGAATTTAATTTTAAAAAGTTTGACGTGTCAAGTGAGAAAGTTGAAAAATGATTTATCAACAGTTAAAATACAGTAAAAAGGAGGTGAGGAATAAAGGATTGGGATTTGTGTGCATACCTCCACCATACAATCACAATTACACCTCACTTCCCATGACTGAAGAGGAGATAGATAATCTGCCTGAAATGGAATATGGGAAGCCCGGGGATAGGAAGGTTGAGCCTGTTAAGCCGAAGAAAGTCAAAATCACAAGGCCAGATAAAACTGAAATTGTTCTAGAAAAACAGGCATTTGATAAAACTTTCGTGAAACCTGTTGATGTTTCAAAGCAAACCGAGATTCTAAATTTTGAGAATAATGTGAACATTGATAAACATTTTCAAGTATTAGATGATACTGAGTCAAATTTTTCTCAAAAGACACCTGAAGTGCAACAACAAGAGAAAGAGTCTGAGTCAAAATCTCTCAACTTCGAGTTTACCATGATTAAAGAGTTGACTGAATTCATGAAAGGGTTTGGGTCTGGTAAACAAAGTGAAACAACGTTTTCATCTGATTCAACATGTAACTCTTCTGAGACAGCTAATTGTGAGAAATAGGAAATAGTAGAATCAGTCGAGTTCAACAATGAATCACCTGAAAAAGTTGAATCGCCTCAGATTGAAGTCAAGTCTAGTGAACAGACCGATTCACCCATTTCATCTGATTCGATACATGATTCCTCAGAAATAGCTAACTGTGAAAATTCAGAGTTAGTTGATTCAGTAGAATCTAGCAATGAATCATCTGAAATGGCTGAATCAAAACTGACCAACGAAGAATCAGAATCGACATCAGGAGCATCTGTTGAGTCTAATGGTGAAAGGACTACAAAAGCTCCTGCTGCAATTTCGAATGATAATGACTCTGGAACTTTTGAACCAACGGTGTCACTTGAAACTAAAAGCACTACTATGACATCGCCTCACACCGTTTGTGAAAAAGTGAACGTTACTGATGCTTCTACCTCATGTGCAGATGAGGTAATAATTGAGGATTGGGTTGAGGGGGATGATGTTGTTTGTTAAAAAGCTGACAATGGTTGTTCAAAAACATCAAATTTATCTGCTAATGCTCCTCCTTATGTGAGAAAGGCTATTTCTGAGCCAGCTTTGAAAGGCCCTTCGAATAAATATGTGCCTCCAAAGCCAACTATTAGAAGTGAAAATACTAAATCCAGTAAATGTGCTAACTGTTGTAAACACAAACAGATGAAACAGGGGAGAAAGATTGAACAGACGGCAAACAAATCATCCAACAAGTATTATAACTCATACTCAACATCAGTTGGATCGAATGGATCGGGTTATGCTCCTTACGTAAAGAAGCAAACATGCTACAACCGCGGCATACCCGATCATATTGCAAGGAATTGCACACGTCGTCCCTATGTGCCATGCTATACACATCATCAGAGGGTTACACTAAGGGATCGATCATATTTTTAGCCAATGAAGGTTGAAAAGCCTAAGGCAATGATGAATAAGCATCCCCAGATTAAACCATCTGATGGGGATTGGAATGCTGCAAAAGCTAAACGAAAACAAGCTTTGAAACCTAAACAAGTTCTGAAAAATAAAAAGGTTGAAAAGCAAACAGTTTTGCCAAAGGCACCTAATAAATTAGAGAAGCCTAAACAAGTTTGGAAGGCAAAACATAATGCAGCAACATCACCAGTCCTTGAATCAAAAGAGGGCATGTGTTTTCGAGAAGTGTCATATGTTGATGCTTCAGGAATACCCAGG